>OX637588.1:8060773-8687543 GCA_951800085.1 Comarum palustre | reverse complement strand
AATGGCCAGTAGTATAATTTGTGATAATTTTAAATTTTTGAATTTAAAATCTGTAAGACAAATAAAATAAATGTATTGAGTGTGAATTAAAAAAATGTGAATGAGTTTATATTCAAAGAGGATCTACTTGGTGAGTTTTTCTCTAATTATCTCTATAATATCATGCACAATGAAATTGGTCTACGTACTTATCGCATTACATATTTTTTATATAAAAGTGTGATGACAACGGTAATTACAATAAATATAATGACAATAATAACTAATTGATAACTGATTAAGTAATTACATCTGTCAATCGCTAATTGCATAATTAACACTTTGTCAGTTACTTTGAAAAAAGACACCTAAAAATGATTCCATCAACATTATTCAAGTTTTTGCCTAAATGGACGTATGCACATTTTTTTAAACTATCAACGACGGTATTCTTAAAGACTTTCTAAGCCTAAAAATTAATTCGAACCGAGAAATCATGTAATAATGTTTCCTCCTATCTAGTCACCAAAAATAAATTAAAAATTAACTTCAATTAACATCAACGAGATTCAAATCTAATAGGAATTGTGCAACCATACTCTTACCAACGCAACCACATTATCGTATACACATATCTAAACCAAAAACGTGGAACACGAAGGGTGAAAATAGTACGTTCCTTGTGGATACATGCATCTAAATGTAGAAAAGTAAATGTTCTTTTTAAAAACAATATATTGATCGAAAAATTCTATTTAAAAGTCAGATTTGTCTCCTAAAGACTTTTTTGAAGTCATCATCTCCATAATCTATTCGATCATTTTCATGATCTCATCCTTCTTTCACCAGGTTTTTCTTTATCTCCGGTAGAATTAATTCGATCAGAATCTATGTTGATTACATTACTTGGGTTAAGTTATGTTTTTATATATGAATCTAATAGTTTTAAATCATCTAAGTAAATCTAAGCAACAAAAATTCAAATAGATAAGCCAAATTTTGTGCGTTGTATTTAGGGCTGAGTATGGGACGTGATGAGATTCGGCGAATCTCGTCCCGTCCCGAAAATATATTATCGGGATGGGACGGGATAGGATTGTAATTTTAGAAATCTATCTCGCACGGGACGATCCCATTAGGTACAGGGACGAGATCAGGACGGGATCGGGATCCCGCAACGAAAGAAAAAAAAACTTAGAAGAGAGAAATTGATTCTAAATTCTTGAAGAATTTTATATTTATTTTTTATAAAGTCAATGTGTACTAATCTAATATTGATAAGAGTTTTATTGTGTATAATATTCCTATGTATATATACCATGGTGTTATTTTTTTCATGGTATAATTGTCCTAGTTCTAAACTTCTAACTCTATATAAGTATAAACCGAACAAAAATTGTAAAAATAAAAAATGCTTGTAATTTACATCTAACTAATTAATTAAGATATCGAAAAAACTCTTAAGCTTGAAAAATTAAAGGAGCTCTAGTTATCGCTACTTAGATTCGTTGTGGCGGTCGATATCTTTCATATGATCATCATCACCAAATGAGAATGAATTATCTAACTCTTGTTATGTGAAACTAATACTTTGAATTTAAGTTTAGATTTTGGACGTCTCAGTGAGCGTGCTTGAGTTCATTATAAAAGTATGCACCCTAATAATCTGACGGTTACGATCAGATACAAGTATACTTATACTTTCAGGACGCTCCCGTCCCGTCTCGTTTCCAAACTACCGATACGGGACGATACAGTGCCGCCAATTTAAAATTCTGTCTCATCCCGTCAATTTTCAGTACGAAACTGAAACGAAATCAGAATTACGGTACAAAATGCCTAACCCTAGCTGTATGTATCATGTTTGAAATGAGAATTGCATATATAAAAAATAAAAACAGTTACTGAGTTGATTTAACGAAAAAAGCAAAAATAGTTCGAGGAACATGACTGATTCTCAGTCGTTTATAAAGTTTATTAAAACATGCTAAATCATTAGACACGCAACGCAAGTTTAAAAATCAAACAAGGCATCAAAGAATGGGAAGCCGATCACACCAACCAGTACTAATATATTCTCCAACTTAAAGATTGGGTGTCCATGCCAAAAAGAAATATGCTATAAATACATTCACGAGTTGATTTGAAACAACACCCCCGAAACTAAATCTTCTCTAGTTTTTTGTTTAAGAAAACAAGAAAACTGTGTTCTAGGTTTGCTTACTCTGCTCCTTTCTGATCGAGTATACCATGACTTCTCCTTTCGAATTCACCCGGAATTACTTGGTTTTGAGACCAAACAAGGCAGGTCCGATCAAGCTCGTACAGTTCTTGTGGTCTGGCTACATAGAAGAAGGAGACGATGCTATGATATTGTGCGCGCATGGAGAAGAGGAAAACCTCAAACGTAAATGGCTTATATCTCTCACCCTCCTGCTTCAAATGATTTTGTTATGGATCGCCAAACCCTTGAGAAACTTTGGTTTAGCTTTTGAGTGGTTCCTCAACCTTCCCTCCAGTAAACGAACCTGGCATCAGCTCTCTCTTGACCTCTTAACAGGTACTTAACAACAAACTCTCTATCTGCATAGACGTACTACATTTTGTTTGCCCCCAATGAAGTTCCAGATTACTACTTGAACACTTTTTTGTATATCTATATATAGTTTCATGAATATGCATGGTACATAATTTACGCTAGGTATAAACTTTGTTATATGTGCAGGTGATGTAAAGAAGGAGAAAGAATCAGCGAATTTCATTTCCACTGTTGGGCATACAGACAAGAGAGTGACGTTGGATAGTAGCATCAGCCGGGAAGATGTCAGATATAATAGAGCGCTGTCTGCAATGGCTGCTAAAATATCATATGAGAACCAAGCTTTCATTGAAATTACCGTAAAAAATCATTGGAAGGTAAAATACATCTATTATGGGGAAATTACTAGTTTTAGAACTTAATTAACAAAGTTAATATATTACATCATTCACATGTATTGATACATTATAAAAATTTTCAACAAATTAATGAAAAATTCTACGATAGACATGTTCAAACATTGATTTTAAGACTTAATTAGTCAAATAACAACATATTACTCTACTGAGGACGTTTTGTTACCTTAAGAAAGATTTTATTTCATTGTCACCACATGAATTGTGGAGTGGTAACATGAGTTTTCAAAATGATACGATTGTCCTCAAATGGATTCATATTACATGAAGTAGCTAGGACATGCACGAGAAATGTTAACATATCATAGTCTTACCCTTGATTAATGAGTGTGATCCTTGTGAAGTCCGAAAATTAATTTGAAATGTAATGTGGACGTCCATCATCCATCCCACCAATGCCGCACTCTGCAATTTAGTTCACTGATCACACAAGTTCAATCTCTATTTTTTTGGTAATAAGTTCAATGCCTAATTTGGTCTTTCTAAATAGAAAGGTCCTGAAAAGATTTCCCAAAACATGAAGGTTTTAATCATTAATCAGATATGAGATGCATGGATGTCAGATTTGTCTTCTATATATATGTATGACATATATCAAGCCAGTAAATCGTCTGATTGGATTTAAAAAGATGATCGGACGGTTCACGGCTTGATGTATGATATACATATATGTATATTAGAATTTTCGGATATACCAAAATTTATGATTCATTTGTGTGTATTTTTAATGTATATCCCATTATCAACATATACTTATTTTTGTAATTTTTCCAGCAGATGGATCTAATCAAGTTCTATGACTTTTATAATTGTAAGTAACAATATAATTCTATTCACTGTCGCATTATATTTCGTTAGAAGAAGCTTATTTTTCTCTAATGAAAATTGATTAGAAATAACTGGACGCATATATATAACAAGCAAGTTTATATTGCTTTGGCAGATTATCAAGAAAAAAATACTACACAAGCCTTCATGCTCCACGACCCTGTTGATGAATTGATTGTGGTGGCATTTAGAGGTACCGAGTTCTTTGATGCAGATGCATGGAGCAGTGACCTCGACCTTTCCTGGTTCAAATACAGGTGCATCGGGAAAGTCCATGGTGGTTTTATGAAAGCCCTAGGCTTAACCCCGAAAGGTTTTCCCGATAAAGAACCAGAAACAGAGCACCCTTTAGCATACTACACTCTTAGGAATCAATTGCGAGATCTCGTGAAAGACAACAATAACACGAAGTTCATAGTGACTGGCCATAGCTTGGGTGGTGCACTGGCAATTTTGTTTGCCGCAATTTTAGCATTGCATGATGAGGATTTGTTGTTGGAAAGATTGCAAGGGGTTTATACGTTCGGGCAGCCAAGAGTTGGGGATAAGGATTTTAAAAGATTCATGGAGGAACAAATGAAACTTCATAATATCAACTATGAGAGGATTGTTTATAGTAACGATTTGGTTCCTAGGATACCCTTTGACAGTTCTACGTTCTTGTTCAAGCATTTTGGTACCTGCCTCTACTATAACAGCCTCTATCAAGTAAAGGTAATTAGTAATTTAATATTAATTTCTTCTTTTTTTGTTACAATATTAATTTCTTTTCATTTTTGCACTTTGATATACATTGTTATTATTGAGTTCATTGAAATAATTAAAAATTACTTTGCAGATACTTAACGAAGAGCCAAACAAGAATTACTTTGCTCCAATGGAGGCAATATTCAAGTACCTAGTTGCTGTTTGGGAGCTTATCAGAAGCTTCATAATTCCATACATAAAAGGATGGGAGTACAAAGAAACTTGGTTACTCAAGGGGATTAGGGTGTTTGGACTCATAATACCAGGTTTTGCAGCTCATAATCCCCATGATTATGTTAATTCAACTCGACTGGGGAGTAAGCAGTGAAATAGTTTCCAAAGTCAATTGAACATGCTATGTGTATTCATTTCCAGAAATCGCCCGGTATATATGATATTCCAATTCTAGTATTTCATAACTCCAGATGGGTATTTAAAAAAACGTGTGTAGTTATTGTGATCATTTAGGGCACCGGAGGAGGCCCCTCCAAATTTAGAAAATACTTGGGTCCGATCTAGATCGGACAAAGTAGTTCGTTCGATCTCATCAAAATATACTTTTAACAAGATCAATTGTAATCTTAACCGTTCAATAGTTGAATTAACCAATGAAGATCATTTATACAAAAAATCAATGTAAAAAAAGATTATTTGCTCGTCCGAATGCATCAAACAAAATAAATGGATTATCATAAAAGCTCAGGAACTGTCCATTTGGTTTGATGCATTTGGCCGAGCAAACAATTTTTTTTATATTGATTTTTTGTATAGATGATCTTCATTGGTTAATTCAACTATTGAATGGTTAAGATTACGATTGATATTATACACATAACCTAACTTAAAGATGGAACGAAAAACTCTATCCGATCTAGATCGGACGGAAGTTTTTTCCTCCATATTTTATCTTTGTAAACCTTAGCTCAAATCAGAAATTAGCCTAACTTTAACGAAACATAGATTTGACTACTATACCTGTCTTATTTGACTACTATAGATCGGACGAAAGTTTTTTGCTCCATATTTTATCTTTGTAAACCTTAGCTCAAATCAGAAATTAGCCTAACTTTAAGGAAACATAGATTTGACTACTATACCTGTCTTATTTGACTACTATACCTGTCTTATTTAATCAATAGGACTATCAATAAATTAAGCAAAACGGAAAGACTTCTCTCCTAGCACTCACAATGAGGAACCACTCATACAAACAATGGTTATCACCAACCATCCATAATGATGAACCAAGTACAACTATTGGATGTAAACGTAATAAAGTAATGAACTCCAAGTGTGAACTAACATCGAGACCAAAACTTCATAATAATACTCTTTTATCGATTATTCAAAGTAAAGAAATATATGCTCCAAACTTTTATGCACACAGAAAATAATGAAACACAAAGATCAATGTTTTCGGCCAGACTAATATCATTTTGTATTCTCAAAATATAATTCACTAAGCATTTGCTCTGATATCATTTTGTGTCACCCTCATTTTAGATTTATTATATGTTAATTCCGGTCAGGGTGTTACATCAACTGAGAAACTTGTTCCCTTAGTTCTTTAACTAAAAAAAAGAAGCAACTGAACCAGAACTATGTGTGTTACAATTTCATTTGGTCAGAGAAGCTGCATATGTAACTAGAAAGATCTAATTGAACCAAGTGAATATCAATAGCATTGCAGTTGTCCTAATAAGATACCTCACTGAAGATCTCAAAAAACCAGCACTAAACATTTAATTAACACTGCAAAATCACACACAGTACAATCCCAGTAACACTGCAAAAGCCATTGTTGCTCAAATGACTGATTTGTTTTAGGAAATAATTCATTTTTATCCAATATCAAATATTGAAATCAAATCGCAGTACAAGGAAAAAGCTGAAGAAATGAACTTACAGATATTCGAATAAGAATTAACTTTATGATCTCCTTCAGTGATTCTCTTTTAGACGTCCAAATCAAAACCTGCAAATTCGATTTCAACACACATCCCACATCAACAAATCCAAATTGAAACAAAGTACAAGGATGAGAATTAAGCTGCAAAATCAAACCTAAAGATCCGAAACATCAAAAGTCCACGTACTTTTGAACACCACCGTATTTAGATGGATAATTTAAAATTATGATTGAATACCACAAGATTTTTAAAAGTTTTTTTAATTCTAAATTAAATACCTATTTAGAATACAAAAATTGAGAAAATTTTACAAACCGTACACAGTGGCGGACGCAGAAAATTATGTAAGCGGGGGTAAAAAATTTGAGGCTAAGTAACCTATATAAACAACTCACTATTTATTTCCTCTTTCTCTCCAATCTTCATTTTTATAGCTCTTCAACAAGTTAATATATATACTATTTTGGAATATATTAAAGCTTTTTCACTAATCATATGAAATCATAATCCACTACCAGAATAAGTATCATAGCCGATGAAAAAAAAATTAACAGGCCGACGAAAATTTTTTCGTCGCCTAAGAGCAATTTTCGTCGGCTAAAGTGGACTTTTAGCCGACGAAATGTTGTGTCGTCGACTAAAATAGTTTTTTTCGTCGGCTTAAGTCTGTGAACTATAGCCGACGAAATTTTAAAACTTTAGCCGACGATATATATAATTTCGTCGGCTAAAATAGATTTTAGGCAGCCAGATGCCCCTCCCGCCTCCAGGCAGCCTAGGCAGCCAGATGCCCCTCCCGCCTCCAAGCAGTCTAGCGCCCCTCGCTCCTCCAGGCAGCCTAGTGTACCTCGCTCCTCCAGGCAGCCCAGCGTCCCTCACTCCACGAGGCAGCTGTGGCCTCCGACTCAGGCGGAGGTGTCTGCACCACGTATGCCTGAGATACATAGGGCACCGGCACCGGGCCCTACTGCTTCGGACGGTGGGTCTTCCGGGGTACAGATGCCGCCGCCTCTTCTCTACCTTCCGTGCTTGATACCGGCAATACCTGCAGTCGATGACTCAGGGGCGCCGATTTATCCACTACCCCCACAGGTGACCCCATCAGCGGTGTATCTGTTCGTGCCGTTTGCTACAGATTTAATTTCTGCGAGGGTATCATCGTCGGCGACAGAGTCGGAGTCCGTCGCATCCGCCCCAACGCCCTCAGGTAATGATTATATAAGTAATTTGTTATGTTATAATGTTATAATAAAATTAATTTACTAATCATCAATTTATGATAGGCACCGTCGGAGCCAAGCCGACAAAGAAGAATAGAGGTCCGGTCACGGGGAAAGCTCTCGAGAAGACAGTGAGTACCTCGGGAAGGATCGTCATTGATACTGACGGGGATGGGAATGTAGTATCGGGCGGCAAGACGAGAATGTACTCTGGCCGCGTGGGAGCGCTTATTAGGGATAGAGTCCCTATGTTGTGGTCAGACTGGGGCGAGGTCCCACAGGAGGTTAAGGACATGGTCCACAACGCCATGTCGGTAAGTATAACAAAATTCACATTTAACATTATTTATTACATTGTAGATTTATGAACGTCTAAACTAATAAATGTTTAAATGCAGGTGTGGTTTGACGTTCCCCATTACCTGAGGAACACCTGGGCGGACGTTGTGCACGGGGGAAGGTACGTTGCAAAGTTAAGGACAAAAGAAAATTATGTATAATTAATAATATTTATATTTTTTTTGGCGTATTACAGGTACAAGGAGTGGAAGAACGAGTTACGGACCCACTGGACTACGCATGGGAACGAACGTTCTGGCACCCCCCTTGAGTTCCAGTTCAGGGAGTACGAGTGGCGTTGGCTTCTGATATCGGAATTCAACAACCCGCATAAACAGGTAATTAAAAATAATTATTTATTATATTGAATTATATTTAATACATTTTAAAATATTTTACTAATTTGATTCCTTTGTAGGCTGTTTCCTGGGTGAACGCTCAAAACCGGCAACGCAACATGAGGAACCATCATGCCGGTTCTAGACCGTTCGCATCGTTGATGGAGGAGGCAGCCAGGGAACATCCAGAGGTCAACCGGTACGTCTATACGTACGAGAAGACATATCCTGACGCCCAGGAGGATATTGTAAGTCGTTTTACGTTTTAAAATTTAGTAAATTATATGTATATATATTTTAAAATGTTAATTAATTTTTTTTCCTATCAAATTAGGCGAGGGTGAGGCAGGCTAGTGACGAGGTGATGGCTGCTATAGTCAGGGAGACATGGCCTGACACGCAAGAGGAAGACATGTCCGAAGCCATGTCCCGGATCGACAGTTCGGATCTCAGCGTTGGGGCCAGGATCATGGGCACAGCATTCCCACCGCGAGGAAATAACTTCTACTGTCGGGGTCTGGGAAAGAAGGGCGAGGGGGTACTGAAGACCACTCCCGGGTTTCAAAAAAAAGGAGCCTCGACCAGCAGCAGAACGACTCAGCTTGAGGCGGAAGTTCAGATGTTACGGGAACAGCAAGCCGCCCAAGCAGCATATACTGCCGCGAGAGAGGCCGCCCAGACAGCATATACTGCCGCTCTACAGGAGTACAATGCAGCAGTCTATGCCACCCAGCAGGCACAGCAGCAGCAGATGTTCCAGTACATGCAAGATTTTTCAGCTGCACAGCTTCAGGGACTTCCGCTTCCGCCCTTGCCCACGCCTATTCTCTTACCTCAGCCGCCGCAACCTCCCCAGCAACCTCATCCTGGCGCAGATATTGACTTCATTTAGTTTTTTAAGTTTATGAAAAATTATTTATTTAGTTTTTTAGGTTTATGAACAATTATTTATTTACTTTTTAGGTTTATGAACAATTTATGAATTGAAAATTTAATGCAAAATGTTTATGTTACTTTTGATGGTGTGTTGTTGTTGGTTATGGAATTGTTTCTGTAATTTGCAGCTTGCTTGGATGATAATTTATAAATTTTGTTTGGGGATCTAGTATAAAAAGCACTATAGCCGACGAAATTTACCATATTTCGTCGGCTATGCTAGTTTTTTTTTCCCCAACAACCTTTAGCCGACGAAATATGATAAAGTTCGTCGGCTATAAGTATCATAGCCGATGAAATACTGTAAATTTCGTCGGCTTTTCTCTATTTAATTTTTAATTTTTAAAATACTTTAGCCGACGAATGAACTATATTTCGTCGGCTTTTCTCTATTTCATTTTTAATTTTTAAAAATACTTTAGCCGACGAAATATTAATATCTCGTCGGCCAAAGTCATACGTATAAACCGACGAAATATTGATATTTCGTCGGCTAAGTGTTGGATTATAGCCGACGACGAATTTTATTTCGTCGGCTATAATTTTAACCGACGAATTATGGCCGACGACTTCTTAGCCGACGACACGTCGTCGGCTATGGTTATAGCCGACGAATATGGTGAACAGGCCGACGAAAAATTTTCGTCGGCTAAGATGCTTATCCTGGTAGTGATCAAACACTATAAAATTATAGGTTTTTCACATCAAGCATTTAACATGAACACATCTAAAAAGTCTCATTATTCCTTTTATAGAGAATAAAAGGATTCCAAATTCATAGTTCATTAATCTTTTATTGAAATCTGTCAGAAAAAAAACTCAAATAAGAAAAAAAAACATGAGAAATGATCATCCAATTCTGCTAAAGTGAAAGAGGGACTGTATTGATTAATTTTAGACTCAGAATCTCATAATTATAACAATTATAATTTAATAATATATATATATATATAGTAAGTGGATCAATCAAAAAAATGAAGCAGTAGAGTGAGATAGATATATGTTTAGGTAAGAGAGTGAGTAAGTGAGATATGAATCCGGGAAGCAAATAAAAAAACTCTCAATCTACACTGATCAAAAGTTGAGTGAGGGCAATGGCCCCCGCTAATTCTGCCATTGACCATAAATTAACTAAAGGGCACTAATAATTTATATACATCAAGTTTTGAATCTTGAATTTTAGTACATGAAATCTGAAGCACTGAACATTATGCATTCACGATGCCATTAACATCGTTAAGTCTCATGTCATTACTCATTCATCATAAGGTAATTTAGTATTTACACTTTTGTCTGACTTTAAATCTCTCTATAGCCAAGATCTACATCATTGTTCTATTTTCTTCTCTCCGCCTCTCTCTGATCTGCAAACTAACATTTGTAATTATTATCACTGATTCATGAAATTGTATGGGAGCCATTGGATCCGCCCAAGCTTTTTCTTCTTTCTCTTCCACCTGTCTCATTGTCGCTAGCTGCCGCCCACCTCTGTGTCACCAGCGATCGCTAGACGTGATTGAAGTTCTCCAACAATAATATCAAATCGAATTTTGAATTTCTTGATGAATGGATTTGTAATTAAAGGTACGTGAGGGACTGGGATCAATACTTTGATCAAATAAGTAAGACGATACAACTTACTTGGATAGCTAGACATGCCTAAAGTCAAAGCTTTGCCTTTGATAACAAGATGAAAACCACAATCTTGCTATCTTATACTATTACTTGGATTACTGAGATTGAAATCCATTTCACAATCATCATCAAAATTGGAAGATATCAGCAATGGCACAAGATGATGGTTGCTAGGCCAAAAGTGTAAGATAAGAGGGAAAGAAGATTGGATATCCAAGGAGATTAACAGGGTTGGTTTTGCTGGAGAAACTTAAGAATTAAGGTGTAATATATTGATGATATTGGTTGGAATTGCAATGATGATCGATATTGAGATTGAGATTAGAGATGGGTGGCCATAGCTGCCGTAGTGTGAGAGAGAAACTGGGGTCCCAAGGTAGAATTTTGAAGGGATGAAATTGCCCATCAAATTCGTTGAGTTTACACTTGAACTAACGCCGTCAATGACAGTGTGTCTAGATAGCAGATCATTCTTCATATTTCATGTACTAAATTGCTCGAATTAAAACGTGATGTATATAAATTATTAGTGGTCTTTCGTTGGTGTACTATTTGTAATATATTATATATAAAAAATCCTACATCTTAATCCAATATATACCACGACCAAAAATATTCAATACACCCTCATCAAATAAAAAATGATTCAAACATTGTCCGACCTTATAAAGAAGCAAAATTTTGATGTCTCACATTTTAAAAACTTCAAAACGATATCCCACATTTTTACCTCAACTGAAGAAAGATATATGAAACCGTTAGTTCCGTTAAAAAACTAACGGCAGACACATTTTGAAAGATATTTTCGTCAATTTTTATTTTTCATTAACCTTTTTTCAATTTTCATTTTTTTATTCATTTTTCATTTCTCTCTTCTTCTCCAGCGGCGCATCTCTCTTCTCTCTTTCTCTATCAGCGACGCTTCCCTTCTCTCTTCCATTTTTCTCCTATAGAGACGAAAATGACAATCTTTTTTGTGTTCTTTCTATTTACTAAGTTACATTACTCTTATTTTATTTTATTAATTATTGTTTATAATTTTAAAGACATGAAGTTTTAGAGATGAAAATGAATAAACATGAAATTTTTGTTGTTTATGCTTTTGTATTATTATTTGAAGATAAAAAGAAAAACAAAAGCCCTTAAAAACAAAGTGTAAATCAGTTTTTTTTATGTTAAAAACAGTATGTTGTTAGTTTTTTTAACGGAACTAACGGTTCTAGATACATTTCTTAAATCTTGGTAAGAATGTGACTAGTATGGTGGTCCTTGCCGCACACGATTCCGTTCTCTAAAGTCTAAATGGATGAGGTTTAAAACCTATCAAGGCTCCGGCCCAACCGTAACCGTCCGAGCCGAGCGAGAGCGAGAGCAGAGAGGGAAAGAAAGCGCGCGCGGGTGGGGAGAGACTGAGAGACAAGGAGAGAGGTCAGGTCAATTTAGGGTAAAATCGCCCAAGAGAAATTGGTGAGCGGGTAACTAATTTTGCGTTTTCTTGTTTGAAATTTTTGATTAAGACGATTTGGAAAGGATCGAATTAGTAATGATGATGATTGTGTGTGAGAAAGAGGTGTGCTTATCATGTGCAGGGAGCGACGAGTGTGTGAGATTTGTGAGAGTGTGTCGTCGTCGTCGTTATAGCTACAAGCCTTTCTCTTTTTTCTTCGATTTTAGGGTTTTCTCTGCTCCATTACTCCATGGACCGCAAGCTTGTGGTTAGTCTTTCTTTGCAATTATTTTTGTAAAGATTTGAAATTTGTGATTCGATTGAGGGTGTGTCCGTTGTTGATTCGATTCGATTGTGTTTGAGGTTTTGGGCATTCCTTGGGATATTGATACGGAAGGGTTGAGGGAGTATATGTGCAAGTATGGTGATTTGGAGGATTGTATTGTCATGAAGGTTAGCACAGTGCGGTTATTTTTCAAGACTTGCTACTTTTTATGTAACTTGCATTGTTATTTAGGCCTTATTTTACTAATGTGGGTGAAATTTCGTTTCTTTTGTGGTTTATTCTTAATTTTGATGAATTGTTGGCTTTATTGACTCTATGTCGGCATTATTCCATCACCTTTAGGAGCGATCAACTGGCCGTTCTCGTGGATTTGGATATGTAACGTTTGTGTCAGCTGAAGATGCCAAGGTGAGTTGTTTTACTAGTTCTGGATTTGATCCGCACTCAGTATATCAAAATGTGTAATCGCTGACATCTTTTTGGCTACAGAGTGTTGCATCAAGTGAACACTTTCTTGGAAATAGAATGCTGGAAGTTAAAGTGGCTACCCCAAAGGTTCTCAAAATCTTTTTGATCTTGGTTACTTGTAATGGTCATGTATGTGTCGTTTTATTTTCAGTAGCAGAAAGAAAGTGTGTGCTTATATTTTCTGTTTGCAGGAAGAGATGAGAACACCTGCAAGAAAAGTTACCAGGATATTTGTTGCAAGGATCCCGCAATCTGTGACAGAAGCAAACTTTCGAAGGTAGTTAATGTCAGTTGTTGATTTGTTATTAATTATTTCTTGCGCAACTGTCTGGAATTAACTGATTTTTCTTTGAATCTCATCTACAGTCATTTTGGGAAATATGGAGAAATAACAGATCTATACATGCCAAAGGTCCTCTATTTATTCCCTTGTGCAAATAACATATGATAATTGCATTTCATTACTTGTAGTACTTTTCAGGACACATGCATTGTAGTCTTATAACTATGTGTATCCATAGTCTAGATCTGTACACTTGCTCAGACCACCAATCTACACATGTACTCGACAATCATTTATGTTTTCAAGTGTTGTTGGTTGTTTCAGGAGCAAGGCTCAAAAATGCATCGAGGAATTGGGTTCATAACGTTTGAAAATGCAGGTCAGATCATCTCACCTTCTCCGTTTCACTTGAAGTTGATATTTCATTATGGAGGCTAGTTACAGTTTCCATTTAACTTCTCCCCTTAGAGCTTAAGTAGCTTCACCCTTCAAGGTTGCTCACAAATTAAATCTCCTTTTTATATGGATATATCAATCTTTATCAGTCTTCATCATTGTGAATATACTGAGTTGGCTTATCAAGGATAGAACGTCTGAGGGCCGACTGTGTCATGTTCTGTTTTGTGGCTCATTCGGTATACATTTTTTTTATATAAAAAAGTACTGAAGGGATAATTATTCTCTCCACTGCAGACTCTGTTGAAAATTTGATGGCTGATACTCATGAGTTGGGAGGTTCCAAAGTAGTTGTTGATCGAGCAACACCCAAGGCAAGTTACAGTTGGCCAACCTTGTTTTTTTCTTTTCATAAATTATTGAACTGTTTCTGATTACAGATTTGGTTGATAATAAAAAGTTATTGGTCACATCTTTGATTCAAGAACCAAGATGTATAATTTTTTGTTTTTAGGAGGATGACTTCAAACCAGTGGCCAGAATGCCAGCTGCTCAGCAGGGTGGCTATGGTGCATATAATGCGTATATCTCAGCAGCTACTAGATATGCAGCCCTTGGTGCTCCCACCTTGTATGATCACCCACCTCATCCTGGGCCTGCATATGGAAGTAAGTTTCTATTACAAGTTACAAGCTTTATGCAATTTATATAGGTTATACAATAATTTTTTATTCTATTGTGTTGAACTAGGAGGAGAGTCTGCTCGAGGATTGAGCAGAAAGATTTTTGTTGGGAGGCTTCCTCAGGAGGCAACTGCTGAAGATCTCCGCCAGTATTTTGGTAGATTTGGCCGTATAATGGACGTTTATGTTCCCAGAGTAAGCTGGCATACTGTTATACTTTACTCTATTCAGTTAGCTTTATTCATGGAACTATTCGGAACTGAAGATGATCTATTGCTCGCTGTAGGATCCCAAAAGAACTGGCCATAGAGGATTTGGTTTTGTAACCTTTGGGGAAGATGGTGTAGCAGATCGTGTATCACGAAGATCTCATGAGATCTGCGGTCAGCAGGTATAGATGGAAGA
Source organism: Comarum palustre (assembly GCA_951800085.1). Lineage (NCBI taxonomy): Eukaryota > Viridiplantae > Streptophyta > Magnoliopsida > Rosales > Rosaceae > Comarum > Comarum palustre. Next base: position 8,672,688 of record OX637588.1, on the reverse strand, counting down.
TGACCACTAATGTACTTGTTGAATCATGGTTTTTGTTGATCCTTCACATCAAACACGGTTTTTCTTTAAGATGTTGGAACTTAGAATTTAGCAGCAATTCAATGAACATGCCTTTTATTCTTCCTCTGAAACATCTACAGGCATTCTACTTGAAACATACCTTCATGTTCCGAAGCTTATATCTAAATTTTATCTCAGACTTTAAAACTGCTGTGAAAAGAATGAACGAGCACTGCTTTAATTCTTCAGCATTTCTCTTTTGTTCTGCAGGTTGCCATAGACACTGCCACACCTCTTGATGAAGCCGGGACGAGTGGAAACTTTATGATGAACAATGTAGAACCCTATGGTGGATATGGTGGTCCTATGCGCTCCTATAGCAGGATGTATGGAAGTCTGGATTTTGATGATGTGAGTATCTCCTATTTAAATTCTACAGTGTGTGCATTTGATGGGTTTCTCAAGTATGGAGGATATCTCCATGTATATAAGACTTCCATTAAATAATTTTCAGAGGTTGATTGTAGTTGTAGTTTATATATGAATGCTCTGTGATGTTTGTGAGTTAAGAAATATCGAGCACAAAATGTTTTCACAAAAAAATAGTATGTTCCTGTCTGCCTGATGTGAGTTTTTTTATTTAGCTCGGCATCATAGTTTCTTTTTTGTTACTGTTTAAGCAAGGATGCAACTTTTTATTTGATATTCAGATCAGTTGCTAACATATTACATTTTATAATCTAATTTTGCAGTGGGGTTATGGAATGAGCAGTGGGAGACCATCAAGAGCAGATTGGAGGTACAGGCCATACTAGAAATGTCTCTCAATTTGCATCAGGTCTTTGGTAATTTCAAGAAAGTGCCATGCTGGGTTGTTAATTGAATTGTATAAGATTGAGGATCCTATACTTGGGTACTTCCTTAATAATATTGATTTCATCTTCTGTTCTTTATTTTTACAGTTTCAATTGCTATTAACCAATAGAAACATAGGTAGGTAGGTGGGAGTGGGAATGTTGGAATGTGTAATATTAGCTTGCTGGCAAGTAATGGTTGAGGACCATGGTTCTCTTGTGTAGAAATCGTACTATGTTTCTAAGTTTTATGGTAATGACAGTTACATTGACTAGCTCTGTTTTCATTTGTTAGATTCCTGATCTTAACGAAAATGTATGCTTGAAAAGTAGAAAACTAGCCCAAAGGATGTAAAGGACCTCAAGTATGAACTTAAGCATTCTGACCATCATCATGCGGTCATTTTCATTTTGGATCACTTGATGGGTGGGAAGCACGAGATCATCCACTAGTATAACAACAAGAGAATTCAATCGTACTCTTTACATGGTCAGTCATTGGCATTATTCTATCTATGATGCTGGAAGAAATCAAAAGCCACAAATTTGTACATAGAATACTCATAGAGTTCAGTTTAGGAAACTCCAATGGGTTAGCTGGTGCAATGAATAAATTAGCAGGCGAGAGTACTTGTTAGAAGGCATTGCAGGTAAAGAACCTCCGCAGCGAACCCATTCGGATATGCTTGCTAAAGGAATGAGCCTTGCGTGGAGTTTGGGGAACTTGACCGCCATTGCTAACTGCCATGGAGCTTCTCATCTTGTTGGCTTTAACTTGTGCCTTGCTCAGCTTCTTCATGATCTTATTGATGGTTGATGATTTCTTCTTTTCCAGTTTCATCTGCAACACCAATTCATTGTTAGTTATCAGTTTATACCCTTAAAAAAGCAAACCCTTCCTTTTTACACTTGTCCTAGCAGTGCAGCAAATAAAGAGATAGGCAAGCTGAGGAAAACTTATATGAAGTGTTTGGGTAAGCATTGCTCAAATGGGAGAACCTCTAGTTTTCGCATTGCTGCTTCAGCTTTTGCCTTCTGCAAGTTCTCCCATGCATTGATCTTGGCTTCCTCTCTCTGCAACCTGCATACAGCAAAGAAATTTCGAACCTAATCATCTATCATGCAATAGTACATTATCAACCACCCAAGCCACCATATGAAACTGAAGTACTCGAAGACTCGAAGGCTTTACCTTGAAGTGTTCATAGCTGCCTCTGCAATATTAAAAGTTTGAGTTTGGTCTTGAAATGCAATGTTGCCGAACTCATTGACATCCAGGGGACTTTTCTTGGTGCCTTCGGCGACACCTTCTTTAGACCCTTTAACTACTATAACTCGATTGTCTACCTGCACTTCTCTGACCTCTAAACTAGCAAAATGTTCGCGTTGCTGCTCCACAATAGAAACCAGAGTTGGAGAAGATGGAGCAAATGATGACCTTCTCCTTGTTGGTGATGGCTGTGGACAACTCTTAGTGTTTTGGCTTATTTGGGTTCCCATATCTCTTTGTGAAACAGCACGAGCAACCATCTGCTCCTCACTACTGCTATCATCAAACTTCTCATCTGCACATTAAGTATAGTCCAAGTATAAAACTTTGCTTTCTGAAAGTTTCTAAAACCATACTTCAACTTCACAGTGTTTTACCTCAAACCATTACACTTGTGATAAAAGAAACAAGGTACTAAAGAGGTGGGAAGGAAGAAAGTCAAGAAACTCACTCTGGAATTCTGGCATTCCAAGCCGGCTTGTTGATCTTCCCATGCCTCCATAGTTAAGACAGACACTATCAGCTGCCAAAACTCCAGTTGAAAATGGGGAACCTGTAACAAAGTTCCATAGACTTCCACCTTCAAATCCTGGATTCGTAGGTGAGTTATTCGAGTAGCACAAAGCTCCTGGCGGCACAATCGGACCACTCTTGGACTTTGGCCTCCTCTTCTGGCCATGAGAATCCAAATCCTTGCTTCTTTCATCTCTAAGTCCGAGATTTGGGCTGCAAATCCACCTCTCTGCATCTTCCCATTTGGAACCCAAAGTCCTTCCTCCAACATTGTTACTCAACGTCCTGACTCGTTCTGAGTTCCAACCCTTCTGTCCTGGAAGGGTCCCCAAATCCAGGGAAGCACCAGAACCTTTCTTCATGGTTTTGCAGAGCAACACTTTCGTTCACTTTGAGTAAGGGAGCAAGGGACACTACTTATGAAGACCAAAGTCAAGTTACTGTACTATGTCTACGACTATGAGTATGATATTTGAGTCTGCCTTCACACAGCTGTAGTTTTTGGACTTTCGTGTCTGTTTTGGCGGGGTGGCCATCCCATTTTGTACTGAAACCTGATTGGATTTGGACCCCCCAGTTCATCAATGTGAGATTTCTCCCAACTGCCAAACTTGTGTATGAAATCAAAGACTGAGACACTGGGGAAGTAGACAAGTTGTGTTATATTATTTGCTTCCCTTGTCTTACAAGTACTGTAGGTCATTTCTCATAAAAGATCTAAACCATGAAGTTCTGGCAAAACCATTCTGTGCAGGAGTTTTTCTTTGGTCAAGTGTTAAAAGTATAGTGGCAGGAGTAGAACAAATAATTTAACGGGCGGGTGTCCATGATGAGGCAGGTACATGAGTTGCTGGTAGAAGAGGAGACCAAGCTTATGGGCAAATGAGCTAGCTCTTTGGCCTATTTGTCATGCTTGGGGAAGTTTACAAATGAGCAATCTTGCATTTTATTATTACCAACGAAAACTGTACTAGTAGCTACAATGTTTTCAGTTGTCATGAACACTTAAATTATTGCAGGCAAGATGAATTGCCATTGCCTTGGCTTGGAGTGTTTGCTTGCCCATGCTCATGGTTGTGGCATTAGGCACCACGTCCTTGGATCAGTTGGATGGATCATGGATGTTAACCCGAGCCGAGATATGGAGATGAATTTCGTGGTACTTTTGACTAGATGAGACTATTGGGGCCAAGACAGTGTCGAAGTGACTGGATTTTATCAAGTGAAGCTAAAGTACTCAACTTCTTGAATTATTGAAGCTAAACATCAGCATTAGCCATAAGGATACCAAAATGTCTGTATATGTTCTTCATTCTTTTGTAACCCCCTACCCCCTAAAAGCTCACCCACTGTTTGACATCCCGAACAGGCATGTATCCAGGATTGAATTATGGGTTAGGCTATTCGGACGTAGCACATTTTTTAAAAAAATTCTCAATGTGTAACCCGAAAGGGAAAAAAAAGGAGAGAAGAAAGAAAAAACAAAGAAAAGACAATAAAATTAGTGAATGAAGAAACAAATGAGGGAAAGGAGAAGATTATTGAAAAACACTCAAAACACTGACAACAAAAGAGCCATGTTTCGAACTTGTGACGTTGATACATGTGATGTTAATGTTAATAAACAAAGAGAGAAATGCATCATCAGTGTCTGAATTTTGTGAGGATTGTCAATGTGGTACCCAAACTTTTAAATATATTAAAGTGATGCATGGACTTGTATTTTCGTACCATCGTTGTACCTATCGTCACAGCTCCGTTATTTATAAACACGTGCGGGTCATGTGAGTTGGAAATTGAGGGCACAAATGACTTTTTCTCCACCCAACCCTATTCCCCTAAACATCGATTCCCTAAACCTCAACTCACCCATCTCCATTCTTCCTTCGTTCTCTAGTTTTTCGCACTGTACCATTGCAAAGATGTGGAGATTTTCAGGAAAAATGGACCTAGACGAGACGATAGTAAGTTCTACTTCTCTTTTCAATTTGAAATCTTTGTCGTACATGGTAACTCATGTTTTAAAAGAATCTAGATTTATATTATCTTAACCTAGATTAGAATTTTGTTATAGGGATCACGGGATGAATTTGTAAATGAAAGTGAGTGGTCCATGTATGTATTGATAAAAATATCACATTTAGAAATAATATTATCCTTGTCGAGCAGTTTTTTCTTTTATGTACATTTTTGGATACAATAGTGAGTGGACATATTATGGATTTTTACCATACTTTTGATTTGATTTTCAGTTAAAGAGGATTTATATACAATGGAAATACACCATGGTGGTTACTTTGACAAAATGCTTGATGGTACGAAGAAGTACAAAGTAGCAAGTTTTAACAAGGATGGTGGAATAATTTGGCCAGATGGTCTAGACCCTGATAAGATTGCATGGACAGAGTTTGGAAACATAGTTTAGGATCTTGGGTACAAAGAGAAGCCAATATCATATTACTTCAAGCTGCCTAAGACACTTTGCAATGAGAGTTGGAAACTGATTAAGAATGATGTCGATGCGCTTGAGATGGTGAAGTTTATTCCACCAAAGACAAGACAGATTAGTATCTTCATAACTAGTGGTGGTAAGAGAAGAAAAAGGGAGGCTGAAGAGGATGATTTGAGACATGTTGATCCTGACTCGAAGAATCCTCTACATAGTATGACAGCTGCAGAGAGAGCAAATGTTGAACTTGATGCCAACATTTTTGGAAGGAAGTTAAATAGGCTGGTTGTGAGGGGTTCTATTCATGGCAGAGTAGTTGGTGAAGGAAGTAGTAGCATTGAAGGGGTAGATAGTGAACCATTTGCTGCAATGAACCATTTGTTGCATCTGAAAAGGTAGCTGGAGTTGCTGCATCTGAAAAGGTAGCTGGAGTTGCTGCATCTAAAAACAAGAACAAGAAGGTTGTAAGAGTAGCTGCTGCATCAAATTATAAGGGGAGGAAAACAAAAGAGGCAAGGTACAACACCAGCAATAAAGGAAATAGGGTCTATGAATTTGAAGAGGATGGTGACTCAAGTTCATCAGATTCTTCTTTTTATATTGACACAAATTACGTTCCTGCTGATTCAAAAGATGACATCCAGTTTCAAGAAAATGTGTCCAATCCCATAATTATGGAAGAGTTTGAAGAAATGGGATTTGGAGGAGAGTGTAGTGATAAGGGTGGAGACACAGATGAGCTTGAGAGTTTACATGGTCCTAGAACTGAAGAAGATGAAGAAGGTAATCCACTTCCCTTTCCCACTTGGAAAGAAATTAAATCAAAGTCATGGAATATAAGGGTAGTTTTGAATAACTCGAAGTTTGTGGTTGGCCGTATTTTTGCAAACAATGAGGTACTCAAGGAAGCAATTAGAGAGTATAGTTTGGTGACCAGAAAAGGGTTGTGGTTTCAGAAGAAATAGCAAAATGAAAATTGAAGTAAAGTGTCAGATAGGCTGCCCATTTTGATTGTATGCTACCGACATTGTAGAACACGGTCCAAACAATCTTGTCATCAAGACTTTGAAACCTCAGCATAGCTATGCTCACCTCATAAAGAGTCATCACTTAACATACCACAGAATAGCCAAGGAAATACAAGAAAGGGCATTCAAAACCATATCCAAAAGAAATTTGATCTGGATGTAAGCATGCAAAAGATTGCAAGAGAGAGGGCAAAGGCTAAAAGGATGAATGATGGGCATTATATAGACCAGTATAATATGTTGGCTAGTTACAAGGAGTTGTTGAGGAGTAACCCAGGTCTACAGTTAAGATAAAGACAAAAATGGTGGGGGATGTGAGGAGGTTTCATAGGCTTTATATTTTTCTGGAAGCTTGCAAGAGAGGGTGGATTGAGGGTTGCAGACCTGTGATTTTTTTAGATGGTTGCCATGTTAAAGGCCAGCATCTTGGTCAACTTCTTTGTGTTGTTGGTGTAGATGAAAACAATGGAATGTTCCCCATTGCCTATGCAATTGCTGAGATAGAAAACAAAAAGACTTGGAGATGGTTTTTGGAGTACTTAATGTGGGATCTGCATATGGAATCGAGTTCATCTTACACATTCATCACAGACAAACAAAAAGGTTTGGGACAAGCCATTGCTGAATTGTTTCTCGAAGCAGAACATAGACACTGTGTGAGGCACTTGTATAACAACTTTAAGGCCAAACATCTAGGTGAGTGGCTGAAACTACTATGGGATGCAGCCTCTGTTCGAAAAATCGGCCTAGGCGGCGCCTAGGCGCTGGAAGGTGGCAGGCCGACCCGTTTTTGTAAAAAACCGCCTAGGCCCTGCCGTGCTATCGGCAATTCTTCCGAGGTACGTTTTCTGTCCATTATATTCAGCTGCATATGTATTTGGTAAAGAAAAATATATATGTTGCACTGGGGACCCAGCCCGATTATATATGTTGTAATATATACTAGACACTTTTATTGTAATATATGCTAGACACTTCTATTTTGTGGTAGTAGTACTTGATTGTCTTTGCATGTTTGAGTTTATATGTATGTTTTTATGATAAGTTTTCGTTTTAGAGTTGTTTGGAAGCTCTTGTATTATTATTTGATTGTTGATGGATCAATTTGGTTGTTGGTAAATGTCTATTTGAGTATTATATAGAATTAAAATTATATTATATATATATATATATATTTTTAAAAAAGGTAAAACCGCCTAGGCCCCGCCTAGGCGCTCTGGGCGCTAGAAGGTGGCTGACCGCCCGACTAGCGTCTAGCGTTTTTTTGAACACTGGATGCAGCTAAGTCAAGCACAAGGGTTTGGTTCAACAAACACATGGATGACATGAAGACATTGGATGATAAGGTATGGAGTTGGTTTCACGGCAAGTCTCCAGAACAATGGAGTAGAGCTTTTTTCAGGGGAGACATCAAAGTGTGATCTATTGTTGAACAATCATTGTGAGTCATTCAATGCAGCAATCCTTCCAGTTAGAGACAAGCTTATCATAACAATGGAAGAGTATTTCATGCACCGCTAAAAGACAAAAAATCAGAAAAAACAAAAGTGAATAGTGCATATATCTGACAGTGAGGAGATGATCGGACGATGTGAATTGGGAGGGTCATGGGCGGTGACGGTGCACCGAATAATTTTCGCATAACAATGTTTGAGAAGATAAGGATGGATCTAATGGTCAGAATGACAAATAATAGAGTGGTAGCTCAAAAATGGGGAGATATGGTTGGTCATAGGATTAGGAAGATAATAGAGAAAACGACTGAAAGGACTAGCTGCTATAGAGCTTTGTAATCAGGTGAATTCGAGTTCCAAATTACGGGAGGGGGAGATAATGGCAACAAGCATGCAATAGACCTCAAGCCTCATACTTGCACATGTAGGAGGTGGCAGCTTAGTGGAATACCTTGTGTTCATGCACTTTGTGCTATCAGAAGCAAAGGGGCAAAGTCTGCTCTTTTCATTGATGATAACTTGATGAGAAGTACCTATCTGGACTCGTATAATCCTATTATTCATCCTATTGCTGGTCATGATGATTGGAAACAAGTGGACTATCCTATGACACCTCCCCATACAAGAAACAAGTTGGCAGACCAAAATTGAAGAGAACCAAGGAGGCAAGTGAGACAAGTAAGGCTCCACCAGCCCCAATTGATAAGCCTAAGATGCTAAGAACATACACCAAGATGACTTGCCAAGTTTGTTTCACAAAAGGCCATAATAAGTTGGGTTGCCCAGTTACAAAGGAAAAAAAAGCTGCATGTGCACAACAAGGAGTAAGTCCTACAAAAGGTTTAGTTATGGTATTAAGTGTGGGAAAAAAATTTATTAACCAATAACTTATCTTTTCATTTCAGGGAGAAGGGAGTTCCAAAGCATCCCAGCAAACCAAGAAGAGACAACGACAAAGGTTGGTTGATTTTGTATAATGTTTGAAAACTTGTGGTTATGTTGTCCTTATGTTGTATATGGTTGTGATTATGTTATGTGGAATATGCAGGCACCAAGAGTTCCAAGAAATAGTAGCTTGAAGAACCAAATCATCAAGTCAAAGAAAGCTTGGAAGAAGGCCAAAATGTTGAAGGTAAACCAAGCTGCCTGTTCAAGAGCTTCCAGTACCATTAGTGAACCTCCAACACAGGCTAGCCAAAACCTTGCAGCAAGAGAGGCATAACCAACTACTAGCTAACCTCCATCATAATTTGCAGCATTTTGAGGCATGTCCTGGAGATCCCCTAAGTGCAGGCTATGATATATTGAATGTTGGTGCTTTTTGGACAGTTGTAGGCCTTTTGTTAAATTGCTCTCTTGTCTGGAATATTTTCAATTTTTGTTGAACAAACTTATGGAGCAGTGTTGCTCTCTTGATTGGGAATTTCCAGTTTTTGTTGAATACATACTTTGATTATGGAACAATGTTTATTATGGTTGTTAACCCTTCTTGTTTTCAGTTTTTTTTCTTTTGTATTTGTATGGAGTTAGAACTCATAACTCAGATTTGCAAGGTTTTATATGGTACTGTTTTACTCTAAAAATTTGGGAAATAAATTAATTTTAGTGGTCAAAAACTTATTTTTGCTGGGAAAAATGAGTTTTTCTAATGAAAGAGTAGCTCAATCATTTACTCTTTTGTCTCGGTCATGTGCGTCATATGTGACATAAATTAACAGAGCTGTGACGGAAAGTGACGACAGGTACAATGATGGTACGAAAATACAAGTCCAGGTATCATTTTGATACATTTAAAAGTTTAGGTACCATATTGATAGTCCTCGAAAAGTTCAGACCCTGTTGGTACATTTTCTCAAAAACAAAAGCCTTTATCAACTGCTTTGTGAGGTTTTTGGCATCTTTGTTACAATCTATAATATTTAGACGTTCTTGGTAGAAATCGGGGTTGGACTACAACCCTAACACCATCTTATTGGAGGAGACATCCCTAGACCCCCACTAAGTCCCCAAGCCCACACTAACCACACCAACGCTATAGGCGGGGGTGTGTGCGCAGTTCTGCAGGCATTTTTCCTCAAGCGGTTTTAACTTTTAAGCCATTTAGCTCTATGATTTATGAAACCGGGGAACTTTTGGTCTTAGTCCTCGCTCTTTTAAGAAACAAAAAAATAAACATTCTATATAAAATAATATAAATTTACAAACTATGAGATATTAAACATAGATTAAAAGAGTGGATAAGAATCGAAAGAGATTCAACTCAATCTAACTTATTATATAAGTCTCGATACATTCTTACATTCAGTCTTGAGACAAAACAACTCATTCAACACTATGAACCAAATATACAAGCATATATCTAAAGACAACCTCCATATTAAATTGTGATGTAGAACATATGGCAAGGAAAATCAAAGAACAACTTGATCGTAACAAGTCCAAACTCAGTATGATGCAGATTTGGCGTTCGGTGTCCGATTTTTCATTGTAATACCTTTCTAGAAGCAGAACGATCCTACGAGTGAAACTCATCTTTTTTCACAACATATGAGCTTTTGAGGTATTCTGAGTTCGTTTAGAGCTTCAAAAGCCTGATTTACTTATAATCGAGATTTATTGTTATTAGTTTTTTTCGGTTCGAACTTCTTTTAATCCTTTGACTTTTAGGTTTTGTTGTTAGTATCTCTATGATTCTTTGATCCTATATAAGCAGACTCTATAAGTTGTATTTCATATCACTACAAGAAGAAGGGCTTTAACCGACGAAAAAAATAGGCTGACGAACAAATCTTTCGTCGGCTAAGTTAAATTTTCATCGGCTAAAGTCAACTTTAGCCGACGAAATTAAATTTTCATCGGCTAAATTAATTTTTCGTCGGTTATAGTCTGTGAACTTTAGCCGAAGAAATTTTAAAGTTTAGCTGACGAAATTATACATTTCATCAGCTAAAGTGTCTTATATTTGCAGATCTAGACAGCAGCTCATTTGAAAAAAAACGAGAGAAAAAGTTTGCGTGTCGTCGAAATTATTGGGTGTTGTCAAAATCTGTCTAAAATTAGTTTGTAGAGCTATATATATGTACGTATATGTCTATATATGTTGATTTTGAGTTTTATTTGAGTTGATTTAAGAGTTTTATTTGAGTTATAATATTGATTTTGAGTTTTATTTGAGTTGATGAATTTTGAATGTGATTGAGTTGATCAATTTTGATTTGATAATATATATAAAATTGTTGTTAATAAGTAGTAGATATATATATATATATATATATGTTAATTAATTTAATTATAATATTGTGTTGATGGTATGAATTAAGTTGTTGATAATATGTTGATTATGATTTTGTGATGGATGATCGATGTTGATATAATATTATTATATATTTATTAAGTATGCATATATATATATATATATATGTGTGTGTTAATTAGTAATTTTTTATTAATTAATTATAGTAGAATACTAAATGATTTGAGATTTTATATATGGAATTAATTATTTAATTAGAGTTATACATATATTTTTTTTATATTTTCAGGATATGAATAAGAGTTGGATTTCACTTACAAAATGAGACAAAATATGTGGTAAAGGAGTTATTATTTTTCTTGAATATGCGTTGGCTAATATTAACGGGAATACAATTTTCTATTGCCCGTGCACGAAATGTTAGTGTCGCAGCGATATGCATTGATTTGTGATTGACAAAGTATGACAGCACCTGAAAAGTAACAGATTTTGGAAGAAGTATACATGTTGGATATATCACTGTGAAACATCATCAGGAGTTCGCATGATCATAGGCAATCTTCTAAGATGGGCAATACATCGAACGATCCAACAACGGTCTTCATCAACGATATGTTTCCTTATGAAAGCGGTGTATACCCTCAAGGACAGTATATACCTGAGCCGGTGCATCCTTTCCCTAGAGTTGTCAACACTGCTGGTATTGACAAGTACAACAAACTGCTTGCTTTCTAACCGACCCCTATCACCCCTATGTACCCCGGTTGTCAGAAAACCGTTCTTGAAAGTGTTATGGACGTAATAAAGATTAAAGTTAAGACAAAATCGACCGTGAATACTGTTGATGATTATCTACAGTACACCGCTTCGATGTTGCTCCAAGGTCATCGTCTTCCTACCACTCATCATAAGATCCGATGTATCCTGAAAGATCTTGGGTTTTCCTACATTAAGATCCATATATACAAATATGATGGTGTTCTCTTATGGGGTAAAGATCCAGAAGAGAATGACTTTGGTGGCCTTGACGCATGTCTGGTATGTCACACTAATAATATTTCTAATATTTTTGTTGTATCTATAGGTACAAGGAGTGGAAGAACGAGTTGCGGACCCACTAGACTACGCACGAGAACACATGTTCTGGTATCCCTGCTGAGTTCTAGTACAGGGAGTACGAGTGGTGTTGGCTTCTGATATCATAATTCAACAACCCTCATAAACAGGTAATTAAAAAATAATTGGTTAAATTGTTATTAAGTACGTCTGTTTTTAAATATTTTGCTAATATTTTTTTCTTTGAAGGCCGTTTCCCGGCCGAGCGCTCAGAACCGGCAATGCAACACAAGAACCATCATGCCGGTTCTAGACCATTCACATCGTTCATGGACGAGGAGGCCAGGGAACATTCAGATTTCAACCGGTATGTCTATATGTATGAGAACACATATCTTGACTCCAAGGAGGATATTGTAAGTCATCTTACGTTTTCAAATTTTTTTACTTATATATATGTAAAAATGTTAATTAATTATTTTTTTCTTATCCAATTAGGTGAAGGTGAGGCAGGCTAGTGACGAGGTGATGACTGCTATAGTGAGGAAGACATGGTCGGACACACAGGAAGAAGACATGGTCGGACACACATGAGGAAGAGATGTCCGAAGCCATGTCCCGGATTGACACTTCGGATCCAAGGGTTGGGGCGAAGATCATGGGCACAGCCTTCCCACCGCGAGGAAACAACTTCAGTGGCCGGGGTCTAGGAAATAAGGGCGAGGGGGTCCTGAAGACCACTCCAGGATTTCAAAGAAATTCAGTCTCGATCAGCAGCAGGATGACTCAGCTAGATTCGGAAGTTCAGATGCTACGGGAACAACAAGCTGCCCAGACAGCCTATACGTCTGTCGTACAAGACCATAATGTCATGATATACGCCGCCTAGGAGGACCAGCAACAACAGATGTTTCAGTACTTGCAGGACTTTACAGCTGTCCAGCTTCAGGAACTTCCGCTTCCGCCCATGCCTACGCCTATACCGCTACCTCAGCCACCGCAACCTCCTCAGCAACAACATCCTCCTCCATAGCTGTCTCCTGACGCGGATATAGATTTAGACGATATAGAATTTGTGTAGTTAAAAGATTATATAGTTTTATATATTTATGAACAATTTAATTATAAATATTTTAATGAAAAATGTGTTGTCACCATTTTTGGTGTTGTTGGTTATATAAAATTGTTTTTGTGTATTATGCATGTTGCTTGGAATGGTAATTTAGAAATTTCAGGGTTTTTTTTACTGGAATGGACTTATCACGGATGAAATTTGCCATAATTCGTCAGCTATAGTATTTTTCATTTATTTTTTTAAGGTTTAGCCGACAAATTATGTCAATTTTCGTCGGCTATAGTATTATTTAGCTGACGAACCATCTAATATATTTGTCGGCTATAGATATTTTTTAATTTTTTTATTAAATACTTTAGCCGTTGAATATATTAAATGTTTCGTCGGCCAAAGTCTCAGACTACGGTCGATGAAACAAATAAAATTTTCATCGGCTAAAGTTTCAACCTATAGCCGACGACAACTTCTAGTTTTGTCGGTTAAAATAATAACCGACGAGTCTTTCCCGACGACATCATAGCAGACGAAAACTTGTCGGCTAAGATCTTTGATATGCCTAAAAATAGACTTATAAATAAACCCTACAATCACAATTACGTTTTTGATGGTAGTATAGGAAAGTAGGGGTCTCCAGATTGTATATAAATCATCAATCTAAGACTCAATCTAAAGTTAAAAACCTAATCTGTCCAGTTAGAAAGAACTTATCGGCAGACAGCTCTAAACTACTCTAAATACAACGAAAATTTACCGACACTAACTAGACTCGATGAACTTACTACTGACAAAGTTTCACAATTTTTGGGGTTAATTTACTATGCTAAATAAATTCGACAAAACAAAGGACAGAAAACCAACGAAAATAAAAGAATGTTTTTAGGTTTTGAAATAGTTAAGAAAAACAATAGCTAGGAACAACCATATACCACTAGAACATATTTCACCAAAGATTTGTCAACTTACATGCTCATATTCAATCGAATGTCTTTATCCAAGCTAAGTCAATGATGTGTTGAACTTAACCTACTAACCTTTCTTGGTATGTTAAGAGAATGATATTTTCAACTTAACATAGCTTCTAACATGAAACCTAGAGTGATGTTCTCGCTCAGCTCTCACATATAAGTCATTAAGATCTAAAAGATTATGAATAAAGCTAGGCAATTTTGATACTGATGTTGTCCTAATCTACATAGATGTCAATCCATATGAATGAGTCTCAAGTCACTCATGTGCTACTCTAGATGATATGCTTGATATGATTATCAAAACACAAAATCATAGCAATAAAACCCTAGCATGCTTACTAAGTTTGCAACCATAATAAACAAACCTAGAATTCATCAATGAAAAACCAATGAATCAACAAACATTCAATATCCAAGAAACAATAAAATCAATGCCAAAATCTTGGTTTACACATGTCTAGGGCTAGGCAGCCCTAACTATTAAAGACTACTAGAAAAACATAGAGAAAATAAAATATTAGAAGGGAAATGAGAAAAGGATGGCGGCAATGGACTGATGTTGTGCGTCCAAAGATAGATGTCTCCAAAACTCTTTGGAATGATGTCAAGTCCTTCTTTTATATATAAGCAGCTGCTAGGGTTAGAAATCCTAATTTTCATCCATGGACTTGCCTTTATGGTCTGGGCTTTGAAATTGAAGTTTCAGTCCAAATCAGAAACTCGAGCAGACTGGCCTTCAGTCATTAAAATGGTCATTACTTCTTCATCAAAATAGGTATTGACAATCCGAAAAATGTTCTGGAAAGTAAACTCTTGTAGCTTTCCGTTGATATAAGGATCATCTCCTAGATCATTGTGAGCTAATCGCAATCTTCTATTGAAGTTGACTAATAATTTCTGACAGATTTTCTGATTTCTTTCCTTGCATGATATCGATTCATTTTCCTTCAAGAGTTCTTCTTCTTTTGCTTCTCTTATGCTCCTCAGCTTTATTTGTGACCTAAAATCATAAACTAAGTTACAATGAATATTGCTAAAGGAATTACATAGCTAAATAGGGTTGGAAATGCATTAAGAACGTTGCATAAAATGCACCTATCAATCTTAGAAGACGAATTTGATTACCAAGCCGACGAAAAATTTTCGTCGGCTAAAGTGCTGATCCTGATAGTGTATCATTTCATCTTTATTAATAACCTTTTTGAGTTTACCTAAATCCTGGTGAATTTCAGAACCCTTTTCTCATGGATTCGGGAAAAAAACATGACTTGTGGATTCGGGTCAAGTTTGTGGATTCCAAACATATATATCCTAATTCCGCTGCATCAAATTGATAACAAGAATTAACCAAATTTAAAACCAACCAGCCTTAGAAGCTACACAATAATCATATTACACTCTAGCACAATCAACGACACCACCCTACCATACCCTAAACCCTCACTCAAAGATGAGACACCTAAAACCAACAAAACCAAAAATCAAAAGCACAAACAAAGAGTCCCAGACTTAGACCCAAAAGCCTTTATCAAGGTCCTGACATATGTTGCCTAAGAAGATCGTGTCTCTCATATCCCTCAACACTGCATGCCCGTAACGGTTTAGGCAGAGGAGCACGAATCCTACCACCAATATCACAAAATTAAGGGTGTGTATTGGATCCAAGAGTGGGGATGTTCCAACTTTCAAGTATCGTTTTGTTGGTTAAAGTGTTTAACTAAGAATTTTAAAGTTATGGATTCAAACCTCATGGACATATATAGAGTGTGTGAGTTATTAATAAAAAGTTTAAAAAAACTTTCAAGTGTCATTTTTTCTTCTACAATGACCTTCCATGTAGAAGTCGTCTACAAAAGACATCCTTATGATTTTTTAGCTTTTTAAATGAGGATTAACACGGAACCTTCAATAACATCTCAAATCTACATACCAATCCGTGATAAAATATCATGTTAAAACACTATATATGTTTGTTACCGGGTGCAGATCTAGTGCATGAGTGAGTGGGACTCAAGTCCCACCCAAATCGTTTGAGCAGGACCGACCCTAGGGTGTGAAACTTGAGGCGACCGCCTCAAACCACCGGTCTTTGGTGGGCATCCGATCTTTTTTTTCTTCTTCAGATTATGTGAAACGTAATCATATATATATATATATATATATATATATATTCTTCAAAACGGTGTTAGACAACTGAAATAGTCTAATGGTTAGCCTAGTTGGAAGCTCGAGTATGATCCTGAGTTCGAATCTAGGAGTCTTCCAAATGTTTTTACTATTTTTTTTTTCTTTCTTTCTTTCTTTCTTTTTACCATTGTTTTTTCCTTTTTTGTTATCGAGCTCTTATTATTTATTTTAGTTTTTCATTTTCATTACTAACAAATTAATAACACAATACAATACATGAAATTTGTATATATATAAAAAAAAGTTTGTTCGATTTATATGATTTACTATATGAGACCACATTTTAACTGTCCGTCTCAAGCCTTTAAAATGTCAGGACCGACTCTGTGTTTGAGGAAAGAAAATTGCAACATATAATTAGCAACTTAGCTTTGCTTATGATAGTATTGTTCAGCTAAGTCATGCTCGCCCAATGTGAGGTAAATGGGGCAGTGGTTTCAACACACCACAGCTTTTGCATACCTTTCTTTAGTTTGAGGACGTGCTAACCCCTAATTACAACAATTTTAATTGTCACAGGGTATGTTTTTGTATATTAACTTGTAGAGAAATTTGAAGCTTCATGTACTTCGAGGGTTACTTTTAGTTAGTCGAGGTACATTTTACATCTATATATTTTGTATTATATTGATATGTTTATCTATAGCTTCAAGTTTTTTTTTTGAAATTTTTTGTGCAACATCTTTGACTATTTTATGAATATTATTTTATAAACATGTATTCAGTAAATAATAAAACTCACAAGCTCTTATGTAGATGAGTTTTTTGAATTTATAACTTGTTTTCGAATTGTGAATAGTTTAGGTCCCATCAGATTTTAATTATTGGATCTATCATATTATTTGTTGTTGCCTGTATATATTATAATTTAAGCTAGAATTAGCATCGAAGAGATCCAAACTTCAAGTGTGATACGAACATAAACGGCTAGACTCCTACCAACTTTGTGATGGTTGCTTTGGTGTGTTTTCTTAAATGACGCCCACATTTTAGGTCGTCGGTATCGCACACAAAAATGCGCCCCCACTATAATAATCTCACGCAAATCATATATGTGGCATCTCCTTATTTCTGAGATAGATACTAGACACGTGGTCTGATGGAAGTGAGGTGACTCGTCTGGCACATGCCACGTGTGGCTCCACAATCTTTAAACCTGAGTGATCCACACCCTTGACAAATGAGATTGTCATTTTGTGTCTGAGGTGGGTCGGAGGGTCGAATTTTAGGAGATTGTAAAGTCTATATATTGGCTTTTTAATCCGTTAGAATTCTTCACATCGATACAGAAGCGAATGGTGTAGCCGATCAGTTGGCGCACTTTATTAGTTTGGATGTACTTGATGATATTTGGTTAGGGGAGACTCTTGTTATTATTCAGGATGTTCTCTATGAGGATATTAGTCATATTAATTATGTAGCTCGAGGTTTAGATTTTATGTCTCCCCGACTAAAATATTATTTTCATTAATGAAATAAATAAAATTGAACGTGAGGGTGAGCCTACTAGCTAAGCTGTGTTCCAAACCTTTTTAAAAAAATGTCACACTCAGAACTCCTAACAACTCAAATAGTCAATTCTTTTTATATTATACCCTAAAGAATTCATATTTTCTTCTATGAACCCAAATCCCAATTAGAAGATTGATTTCTCAGAGATTCTGGTAATCTTTGTGCTTGAAGATGCATGTGAAAGAACATGATTAGTCTCTTTGTTGTTGGATTAAATCTTGTCTTTACCTCTGTCTTGGTAGTATAGAAATCTCACAAACAATATAACAAAAAGATTAGCAACAAGATTAGGCGAGTAAAGTAGAGTATTTTCAATACACAGTATACGATATATATAAACGATTGAAATTAAATAATATAATATTAATACATAAGTGGTAAAATATATAAATTATTATAAATAATTAAAATTATACGATACATAAGCAGCCTACCTACAAAAATTTCCCTAATACACGCACTTAAACAACTAGTAACTTCTTGCAATCCATTCGGATTAGTAAAATCTACAAGAACAATCACTTTCGGCGGAAGAATCCGAAAACAAAAGCTAAGGCGGTGTAACATAAATCATTGTGCACCACTATATTTCTTTGGCTACATAAAATATGTAATAAAATATGTAATGGCTAGTGCCACATGGCTCAAGAATCTCCATGATTGGTGCACAATTCAAAGCTTCAAGGGTGTGGTTTCTCATCCTCAATTTTCCCTCTTTCTCAGAAAGGAAAGGAAAGGCCTAAAGGCTAAAGCTTGTCATTTCTATTTTCAGTCTCACACTCACACTTCTTTGTTTCTGAAGACAGCACTTTCCATGGCTTCTGCTCTGTCCTGCAACTCCATGAACCTCTCTGCTTCTGTTTTCTCAAGGACCAATCTCCCGATTCCGATCGTCATAGACTTCCCAGTTGATTTTTCACCTTATATTCAATGTAACTACAATCTCAGAAGCAGAGCAAGAACAGGGCAGAAGAGGAGTTTGACTGAGGTTAGAGCCACGGTGGCGACCAGAGAGAGCAACACAGTTTCAAGCAACAGTTCTGATCAGAAGAAGCTTCGGGTTTTGGTTGCTGGGGGAGGAATTGGAGGGCTGGTTTTCGCTTTGGCTGCGAAGAAGAAGGGGTTTGACGTTTTGGTGTTTGAGAGGGATTTGAGTGCTGTGAGAGGTGAGGGACAGTACAGAGGTCCAATTCAGATACAAAGTAATGCCTTGGCTGCTTTGGAAGCTATTGATATGGATGTGGCTGAGGAGGTTATGAGAGTTGGGTGTATTACTGGTGATAGGATCAATGGCTTGGTTGATGGAGTTTCTGGAACTTGGTAAGTTCCTTGCTTCCTTTTATTGGATACATACTTGTTTTTCATAATTTAATTGCATATCATATCTGGATCCTTTAGGTTGTTATTAGCATGATCATAATTCATAGTAGAGGTTGGGGCTAATGGGAGGAAGAATTGATGTTAGAGTTCAAGTGGTTTTGCTTTTCTTGGAATACTGAATGAATTGAAGATTTGCTCTTTGAACATAGAAATTCATTTATTTGTAGCAACATAATTTGAAGCTAGGTTGCGGTATGGGGCAATTTTGATCTGTATACAGCTAGGAACATGTAATGACTGAGTTGGTTATCAGGTATGTCAAGTTTGACACGTTCACTCCTGCAGCGGAACGGGGGCTTCCGGTTACCAGAGTCATCAGCCGAATGTTGTTGCAGCAAATCCTTGCTGGTGCTGTTGGTGATGAGATTATATTTAATGGAAGTAACGTGGTTGATTTTCAGGATCTTGGAAACAAGGTGCAGTAGAATTTAATGTTGCATTTACCTATTAGTTAGTTAACTTTTGTACTTTGAGTTCATCTTGCGGAGGAATATGTAGAATCAGACCTTGTTTCTCTACTTTCATATTGATTTCATTATAGTTTCAACTGCTTGGTTTCATCTGATCTATTATTGGTCCCTGTCTGTCTTTAAGGTTAATGTTGTACTTGAGAATGGAGAGTGTTACGAAGGTGATCTTTTGGTTGGAGCTGATGGTATTTGGTCGAAGGTACTGCACAAGTTCTCATGGTCAAATTTTTAACATTAGAATTGGTATCCATTCTTCAGCCCTATGCAGATAACTATGTTTTGAGGTTGTGCTTTTATGAATTGTTTCTGACTTATTGACCATGTTTCTGTAAAAAGTCTGCACAGTATCTTGACAAATTAAAAGTTGAACTTGTGTTTTTCTTGTTACTAGGTAAGGAAGAACTTATTTGGACTTGAGGAAGCTGTGTACTCGGGTTATACTTGTTATACTGGTATTACAGATTTTGTGCCTGCTGACATTAGTTCTGTAGGGTATGATTTATCCCTTATTTTTCAAATACGACCTCCATAATATATTCTTTATGTCAGGGTGTATAATATGTGATAATTCAAATTAAACTTGTCTTATGTAGGTATCGAGTATTTCTAGGGCACAAACAGTATTTTGTTTCTTCAGACGTAGGTGCCGGAAAGATGCAGTGGTATGCATTTCACAAGGAACCAGCTGGTGGTGCGGATGCCCCCAATGGTACTTATGCTCAAGATGCCCTCCTTTTCTGGTAGATATATGCAATAGCGAAGCACATAAACTCTCATTAGAAAATGAGGCTAGGATCTGTAAATGGGTATTAAAATCTACCTGAAAGGAAAATCTTCTAGGATATCAAGTGAAGTTCTCTCTAGTTAAAGGCTTCTGTGGAGTAATATATATTTTCAGCCCACTTTTCTTTCTTTCTCTGATCACGGCCAAATTCATAATATGCATGGGAGTCAGTTGTAAATAATATGAGATGTGCACAAGTATGAGGTTCATTGATGCATTATCATGTCATAACTCATATTCGATAAGAGTAAGAGTATTGTGTGGAAATCTGATCCCATCTCTTGACAGAAGTATGTATTCTGTTTTTGTCCGTTGTTTGACAGGTAAAAAGGAAAGGTTGCTTAAAATATTTGGTGGCTGGTGTGATAATGTGGTAGATTTGCTACTTGCCACAGAGGAAGATGCAATTCTACGACGCGACATATATGATAGGACCCCAACTTTAACCTGGGGAAAAGGTAATGTGACCTTGCTTGGAGATTCTGTCCATGCTATGCAGCCAAATTTGGGTCAAGGGGGATGCATGGCCATTGAGGTATGCTTCACTGTGTATCCAATTTTAACACACTATTGTGAATCACTTAAATTCTTTATATTTCTTGTTTTCTTGTCGTGTGCAGACACTTATTTTTTCTTCTGCACAAATTTTGGTCTGGACTGTACTCTTTGTAGTAGAAATATGTTGTTTTCTTGAAGATCAACCGGTTAGTAATTACTTCAGTACTGGAGTTCTCTTGACCCTATTATATAATACATCTCTACAGGATGGTTATCAACTTGCATTGGAACTTGAAAAAGCTATGAAGAAAAGCCGTAAACTTGGAACACTTCCTGACATTGCTGCTTCTTTAAGAAGGTAAACCCCAGGTTGCTTGCTGTATTGTCTGATAGGAACTTGATGAATCAATATGCTTATGCATATGATCATAATGGTGGTGCAAGGAGAAGGTTATTGGTAGGATATATACATATATATAGTGTGCATGTAATGGTAGATATATAGGCACATATTTAAGAAAGACAATAGAAAACAAAGACTTGATCGTTTGGAAGACTCAGTTAAGTTGCGGAAATTCTAATTACTGTTTTTATCTTTATTTCTTAAACTTCTACTTTTCCATCAGCTATGAGACCTCTAGAAAACTGCGGGTTGCAATTATTCACGGAATGGCTAGAATGGCTGCAATTATGGCTTCAACTTACAAGGCTTATCTGGGTGTAGGACTTGGTCCATTGTCGGTAGGGACTTTTTTAATTGCAGTAGAAACTAATAACCCAACTGTGACATAGTCTTGATAAAGCAACGGAAGTGTCTTAGATACTTATATTGATTGGACAAAACTTTGCAGTTCTTGACGAAGTTTCGGATACCACATCCAGGAAGAGTTGGTGGGAGAGTGTTTATTGACAAGGCAATGCCCTTGATGCTGAGTTGGGTCCTAGGTGGTAACAGGTGAGATATTGTCTTTGATTGATGATACAATATATGATTCTGCTGCATAGTACATGTCATTTTGTGTGATTTTGCACTTCTAGGGATTTTAAAATTGTATGATGTGCAGCAGGAATTTCAGAAAAATAAGCTATTGGATTACTTGGAATGCTCATCTATTTATAAAGAAAGAATCATTTAGTTGGAGATTTGTGCATTATGGGATGCCTTGATATATTCATATGAAGGGAAAACATTGACAAGTTGCCTCGAAGGTTGATATGTCAGTTTTAATTTATTCGGTTTCTTTGGGGCTAATTCCCTTTATGGGTTTTCTTTGCAGCTCAAAACTTGAAGGAAGGCCACCAAGCTGCAGGCTTTCAGACAAAGTATGTTATTCACAGTGACTAATGATTTTATTTTTTCACTAATTGGTTTGATTCTTTAAATTTTGTTAATGCCTTATTGCATATTGTGATTTTGCTGCTAATAATTGGGAAATTTATATGAAGGCTGATGATCAGTTACGAAGTTGGTTTGAGGACGATGATGCACTGGAGCGTGCTATCGATGGAGAGTGAGTCTTTAGTCTTAATGTCAGTCATCCCTTCAATATTTCAGTCTTGTTTCTGTAGTGTTGTTCACAATCAATTTGTTCTTTTAGGTGGTATCTGATACCTTGTGGACATGAAAATGGTGCTTCGCAACTTATTCGTTTAAACAGAGATGAGAATGCCACCTGCATAATTGGGTATGCTAATATGTCTGTCATCCCCCTAGTCCCTTAAAACCACACTTTTGTCTGTATCATATAGTGATTGGAACTTGACAAATGGAACTATATTTTGTTCAAGAAATAATGAAAGTAAGATGTTTATCTGTTGAGGGGATTTCTTATTGTGTGATATTCTTTTCATTGCAGGAACACCTCAAATGGGGATTCTGCTTCAAGAATAACAGTTCCTTTACCCCAGGTGATCTGACGGTCTTGTTCATTTTACATTTATTTCCTGTGACAAAAAGAGTTCTTACTTTTATGGTGGTCTACTGGTCTAGGTTGAGTGCCTAATCATTTCCTTTTTTCTTTGACTCAGGTTTCAGAAAATCATGCTTGTATCACCTACAAGGATGGTGGCTTTTACGTGTCTGATTTGCGAAGCAAACATGGTACCTGGCTCGCTGAGTAAGTAGGATATATTTTTATTGTTTTTTGCCTTCAATAATTAAAGGTTTGAAGCAAACTGCTGTCATTCTAAATCATTTTCATTTAAATTTTGCTCCATATTGTTAATATATGCCTTGAACCATCCATCTGGGGGTACCAGCTATTCGGGGTGATGCATCTGGTACATCTGTTATCTGTGAGAGGATTCAAGTCAAGGTGGAGATTTGTTAATATATGCCTTGAATCAGCCATGTGGAGGTACCAGCTATTCGGGGATCTCGCTGCCCGGTCAGCGAATTTGGGGTCCAGGGGCAACGCGCTCTGGTTTGGGGGTTCGGGGGCGCGAGCGAAAGTAGCGCGAAGGAGTTTTCTCCCGCGACCGAAACTGCCCCGCGAGCGATAGTCGCGCGAGCGAGAGTCTCGCGAGCGACAGTCGCGCGAGTGAGACTGTTCAACCAGTGTCATCGGGGGCAATACCCCCAAGGCCCACGAGTCCCTGTTATGCTGGGTTATGGTTTCCTATTGGATTTAGTATATAGGGTTTAGAGTCCCTGTTATGCTGCGTTATGGTTTCCTATTGGGTTTAGTATATAGGGTTTAGGGTTTAGTATATAAACGACCTAAACCTAATTGTATTAAACACTCGGTGGTTGTGTTTCCTCAAGATAATAAAACTGTTCTCATCTGGTCATGGACGTAGCTAACATATTGTTAGTGAACCACGTAAATCTGTTTTCTTTCTTCCATCCGTTACAACAAACTGGTATCAGAGCCCAGGAGGGGTTCGAATTCTGGGAAGAAAGATGTCTGGGTTAACCGTGAAGATCGATAAATTCACGGGGAGAAACAGTTTCAGTTTATGGCAGATCAAGATGCGAGCCTTGTTAAAACAACAAGGGATGTGGGCGCCGCTTGTGAAGAAGCCGGGAGATCCAGAAATCGCTGAGATGGCCAGTCTGGAGGAGAAGGCACTCGACAATTCTGTTGTGTCTTGCAGATGATATAATCACCGAGGTCGCAGAGGAGGAAACTGCGGCTGGTCTGTGGTTGAAGCTTGAGTCTATACATGACGAAGTCTTTAACCAACAAGTTGCTTCTAAAGCGACGTCTGTTCAGTCTGCGAATGGAAGAAGGCATGACTGTAAGAGATCATTTAGATCAGTTAAACACAATTCTATTAGAGTTGCGTAACATTGATGTTAAAGTTGATGATGAAGATGCTGCCCTAATTCTGCTGGTATCTCTACCTTTGTCGTATGAGAATTTTGTGGATTCTTTTATTGGTGGGAGAGATACAGTGACTCTGGAGGAAGTTAGATCATCTCTTCATACTAGAGAGATGCGTCATAAGGCCACCGGTACAAGTTCAGACAGTCAGGCTGCTGGGTTGGTAGCCAGTGGAAGTATGGGACAGGGAAACTCGGGGAAGAAGAAATTCAAGAAACCAGTTTCAAAGAGTTCCAAATCTGATGATGTCTGTAACTACTGTAAAGAAAAGGGACATTGGAAAAACGAATGTCCAAAGGAGCATGAGAAAGCATCAGGTACTGCTGTTGTAGCAGAAGTTGACACCAATTCTGAAGTGGATTTGGCCTTGGTTGCAGATGCAAGCTGTTAGTTGCCCTTTGGGGGCAACATCTGGGGCAAAGGAGTCATCTGGTACATCTGGCACTATTACGGTGCATCTGGTACATCTGGCACTATTACGGTGCATCTGGTACATCTGGCACTGTTGTGGTGCATCTGGTACATCTGTTATAACATCTGAGGCAGTGGAGTCATCTGGTACATCTGGCACTGTTGCGGTGCATCTGGTACATCTGGCACTATTACGGTGCATCTGGTACATCTGGCACTATTGCGGTGCATCTGGTACATCTGGCACTATTGAGGTGCATCTGGTACATCCGTGTTACATCTGAGGCAGAGGAGTCATCTGGTACATCTCACTATTGTGGTGCATCTGGTACATCCGTGTAACATCTGAGGCAGAGGAGTACATCTGGTATATCTGTTATCTGGTAGAGAAGTTATTTGTACATCTGTTAGCTGGTATATCTGTTATCTGTGAGAGGATTCAAGTCAAGGTGGAGATTTGTTAATATATGCCTTGAACCATCCATCTGGGGGTATCAGCTATTCGGGGTGATGCATCTGGTACATCTGTTATCTGTGAGAGGATTCAAGTCAAGGTGGAGATTTGTTAATATATGCCTTGAATCAGCCATCTGGAGGTACCAGCTATTCGGGGATCTCGCTGCCCGGTCAGCGAGTTTGGGGTCCAGGGGCAACGCGCTCTGGTTTGGGGGTTCGGGGGCACGAGCGAAAGTAGCGCGAAGGAGTTTTCTCCCGCGACAGAAACTGCCCCGCGAGCGACAGTCGCGCGAGCAAGAGTCGCGCGAGTGAGACTGTTCAACCAGTGTCATCGGGGGCAATACCCCCAAGGCCCACGAGTCCCTGTTATGCTGGGTTATGGTTTCCTATTGGATTTAGTATATAGGGTTTAGAGTCCCTGTTATGCTGCGTTATGGTTTCGTATTGGGTTTAGTATATAGGGTTTAGTATATAAACGACCTAAACCTAATTGTATTAAACACTCGGTGGTTGTGTTTCCTCAAGATAATAAAACTGTTCTCATCTGGTCGTGGACGTAGCTAACATATTGTTAGTGAACCACGTAAATCTGTCTTCTTTCTTCCATCCGTTACAACACATATATTTTCTTTATATTCTAATTTATTTAAATGTGCAGTATTGAGGAGAAGCGATATCAGGTACCTCCAAATTTTTCAGTTCGTTTCCACCCCTCAGATGTTATCCAGATTGGTCCTGGGCAGAAGGTACTCCACAATCCTTCCTCTACAATTTGCTTGATGAACTTTCTTGTTTGTTGGGATAAGTTTCTTAGCATCCAAGTAATGTGCAGGTAGCGTTTAGGGTAAAAGTTATGCACGCTACTCCAAAGAGTCCTGAAAAGGATGGAATTCTTCAGGCAGCGTGACAAATCATTTCTATTAGGTTGGTAAACTAGTAGAAGGAATGAAATTGTACAGCATGTGATTGTGAATGTGCTGCATTTTGCAGAGTATATGATAGACAAAACAAACAACAGACCCTTCGTACCACAGCTAAAAAAGTAATACAACATTGTAGAACTTACATCAATGTGAATATATCGATTTTGACTAGTTTTATCAACTGTGTATATATTTAAGTGTTGGAGTCTAGTTCAGATTAGTCTTTTCGTAGTTGGCTTGGCTGCAAAGGTTATTGACTGCAGAGTTTCAGGTTGAACCAGTTCACAAAATAACACAAGGAGCCAAGCTTTCTTATCAGCAAGTTAAATTTTACACAGAAATGTAGAGCCTTTAGAACGCATGTTTTGAAGCAGTATTCTGAAGACTACCTTTGCTTTGTCCTGAACGGAGCCCAGTATGTATGGTTATACCTGTCTCCTGGTTTGTGGCCCATAATAAAAAGAAAGATGAAACAGAAATGAATGGATAATCGGGTAGCCATCCACCACTTTAGGTTTGAGATGGGGAATCTAACCAATAGCTTCCGCCGTGGGAAATGTTATGCAGTAAAGGAGATTCCTTATCATTGCGAATTTCTTACCGTAAGAACTTGATTCAGTCAGAAATTCTTTATTAACTCGATCAAAAGGATATTTGATATCAAACTATCAAAGTTTTTTCCTAGTTCTAGCTGGATTTCGTATCTGCAGCCAAGACCGATGATGACACAAATAATTGAACACATCCTTGTATCAAGAACAACAAACAAGTCATTGTGTCAAAGACAAGAAACTGAATAAAAAACTCGTATCAGAAGCAGCAAACATTCTAATAATTTTTCTGTTTTAATCGCTAATGGGAACAAAGATCAGAAAGAAACTACGGCATTCAATCGCTTTATTTACAGATGACAAACACAACCTAATCCCATGACTTTTCTCTATTCTCAACCAAGCTAACATTGAAAAGTCCTGTATATTGCTCTACCTATCGACCTAAGCACACAACATCGATCGACCAAGAGACCAAGCACACATGGAGGCAATTGAAAAGGTGACTCCTCATTGAGCTGCGACCCTACACTGCTAAATAATGCATGAAGCAAAATTGGACAAAGAGAGACTAGACTCCAAGACATGATCCTCTTCATGTCAACATGGATTTAGCTAAGTTAGCTTGGTGTGTACATGTGCCAGCCATCTCTCTATCCCCCGAGTCTCGTTGACAAGTCCTAATTGTCACCAAGAGCTACTGAGCTTCGAGATCCCACTGTTCATGATTCACGACCAGTTCGATCCGATCATTTGTGTCAATGGCAATGGTCGATCTGTATCAACTTAAATGCCAAACAAGGTGGTACTGTCTCTCTCTTTGAATAACAATAGCCAAACACAGCTCCAACCGTAGAGGCCACCGCAACACCCTCTCAGCCAGACATGAGAGACATGCAGGCATGTAACCGATTGCAATTTCATTAATGGATTCACGAGTGGCTAGATCATGATCCTAATGTGCATGCATGATTTCGTCCTAACTTAACAAAGGGGCCTGATGATACCGAAACCCCCTTAAGAATTGTCGAAAATCGAAGATGATACAATCATTCTAGCTAATCAAACTAGCTAAGATGACCAACATCCTTCGCCTCACTCATTCAATCAGTTGCAGAGAATTAATTAGCTAAACTGCTTAGGATCACACTGCTTTGTGTTTTGATTGACTAGCTACTTAACCCTACATGCTCTTTGGACTTTTAAATTAGCCCTACTATAAGTGGACGATCGATGCTCTATGTTTAGACTTTAGACAAGTAGACTTGACCATCCATAGCAGCTCCATGGTGGGAAATCCACAGTTGAATATTAGTTGTATTATAAGATTTTTCCTAAAATTCTCTTATTATCATGATTGGATTTTGGGACAATTAGATGAAAAATTGCGGAAATACTACAATATGTGAAATGTATAGATCGACCACTAGTGTTTTTATGTAGAAATTCATTATCATTGGATATTCTATTTACGGGGGTCATTCTGATAAGAATCCTTAAGCTGAGGACTTTGTGGTTAATAGTTTATGACACTCATTTTTCGATCACATTTTTGGTATCTCAACCATTCAAAATTGGTGATATTTAAAGAATTAAACTAGATCAAATCAATGGACGAACTAAATCTATCAAACAAGAACCGTTCAAGTTCATAATTAATCATTCACAATTATAGATGTCTTAACAGTCTTCATTTTAGATGAAAATTTACACAGATAATCTGCTCATATATACCTAAAATCTAGATGGTGAAAATGTGGATATGTGATCAAAAATGAGATGAAACAAAAAAGTCATTAACTAATCATCAACTTAATAATCCTCCTCACTGAAGGGCTCCCTTCCATCTTCAATAATGTATCGACACATTAATGCACGGGAAGAATGAGAACCTTGAGAATAAATTACTGTGGCAAATATGTGACGGCGTGATCAAGGGAGGGTTCCCTCTTACGTGAGAGAAGATGAAGTTGCAGAAAGAGATTGGGGAATGGCGGTATGGCACAAAGAGGGGAAGGCATGTGAAGAGGGTCAATCAGACGGTGGAGTGAGCACGTGATGGAGCAACGGTCGGTTCAGTTGGTGGTGGCAGTGACCGTTGCGATATTTATTGATTGTGGGCATCTCCGTCCTTTTGCCATTTTCATTGCAGCAGCAGCACTGCAGCAGCATATGCCGCCGTATGCATCCTGGGTTATTAATTCTTGTGATTATTCACACTATATCAATCAGTAGTATATTATTCACTTGGGGATTATATTACACTTCGGGATTATATTCGTCTCTTTTGCTATTTGTATTGCATTGTTAGGGTTTAGGGTTATGGGAAAAGGCTTTGGTTGATGAATGGTTTACAGTTCTTACACCGGTGTGAAAATGTATGCCTCAATCTCTATGGTGTCATACGGATTTGAGGATAGTTAGTTGCGTGTTCACCAGGTAGGTATGATGATTTATACTTGCGGATGATTATTAGCTAACAAGGGGTATCAAGATAACCTACTTATGAAGACTGACAGAAAGAAATTATCATTTTAGACTTACAACCTAGCCGAGACTAGACTTAGAAACCAAAATACACTCACATTTTAAAGACCATTTATAACACATTTATTTAACAAGTTCTATCAGACGTAGAAACAAAAATAAACGTTAACAACCACGTCATAATATAACTTGTGACCCAACTCTTCTAAGCCATATAAACTTAATCAAGCAAGCCCACCAAATGACAGCCTAAAGTGTAATTCCAGACATGCATGTAAACCCTAATGGGCCTAAAGCTCATAAGGGCAAGCCTAAGTCCACAAAGGGTCACATGGCCTGAAGAGATCTATGTGGCCAACATTGCCACTGCAGCCAAGCAAGAGCCGCTATCATCTCCTACACTGATAGCCCTGACACCATCATTTTCATTCAAGCCATCAAGACCAGCATGCTTTTCAATACTCAGTCACAACTGAGCAGGAGCAGAGCCCTTCTTTGTATGCCCAAGAAAACAAACCCTAGCTGACCCATCAGGATCCTCCAAGAACCTTTTGTAGTCGCAACCTCCATATTCACCATCGCAGTTGCCGTTACCAGCAACAATCCATGGTGCCATCGACCCTTCACTAGGATCAAAATCAAAATAGTCGACCCTTCACTCAATTGCTTGATCCACAAACTAATCACACACTCCTCCCCGAGAACATCATCGGGAACAAAACCATAATCCTGTTGTCGCGAAACCACCACAGATACACCCGATCTGGGTTTCAAAACCATCCAATCCTCCATTGAGGATCCTAGCGACCAGTCTAGCCCTTCAAACTCACACCCACCACTACCAACAGGGTCTACGAGCCTTCATCCATGAGAGGAGATCAGATCTACATCCGTCGTCGAGGAAAGTCCATGGACAACAAGAACTCCAACGAAGGCCGAGAAGAGAACCTGGGGTCGTAAAACACCACCACCAAGATCTTGGATTCGTCTGTTGAGTAGGGAGAACCCACCATCATCGGTCTATTGGACATCATCGCCGTCGTCGTTTAATCAACCTCAAAATAACAAAACAAAATCACAAATTGGTCGGGTGTCGTAAATTCAACTCCTAGAGGACCAAACCATTGAATCTTAACAATTAGAGATCTAATATCAACTCTTCTAGTTTCAACTTTGTATGGATCTCAATTTGACAACTACCTAACTTTTCAAAACCTTGAAATATACATGATGCAGTGACGGATCCAAGATTACAATCTTGGAGATGCTTGAATTTACATGATTGAGAGTTTAGGTTTTGGGAAGCTTGATTGAAGAGAAATGAAGAATAAGACACGTTATATAAACAAAAAATAAGTTTACGTGACTTATTTTTTTCATGTCTTTTGACTTGGGATGCTTAGCATCCTCTAAAAGTGGCTAGATCCATGCGTGTTAAAGATGATAAAATAGAGGACATTTTTCCTTGCATATTAACATGTTGTGGGTCAGTTGGACTCAAACTCAGATCGAGACCTGAGAGCTTCGATTCTCACTACAGTTTCGTTGCAAATTCATACTGCGAGACACTCCCATCCGAAGCGATTGACTACTCATTTGAATTCGAGAGCTACCAATTAATCTTCTTTAAACTTAACAACAAGAGGGAAGAACCGTATATAGCTTTCTGCTTCGCATCAAGAGCTTTTGGTCCCAAGCAGTTAATTTTTAAGGAGAAATTGTTGAAATGCAGGCCTAACTTTTAACCAAAGCAACATCCAAATTAATTTGTGGATCCATCTGCCTTCACTAATAGTTCAAAATTTGAATCTTTTCCATGGTCCAAACAATCCCTTGTGTCCGTACCCCTTACAACGCTCCCCCACAATGTGTGTGTTCCCCAACTGACCACAATCTCAACATGGTGAGGAAAAAGGAGAGCAACAAATGAAACAAAAACCAATATCGAAACAAAAAATAGAATCCAATTTACCCACGGTTGCCGCCCCCTACTACCTCCAATACCCAAAACTATTGTCAACAACAAGTTTGAAAGCTCCATTACTTTCCCATCAAATTATTAGGATTATGGACAAAGTTATCTTCCCTCGAACCCAATGATCGATAAAATATCAACATTTCCTAAATTATTATCAACGGCCGGCTATATAGATGAACTTAGAAATTCAGCTCAAACATTGGATAAATATGAGTGGTTTTAAATACACACCCCTAATTACTTCATACACATGCATATTATTTGACAATTCAATTAAGATTTTATTAGTTTAATAAATGTCCAAAAGAGACACATGTTATACATTAGGAATATATAAACAAATTAAAAACGTAGAACTTATATTTAAAAATTAATAATGTGATAATATAACAATTAAAGTATTAAAAACTGGTCGTATGATTTTAATCAATGAAACTCAACTCCCTTTCACTAAAAAATATATTAAAAACTAAGAAACATAAATCTAGAAACTTATAAAGTGAAGAAATTTATTTTAGAAAGTAATGAAGTGAAAGTATAGGACAAAAATATTAAATCAAAAACTTATTTTGAAACAAATGAAATAGGGAGAGCTTAATGAGGACCAAGTGAAGACTTTTAAATGAACGGTTGGATGATATGAACATGAGAATTAGAAATATCAATTAAAAGTGAAAACTTTGATCCAACAGTTCATTTGAAAGTCCTCAGTTGATCATCATTATAAGGTCCTCATTAGAATCTCTCGTAATGAAGTAAGTCCATACAAATTTTAACACATCATCTATTTTTTACTCAATGGTGGCCTCTGCATTCAACAAAATTCTCAAACCGGCCAGCAACAGTGAAACTCAATCCAAGGGGAAGGTTGTTTATTTTCCTTTCTTGTCTCCTCAGATCACTAGAGGTGATGGGGCTTCCCACCATGTCTCTTGTGTGTCGCGGAAGACGTCACGATCCTTGGTCTCAGACAATCTAGATTCAGATTGCGAGAGCGGGGTTAAAGACTGGAAGGAATTCAAGACCGGTGGGGCGGGTTTTGATGTTCGAGATGCTAAGTGCAATTGGGTGGCGACGCTTGAGACTTGGTGGATTCGATGGCGAACTAGGGTTGTTCTCAAAGGATGAGATCTGATTGGTAAGGATGCTGTGATATGTGAAAATTTCAATCCATCTGTAGAAGATGGTGAGTCTATAGTCTACTACTACTGATTGTCGTGCTCTATTGTGGACTGTGGCTATGAAGAAGGATCGATGGCGGAGGGGCTAACTGGTTGTTGGCGGCTGGCATTTGGGCAGCGACAAGATTTGGGAAGCGTAGCGGGTCTGACTGGAGTGGGACCGTTGGGGTTTCTCTATTTGGATTATTGATCCAATTCTCTTGGGCTCTATCTCTTTTGTGGGTCTGGTTGGACTGGGTTTCTATGACCCAAGTTTTAATCTAGTTTTTAGATCGGGGGCAATGAGTTCGTCACCCTTGGTTGTTAAAACTTTATTACCGTTTCTAAAGGGTCGAGTCCACTGAACTATTGCTATAGAATGTTGAGGGGCGGTTGTACTACTAGACTAGTGCATTGACTCTCACTAGAAGGTGATGTACTTTTGATTGTTAGAGATCTAGCATTAGTTAGGTTTGGTAGTCATATGGAGTAAATATTTATGTCGGCCTATTAAGGAGTTTATTTTTTGTACTGTTCGTTGAGCAATAAACGAGTTGACATCATGATTCAAAAAAAACGTTCATACAAATTTTGTCTAAGAAAGTTTGGAGGAATAATTTATTTTCTTTTCATTTTAAGAAATTCATGATTTTCAAGTTTAGAATGTGAAACGATATAATTCTTTATTTCTTATAGAGTAGTACTACATACACCAAAATTTTATACCAAATTTAAATCCCAAATGATGTGGTGAAAGCCACCTCAACACTTGTTTATTAATACTATTTATGTGGATTATGATTCATTTAGAATAATTTATGAACTATTTTATTTATAAAAAAAGACAATAATTACCAAAAAATGAAAGAAAACAATATATGAAGAATCCTAATTCGCTAACCAACCCCCATGAATCAATCATATCGGTTCTTTCATGGAATTTGGCTTCTCTACTTAGATTTTTAGTGTTTAGATTTGCTTGGATGGCTTAAAACCATTGCATTGAGTATAATGTGGTCTCATGATGTCATCTTTATTCAATCTAATGGTTTTAAATCTTCCAAATTAATATGAGATTTCATGAATATTTAGATTAAGGGTATTTTGAGTACTTGTGTATTTAGTAAAACATTATTAGGATGACAACTTAAAATATGTGGTGTATTTAGTAAAGGATATGTATTAAGAAATTTAGAGTATGTATGTAAAATTTCTCTTTAAAAAGAAAAAAAAACATTTTCATGCATGTATGATTTTATTAATGATTCGAACATAAGGAGCGGCACCTACCATTTCTCAACAACAACAAAGAACAAATCTCTTGGCGGATAATTAACTAGTAAAATCTTGATCGGTTCCATTCGCCCTACATAATTAATTTCCTTCATTTATAATCAAAAATAATAATTAGTAATCAAAATATATTTATTCCGCATGGCCTAAAAATAAAGGTGACAAAAATATCAAAAGAAAGGAAGAAATCAATTTTCCAGAAAACCCCAGATTTTCTGACCCAAAAGCTTAATCCCAAGCACACGCCTCGTTGCTATGTCTCTCAAAAGCTTGACCGCAAGAAGGGTTTTCCCTCTGTCACAGCCTAACATAAGTGCTTCTCTCAAAAGCACCAAAAATGTATTTCTTTCACACTCCCAAGTGTTAAACCCACACCAGGGAAAACTCGCTTTCACCTAAAGCCATTTTCTGTTCAGCACCTCGGACGGTGTCGTTTCACTCGCCGCCATTTACCGCCTGGATCGATGAATCACATCATTCTGTCCCACGCGGCCGGAGCCGTGATTGGATCTCACCTTCCCGAGAACTTCTTCCTTTAGTTGCAGAGAGCACCAAGAAACTAAATCACGCTGGAAACCTTAATCAATGTTTTTAGTACAACTATAACCACGCTGGATCCACATAATTAAGCCAACAACATAATTACAAAGCCAAAATATATAATTTAAAATTTAAAGGAAAAAATAAATTTATTTATATATATTCCTTGTAATTTTAAACTTTGTTTTTACTTGTACGCTTTGTTTTTCACAGTACACAGACGCGTCTACCCACGTATTTATATTTCTTTTCTAAACCCGAAACCCGAGGTCCGGACATTTCAAAAAATAAATTTAAAATAAAAATTAGTTTACCGGGAAACCGACTCGGCCAGTTTCCCGAATCTCTCGACGAGCTCTGGGGACAGCTTCTTCGCCGGTTTCTTCTCCTTCTCCGCGCGAAAATTGAATCCCAATGCGTCCGAAACTTCCTCGGAGCTCCACCCGGCCATTCGGAGCGAGTCCGAAAACCGGTCCGCTTTGAGCAGAAGAGCGTCCAGCACGGCTTGGTTATCTAACATGACCATCTCGCCTTCGAAAAACCCGGACGCGGAAACCGAGACAATATCGGATACATCGGAGTCGGACCACCCGCCCAGTTTCAAAGCGGATCCTATCTGATCAATGTACTCGTCGACCCATTTCGGAGATTCCGACCTCGGCAAGTCGAATAGTCTGTCCGGCGAGGAGCATGTGGAGGATGATGAGTTTGAGTTTCTCCGGCGACGGTCCACGGCGGCGTCGCTCCAGAACTCGACCCATCTCGGGGTTCTGGCTGCTGACCCGAGACCCGTATCGAGGCTCCGGCGAGAGAAATTCGCGGACGACCCGGCGGATTTTTCGCTGACGGAGTGTTGTTTTTTGAGAATATGCGGGTCGGAGCCGGATTTCCGGAAAACCGACTCGCGCTCGAAAAAATCGGAGAGATCCAACCCGCAACAGAAGACCCGATTCTCGTCGACGAAGAAGACGGGGTTGCCGGCGAGGCAAGGATTGCAAGGAATGTAGCAATGGTTGAAGATGGGGATCAAAAGCGGCGCTCTTTTCAAGGCGGTTCGGGCGACCCGGAGAGCCTTTTCCGGATCGGACGGTCTCGGACCCCAGGACTTGGACCAGAGGGTATTCCGGGCAATTTGGAAAGAAATCGCGGCGATCGGGAGGTCGAGTGAGGCCTTGAGATGGAGGCGAGCGCCGGATGCGCGCCAATCGGGGAAGCCGGGGCCGACGGGGAGGCCGGCGGAGAGGACGGCTTTGAGGTCGGGAGGGAATGCGAAGCCGAACTCGGCCTCGGCGCGGGCGAATTCGGGTTCGGATAGACCCGGCTGGACTTGGATGCCCGAGTTTTTAAGATGAGTGATGAGGTTTTCTGCGAGAGAGGAATATGAGAGGAGGCCGTTGCGGACTGGGAAGGAGGGTTTGGTGGTGGAGGGGGTAGAGGGGGCAGCGGCTGCACGGGCAGAGAGGCGGCGGAGGCCGGCGACGTGGGCCGGATTGAGACCGGTCATTCTCCGATCGACGTCGACCATGGTGTGGGAGTGAAGTGGAAAATGGGAAAAGTGTGAGCGGAGGGTGGTGGGTTGGTCTGGGTGTGTGACAAGAGAGAATAGGAAATAGGGTGAGCTGAGGGGAGAAGTGTATATATAGGCGCGCTCTTGAGTGGGATCCACTCAGATTTTGGTCTTGTTTTTTAATTGTTTTTTGTTTTTCTTTTTAATTTGATTTAGTTTTTTTAGGTACTGGCTGGCTTTGCCTAGCGGTGGTTTTTTTCTGGTTAATTACCTCCGTGGGTGTTGTGATTAGGACTAACTCGGTTTAAGATTGGATTATTAATTGGAATTTTATCTTATAAGTTCATTTTATTTTTCTTACTACATGTGGAAGGGAACGGAAGATATCATTTCTTTCTAATGAACTGTAGGGATGAAAGACTAATAAATATGTCTATGAATGGCATTTTGATGTAAAGAGGGTATTCATAATGAACGTAACATAAATTCTTGTAGTTAAAGATACCGAGGATTCCAACCTTAGATTAGTTAGAAAGAAAGATGTGGTCTTTTGGGAGCATGTCTCTAGGCCTTCAATGAGGGTGTCACATCTCTTCAAACGTAGGTAAAATTTCCTCTCTAGTCGGAAATATGAAGTCTCCGGGCCTAGGTCGCAAGATTTGCTCTGATAGAATAGGAAAGCCCCCATCTTACCTAAACTTTTTGCAACCAAAAAGAGATACTTTCGTGTCATTCAACGGGGTGATTCAGTCATTGACTGCTAGATGGCGTCTTGCGGCGTCACTCTTGTCTGGTGTGATACCTTGGTATGGCAGCGACAAGTTTTTATCGACATTGGGTTGAAAGCAACAATTTTGGTTCTCTAACACAGCGTGAGCAAGGTTTGGTCTGAGTATTCTTGAATCGTTAGTTAGACTTCAACAATGTTTAAAATATCAAAAGTGTGAGACGAGACGTCAAGTCGGAGCCTCAAATTTTGAAAGCTTATATCATGAATATGAGACTACGGTTTGGTCTAAGTATTTTTGAGCTCGCGTGTCTTTACTTGTATCGTGAATCTTATATATGTGGTTGTCTCTTTATTATCGAACTATACCATAACATATGTGATTATCATTTTTATTGGTTATTTTTAGTTTTTTTTATCTTACTGAGATACCAGTTCAACGTCTCTTTAACAAACGGTTAAAAGCTAAAAAGTACATGCTAATCATCTTGTGTTTGGAAATTGACACCTTTGTTAACGGGATTTTGATGCTCCAACCATTCTTTGTCCTAATTATTAGTCAAGCTTTTATCCCTATTACTGTCTTAATTAACATAACTACACTGTAAGAACAACCATTCTTTCTCATCAAAAGATTCATTCTACCGTCTTTTTTGCGCAATACTTTGTTTGTGGTAAACATTCGCTGTCGCAGTTGAACGGAAAGAAGAAGAAAAATTTTGATTCCTAATTCTTGATATGCTTACGAAAATGATCAAAATGATATCAAAAATATATTCCCCAGAAAGAAACAATGATGCAATTTGTACGCCAGCAGAGAAAAAGGGGAAGCAAATTATGATCATACCCATCTGGGATTAGACGTTCATTGGTTTTTAGTATTAAATTTCAGAAAAAAGTAATATTTTGATGCAAATGTAAGAGTTACATAATCATTTGGTCATCAGAATAATACGACCAGCAAGGAAATGTTCCTCAAGGTGAAGGCAAGGTTTGCTTCTGGCATGGCTTCTGCTAATGTCCTTCCAAGTCCCCAACTCAAGTGTGTCATCCTAGTATTCTTCATTTTCAATAATTGTTTCTTTCTTTAGGACATCATTCATAGATGAATAATCCTTGTCCAATAAAGGCTTGTTTTGGTTTTTGATCTAGGTAATCAAACAAGCTCTTTCTGATTACGAAGTTTCAGTTTTTTCTCAAAATGAACGAACGAGTGTTTGATTATCCTAGTTTGATAGACGTGGGGTGTGATTAGAGAAAATTGTATACTAACACGTTCATGGTAGTTTGAAGTGTGACATGCGATCTATTTGCAAATTCAAGTAAAAAGCTAGTTTTTGTCCATTTGAAAAGAATTATAAACATTATGCATGACTAGCTAGGTGATTGTACAAGATTTTAACTTTCGTTATATCCTATTGAAGTAACTTCACCTCTAACTTCATACATTTCACTTGATTTTCTAGAATTTGAGACGTTCTTCTAATTACTAAATAATGTTTTCTAATTACTAAATAATGTGGCACTGTAGATACTACCACTAACTTTGTCTGTTTATGAATGATAACGGTAGGGTATACATACAACTGTGGATACTATCACTAACTCTACGATTTTAAGTACTTAGAGATATGTCTATTATATACGTATCACTGTGGGTATTACCATTAACTTCTTATCTGTTTTATAAATGATAACGGTATGATATATAATGATCTAACATACAAGTGGTAAATACAATCTTGCTCGTGCGGCTTCAAAAAAATAATAATGTGGCACATTACATGACAATATCATAGGTAGGAATATATATTTTTGGTTCTCCAAGCAGAGGAGACTTGTATATATCACATTTGATTTGAAGAGTGTAAATACTTATGGATTGGTTTTTTTGAACATAATACTTATGGATTGGTTACAGAAGTCTGAATGAAATGGAATCAAATTAATGTGCTTCTTGTCCAAAAAGCGGTACACAAAGTCAATCTAAATAGACACAAAAATGGAAGTCAGAAACGAGGGCTGTGCATGCGATGTTGCACTGCCCTTCTTCATCATGTGCTATTTTTTCAGAATGAGGCAGGCGACAGCCGGCATTTCAAATTCGAATTAGAAGGACTGGGTCTTGTAACAACATTGGATTTGCATACTGAGTTTTCTGACCAAGGATAAAACTATTGGATTTACATGTCTCGCACTGGAATCCATGTTCAAACTTCGCGAGGATTTTAACTTCTACCTAATTATTTATGTCTTTGCACGTCTTGTTTTGATTTCTTCCACATCATTAACATAATGTAACTCATATATTTTGTTTTACTAACCCCAAATATTAGGGTAGGTTTGTGTA
Organism: Comarum palustre; assembly: GCA_951800085.1. Classification (NCBI taxonomy): domain Eukaryota; kingdom Viridiplantae; phylum Streptophyta; class Magnoliopsida; order Rosales; family Rosaceae; genus Comarum; species Comarum palustre. Next base: position 8,634,228 of record OX637588.1, on the reverse strand, counting down.
GGTCTGTCAAAACTCCGTGTCGTGTCGGGTTCGTGTTGGATTTATTTGGTTTCGTTTATTTATCGTGTCACATGATAATAAATCATTAAGTTATCGTATACAAAATGCTAAAACCAAAACCAAACCATAAATTATCGTGTTAACCGTTAAAAAACTGTTAAATTAAAAATTATAATAAATATTTTTTTTCAATTTTTCTATAAACGACAGAAATACTAAAATACATTAGATCTTTATGAATAAGTAAAAAAACATACTCAAAATTATAATCTGTAAGTTGAAGAAAGTCATAAATCTTGAACAATAACTCAGTTCAAAAGTCAAGTTACACCTCTAGGGATGCAATAATAAGATAGATGCTAGATAGCAAAATCGCAAAAGCTTAATTTAGGAAAATAACAAACGTCCAAGTTTCATACATCTACGCAAAAACTTAGAGGATTTCTTCTTATAATTGTGACTGAATCATCAATCAACAGTTCACCATCATTACAGGGTTTCTTATATATGGTAGGCAAGGAAATAGAAATTACAAAAATACCTCTACGTTAATGGGTTTTTTCTTGTTACCGGTTTAACCCTAAACCAAACCATTATAAATTGTGTTTTTATCATGCCGACCATATATGAAACCAAACCTATAAACCTCAAACCAAATCCTTATAATTTTGTTCGTTTTCGTGTTGTGTTATCGTGTCGTGTGCAAATTTTTCAGGCCTAGGTTTGTGTACTTTGAGAGCAGCTTAACGAGGCACAATATCAGGTTATAAATCTTATATTTGACTGTAAATCATATATCGGGTTATAAATCTCATACGAGAACTCTTCTTAATTATATTTGACAAGAATTTGATTATTGTCTTTTTTCTATTTCGATTCACTAAACTTATAACGAGCTACGTAACCAAGTAGGATAGACACTTAAAATTACTAACCTGTTAACTTCTAGTTTCACTTGCGTTTCTTGTATTATAGCACTAATTAACCTGAGCAAACATCTTATTGTTAACGATGGTACATCATAAGTTTGATTCGTGTTCATTTTCTCATTAGCTTGCATTCTTTTATACGGATTGTTTGAATCGATCAAGCATCTATCTCATCAATCGTTTATGTGCTTTAAATTTGAAACCCTAGTAGACCTTGTATGATAAACAAGATTCATATAAACGGTTCTATATTTTCGCAAGTTGTGCACGTGAGGGAAACAATGATATTCCTCAGGGCAATAAGAATCAATCTGAACGGCTACTTTCTCATGCAGGGAGGGGAGGCTACGACCGATTGCTTAGTTAATTGGGTTAATTTGTTTAATTAGTCGATCATAACATGTGAGAGGAGATGGCCTGGAATTTCGTTTCTCTATTTTGGGTCAACGGTTTCCATTGTGCATTTAGATTTAGTGTGACTTAATTGTGAAGGTTAGTTAATTAACAATGTCGTCTAATCCTCTATTATATTTGCAACTGCCAAAACTACCTTACGTAAACGATAAACCCAAATTAACATTCTGCAAATTTTCCTCTTGTATTTCTTTGTTTGGAAGTAAACTTGAACTCCACTCCATGTGTTAACAGTGAGTACTCTCTTGACTTATTGGACGTGTTCTATAAGCTGCTTCGGAGCCAAGTTATCAAGTAAGGATAAGGCTGCATGTAAAATTAAGTAATTAAGTTAATTTATCTGAAATTAAAAGTAATTAAGTTAAGGATTTATCTGAGTTTACTGCAGACAATTTCTTGAACAATTTGATAGTAGAGAAAGTGTTGGGTGGATGCATGCAAGCGTCTTAATTCATGTTCATATGGATTCGTCGTTAGTCATGACAAATATTTTCAGGATTAGAAAATACTCTTATAACTTCTGATATCATTTCATATCTTTTTTTGAATTTTTTTAATAATGATATTTTATTTCTATTTCAAATGTCAAAGACAATACGGATACATACATTTTCTTACCCATAATGGTAAGTTAGAGGACTTGGTATGTTAGCACCAACTCATTTACATGAAGCTCATCTAAAAAAAAAGAAAAAACAACTTATGACCTATGAAAACATAGAAAATAAGCATTTATTCTGAAAAAAAAAATAAAACTTTTTTTTCAAAAAAGACCCTAGGGTTTGAGCCTAGATCTAGGTACAAAGGCCCAAAACCAAACTCAAACCTTAGCTGCATTCCCTTCTCACACGCTGTCGCAACAACACCCAACCACAGCCTTTACTGGAAATCATCCTAAGGGGCTCCCAAGCCATGTGGGCTCAAAACATGAGTTGCCAAAAGCCTAGTTGGAGCTCCACAACCAAACATCAGACCACACCTCACGAGGATCAAGGATCAACCCGGGCCAGATAGCATACCCAATTGCAGACTCCAAAGCCACAAATGCAGCTAAGCCCTGACCCGGCCCAATGAGAAACCCTAGCTTAGGGATTCCAAACACCACCGTCAGATCTTCACCATCATTGACAGCCTAGGATCCGACCACTATCGCATTTGTGGATCCTTTAGTAGTCCAGTCAACACCACCATCTTTCAAACGTCGCCCAAGACCGAAGGCCACCTCCATGATGCCCAAACCGCCTCCACAAAATGACTGACTCTGATCATGAACGATTCTCATCGTCGACGTCGACCAATCAGTCATAAATGTCGGTTTGGAAGCCACAACAACACCGTCGTTGTCCAGACTGACCAGATCCACCTTGTCAACACAAATCCAAACAACATCACGATCAAAGAAACTAACCTCGAGACCCATCGCGTTGTTGCTAGCCACACTGAGTCCACGACGATCATCTCTCACCGCCTTCATAGTCAAACATAGCCTTCGCAACTCCACCGGGAAGCAACTAGCCACGTCGCTACCTTGCCCTTCTAATCCTTGAAAGCACGATCGAGCAGCCCCATAAGAAGCCGTCGTCGCCAGACGAAACACAATTGAGCCTCGAGATTGCGAGGTCGCTCTGAAAGAGTCAGAGGCCTCCAGAGTCGGTCATATGTTTTTTATCTTTCTCTGAATGCTTATTGTAATTAGAGGTTTATAATTAACATACTTCAACCATGTTTAAAAGTTTCATTAATCTAGACTTGATATGCAGCTGCTCCAATTATTTTTTTATTTTCATTTTAAAGATATCCTCTAGATGTCGGCTTTTGTTACATGTTAGGCATTTTTAAACAAAAGATCTTAGAGAAAGACAATAAGGTATTTGCTTAATATTATGAGTGGGAAACTAGACATGGGCGATCTCTCCCTTACATGAAACTATCACAAAAGTTGGATTAGATTTGTAGGCTTTTTCAGGACATGGACTAAATAGCATGGTATCACCCATAACAAAAGTCACAAATGTCTAGCAATATATATATATGCTTCAATGCTAAAGTGAACTTAGATACGAACATCCCACTTTGCACATAAGTAATTGGAAGATGCATACCATCGTGTTGTATGTACAAAACAAGAGGCATGGTTCTAATTGATAAGGGTCCAATACTTCAATATATTTAGAGATATGTTTTCTAATTAGAAATCTACTAAAACGGAAGTTGTGGCAGCATTGTCTACTTTGTCTTCCTCAATCCCACATTATGTTCCCTTAAGCTTTGATTTGTCAAGCCATCAATCTCTGGGTTTGTCTATAATGTTTGGAACTTGTTATGAATTGTTGATTTTCATTATAAATACAATTGTACATCGGAGAAGGAACACGAAGTGTAGTTTTGAACTTTTGATTGATAAGGGTCAATTGAACTTTGAATGATATAAGAAATTCAAATTACAAGGATGGTTTTGTCCCTGTTTACTAATCAATACATCCATTTCTATCAATGTGGACAGATCGATCATATTGTTTTGGGGGCAATTTTACTTATATTGATGCTTCTAGTCTTATACGGACATGTTTGATCTAGCTAATCGAAACAATACTAATACAGTAACATATATTTGACAATTGTCTAAGCTCAAAAGTTTGTCTTAAATATCGAAATTTTCATCAACATTTTGGTTTTTTAGCACAATGATATCAAATTCGAATTCCAAGACAATATCATGATATTTTAGGGGAAGCCGTGATATTTTGCATAATTGAACATATCCCGTCATTAGTGCGGCCCAAATCTCCATTTCGTGTCATTCATTCGGTCTAAACCTGACAAATTAGCAGAAAAAATTAAAAACTAAAATATCGACAATCATGAAAATTTTGATAGTTTTAAAAAATAAAATCTCAATAGATATATCGAGAAAATATCAAATATCGATAGAAATTTTATCAAAATTTATATTAAAATTATATATTTTACTAAAAATAGACTAAATACAAAATATTAGAAAGATATGAAAATTATTATCTATAGTTATAAAAAAACGAAAAAAATATCACTGATATTATAAATATTTTAGTCCTTAAATCAAGAAATCCATCACTGGGTTGCATTGCCCTTTACTTTACAAACGCCTCAACCAATCTTGCTAAGGTGACATATATTTACTAATTGGGACATTTTATATATAACCAGTCTATATACCACATTCTCTTAATCTTTGCTATCGATACATCCATACTTTCTTATCCTTGCGTCGATATATCTAATTTTCAGACCTTTAAAATTTACTTGAAAATCGATATTGTAAAGGGTGAAACTAATACAGTAATATATATTTGACAATTGTCTAATCTCAAAAGCATTGGATAATGTGTTGACAGTAATTTTAGAAAATGTTGAACCGCCCCTTATTGCTAAAGGGTGAAACTAGATGAACAACTCAAGTGGTGTGGCAGATTTGTAATTTGTTAGTATTGTTGTATTTCTATTTTCGGTTATAGGATTATTGGTTCATAGTTTAATAGTTTAGAGAGTTGTTGGTCTCTTTTTATTATTTATAATTTGATTGAGTTGAAGACATATGTATTTTATTATTGGTATCTTTTTTTATTTATGTTTTACAGGTTTTGTAATTAGACTTGTCCCTCTGTTAATAAATTATTCATTTCTCATAGTAATAAAAAGATAAACAACTCAAGTTAATTTACATTTTATACTTTTTAAAGGGGAAATGTTCTATTGAAGTTGCATTTTTAGTAATGTAAACTATGATAAGTGGAAATCACATGATAAGAAAGAATCAACAAAACTTAAGTCGGCGATAATTAGATGAGTAATGTCTTCCATATATTTTCATATTCGATTCGTTTGGCTTTCATTAGACCAGGGATTTAGCCTAGTAGGGTAAGTGGAAATCACATGAAACTAGCTAGTATATATTTACCAATCTTCTTATAATATTTACATGAATTCAAACATCGTTATGTCACTATGATGTTGGTAGAAGGCAGGTATAGGCATCGCATTTAACCAAGGTTCAGAGATGGCTAGGACAACATTATGAAGATTTCCGATGGTCCATGGTGATTAGGACGATAATATAAAATCAAGGTGGTTATTAGATGAGAGTGCATGGTTAGAAGAATAAAATCATTTTGTAGGGCAAGGCTAACCTACAATTAGTCTTATTATTTACACTATTGAATATTGAAGATTCATTTTTAAATATAATCCAACTTTTATTTAATCCAAGGAGATACACCATCCCATGTGCTTCACTTTCCTTCAACCATAGTTTATAGTTAATTTGAAACAACAACAACATACTTAACAAAAGTGGTTTTTGCCTTGGAAGAATTGGTCATGTTAAAGCCTATACTACAATAGATGCCGATGGGATTTAAGAAAGAAAAAGGGAATGAAAGAGGATTCATTTCTTCATTGCATGTACAAACTACAAAGTGGAAAAGGCTTTAGCATAAAACAATTATTTTTTGATAGATAAACAAGGGTAGCTAAAAGAGACAATCGATTGATGATCGGATTCTTTTTCCAAAAGTTTGAACAAGAAAAATTAATTCGAATCGGATAATAATGATTTTGTTAGAGCATATGCAACAATAGGCGATGCCTATAGGCAGAACTTGTACAAAGGCAAATACTATTCACATGAATTGCCTTTGCCTTCATGTTTTGTATGCAGCAGATGATGGGCAAAATGTGTATTGGAACCATTGTTACCGTTTTTTTTTTCGGTTGGGTGCTCTTCTCAAAATCTCACCATGTTTGAATTATATTGTTTAAAAATATTAGGAGGCTGTTTTGGGCCCCATCACATGCTAAAGGTCGGGCAATAAGAGAGGCAAATTTTGCCTCTTCATTTGATTGGGCGGGTGGGCCCCATCATTTTGCCCCCTACTGTTCCTGACTGCTGCATTCGGTTTTTGATGAAAAAGGCAGAAAAGGCTGCCTTCGCCCATGCCTATTGTTGCATATACTCTTAGATCACTTAGATGTTAAATGTTATGTTGCCAAATTTATGTCATTTTACATTGTTAATAGATCATAATAAAATATATTAATTAATGTTATGTTACGTTTGTCAATCGAGTCATAAAGTATATACATATTCACATGAGGGGTTTATGCTGTCATCTTGTTATGGATTGTCTTCTTTGTGTTGGCATGAAGCTCGCGACATGACAAGGGTGATGGCGGTCCGACCCCAAGGGAGGTGTGGCAGAGGGAGCGGTTCTGTGATGGTGGCTCGACTGAGACTGGATTAGGCTTTCTTCCAGCTAATTGGGCTTGCATGAATAATAAGGTATGGGTTACAGAATTAAGCCCACTTAGGGCAAATAAGTTTTTATGTATTTTAATTTTATTAGATAGTAATATATTTCTGCTTTCAATAAGAAACGGGGGGCGTTGTCCTGGTATTGACACCTTGAGTGCCATGTCTAACATATGTAAGTTGTGAGTTTCTTGCAATGTCAAATGGTCACAGCCTCCTAGTGATAGGATGAAACTTAGTGCCACTCATTATCAGTGGCATCATACTTGGAAAACAGCGCTTTTATGTGTACCGATGCTTCTTCGTCATAGAGTTATATTTCCGATAGTATGTCACATTCTTTGTAAAACGATACCAGTTGTCAATGTTACACTCTCTGTTAAACGGTGCTTGTTAGGATACATGTTTATTCTAGGCTCCTTGAGTATTATTTTCGAGGTCTGTTTAGACGTGCTTTGTATTTCGAGATATAGGTCCTATATCCCCCATGTATTTTACGGTTTCATTAATCAAGGATTAAAGACCTATATCCCCCATGTATTTTACGGTTTCATTAATCAAGGATTAAAGACTGTCTTATTCGCCCTTCCTAAAAAAAGTATATACATATTCCGAAAAAAAGCTCATATATAACTTGTTCATCATGAATAAGTATAAATTTCGTAAACCAAACCCACCCTAACACATGAGACATGCCTAGCTAATTGTTTTATTATCCTTTCCAAAGCATCGATCACCACAGAAGCAAATTGCATTCCAAGATCGAGCTACTTCCATTACAAAACTTAGTCTATTATGATTATTTAGGCGCCCCGGTCCCTCGTGTGGTGGTGAGAATTGCTCAGTTTTAATATACGACAACTTTCTGTATAGAGAAATCAAAGTAGGCAGGTAGCAAGTAAAGGTGATGTGATACAAAGCATAAGAGTCTAAGAGTAGTGATAGAGGCATCGATCACTTTCGAGTGATATGGATGGAATAAAGGGAGGATTTAGAACGATCGATCGATGCTTGGAAGCTTTCTGATGGCAACAGAAATAAAAGGAAACCCAGAACAACGACTCCCGTGTGGCTCACGGGAAGCGAAAAAGGTTAAAGAGGTTCGATCTCATGAATATAAGGGAAGGACATGATGCTGGATTCATCGATGGCTTGTTCGAATTTGCCTTTATCCTCATCTTGCTATCTTTACTTTCTTTTCTTTTCTTTTTGTTCCTATCACATTAAAATCACATGTTCATCAAGTGCTAGATCTGTAGCAATTGGAAGTTTGATTTGGAAGGCCCTCCACAGTACGTTAATAAAGTAGTTGTGGAAATTTACTCTTAGATTTGTTTGGAAAACTAATATATGATCGATTCACATCTCTGAATATTTTCATTTTTCGTGGATTATCGTTTTGTGGTATGGTTTGTGAGGTGTAGCGGCTGTAACTTATGACGTGAGAGCTTCTTTCGATCAAATTCTCATGTACGGTCTTTTTAAGTATATGAATCTAATTCGGTTTTACAAAATAAAAATGTCTTAAATTGTTGTGTTATAATCAATAAGTGGTCGGTCGTTCCCTCTGTCCTTGATGTGTATGGATTTACAATGATGCTCTATGAGAGGGTCCAGATGGGAATTCTTCAACTAAGATCATGATGTCAAGCTGGTACTCGATAATCATTCAGAAAAACACCAGACATGAACTAGTTCGGATTGCTTACAGACCTAGTGGAACTATCTTGCAGATTTGAGATTCTTATCAGAACTTGCTTTATATTCAAGGAACCACCAAGATAAGATTACGATGGCAATCATCCTTCTCTTCTTCGTTGCAAAAATCTTCCTTCCATGAAATGCTTCAGCAGTGACCGAAGTTCCAATATTGACAAAGTTGGTGAATCACCTCACAGTCAAAAATGTTTGGCTTTAGTTGTTGATAGAGATCCCACAACACGAGGTCACTGCTGCAGAAAATTGACATAACAATCGGTTTTCACAACACTTTAATCAGTTTCCACTAACTTGACATCCATGCTAATCATTTGTGCTGTACCAAAACAGTCTTGTTGACACCAACGAATTTCAACATCCATGGTAGCTCTAACACTTGATTTTTGTGCTCTACTAAAAGAGTGTGCACATCGATCCAGCAGTAAACATGGCCGGAATATCGGTCCGGTCAGACGGCAGCACAGTTAGAACAAATTCTGGACAAAGTATCCTGAAACGGCACCCCATTTCGATCCTGGGTATACAACTGCTAGATCATTGCAAGTCGACTGTGTTCAGTGTATCTTTATGATTCTTTCCCGCACAATGCATTCAACGATAGTCCCTTTCTTGCCCATGAATTCTATCTCCTCCTTTCACATCAATGCTGCTCATGGGATGCCAAGATACACGCCACTTGAATTTGCCTTGGAAAACCTGGCACTGCCATCTCCATTCTCCACTATCTGAAGCGGCTAAAGTCATTCTTCTTTCCTAAAAGTTATCAAGATAGATTCCATTTGGTACCCAAGCTAAATATAGGCAACAAAATTCAAACTGATGATGATACTTGAGTGGTCTTTTTAGGCAAAACATGACAAAAGAACACTACCGATTTATATTTATTTTAGATTCCATATACAATAAAGTTTTGCACACCAATTCTGAAACCAAGAAAGCTAGGAAGTAGTGAAATAGGGCCATTTTAAATGCTACGAGTACAAAGACCCAAATACAAGTATACCAAGCATGCTGATCACCCTTCTGTTGTATCCATCAGTACCTTGAACGGCTTGATACCCTGTAACGGCATTCTTTGAATCAGTCTTCAGCATGCTAAGAGCCACATCACAAGAGGCAGAGAATCAGGGACAAGAAAAAGTGAAAAACAGAGTGATCACCTTGGTGAGCGGGAGTAAGTCCGTGAACAAGTACGTGTACGGGAGCGAGACCGGGAGCGGGACCTTGACCTAGAACGGGAGTAATGTCGTCGGGAACTCCTGCTTCGACTTGGACTTCTACTGCGACGATGTCTTCTGCATTTACAGTCATATAACAGTCGTAAGCAAGAGGATACAATTAGCAATGACATGCTATATTACACGTTAGATTATTTCTACAAGACATCATGACAAATAACCCAGAGAGTTGCCATTTCATTGTGTATGGTTTAAAACTTTCAAAGACGCGAGATGATTCAACTTCAAATTCCCCATGCTCCCGAAGATAATTACAGGTTCCGTTATTGCAAACCTATCTAAATAAGTGGTAGAACATGCACCTAAAAAAGGCATGTAACCGACTACAACTAGCCAACTACGCATGATCAAACAAGGCACGATTGTCATCCCAGATTCATAGCTGACTAACATATAACCTATTATGAAGATAGAAAATTCAACCACCTTGGTGGAGAAGGGCTGTAGCTCCTGCTACGACTCCGGTGCCTAGATCGACTTAACCGACTTGTTTCAGCAAGTTTTTCCAGCCTCTGGCGCTCCAGCTCTCGCTTTTTAGCCATTTCAGCAGCAGTATCTTTCTTAACTGAAAAGGCAATTTAATTCAAATTATGCAGAAAATAAGACTACATCACTCTTACATTATAACCCACTCCAGAGCAATCAATATAATATACTATGAGCCAGAAGAGATTATAATGTATATTAGCCGCTTATTTCTCATTGCCTGAAGTGTGGAACAAACACCTCTCTAATACTATCATCCATTCCAACACTATAATATACCAGCAGCCAAAACGGAGATCAATAAATTATATTAGCTATTCATACAACCTATGAGTTGTAGAACATACTCTGTTTGTTCAGCTGCTTGCTCATAATCCTTTTCAGTCGTTCTTGAGGAGTTTCTTTCTTCTCTGCTGGTTGCTGCTTTAGTGACCCCACTGAAGTACTTGTCTTACTTAACTTTGCTAATGCTGAAGATGTGCTGCAAAGAAAAGGAATTAATTTAGAATTTTGAGTAATAGATAGTTTGTTACCATGACATTGAGCCCAGGTTTTAAACAAGAGATCAACAATACCATGACATTGAGCCCAGGTTTTAAACAAGAGATCAAAAATAAGTATATTGTTAGTAAACCTCTAACAGGCACAATGATTACAATATTTTTTGAAAATTTAAGTCATGAAACATAGAACGAAAAACCTTCTTCTTATCCAGGCTCCAGGAAATACCTTGCTGACGGCTTCACCACTTTAGTGCTCTTATCCTTGTCAAGTGACGCACCGGATGCAGGATCAACATGCAGAGCCTCAAGTATTATACCAGTTGAAGATCTGCAGGAAAGAAGCAGCATTAGGATATCGATTTCAGGGGGGAAATTGAACTTCAGAAACGAAGTCTCCTCCCTCTTCCTTTTGGCAGTTAGACTTGATAACCCTAAACGTGACTATTCTAAACCATAATTTTTCCTCAGGTAACAAATGGGTAAAAAGCTGCAGCAGAGTAAAGACAGTCCAATGAATCTTTGCAATTATAAAAGGTCGAGTGCTCCGACCGGTTTAACACATCAGTCTGTGAGCTAGGAGATGGTGGTGGAGAAAATCCTTCACGCTTTGATTCTTCCTTATCACCTGAGCCCCCAAATTCAGTAATGTATTCTATTTTAGATGTTGGTTTGCTTCTATGATCATCAGAATGCCGTCCACGAGAATGACGCCTTGAGTATGATGGTGATTGAGATCTTGATCTTGATCTGCACACACAAGATAACATTCATCTACCAAATGCCTTTACTGGGAAGTCAAGGATATAGATTGAATAATATAGACACCGTACCGCCTTAAACGAGGATAAGCTTCATATGTTGGACTTCGCCTACTTTCACTGCATATATAGGTGTGATTATAAGTGCCATCAAAAGCTAAGTACAACTGCTTGGAGATACAAATCAGTCAAGTATGAAAGTTCCAAAAAAGAAAATTGTAGATTTCTACCGGTATGGATCATGTTGGAGGACACGAGTTCCGGTTACCCAGGCAGTTTCTCTTTCCCTCTCCCTTTCTAACTGAGAAACCTTCCTTCTTTCCTTGCGACTCATCTTCCTCTACACGGTTTCGGATATGTAAATTATAAACTGCACTGATGAATACTATAACAGAAACATCAATCACACAAACTGATGAGAACTTACAATTGCAGGATCGCCCTTGATCACTTCCTTTTGCCTTTTCTCCTCCTCCTTAGCTTTCTTATCCATGTAGACAAGCCAACCATACCTTTTGATTCCAAATTCTTTTGCTATTTTATCCATTCCTTCATCACTGCTATCATCAGAGTTGAAATCATCCTCATCTTCGTCGTCATCATCATCCTCATCTTCGTCGTCACCATCTGAGTACTGGGCATCATCTTTTCCATCCCCACCATAAGAGAACCCCACTTGGGAATAGGAACCCTTGGTGGCAGAAGCTTGCGGCTGAGACCTATCACATTTGCATATGAACACAAAAAATTACGCACAACAAACCAAAGAATCTGAACTAGTGAAATATATGAAAAGAACCACACAGCAAACATTGTACAAGAAAATCTAACCTCTCGGTCGCAAATGGAGCAGTAACCTTGGCCTCCATCTCGTGATTCACGTGTAGCAAACCCTCATCATCAGTAACTGTTTTCGTACAAAGCTTAGCATGTGACAATCTCAAACTAAAACTCCCAGATTACTTAATGTTGTTAACTTTCAGATAGCTTTTATACTCTTAGCAAATAGAAGATGATTATAAACAACCTAAAATCATAATGCCAATACAATTAAAACTTAAACTGAAAACACGATTCCAAAATCAAAAAGTACCGACATCCTCTACGACGATGCTTAATTAAATCCCGATAACGCTCAAAATTAACAAACTCTTCTAACTCTTCCTCCTCCTCGGTCTTCTCTTGCACACGAAAATGCTTAGACTCCCGAATAAAATCCAGTAGAGCACGCCCATCAAATCTGTTTTTTTCCACACATGACAACTCAATCTTCAATATTTCAAATTCTATAACAATGTAACTAAGCTAACATTCACAAAAAACAACAGCACAGTAATACAGCATTGCGATTTTCACCTGTCAATTAACACATCCTGTTTCCCATTCCAAGGAATGCTGACCACAAAAACAAAACTTGAATTCATAAATTCACATAAACAAAATCAAATTGAAATTCAGGATTGATTTTCGGATCAAATTTAATTTGAGCCGCTGAGAGTTTGGGACATACAGGCCTTGCTGATCCTCGGAGGCTTGGTAGAGGCCGTCGTCGCGGTAGAGGCGGCAGCGGGAGCCGACGACCTGGATGGACTGTTGAGGATCGCCGCGGCGTTTGGCGAGGAAAACGGCACGTCGTTGAGCTCGTTTGCGAGCGGCGTCCATCATGTCGTGGACCTTCCTCTCCGATCTCCGAGCTTCGTGCCACATCTTTTGATCTTTCTTCTTCTCCGATTCGAGAGTGAAGGTGAAGGAGAGGAAGCCCTAACCTCTTTTTTGCTTTGTTTCTCTTTTCTGTGTCATTAGGAAGAAGAAGAAAGATCAACAAGGTCTGAACCTCTTAATCGAATTGGGCTTTTTGGCAAATTACATAAGCCCAATTTTGCAATCAGCTAAAAAAATGTTACCTGTGGGGGCAAATCCAGCTCCCGTTGTACAAAAACTTTGCAGTTAAAAAATTCTGCTGGACAAATTTTGCAATCCTAGCAATTTTTTTATTTTGTTGATGAATTTTTTGTCGGCTTTCACTCTAAATCTGCCTCTTCTTGAATAATCAACATATCACAGTACGCGGACCTATTGTATCCTGTGTTAGTACAAAGCTAGAGAAGGCTCATTTCTTTAATAATAAGTTTTAGTATAAATAATCCGATGGGTGAGTTATACAAGTAAGACTAAAATAATCATCCATACTCGCTAAAATAGTTTAATTAAAGTTCTTATAAGTTTTTTATACATAAATACCGTTGATGAGAATCATTATACGTGTATTCAAATTTCAATTAATTGAAAGAACCGAACCATAGAGTACTCACAAAGTAAATACTAAAAGTATTTCAGTATACTTTATACCTTTGGAGCCAAAACCCCACAAAATGGAGAAGCTCAACAATGATGGAGGCTTAGAATGCTTTGCTGAAGAAAACATGTGATCACTCTCATCATTTGGCCCGTTGACTCTAGTCAGCCCTAAACCCGTCATACCCTCTAGGGCCAAAGCTCTATCCGGCCCTCCGTTAGGGTGGGCCGACCCGAGCCATTTTCAATTAGGGTAGGACAAGGGTCGAGCAAATAAAACACGGTCATACCTTACAACTCTACCCTATTGAGTCATTTAGGGCTATACCCGGCTCGACCATAATTTGGTCCTAAAGTCCATCCTTTAAGCTCTAATAATTACTTATTTTCCTATTATCTTAATTAAAATGTTTATTATTTGTTATACAATACAACTAATCTTGTAAGCGTTATTTTTTTTAATTTGTATTTTTCTTTGTTAAATAGCAATTGATTTTTGTTGATTTAGAGAGATAATTAATGAGATTAATGAATATAACTACTTAGATTAATAATTATCGATGTCTTAAGTTAGACATAACGTGTGTGGGTATATATATATATGACTAAATATAGGGTCTTGTATCACATATTTTCCTTGAGGTAATTTTTTAAAACAAAAAATAAAACTCATGAATTTATTTTGTTAAACAAAATGTCCACTACCAGCATAGATATCATAGCCGACGAAATAAAAAAACAGGGCGATGAATTTTTTTTCGTCGGCTAAGTTAAATTTTCGTCAGCTAAAGTGAACTTTTAGCCGATGAAAAAATATTTCTTCTGCTAAAATAATTTTTTCGTCGGCTATAGTCTGTAAACTATAGCCACGAAATTATAAAATTTTAGCCGACGAAATAAATGATTTTGTCGGCTAAAAGTCCTTATATATCTGTAGATCTAGATAGCAGCTCAGTTGGAAAAAAACGGGAGAAAAAGTTTGGGTGTTGTCAAAATTGTTGGGTGTCGTCGAAATCTGTCCAAAATTAGTTTGTGGAGCTGTATATAGGTACGTGCATGTGTGTATATATCTTGATTTTGAGTTGATTTAAGAGTTTTATTTGAGTTATATAATATTGATTTTAAGTTTTATTTGAGTTGAATTAATGGATTTTGAGTGTAATTGAGTTGATCGATTTTGATTTGATAATATATATGAAGTTGTTGTTAATAAGTTGTCAATTTTAATTGAGTATATAAATGTTAATTAATTTAATTATAATATTGTGTTGATGCATGATATGAATTAATTAAGTTGTTGATTATATTTTGATTATGATTTTGTGATGAATGATGTGTTAATATATAATATTGTTATGTAATTAGTAATTAGTATATATATGTAAAACATATATATATAAATATATGGATAATTATTAATTTGTTATTAATTAATTGTTGTATAATACTAAATAATTGGAAATTTTATATATGGAATTAATTAATTAGATAGTTATACATATATATTTTGTTATCTTTTCAGAATATGGATAAAAGTTGGATTTCGCTTCTAAAATGGAACAAAAGATATGATAAAGGAGTTATTAGTTTTATTGAATATGTAACACCCCGTCCCGAAATTTACCTTTTTATCAGGATCAGGCGGGTTACAGAGGGTTGTGACCACGCTGTTAGTGTTCCCCGAACTGTTATTCGAGTTTAATATCGAATTATTCTCGATTATGAGAGAAGATAGAATTAATGTTTCAAGGTAGTAGATTTCGTTAATACGAGTCCACCGGTATGTCCGGAATATTTTCCGGAGCTATGGACTATTTAACATGGATTTATTTAGTTTACGGAAGTAATAAAAGTTATTTACCTTATCGTAAAAATATGACTTTACGATAAGTCGTGAATTTGAGGAAACTTCATTTGAAAAAGTTATAGAGGACGTTAATACTAACTCTTGGGTATGTCTTACGCTTTAATCGGAGTTCGTATGCTAAAGTTATTCGGGATAATGTATAGTTACTGCACGGTAAATAGTAAATAGCAAAGATATATATTTACTTTCATGTTAACTTTCTGTGATTCAATTTGGGCCGTCGATTTTTTTGGAAATCAAATCTGGGCCTATATATATATAGTGGATCGGGTGGAGGGGGGAGACCGGGTGGCACTCTCTCTCTTCGACTCTGATCTCTCTCTCACTCCTCCCGCGCTCACTCTCTTCCCCTCCCTTCCCCTCAGTCCGTTTTCCTCGAGCCTCCGACCAGCCACGCCTTCGCTGACATCTGGATTGTGTCGCCGCTCGTCTAGTTCCGGCTGGGCTGCGTCGCCAACGGAGGTGTGGTTTGGTCTCGAGTAGTGACTTGTCAGAGGGCCGGGAAAGACGAGCTGGACTTCGTCGAGCTCTGGAGAGGTTCCAAACGTGGAGGCGAGACCACGGTGGAGGTGGAAGCCTGGTGAGTAAAGGAGGTTTCGATCGGGGAGGTGTTGCCTCAGGTCACCATCCCAGGTAACCTTCTCTTCCCCTTTACATTTTCTTGTTGATGTTTGTTGTGGTTTTGTTGATCGGAGAGGAGAGAGAGTTGGCCGGAGTAGGGTTTGAAATCGACCGGAGGGCCGATCGGAGATGTCAGAGTAAAAAAGGGGTAAATCCTTGAGTTTTATCGCGATAGATCTGGTATTTTTACCATTTATCACGGGTGTGAAAGGACGAAATTGCTCCGGACAGTTTGAAGAAATTACAGGGGTACCATCGGGGCTGAAATACTAGAAATACGCTTGGTAATTTGAGTTAATTACAGGAGTGCCATTGGAACTGAAATCTCAGAAATAACCATGATAGTTATGTATAATTATAAGGCTGCCACTGAGTTAGAAATTTCATAAATACCCCTGACATAATTGTATATTTACAGAGCTGCCATTGAGGTTAAAAAGACCTCACTGCCCCTGACAGTTTTGTCTATTTACAGGGGCTATCAATAGGGACTGAAATCTCTAAAATACCCCTGACAGTTTAGCATATTTACCAAATTGTCATTAAGGCTGAATTGACATTATTACCCTGACAGTTTTAGGTATTAACGAGAGTACCATTGTGGATAAATTGACTACTATATCCTTAGTGTATTTATATAACTATGTGGTTGTCACTATATTCTATTTATGTGTGTATGGATGTGATAGAATTGTTTGATGGAATGTTCAGGATATTTCCGATAGATAGTTGGTCGGCGAATACCTCAGCGCAGAGGTTAAACTCTGGATAGGTATTAGGCGTTACTACCCATATTAGTAGATTGACCGATTTGTAGAAAAACGGGATTTGCCTGGGTAAGACGTTAATTAAAGTAAGAGCTACGTGTGGCTTTATCCCTGAGTACAGGGTACATAGGCGCCTGACCGGGATTCGGGTGCAGTCACAAATAACATCTAGACCCTAGGTCCTCATAAATGGTTCGAATTGTAATCCAACTCGGTCATCAGGATAACCTCGGGTATAGTGAGGTTTATTTCGGTGTCGTTTGGATTGTATAATAAACGATATGAATAAAGGGTTATCCCTTCTTAAGGGGGATTACGAGTAAATCTTTCTTGGAATGGGTCCCTCACGTCCTAACCTAGGTTTAAGACGGTAAACTTGGGCCGGGGCCTGACAGAATAGTACACCGTTGTTGATGATTATCTATAGTACATTGCTTCGATACTACCTCACGGTCATCGTCTTTCTACCACTCATCATAAGATCCGATGTATCCTGAAAGATCTTGGGCTTTCTTACATCAAGATCTATGCATGCAGATATGACTGCGTTCTCTTTTGGGGTAAAGATCCAGAAGGGAATGACTTTGGTGCCCTTGACGGATGTCCGGTATGTCATAGTAACTTGTATAAGCTGACTCCTGCAGGCAATAAGAAACATGTGAAGCTACTTCGATATTTCGCGTTGAGGGATATGCTGGAGCGGTTGTACATGTTATCACACACGACTAAAGCTATGAGATGACATGCTAATAGGGAATTTCATGACGAACATACCTTTATACACCCTGTTAATGGGTAGGCTTTGTGCGTCAGAGGTCCAAAATGTGAGGCTCGGGCTCTCATTCGACGGGTTCAATCTTTTTGGCAACATGAGTCTTCAATACAGTGTATGACCGATGATTTTGGTACCGTACAACCTTCCTCCATGGATGTGCATGAAGAAGGAATACATTATGTTAAGTTTGTTTATTCCGGTGCCCGGTTATCCAGGGAAGTGTCTCAATGTGTATTTTAGACCATTAATTGAAGAGTTTAAGTTTTTTTGGGACGTTGGTCATCCCACTTATGACAAGTACATGCACGAGATGTTCCAGATACATGTCATGGTTGTTGGTACTATTAGTGATTTTCCTGCCCGTGGGATGTTGTCAGGCGTCTCAGAAGAGTTCTCAGAAGGAAGTTGACATTGGAGAACAATATTATTATTTTAAGTGGTACTATCCCCCCACTGTATTGGACCTTGAGTATAGAAATTTCGAGGACGAAATTTTTATAAGGTGGGGAGAATTGTCACACCCCGAATCTTTTGAAGTTAATAAAAGTTACCTTTCACAAAGATTCACGAGTTACCGAGGACTTTTAATTGCGATCGGTAATTCGATAAGTTATCGCTCGAGTTAATTTTCGAGTTTTTAAAAGTACTCCAAATACCTGAATTGATGACTCGATGTTGTAGTACGTGTCGACACGAGTCTCCCGGTATTTTCGGAATATTTTTCGGAGCTTCCGGCTAATTTCTGTGAATTTCTGAAGTTTATGGTAACTTTTAATTATCCATCCGGTAAAAGAGGAGTTTTACCATTTAACCTTTTTACTTTTTACTCTCTTTAAATCTGGACCGTCAGATCCTTTGGAGAATTGATCTGGACCGTTCATTTAAGTATAAAAAGGTGGTAGTTGAGTTGACTTTGGTCAGAACTCACAAATCGGGTCAAACCCGATCTTTTTCTTCTCTCCCCTTTTTCTCGGCGCAGCGTCGCCCACTCCGCCATGATCGATACTGTCAGCGCGTCCGTCCACCTCACTTTGGCGCGCCACCACCATGATCTTCCTCTCTTCATTCTCTACAAAGCCCATACCTCAAAACACTTATGCGCCAACTGTGGAGGGAGATCGTTCAAGAAGAAGGGCGGCGGTGCTCTGACGAAGCTCGGCGTTTCAGGCCATAATTCGACCGAGATGAGGTGGGGTTCTTCTTTCCTCTCTTTCATCTTCAATTTCACTTCCTGGTATGCTCGATTTGAGACCCCAAACTCAAAATCTTTCTTCGGGTTTTTCTGGGTTCTTGGGCGGACTTCCGGCGGTTGAACATTTGGAGTCCTTGACGTCTCCTCCGTGCCCTAGGGAGCCCCACCGAGTTTCTGCTGGAGCCTGTAGCATGATGGTGGAGTTTGGAGCAGCGACAGTGTGTGTGGACACTGCAGCAGCAATGGCTCCTAGGCTGCTGGAAGTTTTGGGCAGCAGCTAGGGCCAGACGTGGAGGAGCTGCTGGGGAGTCCGGGAGATGAATTGTGGTGTGCAGGCCGAGGCAGTGGGTCTGTTTGGGAAGGAATCCGGTGGAAAAGATACCGGATTTGAAAACATAGGTGAGCATAGTGTTGTGATGTTATCGTTGTGTTGTTATTTGGGATTATTGTTGGTGATGTTGTTGCTGAATTGTGTTGTTTTTGTTGTTGTGTCGATAACTTGGAGATCCGAATTTATGGGGAAACTCTGGCGAAATTCCGGCAAAGTTGCCGGAATCCGGTAACGATTCCGACGGCAGTAATCCGGTTGAATTGCCGAGGTAGTCTTCGATCCCTTTAAATGTGTGGGTTCCGTTTAATAGAGTTAAAGTGTCGTAAGTCGGAAATTACGTAAGGAAACGTGAAAAACGGAAACTAACCGTAATTTGGGAACCTTCCATTTTGGGAAACCTTATAAGTTTGGAAACCTGTTAATTTGGGAAACTTTCCATTTTGGGAAAGTTTCCATTAAAGGAAAGTTTTCACTTTGGGAAAGTTGCATTTTCAGAAAAATGGTTAAAGGATTGAAGTTCAATGAAGTTGGACACTAGTTGGTTAAATGGGTAAAGTGTTAAATTGTTATCGGAAATTGATAACTGGAATTTATGAGAAAATGTTAAATCGGTATATCGACTCGAGGTTAAATATATTGATTAATACGCGACACCCTAACGTCAAGTTAAAGTGATAAAGGAAAGTTCGGAAGCTGAGTCGGACTTCCAGTTAATTGAGTTAAGAGTCGATAACCGGGAAAGAAAGTCAAAAAGGTTAAAGTGCCATAAAAAGGAACTTGGTCAACATGTGGTCAAATAGGATTTCCTGGTCAAACTAGGAAAAGACCAAGTTAACTATGGAATGACTAATATGATGATTTGTTTGTACAGTCTCTGGTTGAACGTGAGACGGGCTCGACTACGCGGTTAGTTCGAGGGTTTCGCTCGAGGAGCTTTCCGAGCGGGAAGGTCGCAATAGTACTGTGAGTGGACATATTATTTTAAATGAATGCATGCCTTAATTATTGATTTAATTGCATGGTTTTTATGATTGTTTTCGAGAATTATATTTTTCTCGGGTTTTTGGATGTGTTATTTGGATAAAGTTTAGCGGGAACCTCGGTTAAAGATTTTCTTTATTATGTTTGAGGTATTGATTTTTATGCTTGAACGTATTTACCATTATTACTCCAATTTTCTATTTCTTTCTGAAAATGGTTATAAACGGGGATGGCCCGTCCTTCGAATGGAATTGAACCCGAGACTTCATTGGAAATTGGATTTATGCATATATGACAAGGAATAGTTTTACTTATTTGTTTTGGGAAGAGAATTTGAGTAAAGTACTGTTTTGAATTTTATCATAAGGGTTGACCAATGAATATGCTAGCTAGAGTAGCGTGAGGGCGCTACTAGAGCTCTTAGCTCCGACCCTAGCTTGAGAAGTCAGGCAAATTACGTAGTGCACTATGAGGGTTGACCGTTATCATTTTATCTAGAGCTCTTAGCTCTGACCCTGGTCTGAGAGGACAGACAAGCCTGAGAGGTCAGGTTAATATTACAAGGGTTGACCGTTATCATTTTATCTAGAGCTCTTAGCTCCGACCCTGGTCTGAGAGGACAGACAAGCCTGAGAGGTCAGGTTAATATTATAAGGGTTGACCGTTATTATTTTATATAGCTAGCATAGCGTGATGGCGCTACTAGAGCTCTTAGCTCCGACCCTAGTCTGAGAAGTCAGACTTACTATTTTGTGAACTTTTCTCTTCCCATATTCTTTATTGTTTACCTTATTATGCAGTTGTGAGAAATTTAGTATTTTGTGGGCATGCATAAATGATATTTAAATCAATAAATTTTTGGGAGAGCATTAAAGGGAATAGAGTTTTTATATTTGATTTTCGTCCACTCACTCTAACAGTTTTCAATGTTTCTCCCCTGGGCCCTTCGTTTTTAAATGCCCAGTGATGCAGGGTTCTTGAGAGGAGGTCGAGCGCGTACGAGAGTTGAGGCATAGTCGATCAATCTGTTGCTGCCGTAATTTCTTAGGGTAATCATCTTTGTAGACTGCTCTGACTAACCCGGTTTAGCTAGTTACGTCGGTTAGGGAGCAGGATGCCCTCATGAGTTAGGGTTTGTTGTTAGATACTCATGGAAGTGCTGAGTTGGTATGTAGGAAGGGTTGGCCATTTCAAGGGGGTTTCGGTAAGAAATTCCCTTGAGGTGGTCCCTGTGAGACCCCGAAATTTTAATTTAATTTTCCGACACATTTAGGGTTTAATTCCGATTACTTTTCAGTACGTCGTCATTTCGTCTAACGTTTTTACGTTAAGACACGCGTCGCCACATGCGTGAAAGTATTTACGGAATATTTTCCGGCACTTCACGTATTTTTCGTACGACTTTTACGTTTAAATTTGACGTTTGGTTATTTGAAATGAATTTTCGAAAATGGTTTTGGTTTTGAAATTATTTTGGGTTTGGGATCGAATCGTGGCCGTTGATTCGATGGACGAATCGTGGCCACTCGTTTTTCTTTAAAACCCTAACCCTTTCCTTTTTCTTCTCACTTTCCTTTTCTTCTCTTTCTTCTTTCTCTCCTTCCATTCTCGTCTCTTTCCATTTCGAGCAGAGAAGTCTCTCCCTCTCTCTCTTCGACAGCAGCCCAGCACCTCCACCTTCCGGCGCGCGTCAGCCCTCACCGCCACCACCATTGAGCTCGCACAGCTCCGGCGACCCTAGCCAAACCACCAGCAACGAGGGGAAGCTCTGTTACACTGTGCAGAGCAGATCGAGGCGCACCAGGTCGTTTGAGGTGCCAAGCCACTCCCAGGCGCCACCAGGAGCCGCCCAGGAGCAAGGAGGAGGAAGGAGAAGGCCGGTGGAGCTCCGCCGGAGGTATTTGGCCGGAAAACACAGTGGAGGCAGAGGGAGGTATAAAACTCGATCTTTTTCCATGTTTGAGATGTTGTTGGTTAGCTTAGGATGTTTAGAAGGTGATAGGAGGAGACAGGAGGCTCGATTTGGCCGGAATACCAGCCAAATCAGGCGGAGGAATCGATCGGGAACCGGCACGGTAAAAACTCTGGTTTTTACCGTGTCAGTTTTACTTTTTACTTTAACCCAGGGGCAGAGTTACCATTTTGCCCCTAACTGTTTAAGTTATTTACGGTTACTGTTTTTACTATTTACTTTTACTGTTTACTTTTACTGTTTTACTGTTACAGTTTTACTTTTACTGTTTACTTTTTACTGTTGACTTTGACAGGTTGACTGTTTGACTTTGACTTTTTGACTTTGACCGTTGACTTTTTTTGACCGTTGACTTTACTGTTGACCGTTGACTTTTACTATTCCAAAGTTGACTTTTCTTTTATGCCGTAGAACACCTATTTTACGTTTTCGAACACTACGGTTAAACGTTTTAAAGACTTTTAGCTTGTAAACGTGGCAAAAACGACGTAAGTACTGAATAAGAAACAATTCCGACTTCTCACCGGTTCGAGAATCGGAGTGTCAAACAAGTCAAACCCTAATGTCAGAAAGATAAACAAAGAGTGTTTATCGAGTCTTAGTCGTAGTTAGTAGATCCTCGAGTTACTTATACCTGACTATCACTGTTGTCTCACCCACAGACTCAGGAGCTCGTCTACGCAGACTTCAGGTGGACCAGGGATTGGAGCGCAGCCAGCTGTACCATCATACCAGGTAGGGGGAGCACGCCCATTGGGTGAGCCGAAACCCTCTTGGGTCGGCGGCTCTTTTACTTTTACGTACTAAATAAAGATGCATTGTTTTAAGCTTGACCACATGCTTCTTATAGCACTTGGTGTGTGTGTGTGAGTTATGGATCGAAAAGTAGTACCGTCGTCCTGATTTCCGGTGCTTGGCCTGAGAGCGACGGGACCTAGTATTCTAGCACTCCTACGGTGTCGATGACCGTTAACCTCCGGAGGGGCTATGCCCTGTTTATTTTCATTCATATATCCCGCTTACGCTCGTCTCGAACAGAGTAAAACGTGACGTAAGTGTGGCCTGCTATTTGTTGGGCGTTAGCTGGAAATGGACGCTCTCGCTATTCTGCGCACTCGGGCGCTTAGATAGTTGGCCCCGGTTTGCGGTAAAGACAAACCCGGGATTCGGCCGCTCAGATCCAGAGAGTTCTTTCATATGTGGTCACATGATTTACCGAGCTTTGTGTGCGTGCCGTGCATTTACATTTCCACATGCTCTTTCGTACTTACGAGTACATATACATATATAAGAAATGTTTTCTCATGGGTTTTAAAACCCCGACTTGGATGGCTTTGGCCCCATTTGGGTTAGCGAGGACGAGTTGCTCACCTCTACATCTTTTCAGGTCTACAGCACCCGACACTAGAGGAGCTGGACTAGGCCGCGGAGCGTCGGTTATCGTGCACTTCACTTTTCGAGGACTCACATTCTGGTGTGGTTTTCATGTATCTTGATTTCCGTATCTTTATTATTGTTGTCTGTTGGATACTCTGAGACATTTATTCGGGCCCAGTGTACCGAGACTTTTTCATGTATTATTTCTGTCTCGGGTATTTTCTACTATCTTCCGCTTGTAAAACATTTGTGTGCTACTCTGATCATTTGTAATTCAGTATTTGACATTCATATTATTATTCCTTTGTTGTATGTTTCATTCATAGCCTTGTGGTTTCGGTCCGGTGAGTCATCAATACGTCGAAAGACGTATTGATTACTTGCCAGATCGGGACTACGGCGGTTACCGTCGTGTTCCGGGACCGAGAATAGTCCCCGGGATGCGACAGCAGGATTTACTTCGGGTTAAAGGGGTTTAAACCGGGGTGGGTCCTGACACCTGATGTTCCATCTTCCCGAGCAATTGTTGCTTACCGGTCCAGTACACTACACTTGGATGTATCCCATGGAAATGAATGTTTTTTACACCTGAATTTTTTACTATACATGTTCAATATATAATCATATATAACACTTTGCAACAATTTATTTACAGACAACTTAGAGACTACAGAAGTTCAACATTTCCATAGTCTTCAGTGATATTGAAGTTTATGGAATTTTGCCACTCTTACAAGTGGCAACCATATGAGCTAGTCATAGTCCACTGATGGATATTGATTAACTGTCCAGAAGTTGAATACTGGAAAGACATCCATTTATACTGTCCAGACATTCGAGTTGATCTTGACTACCATAACAAGGAGTTCATAAACTATTTTAGCGGCTAGGTATGTAATTCTTTATTTTTGTTTATGATTTTTTCATTGCATAATTATCTATATTTACAGTATACTGAATGTTTGGTCGTAGATGAACCATATTCAATTCGATGGTCACCCAAATTGGTCGCACGAACTAAGACTTCTAGCAATGAAGCCGATAATGTCAATAGTTTATCCAACGTGCAAGATGAATGACGTGCAATTTATATGTGAACAGAGACACAACAGACGAATAACACAAATTTCTAGGGTGATGACACAAGGTGGGCGGAATGGAGTGGACTATTACGGTGTTCTCGATTCAATGGTGGAACTAGTTTATGGGAAAGACATGACAGTGCACATTTTCAAGTGTAGATGGTTTGATACTAGCAGCCCGCATAACATGAAAATAGATCGGTACAAGATTTTATTGGTGAACAGTGCTACAAGCTGTTACAAAGATGACCCGTTCGTATTTGTCACATCGGTAAAACAAGTTTTATCTTAATGACCTTGTTAAGGGTGACACGTGGAAAGTAGTTAACCTTGTGCACCCTCAAAACATTTACTGGACGACTACACTTGGAGAGGCGGAAGACGAGGAAGAAGATGTTACGTATCAAGAGCTCAACACAATAGGTATTTTTGACTCATCTACAATTCACCTTAATAATTTTAAAGCGGGTCGTTCGGTTCGAATTCATGATTTAGACGCAAGGCTTATTGATGTTAATCCAAATCAAGAAACAGACGAAGATTCTAGTGACGATATTATTGAAAATTCTTCGGCTTTAGTTAATAAAATAAATAAAATGATAATAAAACAAATAAAAATTGAAATAAATTAAATAAGTAAATAAATATAAAAGTCTTATAACCGACGATTTTATTGATAATTCGTTTGCTAAAGGTAATAAAATATATTAAAAATAAAACATAGCCGATGAAAATGATTATCATAGCCGACGAAAGTGATTATCATAGCCGACGAGTTTTTCATTTCGTCGGCTATATAAAAAAACTCAGCCGAGCCCGAAAACAAAAGCCCTAATTCCTCTTTCTTTCTTTCACCTCCTCCTTTCCTCCTCTCCCTAAAACTACCTTCGCTCGCCTCTATCTCTCGGTTTGCAACCCCTCCAAGGTCTGGCCTCCATAACCGTTACTCCAAGGTACGATTTAAACCCTAAAACCCAAATCCTAATCTTTGAAGTCGGACCCAAATCCCTATCTTTGAATTCAGACCCAAATCCCCAACTTTTATGTTAAATTGGTATAATTTGGAGTATTTTTGTTAATTGGTTATTGGTGAATTTAGTTTATAACTAACTATTTTTGTTAATTATTGGTGAATTTGGTATATGCAGCTAATTTTTGTTAATCATTGGTGGATTTGGTATATGTAGCTAATTTGGTATATTTGTTAATTTTTTGTAAATTTTTAGGTATATATTAATCTGGTATATTTGGAAAATTGATTATTGAATAATTTGGTATGTTTCTTAATTTTTTGTGAGTGTTTAGTTATATATATTAATCTTTCTGAATTTTTGTTAATTTGGTATATTTGTTAATATTTGGATTTGATTTTTGCAGAAATTAAAATTAAAAATTGAAAATGTTAATGTAGTTGAATTTGAAATTAAATATTAAAATTGAATTGGGGGGTTTTAACAGTTTTAGTTTAATTGTTATTAGTGAATTCTATGAATTTTTTGTGTATTAAAATATTAATTGTTATTAATTGTAAGATTTCTAGAAATTGTTACTATATTCATATAATAATTTATAAATATATTGATAAAGATTGTTAATATATTGATAACAAGTGTTAATTGAAATATTAAAATTAAAATTAAAAATTCAAATAATTTAATAAATTAATATTTTAAATATGATGAAAGGCTTGTTTAGATCAACTAAGGGTTCAAAAGGCCAAAGGTCCGAATCGTCTGAGGGAATGTCTAGCAACCCTCAAACGTCGTTTCAGGGCCCCATCACAGCTAGACATGCGTCCCTTCTGGAGCTGAAACATAAGCAACCGGGCCCCACCTATTCATTGAGGCTGCCGGGCGCCATCCATTTCTCGAGGCTGCAGGGCGCCACCTATTCCTCGAGACAGCCAGGCACCACCCATTGCTCGGGGCAGCCGGGCTCTGCCCATTTATCGAGACAGTCGGGTGCCTCTCAGTCTTTGTGGCAGATATTACCTCCGACCCAGGCGGAGGTGTGTGCACCATGTATGCCTGAGAATCATCAGGCACCGACTTCGGGCCCTACTGCTTTGGAGGGTGGGTCATCTAGGGTACAGATGCCTCCGCCTCTTCTTTACCTTCCGCGGTTGATACCAACATTACCTGCTGTCGATGACTCAAGGGCGCCGATTTATCCACTGTTCTAGTAGGTGACCCCATCAATGGCGTACCAGTTTATGCTTTTTGGTACGGATCTTATTTCTGCGAGGGTATCATCATCGACGACAGAGTTAGAATCCGTCGTGTCCGCCCCAACGCCCTCAGGTAATGAAATATAAATAATTTTTTTTCTTATAATGTCATAAAAAGATTATAATATTTTAATAATCAATTTGTGATAGGCATCGTCGGAGCCAAGCCGACAAGGAAAAAGAGTGGTCCCGTCACAGGGAAGGCTCTCGAGAAGACCGTGAGTACCTCAGGAAAGATCATCATCGATACTGACGGGGATAACAACGTAGTATTGGGTGGGAAGACAAGGATATATTCCGGTCGCGTGGGAGCGCTCATTAGGGATAGAGTCTCTATGTTGTGGTCAGACTGGAACGAGGTCCCACAAGAGGTTAAGGATATGGTCCACAATGCTATGTCGGTGAGTTTACAAAATTTCTAATTAATATTATGTATTATATTGTTCATTTATGAAAAAACTAAATGGTTAAATGCAGATATGGTTTGACGTTTTCCAGCACCTGAGGAACACCTAAGAGGACGTTGTGCGTGGTGAAAGGTACGTTGGAAAGTTAATGAAAAAACAAGATTGTATGTGTAATTAATAATATTTCTAATATTTTTGTGGTATCTGTAGATACAAGGAGTGGAAGAACGAGTTATAGACCCACTGGACTACGCATGAGAATGCACGTTCTGGTACCCCTGTTGAGTTCCAGTTCAGGGAGTATGATTGGCGTTGACTTCTGATATCAGAATTCAACAACCCTCATAAACAAGTAATTAAAAAAAATTATTAGTTATATTGTTATTAATTAGTACGTTTTTAAATATTTTTTTTCTTTGTATGCCGTTTCCTGAGCGAACGCTCAGAACCAGCAACACAACACAAGGAACCATCATACAAGTTCTAGACCGTTCGCATCGTTGATGTACGATGCGACCAGGGAACATCCAGAAGTCAACCGGTACGTCTATGCGTATGAGAAGACATATCCTGACGTCTAGGAGGATATTGTAAGTGGTTTTACGTTTTTCAAATTTTTTAAATTATATATATATATATATATATATATTCAAAATGTTAATTAATTATTTTTTTCCTATCCAATTAAGCAAAGGTAAGGTAGGCTAGTGACGAGGTGATGACTGCTATAGTGGCCGGACACGCAGGAGGAAGACATGTTTGAAGCCATGTCCCGGATCAACACCTCGGATCCGACGGTTAGGGCGAGGATTATGGGCACAGCCTTCCTACCGTGAGGAAACAACTTCTACTGCCGGGGTTTAGCGAAAGCCGGAGAGGGGGTCCTGAAGACCACTCTAGGATTTCAAAGAAAAGCAACCTCGACCAGCAACATGACGACTAAGCTAGAGTCGAATGTTCAGAGACTACGGGAGGAGCAAGCCGCTCAGGCTGCTGCTCATGCCGCCTATGTCGCCGCCCAAACAGCATATACTATAGTCTTACATGAGTATAATGTAGCAGTATATGTCACCCAACAGGTAGCGTAACAACAGATGTTCCAATACTTGCAAGACTTTTCAGTTGTCCAACTTCAAGGACTTCAGGCTCCGCCCATGTCTGCACCTAGGCCTCATCATGGGTCGTGTTAGGGCCGTCCCGACCCTAAATTTTAGGGCTTAGGGTAGGGTAGGGGTCGGTCAAAGTCAACAAAATTTAGGACAGGGTAAGGTAAGATCGAGGCTTGAATATGTAAGCCCTAGCCCGCCCTAGCGGCCCGCTTCGTTAGGGCTAATAGGGTCGGGTAGGGCCGGCCCTTTAAAAAGAGCTAAACAAGGCCGAGATGGGCTTGTTATTTTTTTTCTCACAATTTAGCTTTAGAATTATATGTAATGAACCTTATTTTTGTGTTATATTTAACATGCATGCATACACATTATACTTAATTTAAGACATCTATCTATAAACTAAGTGGTTATTCTCATATATCTTACGAACTAATACTCTAAATCATCAAAATATAATCGTTAATCAACAAAACAAAAGGAAATCAAATGAACAAAGATAGCAAATCAACTACAAAAGAGAATATTAGTCGTATTGTATCTAAAAAATAAGAAACATATTAAAACAATACAAAAAATAAGAAATTATTAGAGCCTAAAGGGCAGACTTTAGGGTCGGGTCGGGTCGGGTTCGGTCTTAAAAGACTCATTAGGGAAGGGTCATAGCCTACCCTACTCAAGAAGGGTTAGGGCGGCCCGCCCTAATGGAGTTGATGGTGTTGTTGGTTATAATTTAAGATGTTTTGGTGTAATTTGCAGGTTGCTTGAAATGGTAATTTAGAAATTTCTGAGTTTTTTTGCTGGAATGGACTTATAGCCGACAAAATTTTTCATAATTCATCGGCTATAGTTTTTTTCCCCAAGATTTAGCCGACGAAATTTGCTATAAGTCGTCGGCTGTAGTTATTTTTATTTTTATAATTAAATACTTTAGTCGACGAATATATTAAAAGTTTCGTCGACCAAAGTTTCAAACTATGAGCGACGAAAATATGGTTTCGTCGGCTTTAGTCTTAAATTTTAGCAGACGAAAAAATATAAAAAATCGTCGGCTAAAGCATGAGACTATAGCCGATGACTACTTCTCCTTTCGTCGGCTAAAGACATAACCGAATAGTCTTTGCTGACGTCATCTTAGCCGACGAATACAGTTAATAAGTCGACGAATATTTTCGTCGGCCAAAGTACTAATTCTGGTAGTGGTTTTCGTCGACTAAAGCACTGATTCTGGTAGTGGACGTCATATTCGACCTATTCAACTCTATTTAGCCATATTTAAAAAGATGTCCATATCCGGTCCTATTAGCTCTAACAAATTATATAGACTTTAATGACAAATAAAAATTTACATATTTAAGCCCGAACTGACTCCATCCTACCTTAAATTTTATTGATTAAATCAAGACCCTAACTTATCTAACGCTCTAAACTTTAAGATAGGACCGGTACTGGCCCTACCTATAATGAGACCCAACTCAATCCCTCATCATCGTGTAAAGGAATATTCAAATTGTGAAAGCTAGCTGTTTTCCGCCGATCTATCTATGCTTGATTTCGGCTACCAAAGTCCTACTGGAATTGCATGCTTTGCTTTTGCGTTAAAAGAGATGGGACACCTGATATGATCACCAGCACCACCATACTTCCCCGCCATCATTTTCCCAGCCAGTTTGTAATTCTAGGGTTTTAGAAGTGGTCAAAACCTTAACGCGTAGTCAAACTTTCATGATTCTCACTAACAATAGATATTATATCATCAATTAGATTACCTATTTTATGTAGAATATTCATGAAACTGCGGTGATCATGCGTATAAATTATCAAAAAGAAAATTGGCATCCCGCTATACCTTCTTAACTGGTCAAGAACGAAAGAGTGAAAAAGACATGCATACTGCTGGCGCCTATCGATAATTCCACCCGAAGTTTCTGGAACTGAGAAACTGGGTTTCTGGGTCAATACGTACAAAGGGTATCAAGCAACTGTGTCAAATTATTATTTGTTCGTATATATATGGTCGACTTTGTGATTAACGCGTGGTTTTCTTAGTTTCTTTTAATTTTAATTATGAAGCACGTCTCGAACTTTCAGATTAGAATCGAAACCCTCACTTGAAAACGGTGGATAACAAATATCTTCTACATAATTTGATGGAAAACCGCCATGTCACCGTCGTGCAGCACATCAAATTGACATGTATTCTTAATTTGATGTGTATACACGAAGGCTTTAGGCTCAATTATTGAGGTGCTGATTACTGTTTAGTATTTCAGTCACATACTCTATCATCAGCGACTTGTAGGTTATTTGTGTATTAATCTTCTTATCTAAAGATTAAAATATTGATAATCATGAAAATTTTAGTGGTTCAGAAAATAGACATTTTAATGGATATATCAAGAAATTATTGAATATTAATAAAAAATTTCCAAATTTTTTATAAAAATTATATATTTGACTAAAAATAGATTAAATATCAAAAAGATATAAAAATTAATATCGATACTTGTAAAAATAAAAATTTAAAAAAATATTTTAAATATTTAAGATGTTCTTATCTCCATCCAAATTCTGCCGTACGTAATCACGCGTGAATAAATCATCATATAATGTATATGATATTATTGCGTGTCCTGCCTGTAACTAACTATTCAAGTGTATATGCTTATAATTGATCTTTACATTATCATCATAATCAACTAAAATATCTTTTGAAACAAGAGAACCCTATACTCACGATCGAGTATAAGGAGCAAATGCGTCATCAATCCATCTTCTGACGAAAATTAAGGAACAATAATGTATATATACGTACTAATTCTTGCTACATTCATTTTCTTACCAACACAATAAATTTTTATTCAAAAAGATGACCATTTTAGGATCGAATGCAGGGATGAAACCAGAAATGAGAAATTACTTAGTCTAAAAATAAGAAGCTAGGTGGCGGCCAAGACAAAAAAATTCAAAATGAACCAACATATTGGGGATTTATTCGAAAAACGTAACTATTAAACATGAACCAGAAAGAACCATAAAAATGACGAAGCAAGAACCTTGACAATTCATCGGGGCAGCACAACAGAGGTAAAACAACAAACCAACTAGTATTAGCCAATGACATATGTAGCTAAACATAACGAAAATGAAAAAACAATACTATAATCGGTTTTGATTGTACAATCTAAACTCATTGGCTATTGGGCAAATAAATGAAATAAGAAGGGAGAAACCATACAAAATTTATGGGTTTGAAAAAGAAAGAAAGAAATGAGGTAGGTGTTGGAAAAAATATAGGCATGGAAGAAGGAGAGGAACAAAGTGATGACCCAATAGGAAAAGGAAGGATATGGTTGAGATCAGGATTGCTCAGGCGCGGGAGCCTGATGCGGGATGAAACGGGACGAAATGACGGCAGCTGTCCGATCTTTAATAAATTGATCTTGTCCGTTTAAGTTTGTTTAATCCGGTCCGTTGGATTAATTCATTAAAGATCAAACGGCTGTCACCGTTTCGTTCCCCACGCGACTCTCACGCCTAAGCAGTCATGTGGTTGAGATTGTTAGTGCTCAAGACCTTTGTATTGCTTGCTTATTTATCATTATTTACCGTTACAATAGAGGCATTTGGGTTTAGTTTTACAGAAAAGTGCAGAGTGAGTTAATTAGTTGAGGCATACTTGGCCAGACATACATTGTTGATTGGTGACAGTACATATGTATATATGCATAGTAAAATATTTTGATCAAAAGTTGGAGTGTGCTGCAACACATACTAGCACACCCTTCCATCCCTGATTTTACGATCATGATTTCATAACTAGCTAGGTTAGCTATGTGGTTATATTGTTCGATTCAGACATAGGATGCCAAAAATTTCCACAACTTTATATTTCTAGATGATAAAAAGTGTAAAAATTCAATCAAGGTTTAGAGAGCGATAATGCGCTCACACACGCTTGATGAGAAAGTGTGGTCTCTTTCCCTGTTCGACGATGAGCTATTTCGCTGTCGTCGGGCGGGACTAGAATCCTCTGTGTGGGGCTGGGATGACGTCGGATCCCTTGTTCTCTTAGAGGGATTGCGGCGTCCTAGTGTGTTGTGATGAGGAGTGGGAGAGACTGCATCGGCAGTCGAACATGGCGGCGTTGCCATCATGGAGCAGAGGACAGCAAGTCAGCGACCAAGCGATCTACTCCGATCTGGGGGTTCTCTGGCCTGATGTGATTGTGTTTGTGGATTCAGGTGGGATCAATCAGATTTGATCTAAAGACGCAGCCGATATGGATAGGGATTTGGTTCCAATTGTGTTAGGGATGGCAAGGTCGGGGTGGCCAATCCAGACGCGATCTTGATGAGAGATTGTTGGTGGAGGTTGTCCGGCGCATCTAGCAAGACGGGGTGACGACGATTACGGCTTGGCTGACGGTGACGAAATCTTCTGTCCCTGGTTAGGACCTGGGTTCTTCTTTTGGGCCAGGGTTGGGTTCAAAAAATTAGCCCATTTAAGGCAAGTATGGTTTATCTCTATGTTATTTTATTTTCTATTTTAGGTATTTATTGCTTTCAATAAGAAGATGTGGGTTTTGTCCTGTTGTGTGCATCTTACGTGCTTGGTTTGTCTTAGGTATGTTGCGAGTTCCTTGCTATGTCAAATGGTCACAACCTCTTTAGTGACAAGATGAAACAGAGGGTCACCGGATATGATTTCGTGTGACAACATAGTAGAAATGTTGAACTTTTAGCCGTTATGATGCTTATCCTTTGTACAATAATCCTTATGATATGTTACTGTTTTGTCAAAGCAAATAGAGTTTTCAATGATGCACTCGATCGATGCTAACTGGTATATATTAGAATACATTACTTTTTGTAATTCAGGGTTTAGACTTAATGTCTCACACATGTATTTTATGGTTTCATTAATCAAGACTTAAAGGAAGTCACATCGTCCCTCCTTCCAAAAAAATATTTCTAGATGATATTGCACTCATCTGTAACACCACATACCCAAGAAGTTACCTTTTATAGTGGTTTACGAGTTACCGAGAGTTTATAAATGTGACCGGTATTATAAAGTTATTGCTCGATTTTGTTTTTTGAGTTTTTCTAAACTCCTCAAATTTCTCATTTAATGACTCAATGTTGTAGTTTGTGTCGACACGAGTCTCCCGGTATTTTCAGAATATTTTTTCGGAGCTTCTGTTAATTTTCTGTGAATTTCCGAAGCTTCTGGTAGCTTTTAATTACTATTCTGGTAAATAGTTTTTTACCATTTAACTTTTTACTTTTCATGTTCTTTAAATCTGGACCGTTGGATCTTTTCCAGATCAAATCTCAACCGTCCAATTACCTATAAATAGGGAGAGAGTTTTGACTCGGTCAAAACTCCCCCCTCGATCAACTCTTTCTTCTTCTTCTTCTCGAGCTCTGCCACTGTCTCGGGCGACCACCGCCATCTGTCCACCACTGGCCAGCGGACCACCTCTAAACTTCTCCTCTACTCATCCCTACCCTTAGTTCACCGAGACAACCACTGAGGAGGGAGATCGAGCGTCACTGTGCTCGGCGGTCAATGACAGGAATCCGGCAAACCTGGCGGCCCTAGGACGCGTGGAGGGTACTGTTCTTCTCCTATTCACTTCTTCCTTTCCCTGTCCTTGAAATGTCAGATTGAGCCCTATTTCGATATGCTCCATTTTCACTATGTTTTCCTCTTTTTCTGGGTTTCAGATTCTTGACCTCCGGCGAGCTGTTCTTCAAGTTTGGAGGGTCCAGTTGGACATTCAAGTGAGTTATGGAGCTGCCACCATTGAAGTGGGACGAGGCAGTGCCTTGGTGTTTAGGCAATGGGTAACTTGAGGTGTTGCAGTGTCGATTTAGGTGGAGAGAGAGCGACTGAGGCAGAGGAGGTCCAGCTGGAGGAGGTTTGGAGCTGCTGGAATCTCGAATTTGGGGCAGAGGCAGTGAGTAGGTTTTCTCCCTCTGAACTGTGTAATTCTTGATCTATTGTATTGTTGTTAATGCTGCTGTATTGTTGGATTAATTTGATGTTTTTGTTGAACATGTCGAAAACTTGGTGATTCGGAAAAAACAAGGAAACTCTGCCGAAATTCCGGCAAGTTGATCAGAATCTGGCAGGAGATTTCGGTAAGTTGACCGGAATCCGGATAAGTAACAGAATTTCTGACAGAGAGCCGAAGAGGTAGAAATCAATTCCCTTGTTAAACTTTTAGTTGCAAGGTTTCCGTTAAATCGTAAATCGAGTGATTGCGGAAAACTTACCGTAAATAGGAAGTTTCCATTTTGAGAAACTTTTCCTTTTTAGAAGGTTTCCATTTATGGAAAGTGTTTAAGTTGGAAACGAATTTAATAAAGTAAAGGTGAAATCGAAAATTAAAGGAATTAGAGATAAATAATGAAGCCTGAAATTTTAAGGTTGTTGACCACTTTAATGGTTGTGGTAGAGGATGACTTCTAATAACAGAATTGTTGAGTTGATCGTGAAAAATAATTGGATAAATTTCATTATAGAATTATCGACTCACAACTAGTAAATCGATTTAAATTGTGGATTCGGTGTCCATTGTAATTCCACAAATTATTATATGATACCCAACCTCAAATGAACTAGTAAGGATAATCGATACGTTAGTTACGAAGTCAGAATCTAAATGTCGAGTCGATAATCGAAAATAGTTCTTTTTTTGTTAAGTTGTTAAAAAGAAAGGAATTTGGTCAACTCTTGGTCAAATAGGATTTTATAGTCAAATTAGGAAAAGATTAAGTCAACGGTATTAAAACTGATATGTTGGATTAATTTGTACAGTTTATGGTCGAATGTGAGACGGACTCGACCATGTGGATATTTCGTGGTTGCGCTCGAGGGGCATTTCGAGCATTGAGGAGGTCACGTTAAGTACTGTGAGTGGACCTTTGTTTTAAATTAATGCATGTAGTGTTGTTTTATGCTAAACATGTTTTTTATTAATTTAATGAGCCGGTGAGGCTAGGAAGGTGGGTTGCTCCCCTTCCGTAAGCCCCTATGTTATGTCGGCTGAAATCAGAGTTAAATTGATTAAATTTGGAATGCATTGTTTTATGGTCATAGTTTTGAGGACGGTCGGGAACCGTACCTTATGCATGGGATAAATGTTTAATATACTGGGGAGAAGTCATATAATAATGGTTTTTCGTAATTGCTTGTTTTCATCACCATGAAGGGTCTTCATATATATAAAGATGTTAGCTAGCCATACCGACCCCCTCACTTTGGAAGTGGAGTGGGGAATAGTAGCCCTAGAGGGTTCCGACTCTAGCTTGAGAGTCTCTTGTCATGGTGGAATCTCTCTGTCATGAAGGGTCGTCATATTACTTAGTAGCCTTAAAGGTTCCGACCCTAGTCTGTGAGACTCTTCGTCATGGTGAAACATCTTCTACTATTTTTAATACTAAGTTTTAAGCTAATGAGATTGACAAGTAATGTTTTTGTTTTTCGAATGGAAGATTTGAGATTCTTTCCCAATGAGGCATGCATAAATGATTTCCCGGAACAATAAGAGGGAGAACATTAAATCAAGATATTTTTCTCATGTCTGGATATTATTTTTGTCCACTCACTCTAACGTCATGTTTTTAAATGTTTTCCCCTGGGCCATTCGTTTTCAAATGCCCAGTGTTGCAGGGTAGGAGGTCGGAGGTCAGGCGTACTGAAGATAAGACATGGTCAAATCATTTGTTGTCGTTATTTAGTCTATTTAGGATTTGCTTCCACGTGGGATACTCTGATTACCCTAGTATAGTTTAGTTGGATTGCAAGTAGGGTTGTTCAGTTTAAGGGGGGTTTCAGGTAAAAATTTCTTTTGAGGTGGACTCCGTAAGATTTCCTTCGAATTAAAAGGGTTAACTCGGGATGGGCTCTGACACATCATTTTGTTTCTTTTCTTTGGTCCGTCATTCATGAATTTAGATATTTATAGTATGCACCACCCATTTGTGTTTCATCCTTAGATTTCATAAATATCACACTCGAAATCTATCAAAACTATCTCCACATTCAATACGGTCGGTATAACCATAATAATAACAATGATTACAACCGTAACCTAACACCAAAAATCCTATTAAATACGTCACAAAATTTCCTCAAGCAAACTCGGAATATACCAAAATTTTCTCCCAAAAAAAGAAGAATAGAAACCCTAAACCAAAAAAGGAAAGGAACAGGTAATGGTGACGCGGACCAACCAAAGCAATGTCTCCCCACAGGTCCACCCCTTTTCCTTTCCCTTCCTATTAAAACTCTCTCCTCCCAAAACCAAACGCATTCCAAACGCTCTTAACCCAGCGCGCGCGCGAGGTCCTCCGACCTCCGCAAAACCCTCACTCACGGGGCGGCAATGTCTGAACCTCATGCGCTGCCACCTCCACCCCCTCCCCCTCCTTCCTCCATGACCATGATCATGCCTCCCAACCCTCTCTTCAAGCAGAAGTCGTGGTCCCCCGACACCTACCGCGACGAGGCGTGGCACCTCCGCAAAAGCAACAGAAGGAAGCAAAATCAGCGGAGCAAGAGCGTCACCGACGAAGACCTTGAAGAGTTGAAAGCGTGTATTGAGTTGGGGTTCGGGTTTGAACCGCCGGAGGAGGAGGAGAGTGCCGACCGACGACTCTCCGATACTCTTCCCGCTTTGGGACTCTACTACGCTGTCAACAGAAGCTACAAGTCTTCCACCACTTCGACGTCGTCGTTCTCGCCGACACCGTCGGAGTGCGACTCCCACTCCCCCATCGGAAGCCCCCACACCATCTTTGGTCCCGGT
Source organism: Comarum palustre (assembly GCA_951800085.1). Taxonomy (NCBI): domain Eukaryota; kingdom Viridiplantae; phylum Streptophyta; class Magnoliopsida; order Rosales; family Rosaceae; genus Comarum; species Comarum palustre. Next base: position 8,597,076 of record OX637588.1, on the reverse strand, counting down.
ACGTGTCTAATTTTCCGAGCAACTCCTTAACTGTTACTTGTCCATTTTCTAGTTCAATATACAATTGTCGGTGAGCAGTGACCTGAACGGTTGAGTTCATGGTTTCCGACCTCACTAAATTACGAATTATGGTTTAGTTAATGGTAGATCTTGACGATTGTGTGTTTGAAATGGTTGAAGGGGATAATCCACAGACGGTGAAGGCAAGGTTGAAGCAATGGGCGCAGGTGGTTGCTTGCACGGTGAGGCAGAGTTCGAACTGATAGACAATATCAGCAGGGCCGGCCAAATTGTCTGAGGTTAAATCTGAACCAAACCAGGGTATCAATGTAACCAAACATATCACCATCAAAGCTCAATGATTTGATTCTAATTTCCTACCCCACCGACTGTGGTCGATAAAAAATAGATGGGGGGAACTTAAAGAATGTAGTAGTAGCAGAAATGGTAAACCAACTTGTACTACTGGGATTGACTTTTTACTTTTGTTTTTTTATTTTTCCTTAATTGGTAACTGGCAATTGGCAAATGTTCTATTTGTCTCCTCTCATTTTTACTCGTTTTGTTGTTAGTACTAGGCTTATGTCTGAACCCAGAATGTAAAGAAAAAGGTCAAATTAATTGGTGCTGGTTTCAATGATTGTGTCTGGTTACTCTGGTACAATTGCAATCAATTCAGGTTTTGTGACTTTCGTGCATCAGAGTTTAGAAATAGGGTAAGGCTCCTCTCAATTTTTTAACTTCTTTTTTTCTTGTTTTGATTTTCATTTACCTGAAATTGGTATCTTTGAAGAGAAATGAGCGCATTTACACGATAGTGCAATATTAACTCCCGCCTAGCCTACACTTTAGATCCTCATGCACTATCGAGTTAAACGGCATCGATCCCGAATCTGAAAAGTTGTTAAATATTGAACTAGCTAGCCTTGTATTAGTTTTAATTATACGATAATTCCATTATACTACGTTCACTTTGGTACCTCAAATTTTGAACCAAGGAACGAAGTATATGAATGGTACTTCTCATTTATCAATTGTCAGTTTAACAAGGCTGTAGTCCATGATACTACGTTCACTTTGGTACCTCAAATTATGAACTAAGGAAGGAAGTATATGAATGGTAATTCTCATTTATCAATTGTCAGTTTAACAAGGCTGTACTACGTTCACTTTGGTACCTCAAATTATGAACTGCAGCCTTGTTAAACTGACAATTGATAAATGAGAAGTACCATTCATTTACTTCCTTCTAATGGAAGTATTGTACGAAACCCTAAATAAGAGAATAGTATGTCACTGTTGAGTACTTGAGCTTTTGGCGGTGGAAGCGTATAAAGTACGGAATGCTGCAGGTTACACTAGTCTAAAGGCATGCGCACTTGGCCCTCTTCTCTATCTGTATTATTATAGACTGTGTTATAACATATAATTAAGGGTCCGAGTAGGAAGAATAACTTCTTTATAATCTTGTAGCAAAGAGTAGTGATTTCGTTATCAAGGTCAGGAATCGGGATGAGATAGACGATTTAAGTACTACTATCACCGAGCAACATGTAATATTATGTATTGTCAGATAACGTTATGTGAACACCGGTATCTATATGATTTGTTATTCCTTTTTTTTTCTGATCTGTTAGCTTATCAACAAGAACACAAGTCATTTAGAGGTCTAGACCGCCAAATGATGATTTTTGACTCTCCAACGTGTAAGTCAGTATTAGTATTGACATAACAACAGTACATAAGAAGTTATTTTGTAGTAAATGAAGAGAGAGATAATTACTATTTATAGTCTGCTCTTAAAGAGGCTTCGACATATTATTCGATGTGAGACTCTCAGCCTATTCTGTTACCAAATGAATGGTACTTCTCATTTATTAATAACAGCTGACTTTGTCATCTGTCTGTTGTAGTACAGCAGAAGTGTGCTATTTAGGCATATGTGCGTACAATAATACCATATTTTCATGTAACAACTTACCGAACTTCCTATTACAAACTAATTTGAGTATCAACGTGAGTACGATGCATATTCACCCAAAGCAATCATGTTCACGTATTTAATTGGTTTCATACTCATGTTCATGAGTTTATAGTTCATGTTGCTGTTGCTGTAATCTTAAGTTATAGCACTGCAGGCTTCCAATCCATAGTACCAAGTGAACTCAAGAAACATTTTTTGACGATCCAGACAATTAGATTGAGATATTGTTGGCGATCATATATACCTTCTCCCCCCATTATAAGGAGGATCACCTTAAGGCCCTTAATGACGATCGAGCTAGAACTATTAAAAAACCCAACATGTTTGGGGCCATGATTCCCCCTCTTCTAATTAAGCGGACTAAGGCACTAACACAACACAGAAACTTTCAACAAAACCACAATCAAATAGACAAATATCAATGCTAATGAAATATTCATAGAGAAAAAATATGAGGTTTAGCCTTTCCAAAAACTAGCGGTTACTACTAGCAAAACAGACATTCACGATTACCTCCACAACTCCTCCCAATTTTCATTCACAAACCTCCCAATCTTTCATTCACATCTTTCATTCACCCCTCACAATTCTATTCTAGAATCCAAGCCACGTACCACCACTGCAAAACCGAGCCCGAACCACTGCAAAACCACATAAACCCATACAAATTTCCAATGAATACATAGATTGAATATGAGAAATACGCGGATCCGATTATTACCTCACTTGTCGACGACGTCGAGGGAGTAGAGATCGATTTTGTTTCGGGTTCGAATCTATGAGGTGGCAACGTCACGGTGAGAGCGTTGGACAGAGTGGGAGGAAGGGTCGAGTTCGGGTACGATTCGGAAAGGGAGGATGCCGGATCTGGTGGAGGGAAGAGAGTGAAGGCAGGGTTCGAGGGAGCAGAGAGAGATTTGGTAAAGAGGAAGAAGAGGAGAGGTGATTGAGGGATGGCATCTGAGGGAGAAGAATTGTGGAGAGAACAAGGAGAAGAACAGATCGATGAAAGAACATGAAGCGGCAGAGAGAGTTATAAAAAGATAGGGAAAAGTAGGGGTGGGAATTTGGACCCGAAATCCCGATCCCGAACCCGTCCATCTCGTATCGATACCGAACGGGACGGGACAGAAAGTTCAGATACGATGTCCCGATACCGAACCCGATCCCGATCCCAAATTTCTTAAATGGGCCGGGATCGGTATAGGCTCTATCCGTCCCGAAAAGCCCGTCCCGTACCGAATGGACTGTAATCATACCATTTTCTGTTCATTTATAATTAGGATGAGCTTCTTTGGGACGCATCATGGATTCATAGAGCCTCAGAGAACAATTCATACTTGTCATACATCAAGTCGCTCAAATCCGACTATGTCCAAGCTCCTCTTCCTCCTCACTCTCTTCGTCGCCGTCGTCTCTCTCTCCTCCGCCGAGATCCGAACCTCCTCCGTCCGCAACGACTGGCGTCCGATCATCCCCTTCGACGAGTTCGGCTTCACACACAAAGGCCGCCTCGAGCTCAAAGGCTGCGCGCTCAAATCCGACCATGTCCAAGCTCCTCTTCCTCCTCACTCTCTTCGCCGCAGCCGTCTCTCTCTCCTCCGCCGAGATTCGAACCTCCTCCGTCCGCAACGACTGGCGTCCGATCATCCCCTTCGACGAGTTCGGCTTCACACACAAAGGCCGCCTCGAGCTCAACGTCTCCAAGATCTCCCTCTCCCAGCAACCCGCCCCGGATCCGGATCTCTCCCGGGTCGGATTCTTCCTCTGCACCCGCGACTCATGGATCCACGTCTTCCAGCACCTGGAGGAAGGCGAGATCGGCTGCGCGCTCAAATCCGACCTCGTCAAATGCGTGAAGGCTAGGAGAAATTAAGCAGATGCAGGTTTTGGCCGTTTTACTTTTGGTTCTGTCCCGATTGGTCCCGAACTCGTCCCGAACTATTCGGTATCGGGACGGTTCGGTACCAAATCTCAAAAACACCAATCCCGTCCCGTACCGATCCTGAAAAAAACATTGAGATCGGTTTCGGGATGGGGTGAATCCCGAACCGTTCCATCCCGATCCCACCCCTAGGGAAAAGATAAAATAAGGTAGCCGAAATTTTTCAAAATATTTGGTTAAGGGTTTGAAAATTTCTGATTTCTGTAGCTGATGTTTATTTAGACAGATATATCTGACTTTATTTCACACAGATATACGTGGTGGTTTGATTATTTCATAATTATATTTATGTCAAATAGTTATGTATTATAGACTTTTGTTTTTTTTATTTATGTGAAAAAAATAAATAATTTCTAAATAAATAACTTCAAAATGCTTACAAATATGTGTGTGCAATGAGAATCTCACAGGTGAGAAAATATTTTAGCTTACACACAGAAATTTGTGTCTATTGTTTTCCCGCTCACACTTCTGTCACTACTGTTATTAGATAGGTTGTTGTGGGCTCAATTATGATCATTTCTCACGGTTATCCATTTGAATTTGCATTTCACACAGTTGTTTGTGTATTATAACAATCTGTGTGAATTGGTTTTTTGCTAGTAATGCGTCATGGCTATGGTTCTCAAACATAGCGATCGATTTCGATCTCCAACCTAAGTGCAGACTTGTTCTCCACATCCCAAAATACAATTCCGGCCCCTCAACGCTGGCTTACCCTGATGACCACCCATCAAAACCAAGGTTTTGCAACACTCAAGAATTTCCTGACTAAGTCCGATCCAGACTATGAAGAAGGACCTTCAAGGCTGAATCTCGATTTATCTCATCCATGCGGCGGCAACGACATGCTATTTGGAACGAGTACTAAAGTCTCCAACAATTGATGGTATGAAAATTATGCTATTGTTGTTTAAGTGAATTTGGGTATCTAATCCACTTCTTATGAATCTTTTGGCGGCTTATTTTGGACTCGTATTTGGATCCAAGAAAGTTGAAGAGATCAGTGATGTACTGTCGAGGGGAACATGTGTTTGGACGACATCAATGGTGTTGGGAACGCCTCAAAGGTGCTCATCATGATGCTCAATGTTGGATAAAGCCGATGCTAGAACCTACAGATTGGAGAAATGACTGTCGACAGCATGCAGGTGCGGCGACGATGGTGGCCACGACTGGAATTGATGCAGGAGGAAGGATTCACAATCTGGTTTGGATGCCCAGATCAGTATTGAAGCCCAACTTGCTTTTAGGCCCAAATCTGTTTGGAGACATGTAGTTTGTAAGACCTAAAGGGATTATGCTTTGAAATGTGTTTATTTTGGAGCTCTGGACTAGATTTGGAATCTGTTAGGGACCCGAATAATGAGCTTCAATCGGTTAGGTTTTCGTATTTAGGATCTTGGAGATTTGTACCTAGAAGGATATGGTAACGATGACACTAGAGATACAATTGAATTGTCTAGAGTAGTAATGAAGGATAATTCAAGTTATTATGCAAAACATGAAATGTCAAATGAGTATTAGTTGACATCACGCATTAGTTGACATGACTGAAGAAAATTTCTTACCGCAACACAGACATCTGTACCAAAAGAATCCTAATATTTTCGAAAAAAAACTCAGAAGGCATACCATCCGGTCCCGGTGATTTGGTAAGGTACATTTAAAACAATGCAGCTCGAATCTCTGCAGCCGAATAAGAGGCACATAATTCCTCATTCATCTCCATAGTCACCTGAGGTTGTACCAAGTCCACAATCAAATGCATTCGATCACCATCTAGCCCATTACGTTGAAACATTTTTGAAAAATAATCCATAATCACCATCTCCATCCCATTCTCTGTCGGTCTCCAATTCCCATGATACCGAAGTATCTTCACAGGTTTTCTATTGCCTGCAGGAGTCAGCTTATACCTGTCACTCTGACATACTAGACATGCGTCAAGGTCACCAAGGTCATTCCCTTCTGGATCTTTATCCCAGAAGAGAACACAATCATATCTGCATGCATGGATCTTAATGTAGGAAAACCCAAGATCTTTCAGGATACATCGGACCTTATGATGAGTGGTAGGAAGACGATGACCGTGGGGCAGCATCGAAGCAGTGTACTGTAGGTAGTCATCAACAGCCTTCACAGTTCATTTTGTCTCAACTTTAATCTTCATAACGTGCATCATACTTTCAAGAATCGTCTTCTGACAACCGGGGTACACAGGGGTCTGTTGGAAAGCAAGTAGTTTGTTGTACCTGTCAATACCAGCAATGTTGACAACTCTAGGGAAGGGCTGCACCGGCTCAAGCATATACGGTCCTTCAGAGCATACACCGCTCTCATAAGGAAAAATATCGTTAATGAAGGTCATTGTTGGATCGTTGGATGTACTGCTCGTCTAAGAAAATTGCCCAAGATCATGCGGACCCCCTGATGATGTTTCACCGTGATATATCCAACATGTGTACTTCTTCCAAAACCTATTACTCTTAAGTTGCTGCCAAATCTTGGCAATTGCAAATCGATGTATATTGCTGCGACACTGACATTTAGTACACGGACAATAGAAAATTGTATTCCCTTTAGCATTATCCATCACATATTCAATAAAACTAATAACTCCTTTACCATATATTTTGTCCCATTTTGGAAGCGAAATCCAACTCTTATCCATATCCTGAGAAGATAACATAATATATATGTATAAACTCTAATTAATTAATTAAATTTACAAATCATTTAGTATTTTATCTACAGTTAACGTACAATTAATTAATATATAACAAATTAATAATTAACACACATATATATATATATGCATGCATATATATATATACTAATTATATAACAATATTATATATATCAATTAACATCAATCATAATCAAAATATTACTTAATTCATACTATATATATGCATGAACACAATATTATAATCAAATTAATATATATATATATATATATCTCTACTAGTATAGTACTATTTAATATATATATATATATATAACAACTTCATATATATTATAAATTAAAATCGATCAACTCATCAATCACACTCAAAATCTAATAATTCAACTCAAATTAAAACTCAAAATCAATATATATATATATATATATATATATATATATATATATATAACTCAAATAAAACTCTTAAATCAACCCAAAAACAAGATATATACACATATGCGTACCTATATATAGCGTCACAAACTAATTTTGGACGACACCCAACAATTTCGCCAACGCCCAAACTTTTTCTCCCGTTTTTTTTCACATGTGCTGCTGTCTAGATCTGGAAATATAAGGACATTTAACTGACGAAATTATATATTTCGTTGGCTAAATTTTTAAAATTTCGTCGGCTATAGTTTGTACCTATAGCCGACGAAAAAATTATTTTAGCCGACGAAAAAAAATTTCGTCGGCTAAAAAAGCACTTTAGCTGACGAAAAAAAGTCGTCGGCCTGTTATTTTTTTTCATCAGCTATAGTAGTTATTCTGGTAGTGTGAGTATCAAAAAGGTTAGAAAGTCGTTTCTTTGCTTTCCTATTTGAAGTATGTCTATGGGAGAACGTAGTGCATGTTTGGTACCCAATACAATCATGTGCCACTCTATTCTTAATATTTGGCATACTCTCAGTTGAGTAGGCTTTCTCAATACTAGCTTGTACCAAGTTTGGTGCAGCAGCACTGCATAAGGTAGGACTAATCCTCAACTCCTTAGCAACAACAGCAGATCAACACAAATTCTTTCTCTCTTCCAGCATTTTCAATACTAGAAATCAATTTAGAATCTTGGTTCCAGATAAACACTAATCAATTAACCTCACTGCAAAATATTCTCCTCATTACAAGTCTGGTACCAATTATTCTGGAAAACCCACCAAGTAAATAGAACCCAATAAAATTTATGTAGAAAAGTGAAATTTAAGCCTAAAAAAATTTCAAGAAAATCCCCATGAACCCAGATTTTGAACCCTAATTTTAAACCCAGATTTCAAGAATTTAAACCTAGATTTGTTGACCTTCACTGACTCCCTTGAACTCATCTATGGAACTCAGTTCGTGCCCAAGAAGCTCAAAATTGTCTTGTGGTTGTTAATGATTTGGTTGCCTAGAAAGTTCTTGCCGGAAAATGACCATAGCTTCCCTGTTTCTCCATTCTCCAAGTTATCGACAATATGCAAACAATCAACAACATCAACTCCAAGCACGCCAAAATCACAAAAACCATAAGGCAGAAGCCATTTCACCTTATTTTTGAAATTCCACCTCCATCTCTTCTTCCTCTTCTTTTGTTCCCGACACCCTTGCTGCAATCCTTCTTCCCAAATCGAACTATGGGGTCACCAGAACTCGATCCAAGTCGAAGGATCCTTCTGCTCGACATGCAATTATGCTGCTTCGACCCAAAAACCTCATCAACCTCCTCCAATTCCTCCCAGACCTTCTCCTTCTCATGTCTGGACTCCAAACACACGCTGCTATCACCGTCTGGCACGAAGAACTCACCAGAGGCCCAAAACCTCGTCGCCGGTGACTCCCAATCAAACCCAAAAAAACAATTTAGAATTAGGGTTTTTTGATCAGGCTTGAAATCGAACACACGAGACATGGGAATGGAGGAAAAGAGAAGGTGAACGAAAACCTACCCTTGACGAGCCAAAGGTCGCCTGAGCTGGCCCAACTTCGACGAGCACAACTGTGCTTCACCTCGGGCGATCTCCCTCATCTTGGGTTCTCTGAAGAAATTTATTTAGGGGTTTTGTCGAGTAGAGGAAGAGGAATGTTTCGATGGTGGTGCTCCAGCAAGAGGTGGCCAGACGACGGAGCGTTGCTGTGGCCGAAATGGAGTAGACGAGAGGGAGAGAAGAGTGTCGAGAGAGGAAGAGGGAAGGGTTGACCCAAGGTCAGCCTTATAACCCCATTTTTACAGAAAAATGGGCGGCTCAGGTTTAATGTGGGTAAGATCCGACGACCCAGATTTAAGATGGGTAAGAATTTTTTACCGTTATGGTAATTAAAATTTACCAAAACAGTAATTAAGAATTTCCATAAACTTTGAAAATTTGTAATAAATAGTTCGATGCTCCGAAAAATAATCCGGACATACCGGTGAGCTCGTCTCAATACGTACTATGACTTCACGTCTTTAAATCTATTTTTCATTGATTCAAGAAAAACTCAAAAATAATCTCGAGGGATAACTTATTAAATTACGGTCACCTTTAAAAGCTCTCGGTAACTCATAAACCTTTATAAAAAAGTAATTTTTAGGTATGGGGTGTTGCAATGCTAGTGTCAGTGATAACCATCAAAGAAGGTTGCATTAAGTCCCTGTTCTGCTACCATGTCCATTTCTTCCTAATATGAAGTTTTTATTGTTATTATTGAATGTTTTAGTGATTTTAAATATTTGGAGCATTGATGATGACACAACATTGATGAAGACATAGCCATGTTTATGCATGCAACCATTATGCTTGGTGCCCGAGCATATGGTTGAGAGGGAGTGTTAGGAATATAGGGATAAATTGAAGAAGAGTATTTCTGTCTTTTAGCTTAACTCTCCAATATATTTAGGACTTGGTGTGCTGTTAAGATGATATCAAGAAATTAACAATGTAGTTCATTACAATTTCAACGTTTTTCTTTTACTGCCTGCTTTTTTCTTATTTATGTATTTAGGTCAATAATTCATGAATATTACCAAAACTTAGAGGGTACGTGTCTTTTGATAATGTACGTTTAAGACTTGTCCATAAGTTGGACTAAACTCTTTAATCAAATTCCAAGCTTTGTAAATGAGTGACTTATTTTGATATTGTAATTCCCATTGTGGATAGAAATTGCTAGGAAGCATATTAAGAATACGTTCTACTCTAAGCTTTATCAAAGCTAGGTTTCTTCTTTTGAATAAGCAGATGGCAACACATGTCAATCTTCAAGGGGAGGCCAAGAAAGACCTAAGGACGCGTTTAAGTAACTTTGTATGGTTTGAAAATTTCCTTACAACTTAAGCTTACATTTCACAAATGTCCCGTCACTCCCATGGCTCCTAGGAATAATTCAACTAGTTAGCAGAAATGGCGTCAACCAAAACCTCAAGGCACGTCGGTCCAATATCTTATCTCTCCCATGATAGTTTCCATGGTCATGGTCTATTTCCTTCTCTTCTTACTTCATTTGTCTAACGTCGTTACTAAGATATTTTCTACCCACAGAAATTGATATGGGATTTTCAAGTAATAGGAAGAGTCGAAGAGAGATCATACTTATGAAACTGCTTCTTCTTACGATCTATGTTTTGGTTTGACTAGTGTATATGAAATTTCAGTGCCCTAGCTAGCTACGGTATATATGCCTTTTTCTGGTTTTCAAGAATAACCCTAGCCAGGATCGATATCGATGACTCAATTCGACAAGCGAATGCTTTGCTATAGTCCCTCAAAATGACTTCCATTGTTTAAATAATTGTGATGCACAGATGATGCCGTGGGACACTTTCCTTGAATCTTCATGATCGAGGACCAGTTTCATGTGTGCACTGCAGAAATGTGTTCCTCAAGTCAAGCTTATGGAAATCGTTGGATTGCTTGGATATAAGATCGACCAAACTAGATATTGGTCTGTGAATCCTTATATATTTTTTTGGCAACTCCTTATATATTTCTTTATAGGTTCCATTCCCATCCGTAGCTAATTACTTGACTGGATCAAAAGTAAGTCAGAACTACTACATTCGATTCCGCGAAGTAAAATTAGAATGATGGATATACATATAGCTGATTGGATTGTAGAATTTAAAGGAATTGACTAGAGAACTTCTGTAACAGATAACAATATTCAGTAGAAATTTCTCATCTTTTTTGGCTAGATCACCAACCTCTCGAGATCCACTAGACAAGAATATGGAATAAGGACTATCGAGGTATGTGGTTTAGGACAGATTATTATTTCCCCAGTTACATGCATTTTATGTATATATCTTGTGTTTTATTATTCTATAGCGATCTATCTAGCTCGTGTTTTGCTTCTAAGTTTTCTGGAAGTTGGGGCCTGGGGGTTAGCATTGTTGACTCAAATAAAAAACCAGCTATATATATATATATACCAATAATATGCATATAAACGCGCTAAAAGAAAACAAAAAATGTCAACACAAAAACAAACAAAGGACCGAACAGTACGTACGTGCAGATACAAACATGTCAATTCTATGGTTTTGACGATCAATATATATGATCATCAGAATCTGACATGCAGTTTATCTTTGCTGTAAAATTGTCTGTCTATATCTCAAAATTACTGCTAGCTAGTTTAGTGTAGCCAATTACTGCTAATTAGTTTTAGACGTACGAAGTACTTATTAACCAAGACAATTAATTGATCGATCAAAATTACATACTATTACGGAACCAATATCAGTATTTGATAATGACTTGCAATAGGAAAATTAAGTTCGAATGTCCCTAGCTGTGTCGTTTTTGTGCCTCATTCTTCTCGGTAATTTGGTCACAGGGGCCATTCAAGGATGAACTTGACAGATGGAAGTCAATGTTAGGATCTGAAGTGATGAAATTCCAATTTAGTTTGGATCTATCTATGAATATGTGAGGCTTCGTTCCCTTCACGCTATTGCATGTAGCCTACCAGTTTTAATTCGTTCAAGATTATTTTCAGCTCCTGGAAAACGAAAGATCGGCAGCTTAATGGTGTAGACGTCACAGCTGCAGCTTTTGAATATTGTTGTGGTTAGGACTATTACCACATATAATAGCTTTCATTCCCTTCCACGTTCTTCGACCGATCTCCATGACAGGAAAAATTCAAATCTGATCAGTTGTATATGCTTTTCAATTAAGAAAAGTACAATTCCTCAGGTGTGACTTATTTGTTGTTCATGCATGATTGGAAAATTTGGAATTGTTGGCAAAGGAACGGATCGGTAATAATCATAATTTATATCATGCATGTTAAAATTTTCTTCCAAGAAATAAAAACTTTCACTCAATTTTGTGGATACCTGCCTTATCATTTTCTATTTACCAATTCAGTCTCACTTAGATGGTAATTTATATGATAATATGCTCCCATACTTTTATCAGTAAATTTGAATATTTGCATGTTTGGATGCATATTATCAAAAATCAAAGAAAGAATGACAGATAGTTACCACAGATTTTTTTTACAATTTAATGGACCTACTTTGAGAACTAAAGTTTACCTAGCTAGTACTTTTGAATATTCGATAACCATCCAATTTAGTGATTATTGTGGTGAGATATAACTTCATTAATAAGATAATTGCCGACAATTTGTCATCATGAATGATCGAGGAATTTAGAGGAATTAATGATTGATTAGGGATCCATTGATTAGTGGCAAGTCTATCTATCTCAAGTGCATCGATCGATTATGAGCTGATTAATTCAAACAACAGTATCAGTGTCTTAAGCAACTTCATTTATAAGTTAATTGAATGGATCTAAACTTCATATCAGAGACTTTAATTGAATGGATCTTAACGGTATCAGTGCCATACTGACCCGTTTTCAAAATAAATAAATAAGACACGTCTGAAATTTTTTCGCTCCGGTCTCAAAATATAGCACAGGGCTAATTATCACAATGATCGTGTGCATTACTCATAAATCAAATCAGACTTTTAAATTATGTTTTTCTTGTTTTTACTATTTACTTTGAGTGATCAAAGAGCTCCGTGTAAAAGAAGACTATGGAACTACAGATCGATAACCCATTAAACTAAGAAAGGTTACGAAGCAATGAAGCAATATCAAAGTCTGAAAAGTAGTTAGGTGAAGAAAGGAAAAAAAGAGAAAAGAAAAGGCGCGCTTCATCACCAGTTCACCACCTTGTCAAAATCTTCTTGCAATAGTTCTTCCATCTTCTATACATCTTCTACGCTTTAAAACGCAGTGAAAGCCACGCGTAGGTTTATACAAAACAGACCAGTCTTAATTTCAAGAATTATATCGGAAGCTTCCCTCCTAATTCTTTCAAAGAGAACGGATCAAAGAACAGCTCCCACCAATTCCCATTAGAAATTAAAATTAAATCCCACCACCCTTTTAATTAAGGGAATCTAGCCCTCTCTCTCTTCTTCTCTCTCATCATTTTCTTCAGGAAAGAAAAAGCGATCGAGTTGTTTGTCCCTCTCTTCCACCACTACTCTTATCTCATCTTTGAAAGACGACTAAAGTGGAGCTTATTTTATTTTCTCGCCTCTGTTTTTTTTCTTCCCCAAATTTCTAGAACCCACATCGCTTTCTTTGATTGGTCTCTTTGTTCCTTTATAAAGTCACGTACATGGATGAACAACAAAGACTCGTATCACTTTATTCTTTCTGGGAGGGGAATTAGGAATTAGCTAGGAGTAGTTATGGTCTTGGTTCTGGGTTTGTTTTCAGACTGATCCTCACACCTACCATGGAAGCTGGTAGAGGCAAAGCTCGAACCAACACCGTTCAATCTCGCTTCTTCCTCTGGTTTCTACTGCTGGGGTTGGGAGTTCCTCACTGCCCTTGTTCTCTTTTGTTTCTAGCTCTACCTTCCTCTTCAGCAACTTTCTAATCTAGACTAGGAAACTATACATAACCCAGTTATACATATTCTTTTCTCCGAGCCCTAAATCCAGGGGGTTACAATTATTTAGAATCTAGACTTATATATACAAATAAGCATAATGGCGCAAAGGTCAGTTCCGGCGCCGTTTCTGATGAAGACGTTCCAGTTGGTGGATGATCCGGCCAGTGACGACGTGATCTCGTGGAATGAAAGTGGGACGGCGTTTGTGGTCTGGAAGACTGTGGATTTCGCCAGGGATATGCTGCCTAATTATTTCAAGCACAACAACTTCTCAAGCTTCGTTCGCCAGCTTAACACCTATGTAAGTTAACTAATTAGCTGAGCCAGCTCTTTCATAAATTGTGAATTTCTACGTTTCTATATATTGATCGAGTTGATAGAATCATAGATTTATCTTTATAACCTGTGTGATATAAAGATATAAACGTAAGATTATTAACATGAACTATATATAAGCAAATCAGATCGTTTTTTTATCAACCAAATCAGATCGTTGAAATGGAATGTTTCTTATAGTTTCTTGCTTCATGTTCTTGGTGAATGGTGACTAATCAACTGAAATAGAAACAGATACTGCGTGTGGAAATCTAAAGATTCTACGTGTGATACCAAAGAAAAAAAGACAAAATAATTAAAAAATCCCTTTAAAAACAAAAGGAAAACGTTGAAAGTGATTCTCAGTAGTCAATATTCTTCTTAATCCAGGGTTTGGTATTGGTAGCCTTGTATAATTTTTCTTTTTAAAATCCCTCTCCAAGTCACCCCATTGAATTTGTAATATAAAGAAAATCTAAAATAAAATAGTATCCTGCAATTACCGGGAAAGTAGGTAGTACATCTTTGTGTTTATTTATTAAAACAATTTCAAAATTAATTATTTTCTTTAAAAAAAATTAAGAAACATTTCTTTGGAGCCACCTTGTGGAAGCATCCAGACGTCGCAGCGCAACTTAGATCTCTGATTTGTCCGCGACGTAGTTTTGGGCTCGATAAGTGCGCATGATAATAATTCTAATTACCATTTACTTAACATACTTAGTCTTAATTACTAATTAATCAAACGCTATTTTTCTTTTTCAGGGCTTCCGAAAGACCGTGCCAGACAAATGGGAGTTCGCGAACGACAACTTCCGGCGAGGAGAAAAGGAGCTTCTCTCGGAGATACGTCGCCGCAAAGCGGTGACTTCATCTCCGGCTCAAGCGACAGCCGCTGAAAAATCCGGCGGAGACACCTCGTCCAACTCAGGAGAGGACTTGGCGTCAACTTCCACGTCGTCCCCGGACTCGAAGAATCCAGGGTCGGTGGAGACTGCGGTAGCGGCGGGACATGCGACGGATTTATCTGGCGAGAATGAGAAGCTGAAGAAAGACAATGAGACACTGAGCTCGGAACTTGCACAAACAAAGAAGCAGTGTGATGAGCTGGTGGCATTTCTGATGGAGTGCATGAAGGTCGGGCCTGATCAGATCAATGAAATCATGCGGCAAGGAAGCTTTGGGTCCAGCTGTGATGGTGATGATGATCATGATCGTGGAACCGGTGAGAATGATAATGACGAAAAAGTTGTGGCGGGAGAAGAAGAGGGTTTGAAACTGTTTGGGGTTTGGGTGAAGGGGAAGGAGAATGAGGAGAAGAAGAAGAGGCGGGAGAAGTCGGGTGGTGGACCGCAGGCGAAGAAGATGAAGATGGAGGAGTTTCACGCGCCGCCGCTAAGGAAGAGTGGGAAGGTGTGTAGCTAATAAGGTGGGTCGGTGCATATGGTAACTTGGTAAGGCCTATGGATCGCTCGTATTGAAGACATGTTATGGAATTATCATCCCAATAGTTCCTTTGGAAAGCAAGAGAGATTTACTTTGTTTAGATGAGTGTGTTATGTAGTTGTAATAAGACTGATGAATTGTTCATAAAACTTGTTGTATAATTGAAGATTAAACGTGGGCCGATGCATATGGTAACTTGGTCAGGCTTATTGGTCGACTCGTATAGAAGACAACATGTCAAGGAATTATCAATCCAATAGTTCCCTTGGAAAGCATGAGAAATATACATTTTTTCCTAGATGGGTGTGTTATGTACGTAGTTGTAATCAGATCCGTACCTGAATGGAGTCTCAAGAGTCGATGGACTCAGGACTCCAAACCTTTAAGGGCTCAAAATTTTATTTTCTCATTGTGTGATCACATTAGTTTAATAAAAAACAAGCATTATATTACAATCACTAGTTACTATTAAAGAAAAAAAATGAGTAGTGTAAGTAAGTATAAAAAAAATTTCGAATGTTTTATGTCGTTAGATTTTGAGTTTATAGCTTTACTTCATGAATTTTTTTGAAAATAGAATAAATTTGAATAAATACTATAGTTTAAGGGCTCATTTTTAAAAGTTCGACTCAGGTCTGAAATTCTCAGGTCCGGGCCTGGTTGTAATCAATGGTGTAGTTATACACAGGGCTCTGGTGGGTTACCACCCACCTAAAATTTTAAAAAAGTTTATTCATTTTTAGTTAAATTTTAGTTCAAAAAACTAAAATTTTAAATCTTGCCCGCCTCAAATTTTTAAATTTAGCCTTTAGGTAATTAAATTTAGTCTTATCTAATATAGATGGTGCGCCTATTGCCATTCCCAAAACTACTTTGATCACCCCACGCGTTCATGATATATTGAAATACTAAAATAATCTGATGTAAAATAACATTAAGGGACAATAAAATGTTACAGATTATATATATATATATATATATATATTATATTGTTTTAGATGAATATTACTTCATAAAACTTAATCCAGAATTTATCATATTCAATCGTTATATTGAGTCTAAAGACGCTACTAAAATTTTCTACTCTTGTTTTTCTTTGTTGATGCTTCATTTATATTTTTACTCATTATTGCTCATGTCAATTTTATATGAAAATTTCTATGTCTAGTTGCTCACTTATATTCATTTTTTTTCATTGGTGTTAGAGATTTTACCAAGTAACGGTCATTTGAAGGATTTTTTTAAAGCAAATATCAAAGGATTTCAATTCTACCCCATGGTGACTCGAATTCATGACTTCGTCAATAGGTAATGGATGGGCTTATCACTGCGCTATAATCACTTCGTCAAGTTTGAAGGATTTCATTTTCAAGTTTAGCGAAGTTAAGCCTGCAAATCAATTATACACTTACTGAAACCAATTAAACATTCAAAGCCTGCAAATCTGAAATTGAAAAAATAATTTACTCCTCAAAATCCACTAGTGGGTATGTGTTCACATTGGGAGGTGCATCAGTGCCTTGAAAATCCTCTAAACAAACAATTATAACCAGATCCACAATGAAGTCTGAATTTGTTGCATTAGACAAATGTGAGGAAGAGGCAAAATGGCTACGCCAATTCATAGAGGATATTCCAAGATGGACAAAACCTGTACCTGTAATATGTATATATTGTGATAGTCAATTTGCAATTGGCAGGGCACAGAGAACGATGTACAATGGTAAGTCAAGACATATTCATCGAAGATATAATACCATTAAACAACTACTTTTTACTAAAGTTATCTCTAATGACTATGTTATGTCAAAAAATAATATTGCGGATCCGCTAACCAAAGGGTTAAACAGAGAGCTAGTTGATAAATCATCGAGGGAAATGAGACAAAAGCCCATGAATTAAAAATCTTTGTAATGGATACCCAACCTAGCTGACTAGAGATCCTAAGATCTAGGTTCAAAAGGGACAACCAAACTGTAGAGACCATATTGGATCACTGTGAGGATTTTCCTCATGCTCATTCCTATGATGAAAACAGTGATGCCCGTAAGGAATGAGGTTAAGCGAAAGCTTTTAATGATTCTTATGCATCGAAGATCCGAGCGGAGTAATGCGGGTTACTCTTAAGAAATCACCTATGTAAAAGAGAAGTGGAGCCGCTTTTAAGGGAATTGTTGAAGGGCTCAATTCCTATCAAGCTTTTACAGAACCAGGCGCGTGTCCAGGGCCAAACTGAACACAAAAGTGAGAACTGTAAGTACTAGGAAAATTCATGTGTGAAGTATGTTATCATTTACACAAATGACAAACAGTTCAAAAACATCGCGTCTACTGTCTAGTTAGTAAAGTCAGCATACTTTCACAAGGGAAGGTTCAATGGGTAAAACCTATCTATCCTAAGTAGGTTTCAACCGTAGATATCTATCAGCAAGTCTATCGAGTCTTTAGTCGCATATTTCATTTATGTGGGGAATTGTTGGAAAAATGATAGAAATAAAAGATTTTTGTAATAATTTTGATAGTTAAAGGTGAATGAAAATAGTCACCAAAGTAATGGTTGATCTTTCAACTTCATTGTCCTTTGTTTTTTGTAACAACATGAATCAATGACATGGTACTGGTCTAATGAAAGGTTGTAACCTTATTCATGGCATTCAAGTTTTTCTCCAATCCCACCAATATAAATAGGTGACTCCATCCCCCATTCAAAATACACCAACTCAAAGCATCTCTCCTTACTTGAGTTCTCTCCCTCTCTAAGTTGTGTTCTGGTGATAGACGAATGTACTTCAAGTTCGTTCAGTGTCCTTAGTAGCAGTGCAGTTTCAAAGGACAAGCTATCGTTGTATCCTGGGAGACTGGTGTCATCAAACCTTTGCACCGAAGAGGAGGTATAATTTGTCTTAAAGAAAGTGTGTGAGACACACGACTCAACTTCCTTCAACATCTTCATATCCTTGAATCCGAGTTGGTAACATTGGTGTTCATCATCATATTTATATTATGAGTTTTTAGTTATAATTATTTATTTAATTATAATAAATTTATATTATTATTATATATTTGTAACATTTGACATATTTTCAAGTGGTGTTTCATTTCGATCCGTGGCCTTTCCATTGTTGTCATATGGGTTCTGGAAAGTGAGACTTGGAGACTAATCAAAAAACCCATGTAGCAGAACCTTTGTGCTTGGCTAAAAATGTATATACATACAAGTAGGTAAATTGTCAAGGGTAATTGTCAAAATAATCAGCTAGTAGTAAAAATTCTAATTACCGGTAAATAAGTGTAAAAATTGTAACCGGGTGGTAGAAATGAAAAAGGAACAACCGTCATATATATATAGTGGAAACTTATTCACCACACAAGTCAATCCCTCCACACTCAACTTCAACAGAAAAATGGAAACTCTAAACCCCACAGAAACCTAGCTCCAGCGACTACTGAAATCAAGCTCCGGCGTCGTCTCGGAAGCAAAGCCGGTCGCCGCAACACGATTTCTTGAAGAAACGAGTCACCGGCGAGGTATCGCTTCTGGTAATTTCGATCTCTTAGTCACTTAATTGCTTGCGGTTTCAGATACTTAGCTTTTCCGATTTCTTGGTTTCGTTCTCATTTAGTGTTTAGGGAAATCAGTGGTACTAGTGTACTTGATTTTGAGCAATTGAACATGGAACGCGTCGTGAAATCTACAAGATTCTTGCCAGACCTACCAGATGAGATTTGGGGCAAAATCTTCATCCTTGCAAAAGTAGGTGTCAGGTCTCTAGGACAGCTTAGAAGTCGTTGCAAACGTTGGTATCGTTTGATTGGAAGCCAGGATTTTATAGATGAGTATAATAAAAGTGAAGCTGGCAAGACTGATCTTGTTCTTGTAAATTCTGAGATGACTTGGAACTGGTGTGGTGGTGCTTTGCTCTTCGGCCCTGAGACGGCTAACAGCAGGCCTTTACTGCTTCCTGGAGAAGAGGATGAACATGAAGAAGAGGCTTACTACGAAGAAGAGGCTTACTACCGAGAAAAGCCTGAACACAGATTCTCTATCATCGGTTCGTGCAAGGGATTGGTTTGTATCTCTCTGGAATTTGTAAGGGATATGTTTGAAAGGTTTGCTCTATGGAACCCATCCATCAAGAAATTCAAGAGGCTTCCTCGATGCCTAAATCGAGGGAGTAACAATTTTTGTGATTCTGAGGCTGCAATGGGATTTGGATATTGGGAGAAAGACTATAAACTAGTCAGGATTACACAGCTTCCGTCTGATGGCATTGAGTGTACATATTGTGCTGAAGTTTACAGCCTTGGTCTCGATTCTTGGAGGAGAATTACAACTCTCTCCCCACTGAATGGGCCTTGCTCTGTGCATTTCCAGCGGCGTCTTGGGACATGCTTCAATGGTGATGTTTATTGGTTATATTGGATAGGTTATGACTTAGACAGATACATGCTTTGCTTTAATGTTGGCAGTGAGACCTTCACAACAAAGCTACTTAGAGTTGAAGTCCTTAGCTTGCTAAGGCCCAGTACTATTGATGTCTCTATTGGACTGTTTAAGAAAAAACTTTCTTTGTTCCATATGAGAAAGGAAGACAGGATTTTTCACTGTGAAATATGGGCTAAGGGCAGCAATAATGCTTGGGCATACATTCAGCACCTGATGCGGCCGGTGTTTTTTAGAATTGCATTGCCATTGGGTGGTAGCACTGATCACAGGTTGCACGTTCTATTGAAGAATGAAGATTGGGCTGACCATCATTTGGTACTCTATGATCTTATGTCTGGAAATTTTGTTGATTCTGAAATTGAAATTGATTCTTCAGTTGACCATTACGTTGGGGAGTATGAAGAGAGCCTCACATTGCTTGAGTGATTCCTCGGTTCTCCCTTGGGATTCTTCTGCAGGTCTGATATTATCTACCCTTAAAAAAAATTCTTTAAAATGCTTTGTTGAAAATCTTTGTTGTTAGACACATATAGTGTTATGTTAGTCATGTCACCTTTCAGTTCTGTTTGTCTACCGATGTTGCTTTTTAGTTTTGTTTTCGGATTGTTGCTTATGTCATTAGAATGTTAAATTGAGCCGTTTTGTTTTTGATGGGATTATGTTTGTGCAGGAACAATTTAGGTCTGGATCTTTAGCTGTATCTGGTAAAGTAATGATTGTTATATGTTTGATGTGCAGGTGAAGACTACTAGATTAGTATCTAATATTCTGATAACTTCTTAAAGACTGATGTTACAGAGTGGTGTTATGAAGCTATGTGCAAACAAAATCATGAAGTTTGAAGTCCAGTTTTCTGTTTTTCACATGTCCTGTTGATGTGGAACATATGCAGAAGTTTAATGACTATTTTCCTGTTTCAGACTCAGTTTTTTCTTTTATTCATATCCTGCTGATAGAAATATCAGCAGAATTTTTGTGAACAAGCATTGTAAAAATGTTATTTTACATCTGATGAAATTCACACCTACTTGAACCAGGCTTCATCGTTTTGTTTATAATGTGTGTGCCTTAGGTATAAAGCATCTAATTAGTTTCATAAATAATAGGGATCACTTTTGCTGGAATTATTAGTTTGGAAGAATTCACAGATTTAGTGTCTGTGGACTGGTTACAACATGTTCCGTTTATAACTGATATATTTTGTCAATCTATGGTTCATGTAATCGATCATCTTTTTTTTGGGACCCCTTTTCAATCAAGAAAAATGAAGACCTCCCAGAAGCCTGCCTGCATATGGCTGGTCTCAGGTTTTGGTTCCACCCTGTGTGCAAGTGGTAACCACGGCTCAGAGTTGCATTATTTAAGTGATTGCTGATTAATCCTTCATTGTTAGTAGTCATGGCTGACTGTCACTTTTTATTTCGCATCTTTAGCCCTGATTTTTGTTTTCCAACTTTTCTTGAAAGGTTAGTAATGCTCAGGAACATTGTTATTTTTCTTAGCTTCAACTGTTTGCATCAGTTTGGTTAATTGAGAGATAATAATTTAGTTGCTTCAGTTTCTTTTTGAATCAGTTTGCATCGGTTTCATTAACTAGGATTCCTGGAAATGTATGTAATTTGTCTCCAGCTCTTTGAACAGATTACTCGGTCATTCTGGAAATGTAACAAGCATGTTTCTCTGTTTTTCTCTAAGCAAAACTTTCATAGACGATTATGATTACATCAATTTGGAAGAGCAGATGGTTCCAGAGAATATCTGTATATTTAAAAGAAAACTCAAACGGGGTTGAATTTGCATATTTAAAAGCATCGTAATTGATCGTAATCCTAGTTGGATAAACCCAAATGACAAGATCAGTGTTATTCTTTCTGGGGCAAACTGAACCCATAGAAAGTCCAACTTGATCTTCCATTGCATGATGATTGCCTAATGTTTGGACCTGCTCTCATTCACAAGAGGATCATTCCGGTAACCTTGAGGGCCTAAATAACGTCTCAAGTTATAGGATAATGACATAAAAGGTAACTTGAGGTTGAAGTCCAATTTAGGAGGTTAGTCTATTTAAACCTAGAACTCGTAAGGAAACTTACTATCCATCCATATAGGACTAGACATCCTATTCTATATTGGACTAGAAATCCTGTTCTGTATAGGACTCTGGAAATCTTCTAGATTCCTATAAAATACCTCTAGTATTTAACCCTAGAAGATGAGTTCCTTTTATTTCTGATACTCCAACGAGTCCAGCCTGCCAGAGCCATCTTCCACACATCAATTAACACCACTACGTACACACACCAACTATACTGATCAATTCTGTTGCTTGGAGATCTCGACCAAGATGTTTACCCTCAAGTTGCTTGGAGATCTCGACCAAGATGTTTACCCTCAATTATGAAAGAAAGCGAAGAAGAGGTACAAGTTCACTACTGACGTTTGAAAACCTACCCGAAGAAGAGAAGTTTGAAATCTTTGCAAGACTACCTGTGAAGTCCCTAATACGTTTCCAATGCGTTAGCAAATCATGGAAGAGCATAATTAGCAGCCCAGGTTTTAGAGACTTTCACCACAAAACAAACTTCGTAACGAGAACTAGTGCGAATTGTGAGTACCTACTCATCCGCACTGACCTCAGAGTGCTTGTCCCTATTCTGTGCTGACACATACACCAAGTACATGGATTTGAAGTTTCCCGAGCACAAACTTGGTTATACCTTCTATGTCCAAGGTTCATGTAATGGAGTGCTTTGCATATCCAATATAACCATAACGACGACTGACAGTGGTCCTCCAATATATCTATGGAACCCATCCATCAGACGATTCAGGGAACTACCTAAAGCCCTCCTAGACGATACAGGATTCCCGGACCATTGTGTTTTTCTTGGATTTGGATTCCAACAAGAAGAGAACGACTATAAAGTTGTGAAAATTCATCGTTTCACCAAGGGGGAGATTGTTCATGTTGTGGAGGTTTATAGCCTCAAATTGAACTCTTGGAGAAGAACAGCGCAGTTCCTCCATTATCAATAGAAATCGAATTGCAGAGTGGATCTGTTCACTTGAATGGAGTAGTATACTGGAAAAAGTATTCGACTACTACGTATTGTCATTCCCTCATTTCTTTTGACTTGAAAAGTGAGGTTTTCAATATGATTATGCTTCCCAGATTGAAAACACCTCATGTGATTACTTCCCATGTCGGGCTTCAAGTGTTCAAGGGATCCCTTGCTGTGTTTCACTTCGATCGGTGCCCTTCCACTGTTGACATGTGAGGGATACCAAGCCCGTGCTTTGCTAAAAATGGTTCAGTTTATTTAGCTACATCAAGAAAGATATGGATGAGTGATTATTTTCTGGGTTTACTTTATCCAAAATCGTCACATGTCAAGGATACTAACATAAGCATCGATTGCAACTTCTACGTCGACGCCTATAAAGAGAGTCTCACTTTATTCGACTAGATTTTTAGGTTGTAAAATAATAAGTCCACGAATTCTCAAGTGTCTTGTTATATTGGTAATTTGAGTGAGTCTTATGTTAACTTGAACAATTTTTCTGTTCTTTGGTTGGATTATATTGTAAAAACGTCACATTGTAAAAATGTTATATTACATCATTATGAAAGTTGAATTTACTTGAAGGTTGTCAAATTCTCTATTTTTTGTTTCAATATTATTTTCTCTAATCATGTTTATTTATGTGTGAAAATAGACATTCTGTATAAATATAAATTTCAGGGTCATTACGATTCAACCCGGCCCACGTAAGTTTTGTGGCCCAACTCGCTTGATAAATACGTACTCCCAACATGAATCTTGAAACGAACATTGAGCTTCTGGTCGAAGAGAGATCAAGGTCATCAACAACACAACTTTCTTCCATTGTCCTGTTCAACGCGTTTCGAAATGGTAAGCTTCCCAATGTTCCAATCTTTTCAACTTTCTTACGACCAATTTGTGTTGTTCTTGTTGCTGCTGCTGTTTAATCTCAACGTTTGAATTGAATAGTTAAGGGTTCGAATATGTTGAGCAATTCGTTTGAAATGAAAAAATGGATCTGGATTTTGAAGCTAACAAGTTTTGGGTGATATGGGTTTTGGTTTTTGTTGCCTTTGGGTATTGGATGGTACAGGCGAGCCTCTACAGAGGGCCTTCTAGGAAAGAGAAACCTCGTCCTAAAGAAGTTGAGAGTTTGTGAAGAGTTAATCTTATTGATCAAATCTGTTTACAGGGGTATATATACACACACGTCATATACAGCAGTCCCTAATTGCCAGGGATACACCGAGATTTCCTACTTCTAATAGGGAAGTATCTCCTTGTTATGATCTCTTTCTTCTTGTAGTTGATCTCCATCTTTAATACTCCCCCTCAAGTTGGAATGTATATTGATAACATTCAACTTGCCAAGTAATGTTTGAAACTGAGCTGAACTAACCGGCTTTGTGAATAAATCTGCCGGCTGTTCCTTTGTTCTTATATGGGCAGTTTGAATGACTCCACGTTGCATCTTCTCTCTTACCACATGACAGTCTATTTCTATATGCTTGGTTCGTTCATGAAAGACTGGATTAGAGGCAATGTGAAGTGCTGCTTGATTATCACAAAACAACCTTGTTGGTCGAAGCTGTCTTTCATCCAAGTCTTGTAGGATGTTCCTCAACCATGTAATTTCACAAACTGTAGTGGCCATCGATCTATACTCTGCTTCAGCACTAGACCGTGAAACTGTAGTTTGCTTCTTTGATCTCCATGAAATTGGTGCTTTACCAAGCATCACACAGTAACCTGTAACCGATCTTCTTGTGTCTTTACATCGAGCCCAATCTGCATCACAAAAACCTGTTAACTCAAGGTTTCCCGTAGAGGGCAGTAAGATGCCTTGACCTGGTGTCCCTTTCAGGTATTTAAGTACTAAATGTGCTGCATCCAAATGTGGTTGCCGAGGCTTGTCCATAAACTGACTTAAAATGTGCACCGCATACGCCAAATCAGGTCTTGTAATTGTCAAGTAGATCATACGACCAACGAGCCTTCTGTATTGTGATGGATCTGCTAACAGACTCCCTTCTGATTGCGTCAAAGTGAGATTATGATCAACAGGAAAACGAGAAGATTTAGATGCTAGAAAACCTGTGTCCTCAAGTATCTCAAGCGCATACTTCCTTTGGCACAAAGCTATGCCATGTTTTGATCTTGCAACTTCAATGCCTAGGAAGTACTTGAGCTTCCCTAGGTCTTTCAACTTGAACTTGCCGGAGAGGAACTTCTTCGTATCTGTGATGTCTTCCAGACTGTTTCCTGCAAGAATGACATCATCTACATATACTAACAAGACTGTGAATTTGCCATCTCGATTGCGGACGAACAATGAGTAATCATTCCATGATTGATGAAAACCCGCAGACTTTAAAGCAAGTGACAGCTTGATGAACCATTGCCGAGAGGCTTGCTTTAACCCATATAAACTCTTGTGTAACTTACACACAACGTTCTCCCCCTTTCGTCCAAATCCAGGTGGCAATTGCATGTATACATCTTCTGCAAGATCTCCATGAAGGAAGGCGTTGTTGACATCCAATTGATGGAGATGCCAACCACGGAGGGCAGCAAGACTGAGAAGCAATCGGACAGTCGTGAGCTTGGCGACCGGAGCGAAAGTCTCTCTATAATCCACCCCTTCGACCTGACTATAGCCTTTAGCCACAAGGCGAGCTTTGTATCTCTCAACTGTCCCATCAGAATTAAGCTTGATCTTGTAGACCCATTTACATCCAATCGGACGCTTGTTAGGAGGCAAAGGGACTAAGCTCCAGGTCTTGTTCTCCTGTAAGGCCTTGAGTTCACTGAACATGGCATCACGCCATACTGTGTGCTTCCCTGCCTCAGAAAAGCTGGATGGTTCTTTGTGAAGTGAAAGCTGTGTGGTGAAAACTCGATAGGTAGGAGATAAATTGGAATAGGACAAAACAGTAGACAAGGGGTGAGTCGTACCTGTGCTCGATGAGTCTGACGGGAGAGAGCGAGAAGGTAGAGTAGCCTCAACATGGAAGTCATGCAAGTAACCAGGAGTACGAGTTGTACGGGAAGAACGACGAGGGGGATTAGCGGAAGCAAGAGGATTGGTGGTTATGGAGACTTGGTCTGTAGGGTTTGGAGGAGATTCGATGGGATCGGGAGGAGGTGAGGGTGGTGGAGTGGTGGAGGTGTCATTGTGATCTGGAGCAGAAGGAGGTTGTCCCGAATGCAAAGTCCCATGAGGACTATCCAAAACCCTAGGAGGTTGCGTACTACCCAAAACCCTATTGTTCAAGTCATCATCAGTGAACTGAGAGGTTTGAGGAGGGGTAGACTGAGGTTGTGTCGAGGATTGAGAAGATGGGTATGGAAAGACATCTTCGTAAAAAGTCACATCCCTTGAAACGAAAATTTGTTCTGTTTCAAGATTGAAAAGCTTGTAACCCTTTTGCCCATTGGGGTACCCAAGAAACATACATTTATCTGCCCGGGGATCAAATTTGCTGGGTTTACGCGGATGAGTTGATGCAAAACAAAGACACCCAAAAACCTTAATATGATCGAAACTTGGTTCTTTTAGAAAGAGTTTTTCAAAAGGAGTTTTGCCTTTGAGAAGAGGAGTTGGAGTACGGTTAATGAGATATGCAGAAGTGAGAATGGCTTCTCCCCAAAAGGTTTTAGGGAGTTGTGCTTGAAACAGAAGTGCTCGAGCCATGTTGAGCAGATGACGATGTTTGCGTTCAACAACACCATTTTGTTGTGGTGTGTTGACGCAACTCGTTTGATGAACAATACCCTTAGAGGAATAAAATTGAGGAATTTTAAATTCAGCACCATTGTCACTACGCACAATTTTGACTCTTGTATCAAACTGATTTTCAACCATGTGTATAAAATCGATCAAAAATTGTCTGGCTTCAGATTTCTGCACCATTAAGTAAACCCAAGTGCAGCGAGTAAAATCATCAACAATGGTAAGGAAGTATTTAGCACCCGAAGTGGAGGGTTCATGATAACCGCCCCAAATATCAACATGAATTAAAGCAAATGAGGAAACACTAGAAATTGTACTTAAAGAGAATGGTTTTCGAGTCTGCTTAGCTAAAGGACAAATGGGACACTTGCTGGAATCACAAGACTTATTAGAAAGAAACGGAAAAAGAGAATAAACCCTAGAAGAAGGATGGCCAAGCCGTTGATGCCAAATTGATGGTGAAGCACTGTCAACGGCATGACATGTAACTTGCTGAACTTTGTTGAGGAAATAGAGTCCTTCCTTCTCACGGCCCATCCCAATCATCCTCCCCGAGCGTAGGTCCTGTATGTAACACAACTGTTTTAGGAATATGGTGATACAAAGGGAATCCCTACACAACTTACTTACAGATATTAAGTTGAGGTAAAATATGGGAACACATAACACATTATGGAGGGTGAATTGGGACGAAAAAGCAACTGAACCAATGTGACTGACTCGTGCATTTTGACCGTTTGGAAGTTTTACAAAACGATCATTTGTGACATGTGACTCGGTAAGTAAACTTGGATCACAAACAATATGATCGCTGGCGCCGCTGTCCATAATCCAAGTACTATTATTGTGAGCAACATGGAAAGCTTTACCTGAGATCTCATCACAAGCTGAAAGATTACCAACATGGTTTGAAGCTGAGGCTTTGTTCTTGTTCAATAACTCCACGATCTGCTTGCACTCTTCTTTCGAGAGCGGAAAGTTCAACTTCTCGTTGGAATCTTGCGCAACAATATTGTTACTCCGGCTAGACTTGTGTCCAGCTGCTTCATCCTTCTTTCTGTTGCGGCAGTGCTCAGCATCATGTCCTGTCCAGTTGCAATATTCACAAGTCAAGTGAGCTCGACAAAATTTGGTCGAGTGATTGTCCTTGCTGCAAATGTCACACCAGCGAGTGGCATTGGCAGGCCTTTTTCCTCGAGCAGGAGTTCGATCGGGGGCCCTAGAAGGGGCCTTCTCAGTGTCACGACCTTGCTTGTTAACCAAGAAAGCTGCAGCATCGGCGACCTTGGTATTGTTGGAAGCTTGGACTTGTTTCTCTTGGCGTAAAGCCATTGAATACGCCTTGTTAACATTAGGAAGAGGATCAAGCGAGACAATATTGCTGCGCAGAGCATCATAGGTATCATTGAGTCCCATGAGAAACTTCATAGTTTGCTGATTCTTGACATATTCGCCCAGTTTTACTCCATCTTCGCAATTGCACACTGTGAGGCCGCAAACTGCATCTCTTTCATCCCACAGACTCTTGAGCTTTGTGTAGAAGGCGGTCACCGAGTCAGTGCCTTGTGTACACTCATAAATTGCATTCTCGAGGTTGAATAGTTGAACCATGTTCGTCTGTCCGAACCTTTCTTTGAGCTCTGTCCAGACAGCCAATGCAGACTTGCAGTGCTTGACGCTCTTAGAAATCTCCTTTGACATGGAACCTGTCAGCCAAGTCTTGACTAACATATCACAGCGATCCCATTGTCGTTGTTCATCGTTTTCATCAGTTGGTCGAGTGCTAGAGCCATTGACAAATCCGATCTTATTCTTGATCATCAAAGCCGCACTCATAGATCCACTCCACTCTTCATAGTTGTCTTCCATCAATGCTTGGGGCACCAATATAGCACCCGGTTGGTCGGAATGATGCAGGTACAGAGGGTGGTTCGAGTACTCCCATGGTTCAGGTTCACGGGCTGGAGTCTTCGAGGAGGAAGCTGCTGCTTCTTTCAAGATCTTCTCCTTCAAGATGTCGAAGGCCTTCTGTTCAGCTTCGTCCATGGCGAGGTTGAAGTCTTGACAAGATTTGATCGAGGTTTCGGATGTTATTGAAGAGGGTATATTCTAGTTTGAGGGTTTGTTGAGAGAGTGAGTGTTTAGACGAGGGTTTTGGCCGAGGATCGGCGCTCTGATACCATAAAGAAGTTGAGAGTTTGTGAAGAGTTAATCTTATTGATCAAATCTGTTTACAGGGGTATATATACACACACGTCATATACAGCAGTCCCTAATTGCCAGGGATACACCGAGATTTCCTACTTCTAATAGGGAAGTATCTCCTTGTTATGATCTCTTTCTTCTTGTAGTTGATCTCCATCTTTAATCAGGGAGACATCATGGGTTGAATCAGCAAAAGAGGCAAGAAATCAAGGAAGCTTTCGAGTTGTTCGACACTGATGGCTCAGGTAATTAGATTTTTGTTTTTTTGTTTTTCTTGTGGGGTTGTCTTTGTAAGTATGAGAATGCTTTGATTGATCCAAGGTTCTTGACTATTATCATCACGTTGTGTTGTTTAGGCACTATTGATGCCAAAGAGTTAAATGTTGCCATGAGGTATGCTTTCTTATCTTGAACTCATCTCGACTGGTTTCAACATGTTTTCTTTACAACTGATACATTTTGTCATGTCAGGGCACTTGGATTCGAGATGACAGAAGAGGTAAAGTAACTTTCTGTGACGGTGTAGAATCATTTGTTAAGCTTGTAGTTTTGTGCATTGTTGAGTTTGGAGTAGAACCATTGCCATAAGCCATGTGTGAATTTAGACAAATTGTGTCAGAATGTTATTATTATTTAGTTTCTCTCTTGTTGGGATAGAAATCATGTTGCTCAGGATTAGTTATCTTCACCCCCTTCTAAGGGCAGCTGTAGTTTCTTTTCAAGATTTTATGTTGATCAACACAATATTCTTCCTCTGGCCCATTTTTGTTAATTTCCTTCTTTGCAACCTCAGCTTTTCTATTTGATGCTAGTTTCTTACGTAAACATTTCAGCATTTTAATTTCTTGAGAATAATTTGTTTCCACTTTGAAGTCTATGGATATTGACTCAATAGCTGACATATTTTCTTGTGTCTTTCCAGCAAATTAACCAAATGATTGCAGATGTTGATAAGGATGGAAGTGGAGCCATTGACTTTGACGAGTTTGCTCACATGATGACAGCCAAAATTGGGGAACGGGACACAAAGGAGGAACTCATGAAAGCCTTCCAGATCCTCGACCAAGATAACAATGTATTGCTCTTCTATCTGTTATTAAATCTAAATCAGTCTGGAGTTTTATTTTAAAACATTTACGTTATTTCAATCTGTAACTTATACTTTCCGAATTTAGGGTAAGATATCTACTTCAGACATTAAGAAGATTGCAAAGGAGCTGGGTGAGCAATTCACCGATAGAGAGATTCAAGAGATGGTTGAGGAAGCAGACCGAGACCGTGAGTACTTCGACTTTCAAGTCCTTTTCTATAGGACCTCGAATTTTCTTCTATGTTCTGTGGAATCATCTATTCCTTTTTCTAATATTAGTGATTATTATTTAAATATGCAGGTGATGGAGAAGTTAGTTCTGATGAGTTCATCAGGATGATGAAGAGAACAACATATGGCTATTAAAATTTTTGAGTATGTTTCACTTGTCTGGTGCCTAATATCCCCCGTATGTATTTGTGTTGTGTATTTATAACAACTACCGAATACACAACAACTACCGAGTGATAATCGTAGACATGTGCTCTTTCAGACTTGTTTTTTGTACAACTATGATCTCAGACATGAATGTGTTAATTATGTAACATCGAGTTCCATTAATCGCATCTCAAATGTGGAACGTTCAACACTATTCTGACACTCAAATTCTCAAAATGCCGTCTCTTTCAAACAATAACTTGTTTGATGAGACAGCAAACCCCTAAATGGCTAAACCCTAAACCCTAAGAAGCTACTTCATTTTAGGCGGCAAAATGTTTACCCATTAGCTGTGTTTTTAAATCTTACATGCCCTGTTTCTCACTGAGCTCACACCTCCAACGGAATAATGGGATTGATTTTCAGGCTCCGGAACACTCTTTCTTCTCCAGCAATATCCTCCTTTATCAGACACAAACACCATTCAATCAAATCCCAAAGCCTCACACTTTCTTGGTCTGCTCAATCTCTGCCGAACCAGCGAGGACTTGAAACCCCTCAAGTCCTTCTCTTAGCTCATGGACTCATCAACCATGTTTCTTTGTTAGAACAGTTTTTCAGGTCCTGTTTTCATTTGGGTGCTTCACATTTAGCTCTCTCTACATTCCAACAAATCAAAAGGCCAAGTCTTGGCTTGCAGAACCTGTTGATCAGGTGTCTTTGCAATCATGGCTTATACCAAGAACTTCTATGTGTGTACATGAAGTCTCGGCTTTCTGATGATTTCACATTTCCGTTTGTGACTAAGGCCTGTGCGGCTTTGGGAGATGTTAAGATTGGTAAGGAGGTTCATGGTGTGTTTAGAACTGCGTTTGAGCAGAACCTTGTGATACAGACTAGTTTGGTTGATTTGTATGCAAGAACTGGGTG
Organism: Comarum palustre; assembly: GCA_951800085.1. Classification (NCBI taxonomy): domain Eukaryota; kingdom Viridiplantae; phylum Streptophyta; class Magnoliopsida; order Rosales; family Rosaceae; genus Comarum; species Comarum palustre. The sequence continues at coordinate 8,565,949 of OX637588.1, read as the reverse complement.
TGTGAAATTGCACGCCAGGTGATTGATAGGATTCCTCAACCGGACTTGGTTCCTTGGAATGCATTGATTGCTGGTTATTCCTCGAATGGATTTGATTGGGAAGCGTTGGAGGTTTTCAGGGAGATTTTTTTCAGTGATTTGAAGCCGAATTTGAGTACTCTGGCTAGCATTGTTCCTGTTGCACTCGTTTGGGGTGTGTTAATGCTGGTAAGTATCTTCATTGCTTTGCTGTCAAGTCTGGATACTTTTCGAATGATTTTCTGGTTCCTTCTTTGATTTCATTGTATGCCGGGGATGGGGACTTATGTGGTGCTAGGAAGTTGTTTGATTCTGTAGTGGATAAGAATGTTACTGTTTGGAATGCCATGATTTCTGCATACACACAAAGGCAAGAGCCTGTGTTAGCTTTTGAGTTGTTCCGGTGGATGCTGCTAGTTGACATAAGGCCTAATTTGGTCACTTTTGTGTCGATTATTCCCTCATTAGAGAATTTCAGTTGCCTTTCGTTTGGTGAATCTCTTCATGCTTGTGGGTTTAAACATGGATCAGAAAATCAGCTTCTGGTATTAACTGCCCTGGTATCAATGTATGCCAAACTTGGTGGTATTGGTGAATCTAGGTATCTTTTTGACCAGATGCCCATTAAAAACCTTCTTTTGTGCAATTCAATGATTTCTGGGTATGTGTACAATGCGTTATGGGACTAAAGTCTGGGTGTGTTCCATGAAATGCAAGTTTCAAGACTTGATGCGGATGCTGTCTCCATTATTAGTATACTTGCTGCTTGCTCCAAACTTGAGGCTGATTTGTTGGGTAGGTCTGTCCATGTATTTAGTATAAGAAAGGGTATCCATTCAAACCTCAATCTGTCAAATGCATTGTTGGCATTTTACTCTGGTTGTCATCGCCTCTCCTACTCTATTAAGTTGTTTCACAAAATGCCTCTAAGAAATGCCATAACGTGGAATACTTTAATATCCGCTTGTGTGCGTCATGGAGAACTGGACGAAGCAGTTATCTTATACTCACTAATTGCAGTGACGAGGAATACTTGGGGCAAGTAATGGTTAATGGTTATGCAATAAAACACGGGTTTGCTTCTGAAATTTCTCTGTTCAATTCACTTATTAGCATGTATTGTAACTGTGGAGACCTTCATTCTGGGAGGTTGGTTTTCGAAACCATGCCTGAAAGAAGTGTGGTATCTTGGAATGCTCTAATGACTCTGGCTGCAGGAATCATAAATTATAAAATGAGGTTATGGCCGTGTTCAGTCAAATGATAAAGGATGATCAGAGACCAAATTATGTAACTTTGCTAAATCTGTTGCCTGCATGCTACACCCAGTAACAGGGCAAGTCTATTCATGCTTTGGCAGTTAGATCAGGCATTCTCCATGAAACCCCGCTTCTTTCATCACTCATGTTTATGTATGCCAGATTTGACAACAATGATTCATGTTTCTTACTGTTTTAAACAAGAAAGATGGAGGATATTTCTCTGTGGAATGCCATTATGTCAGTGCAAATACAGGTGAAAAATAGCGAGAATGCAGTAGGATTTTTCACTAGCTTGCTTCGGATTGGAACCAGACAATATAACCCTTCTGAGTTTGGTTAATGCTTGTGCTCAACTGAACAGCCTCACTCTTTCTAGTTCTGTCATGAGTTACATCATTCACAAGGGCTTTGACAAAGATCTGGCTATTAGCAATGCATTAATAGATTTGCATTCAAGAAATGGAAAAGAGAGATGCTTTGTCTTGGAGTGTGATGATTAATAGGTATGGCTTGAATGGGAATGGTGAAGCTGCTCTGGATTACTTATTTAAGTGTTTTATCAGCCTGCAGCCATTCTGGATTGGTTGAGCAAGGCCGTGCCGTATTCAAATCTATGGCAGAACATCGGATAACACCCCAGATGAAGCACTATGCTTGCATGGTGGACCTTCTGGGAAGAACGGGTAATTTGACTAAGGCTTATGACATTGTTAGGGGACGCCCTGTAAACCATCAACAGGCCAACTCGAGTCTCTGCTGGACCCGCCTGCAGAATTTTTGGGAATGTTGAACTTGGAGAGAAAATTACTGGGTTGCTCTCAGAATTGGACCCTGAAAATTCAAGACCACATGTAATGCTTCATAATATTTATGCAGGAGGTGGACTGATGTTGATAGATTAAGGTCAAGGATTGAAGAGTATGTTGCTGCTTCTGGTCAGTAGATAAACAAAGAGAAGAACACTTTTTATTTAGGTGACAATTATTGTCATCAAGGCAGGGTTATTAAGCACATCTTGGGCTACAAGTCGGGCACTACCTCTTTTACCTATTTTAGTGTTCCTATTTTCAGAGAAAAACCACAACATATTCACCTTCAAGCTCTGGCTGATAAAGCCAAAGCTCGTCTGGTTGGTTGGCAAGGAAAGTTGTTGACGATGGCAGGCCATGTTCAATTGGTTCATGATGTTTTTCAAAACTTGTTTATTCATAGTTTTTTTTTCTGTGTATTTATGGCCTCCTCTCTATTGAAATACTTGACTTCATGTGCTCAGAATTTTATATGGTCTGATGATATATCAAAGAGGAAACTTGTGACCGTTTCTTGGCAGAAACTTTGTATCCCGAAGAATGAAGGTGGACTTAGGTTACATGATTTCAAGACTCTTAATATGGCAGCTCTGATATCACTTGGTTGGTATACTCTCACCTTAGATTCATTATGGAGTAGTTATGCACTTCGAAGGTTCTCTTTACATTGCATTATGAAATATGGTTATTATATGTCTTCAATTTGACATGGTTTAAAGACACCTTTTCCTTTAATCTTTAGTCATTCCAAGTGGCTCATCGGTGATGGAAAGTCTATGAATTTGTGGTCGGACAAGTGGTTGGATGCTTCTTTAATTGTTAAATTACAGATTGCTAATTTTCCTAAACGTTTGTTGAGCAGAGTGAACTCTTTCATCACTGACCAACGATGGAGCTTGCCGAGTGTCTTTTCAGATTTTTTTTCCAGCTTTGGCGACTGAAATTTTTCAGATCCAATTACCAGTAGAACCTAAAACTGATATATTAATTTGGGAGCCCTCTATTTTAGATTCTTTTGCTTTTCTGATGGATATAATTTAGTTCATCATTTGTATCCAAAGGATGGATGAGTTTCTAAGGTTTGACATTATTTCATTCCACCACGATTATCTCTCCTTGCATGACGTATTTTTCATGATAAATTGCCAACAGATGTGCAACTTCAACGACGAGGCATCCCATCAGTGTATGTTTGTCAACTCTGTAAATTTGGCCACGTTGAGGATTCTAATCACTTGTTTGTCACTTGTTCATTTGCGCAACATGTTTGGCAATGGTTGACATGTTGCTTTGGGACTCTTTTACCAACTAGAGGTAGTACAAATGAGTTATTTACATCTATATTCAGTAAGCGTTTTCCCCCTAACTTAGAAATATATGGCTTGCTGGTTGTTTTTATGCTATTATGTCTATTTAGAAAGCACGTAATAAACTCAGATTTGATGACAAGAGTCTCTCTTATGCGTATATACTGTTCTCTTAAGGTTTGGCTACGTTTTGCTGCTAACCGCATGTCAGGTTATTCAAGTGGTTTGGTAGACTCTCAGCTTCTGCTCAAATTGGAAATTCAACCGAATTTGAAACCTCGTATGCCGTATCGGTTAGTTCTATGGCATCATCCATTTATTACGTGGATAAAATTGAATACTAATGGTCTTGCAAAAGGAATTTCGGGCTCAGCAGCTTGTAGTGGAGTTTTTCGTGACTCTAATGGTCGTTATATAGACGGTGACTGTGAAGGGTTAGGACACAATTTTGTCATTTTGGTGAACCTGACCTTTAGGAATGTGTCTTCTATGTTTCTGTACGTATTTTGTGTAAGTTTATCCAAACATGTGTAACAAATCTCACTCAAGTTTCTATACCCTCTTCTTTTAGTCTACTTGAGAATTTGGAATGGACAAGCCCAAAATCCACCTTTGGGCTAGACTTCTCCGATATAGGACGGCAAGGAAGGGACATTCGAAGCCGTTGAGTTGAGAAACAGAAGTATTGCAGTGGTTAAACTCAGAAGTTAGAACCATGGCGATTGATGCCGTTGAAGTTCCCTCTCCTCCATCTCTACCACCGTCCCATTTCAGGTTTCACTCATTTCATCCCTCTCTTCTTTGCCCTTCTCAATTTTTGTGACCAAAGAAAATGTTTCGGTTGCAGTCAACAACGCCACTTCTATCTCGCCGTCGACAGAATCCAGTTCAAGATGGTATCTTTCTCCGATCCCGTTTATTTATTTATATATTTTACAGACGGAGACGTTGAGATTAGAGTGAACTGAATTTGTGGATGATTGAATTTGAGCAGGAGACATTTATGGACCTGTTGGGCGTGGCGGGAAGGCGTCCCTGTCTTCCGATTGTGGTCTGCTGCAGCTCACGTGATGAGCTTGACGCCGTGAGCTCCGCCGTCGCAAGAGTACCCTATATCTCTTTCGCCCCTCTGGTAATTTCACACTAGAATGAATTCCCATTATTATGTGTTTAAGTTTGTGCTACATATTTACATGTCTATTTCAATGTGCATATATGTTGAGTAAAATCTTGGGATCATGAACATTATATTGTATTAGATGGATTTTTGGGAGTTTGAAGGCATTTGGTTGCTTCACATTAGTTGTTATGGTTATCTCAGGAACAATGTTCCGATGTTTGGAGACATTTATCTTGGAAATTCCCACTAGTCCACTCCTGTTAAATTGTTGATGGCTTTCTAATATTCTTCATATCATATCTTGTATTCCAGTACTCTGACCTTGCTGAAGCAGACCGTGCTGGGGTATTAGAGTGCTTCAGGCAAGCAACCATCAGGTGGAACCCAGATGTTGGTGCTCAATCAGCTGATGAAAGTGCGCCGGTGATAGAGGAACAAAAATCTCATATGATAGTTGCCACAGATGCATGCCTTCCGCTTCTGGCTTCTGGGGAGTCGCCTATTTCTGCTCGTGTTCTTATAAACTATGAGTTACCAGCAAAAAAGGTTTGGTTCTATTTCATCGCACAGAACTGGTAATATGCTGCAGTTGTATACCTTGAGCTTGAGTATTCCAATTTCAGTGTATTGGCATGTTCTGGTCCCGAGGATTTGCTGTCTTGCTTCAAAGTTGAATATATACTTGAATGCTTACAAGAGGTTTTTTTATGTGGTTCATGCATTGAATAAGCTTAAGGCTAAGACCATAGGCTACTCAGTTCTAAAAACTTTTGTCAACTGTCCTCTGTGGCAACAGAACAGAATAATCAATCTTTAAGACTGCTCAAAAGTCTACCAGTTCATCATCTGCATCTGCAGGATGCCACTGGAACTTCCATGGTACAGGGAAGCATCATTCTTAGTTTTCTTAAAAAAAAGAATCATTTGTACTTTACTAGGCATTCTGGTAGTTGTAGCTCCTAGTGACAAGACATTTTAGTCTGCACATGCATCCTTTTCTACCTTAAACTTGTATTACACACTGTTTACCTTCTACTTTCTCTTGTATTTACTTTCTCCCTTCCCAAATTCTTGTAGGAAATTTATATGAGGCGTATGGCGGCTTGTTTGGCTGCAGGTTCTTGCCTAACTTGTACTCTGTTAGATTCATAAAAATGGGTTCATGCAGTAACTTCATCTAAAATATGTGCAGATGGCATTGTAATCAATATGGTTATTGGGGGTGAGGTAGTAACTCTCAGAAGTATTGAAGAAAGCAGTAACCTAGTCATAGCTGAGATGCCGATAAATGTTAGTTCATTTAGTGTTCCACATTTCGTTTTGTTCTTTACTTTCTGGATCTCTCACATCTTCACTTGCTCATAGACACTCAATTTTGATATGAGATGATTCATCTTATTGCAGATTTCTGAGATTTTATGAAGACATGATCTGATCTCCTATGCGAGACGACAAGTTAGAGGATCAGATACTTTGTACTGTCCAATGGTTGTAGCACTATAACATGATGCTGGTGCTTTCTAAGTAGTCACTGGTATCAAACTTAAAATGATTTGGGTTTTATATTAACTTTTTTTTCATAGCTAGACTGAAAGACAATAGTCGGCTAGAAAAGACCGCATGAAAATTACAGCAACATGATATTTTTGGCTATTGTGCAGATGTGAGGCATGTTCAGTTAGCTTCACGAGCTGACTGTTTTGTTTTTGTTTTTGTTTTTGAAAGGGTGCACACGATTTATTCATGCCTGTTTTTGTTTTGTTTTCATAGTTAATCTTCTCCCAGCCTAATGCACAAATTTGTTCTTTGTTTCTTTTTTCTTTATGCCTATTTCATTGTCGAATCTCGTGAAGAACTATGCTATAGCTGTTTGATAAATCTCCAACATGCTGAAAATTCATGGGTGGAAAATTCATGTGATTTAGTATTTGAAACCGAATTTTAACTAAATAACTTATCTTTCATAGAGAAACCACTACTCCACTTACCTAAGTACCTATCGGTCCTGACCATGCAATTTTGGTACAAGAGAGGCTTAAGGAAGAACTAAACCTATGCTAGAACCATCTCCTTAAGGTCATGACTTACAAACATTGGCAAGCAATTGTATCTCTTTTTTTCGCCTACAAAATATAAAAATATGGCCGTCTTCTATGTACAATGTTAGAAAGAAATACATTAAGGAGCCAAGGAAGGTAAGGAACCACCATCAGCTCCCGAAAGTCGGCCATAGAGGAAGGGAAACCCCACCACTCCGATCGTAAATTTGTCAATGTTAGATCTGCAAGCAAAACTCCTCTCTTGTGAGATAGTCAGAAAGAGAAATATCTTTTTTTAGGAAATGTTTGTTTTTATTGTCATTTTGTCTCTATCAAACCATCAATTTAATTGCCTTTATCAGTTACTATTCACTACAAATTATTTTTTTGAACCATTTTTTATACAGCAATGCAGCTCCATCAAATTAGCAATCACTATTCATCGAGTAAATATTTTATTTCTTTAGATTTCATATATGATAATCAACTAATCGCCATGCGATACATGACATTTCCAGGTGTCCTTATCACCGAAATAATGTTATAGATTTTCAATAGAATTTCCAATCAACCAAAAAGTGACACATGTGAAACCAAAAAGAACCCATTTTCTAAGAACAATCAAAGAAATTGTGAGGGAAGATGGAAAGAGATGAGAGAATAAGTGGTGCAAAATATAAAGAATAAAATGTGGAATTTATAGAAAAAAATAGTTTATTTTTGCATTTTTAGGGTAATTTTTTTTTAAAAAAAAATCGACAGTTGCCTGATGAAGGAGCCATGGCCTCTTTACTGCTGTCGGCCTCTTTTTTTTAAATGACGCGTATGTTACACGCACCAGAATAAAAAATAATAATAAAGCAACCAATGTGTGTGTGTCCCAGCAGTTGCTAGCCATCAATCTGGCAATCAAATTTTGCTTACCTGCTTGATTCTTTGATGGAGAAATGTGGGTCCCACTAATTTTTTGACACCCAATTTAGAAGCGTTGCATTCAGTTTGACCATATCAAACCAACAACAGTAATGATATTTGGCATGATTGTGATTAGCGCTGCATAAACCAAGTCTTTCATTCTTGTTTCTCAAATAACAAACATTATTGCAACCTTGTGAAATTATTAATATGAACCAATATTTTTTGTGTTTAAACTAATCAAAGTAACAAATGATGTAAATGTTCATAGCGCTCTTCTCTTTCTAGGTTTACACCTAGAGTTTCAAAGCAGTGAGCACACATGGGTGGTAGGTCTCTTCGAGAAGCTCCAGTCGAAGCCATCCTCGTTGCTAGATCATTGGCGGCTTTGTTGGTGAAGTTTTGGAGAAGCAAGGCGTCGTGAGTTGTTCCTTTCTTCAGGGTGTAAGAAGCGGCTTTGTTGGCATGTTCAATATGAGGTGAGACAACAACCATGACACAACGGCTTTTGCGCCCTTAAGATTTGGAAGTGGGCTGGCTCGGGTTATTGGGTTTGGGTCTGCTTTCAGGTATAAGAAGCTTAGCTTGGATGGAAAATGGGCATAGGCTTGTAGAATAAGGATCAAATGGGGTAATATACAGTACGTTGCATCGGAAGATTGACTATGGGTCAGGATGAGGAAAGTACCTCCAACCTGAATGAATAGGGGGAAGTTTACTTTGATTTTGTCCAAAGTTGGGGTTAAGTCTCTACGAATGAGTTCTTTTCGACAAGTTTTCTATGAAGCTATTTACAATGTACTTGTACCATAATTGCATACCAGGCAAGTAGGAGTTTATGCACAATATTATTGTAGGACACGAGATTATGTTTCAATAAAGTGTGTCTAACCACGAGCGTACCGATTTAATATTAGTATAGGCTATTTCTTAGGTTTAATCCAACATGGATAAACTTATAAGACTTCTGAGCCTAGAAGCCAATTACACGACGTATGTGAAATGCTCTAACTATACATTGTAGCATAATACTTTAGTCACTTTTACAGCTTTGTGATTTGAACCTAAATTGAGAACGCACCCAACTAGTCAAGAACCACTAGGGCACTTGTAGTGGTATATTCATTTGCTTATTCATCTATTGCATTTAGCTATTATTCATAAAGAATTTAATCATAGTCACTTTACTATAGTGACACTACCATATATAGGAGATGCATGTACTTGGTTTTTCCTTGAAAGTTTTTTTTTTTCATTCACACAATTCCTTGAAAGTATGTTATTCTTGTTAACTATGTGCATAAAATGTCATAATTACAAAACTATAAAAATTAGTTTGTCATTGCATTATACAAACACTTGGTTTAATTAAATTGTATTACGTGCACTATATTAGAACAATTATATGGACATAAATTTGACTACATTTTTCACGTGAGATGGATTAATTGATTTTAATCCGATTTCTTTTGCAATCAAAACTATAGTCGCTTATTGTTTTAAATATAAACTATATATTTATTACAAAATAAAGACGTGAATCAGAAGCAATTTAAAAAGTAAAAGTAACGATAAATCGACAAGAGACATAATGACAAAAAATATGATTACTTCAAACAGAAATCATCGAAAATCATGACCTCCAAAATGAGAATCGACAAAATTATAACATTATAATAACTATTAATTAATAAATTAGATACACGCTTATTCTCAGAAAGTATGACACTAAGATAAAAAAACTTGTTATTTGAAATTTATTAGATTAATTTTAGAGATTCTACATCCCATTATATGAAGATTTTTGAAATTCGTTGCTAAAATAATTAAACTCCAAATCTATATTACGAGTGTAATTGAGCAAATACGAATAAATTTGTTTTCATACTTTTGAGCTTAGTGTCTTAACTATAAGACTTAATTATCTTACTTTATTTTTCTGGCTCGCATGTATTGTGATCACACTATCATCTACACGATTGATTTGATTTTACTTGAAAAGTTTTCTTTCCATCACAGACATAACATATGGATGAACTGTCAATTTGCCACACAACCCAGAAGACGTATGAAATCCGTGTGTTCTAGCTATAAAATGTTGAGAATACAGCCATTCGTCAGTCATTTAGCAAAAACGACGAACGGCCATGCATGGCTACTTTTACATTCGCATTCACCTCATCAAACCCTCACCAACCCTCAAAATATAAAGACAAAACTTGTCAAAATATCTATAGAAAGTAAACAGATTTACTAGACAGCTTAAGGAGTAAAAATTATCCTATAAATAAGATCCTCTAGGGCTAGTGTTTCAGTACATTGAGTTATATAGAGCATCGAGAAGGGGTGAAAGCATAGAGAAGGAATGTTATTATTGTCATAAAATAATTAACATTCTTGAGAGATACAGTGAGATTTAGACAAATCAATCAAAAGAGATCTCCCTAATTTGAGTGTGTGATCCTTTTCAATCCCTCCCCAAATCCTCATTTCAATCTTCTCATCAAGATGCCTAATAATGATAATCATGTTATTTCAGGCAAACCTGTCACTATGTTTCCCTGCTCATTATTCCGCAACAACGAGGACGAGATCAAACTGGCCTTGGAGAATCAACCATGTCGAGACTACCATCCTCTACAGTCAAAAGAAGAAGCGGAGCAAGAGGAGTTCATCAGCCAACGCCCCAAAATCACCATTGTTAGTACTATATGACGCCATCCTTGTTATATACCATGCATGCTGTTCTTGAATTTATTTTTAGTCTTTTGATTTACATCACCACCAGGTTTTGGAGGAAATCAAGGCATTGTACACACTTGCCATCCCTATGATCTTAAGCGGCCTGTTAAACTACTCAAAGGCGGCAATCTCCATGTTTTTCATGGGAAAGCTTGGGAAATCTGCTCTGGCGGGAGGAAGCCTCGCTATAGGTGTCGCAAACATCACTGGTTACTCTTTCATCTCCGGCCTCGCCACCGGAATGGATGGAATTGCTTCACAAGCATTTGGTGCTCGTAACGGCCGTCTCTTGTCACACACTCTACAAAGGACAATAGTTCTCCTACTCATCTTTTCCATGCCTATCGCTTTGTTGTGGTTTTACTTTGAACCTGTTCTTAATTTCTGTGGCCAAAGCCCATCGATCACATCCACAGCCATTACCTATCTCAGATTCTCCATTCCAACACTCTTGTTTCAGTCCCTCATACACCCTATTAAAATTTACCTAAGGAGCCAGAAAATCACCACCCCCTTCACGTTCAGCACCGCCTTTTCGCTAGCCATTCACATCCCGACCAATTATATCGCAGTTTATTGTCTTGACCTTGGCCTCGAAGGGATTGCATTCACCAACTGCTTTGCCGACTTCAATGTCATGATCTCTCTTCTAGTTTATATGTTTTCATCTGGTCATCTTTCTGGGAATTCTCTGTGGTTCTGGCGAGACTGTGCTTCGTTTCGACACTATGAAGATTGGAGCCCCATTTTCAAACTGGCGCTTCCGAGCTGTGCATCGGTGTGTATGGAGTGGTGGTGGTATGAGTTCATGATTGTTTTCTCTGGACTTCTTGTCAATGCACCCGAGGCGGTGGCAACCATGGGAATACTGATCCAGATGACCGCATTGATCTATCAATTTCCTATCTCGTTGAACCAGGCCGTGTCGACCAGGGTGGGGAACGAGTTGGGTGCCGACAGGCCGAAGAAAGCTTTGACGGCGTCTGTAGTTGCACTGGCATGTGCTATTTTCACTGGCATTATCGCCATGAGCTTCATGATCGGAATGCGCAACATTTGGGGTGAAATTTTCACGTCTGATCCGGCCATTAAATCGCTGGTTGCGTCGGTGTTGACGGTCGTGGGGTTTTGTGAGCTCGGGAACTGCCCTCAGACCACCGTCTGTGGGGTTTTGAGAGGCTGTGCGCGGCCAACTTCGGCTGCGTACATAAACTTCGGCTCGTTTTATGGTGTGGGATTGCCTGCGGCCCTTGTGTTGGCCTTTGGGGTAAAGTTTGGCTTATTGGGCCTGTGGTTGGGAACACTTGCGGCCCAAATGGTTTGCTTTGGGGTCATGGTAGTGGCTTTACTTCGCACAGACTGGGATAAACAAGCAGACGGAGCTTTTATGCTAACTTGCGGCCATCTCGGGAAGGAAGGAAATGAAACAAGGAAGGAACAATCAGCATCTCCAGTTGTGTTCGTGAACTAGACGAGTTACAAGTTGGATGTTTGATACGCTTAATATGTCCATGTTATGTTAAACTTTGCGATGGTTGTTCTTGTTTAACTATGTAAACTGTATGCAAGCAGAAGATCGAGTGTAATGTATGTTGTACTAGCTAGTTAATCATAAACTTTGGTTAGTCCCTTTGAGGGAGTTAGGTGAGACCCTTGAGCGAGCGATCAAAGTTGTAAAAGAGGGTCTTAGGCTCATGAAAGCTTGTGTGTTCTGGAATGTACCGAGGACATTGCGTACTGAGGCTGTCTGTAGCACACATCAAACAGGGGTTGGAAAGGTTTCAGTAAACCATTTAGCGCGTGACGTGTATGACTCTTGGTAATTCTCCACCTCGACGGAGGTAGGTAACTTCATTAATAAAAATATGGCTAAAAATTTGAGAGGTAGAATTACACAGTTCTGAAGACCGGAGATATTCGATTACATATTATATGAAAGTTAGGACATATAGAATTTCAGCTGCCGCCGCACGACTTTCTTTTGTATTGATTTTTTTCCGATCTAGATGTATGGATCCATGGGTCTGTGTCTATATAGATCCAGGCCAGATCAATCCCCAAGATACTAAGACGATCAAAGAGAAATATGCTTTACATGAACCTAAATTCAAATCATAACTCTCTCTCTCTCTCTCAATCAATCTGTTTTAGTTTCTTCCATGGTGTTCTCTTCTTTCATATTGAAAAATATTCCTGGGTTGCTGGTTTTGTGTTTTGGGTGAGAAAGTAGGGAGCTTTTAGAGGTTTTGTGAGAGAAACAAAGATGCTGGTTTCGCAGTGTATTCAGTTCATGAGATGCAGACTCGTTAAAAAAATTGTGAGATGCAGACTCGTGAGACGCGCCAAGCGCGCGTGCTTCATCTTTCACCGTTTTAATTTCGTTGACAAAATCTAAAGACAACAGCAGTATTCGGTGTACTGCGTATACAGCAGACGTTCCCCATGAAGCTATCTATTGTATGTTTTAATAACAGATGTGTACTTGTCATTTTTATCACTCAAATGAGACGACACGTAAAGTTCAGTTTTCAAATATAATGGAAAACAAAGTGTTCAAAATCAAAATAAACAAACAAATAATATGAGACAAGCTTGTGCGACTCGGAGAAGAAATGGTTGTCATATCATGTATATTGTGCGCATAAAGGTGTACCGTCATGAGTTCATGACTAAGAGTGTTGTTTCTTTCAATTTGGCATGACCTCGGGAGAAAAAAGGGGAAATTAATATTGTACTATTTGGTCTCCTTTAAAATGAGTTTTAAGACTCTGTCTCTATTTAGTAATCGTATGGGATACTCTTGAACAGACGCTCTCCTGAAACCCCAAAAACCTAAATCTCTCTTTGAATTGTCCTAAGCCGTAGTTTTTGTGTGGCCACACAGGCTATTGCCAAACCTATCATCTTCATCTTCAATTTTCATTCTACTGTGCAACTATGGAGGCTCAATTCAACCTCCCTCCAAAGCCACATATTATTGACACCACTCTACGGTCCTCATGCCGTTATCACCCAATCTAGCCCATGTTTCTCCATCACCACTCTTCCTAGTAATCTATATGATTTAGAGGAAGTAGATCATTATTCTGGGCAAGCATCTATCCAAAACATATTGCATGGATGTGTGATTGGCTTTGGCATCGAAAAGATCTGCAAGATTGGCTGATTTTTCAGACGAAGACCAGTTGAGTTTGGAGGCGAGATTATGTGATGAAGAGATTGCTCGCAACATGGCTTCAACAAGAGCGTTGCAACGGTGACGTTTGCATAGAAACACATGAAACCTTCATCACCGATCTAGGTGTCATTGAAGCAATCAAAGGGGGCGGCAAAGACATTGAAACAACCGAGGGCGGAGACGACGCGTACTATGACATGACAACGGCGGCGTCTAGGAAAAATGCTGGACCTATTGGGCATGCATACTCCTTCTGGGCTTGGGATGAGGTCCTCGAACTTCGTCTTGGGCCTAGAAAGAAATGGGCTGGTATTTAGGGTTAGTTTTTATTTAATTTTCTTTAATTTACCTATAACTAACTTGTCATGCTTAGTTTGTATGCTCTCAAGAAGTAGAGCGCCTTAAAGTGTTAATAATTAGACTTATCTCATATGTATCCCTGTGATCATTGTATCACAAACTCTTTATCCATCCTTAGTCGGTGAAGAGAGGGTATGTAACGGTATTCTCTTGCTTGAGCTTATCTATCATTCTCGATATTTTTAAAAAAAATATTGTACTCTTTGTGATAAATAGAATAAATATTAGAGAAAATTAGAGAAAAACTCAAATTACTAGACCTCTTTAAGATAAACTCATATATATTTTTCTTTCATTTTACACACGCATCGCATAATCGAACTTCTCATATAGAGCATATGTCTATAATTAATAGTTTTCTTCATTTTTGAGTTTTTCTGATTTACCCTTCAGAATGTAAATGGCTAAATTTGGTATCTTTCTCAACTTTAGCATCAATTTGATACTCAAATACTGAGTTAAAATTTAGTTTGATTTAACTTTGTCATAACTTTAATTTCTTATACCTTGTTATTTCTAACTTGAGTGTATATATATGATATATACAGAAGTATTCCATTTGTAATAGAATGATTCTTTCCATTAATTTAAGTATTTGATGTCTCTCTATATAGTTGAAAAATGTCTACGGGTAAGGTACATGTTCTTGTTATTTGATTAGTTTTCTTCTTTTTAGGTATATTATTATATTATTTCTTATATATCTTGATCGAGAGAACTTTTTATTCTCAATTACTTACTTTTCTAATATACCTATTAAGTAGAGCATGATAATATACCTAAACTGAAGAAACTCAAAATATGATTTAGTGTTTAGGGTTTAAAATTTCTTTATTTTACTCTAATAATGATATATATACCTTATGAATAGATCAAAGAATGAAGAACGGTATCATTTCACCTATATATTTTGAGAAATTTTTATGTGTGGCAAACGTACCCCCTCACATACGCAACCAACCAATAATGACCAGACATGTGTTGATTTCTTTTCCAACTCAGCATGGTTGAAAAGAGAACATAGAGGAGAGATCGGAAAGAAATCAGACCTCTGATCAAACCAAACTCAGATCTTCTCCCTCCCCTATCCCATCCTCCACCCCAAGCTTCGCCTCTCTCTCGGCGGCCTCCTCCCAAAACCAATCTCATTTCTCTATCCATCTCATCAGACGCAACTATGACTTAACCAACAAAAAAGATCATATGGGACGAGCTCGACGAGGACGACGACGGAGGACCTCGATTTCCTCCTGCCGCCAAAGCAGGCGATTGGGCTCAATGAGAATGACTTCAAGAAGGCAGTCGAGCGCCGCTGTTGACCTAAAATCAAGGAGGGAGGGAAGAGAATTGGGTGCTGGGCTAAGATTGAGGTGGAGGAGATGGGAGAGGGTTTGGTATTGGCCCGAGTGCTTGATCGGATACCATAAGTCTGATTTCTCTTCTTTTTTTCTCTTTTCTACCATGCTGAGTGGGAAAAAAAATCAATACGTGTCTGGTTGTTATTGGCTGGTCACACAGGCTGAGGTGGTGCGTTTGCCGTACCTAAGAATTTCTGATATATTTTTCCTAAAAACAAAGAAAATTTCATAATTCTTGCAAATCGATTGAAAATTGTGTGTTAAAAAATCATAATTAACTTATTTAAAATAACATCAATTAAGTATATTTATATGTTATAATTGAATGGTGGAAATTGTGTAAAATTTAGAAAAAGGACATAATATGTATTATAATTAATACATTTTAGAAGTCTATCAAAAAGGAATATTATTAGGTTGAGTTTTATTTAAAATCACTATTCAAATTGGGTGTATATGATATCCCTAAATATTATCATTTGAGTATGCAATTTGGAAAATTTGCATCTTATTGCAAATTTGGTATGACTAGAACCTTGTGAAAGTTTTTGTCTGCTTGCATTATTTCTTGTTACTGTCTTCATATATTCAGTTTCATTCTTGGGGCAGGAAATGGAAGGGTAACTCGAATTTCCTAAATATCATGCATGATTTCCCCCATTTCGATTATAGCTCCATATCAATTTACATGGCTTCAAGCCTCTTAGTAATTACAAACCTTGAAAACAAGTTTTTATCACAATCGTTTAGTTCTAACAATTTTGCAAGAGCAGCATGATAAGAATTGTATGGACCCCAATATAAATAAATGTACACACACGAATCTACAATTTAGTAATTACGTCATGGCAAACCGAAACTAAAAGTGTGCTCTTGATGCTTTTTTAGTCCATTGTTCTGATATTTCTTCGATGAAGTTGGAATGGCATTGCCCCCACGCACCCACAATCTCTATTAAAGTGATGGGAGAATAAGAATATTACGAGAGAGTATCATGCATGTATATATGCTCCATTTTCAAAAGCTTTGAATCAGAATTGATTGATGTTACAATCGCGCCAATCATAATTCGTAGTTCATCTTATTCCTCAAATGATAAGATGAAGCTAACACCAAGCTGATCGAGGCTTATATAAGATAGTTGTTACTTGTTCTTGTTTTGTTCATACTAGCAAGAACAATCTGATTGATCCTTATTAAAACCAAAATGTCACATTTCAGCTTTCTAGGGTTTCACTATGGCTCTTCCATGAGAAAGTCTCGTAACAAACCAGCTCCCCAATTGAGTAATGTCTCCAAAGAGAGACAGAGGTCTAGCTTGTCAAGCAGGACTTCATCCCAGCCAAAAAAGGAGGAGATCAGATGGGTGTTTGATAAATTTGACACCAACAAAGATGGGAAGATAAGTCGGGAGGAGTACAAGTCGGCGCTGAAGACCCTCGACAAAGAAATGACCGATGCTGAGATAGCCAAGACATTCAAGGCCCTTGATTCTGATGGAGTTCCATCGGCTGGACGGAGTTTGTGGAAATGTTCAACATGGGAGCTAATGAGGCCAGAAAGGCTGACATTGAAGGCGCCTTTCGGGTGTTCGATTTGGATGGAAATGGGAAGATAAGTGCAGAGGAGTTGTCTCTTGTTCTAAAGAAGCTGGGCGAGAATTACAGCCTTGGTGCTTGTAAGAAAATGGTGAAAAAGGTGGATATGGATGGTGATGGTTTGATAGATATACATGAGTTTACCAAAATGATGGGAAGCTTCAAGAAACCGAGTACTTGAAAAGAGATCCTTGTTGGTTTATTTGGTGCTCAACTATCCCTGGAGGGCTTAGGTTTCTTGTGTTCTATACTCTTGTTTTCTAATACTCCAAGTATGCAAGAGCAGGGCCGGCCCTGAGGGATTTGAGGCCCAGTGCGAAGAAAAAAAATGGGCCCTTACACAAAAAAAAAAAAAAATTTGGGGTTTGGAACCTAGCCAAGTGCAATGCTAGGAGGCTCATCCCCACGCCTGAAAATTTTTATTGATATGTTAAAACATGGTACAATGGGGGGGACATAAAACCATTACCCCAGAAAACAAGTACCAACCTGCACCTCTTGTACCTACAATCAGATATGAACCACATCTCATTTGAAATGACTCATTCTTGCATTTTTAGAAGCAAAGTCATCAACAATATGTTCAACTTCAACAACTTTCAGCATATTCTTCTCAATACTCAATAGTGCCAGTCCATTCAACCTATCTTGAGCCATAGATGTCCGCAAATAAGATTTTATCAACTTTAGTTTTGAAAAACTTCTTTCCGCTGATGCCACAGTAATAGGTACAGTCAACAAAAGCTGATAAGCAACCAAAATATTTGGAAAGAAATCCATTTTTTTTGCGAACTCCATAATTTCAATGGAACTCCATGGTTTTCCAGTTTCATATGCTTCAGTTGGCAGCATATCTTGCAATATTTGCAATTCTGAAAGTAAAACCTTAGCATCAATATCACAATCCTCACCATGTTTCAAAGCATTTTCAAGGTTTAGACAACAATTTTTCATTCCTTCATCATCCAATACAATCAACCGTGATGCATCAAATAAGAAGCCAAACATAGATTCAAAAAGTTCCATTTGTTCAAATCTGGTTTTCAATTGAGAAATTGCCATATCAACCAAAACAAGAAAGTAGTCTGTTCTAAAATTTTCTTGAGCAGATTGTTGTTCTCTTTCTGTATTAGGATTTTCATCAAAATGTCTCTTTCTTGTAGCCTTACGCGGTACATGAAAAACTGGTTCAATTCCCATTTCATCAACAATTTCTTTCGCATCAGTGATAGCAGAATTAAACCCATTCTCCCTATATTTCTCAAAAAATGAAACCAGCCCTTTCAAACTTTCAATAGCTACATCAAGAAGCATATCCTTAGACTGCAAGTTTTTGCTCACCAAGTTTATTTTGAACAAGATGTCATACCATATAACCAAACTCAGAACAAAATCAAAACTTGAAAATTCACCTGAAACTAATTTCTCAGCATCCCAACTTATCTTAGAATCATCAGAAACTTCAGCTAATTTGATCAAAGCATTTTTTATTTTTGGAAATTGACTTTTAATTGCTTTCACACTTTCTATACGACTCTCCCATCGTGTCACACACAAAGATTTCAAAGTTAAGTCATCCGCATATTCAAGCAAAATGTCCCATCGCTTTGTTGAATTAGCAAACACATTATATATGGCTTGGCATGCCCCAAAAAAAGATTTTCCTTTTAAACAAGAGTTTGCCATATCAGAAAGAACCAAATTTAGAGAATGACAACCACAAGGCATATAAAAAGCTCTAGGATTTATGTCAAGTAATCTTTTCTGAACACCTTGATGTTTCCCTCTCATATTAGAACCATTATCATACCCTTGTCCCCTCACATCATCAATATTCAAACCGAGAGAGTTAAGAGCAGCTTGTAATTCACCAAAAAGACCCAAGCCAGATGTGTTTTCCACATTTAAAAACTCCAGAAAATATTCTTCTATTTTTATCGGGCGACTTTCAACATCAACACATCTAATTATCAAAGTCATTTGCTCTTTGTGGCTAGCATCAGGAGTGCAATCAAGAATCACAGAAAAATATTTAGCTGCTTTAATTTTTTTTTATTATTGCACTCCTGACACATGATGCCAACATAGCTATCAATTCATTTTGTATTTTATGACTGAGATAATGATAATGAATTTCTTTATCTTGAATGAGTCGAAAATGATGCTTCATTATTGGATCAAACTCAGCTATTGATTCAAGAAAGCCCAAGAAATTTCCATTTGAATCTTCATAGATTTTTTCATTTGTTCCACGAAATGCCAAATTATGCATTGCAAGACATTTAACAACAGCAATTATTCTGATCATAACTTGCTGCCAATGTTCAGTATCTTTTTTTATTTGCTCTTGCAATTCTTTATCAATAGTTTGATTTGTTCTCAATCTTACTCGGAGTTCAGCCCAGGCTCTAAGGTTGGCATAGTGTTCAGCAGTCTCTTCATGTTGCTTAAGTTTTTCACCTAGGTGTCCCCAATCATCAACCCCAACATCTGCTAAATGACTTTTAGAACGGGCTTGTCTTACCACTTTACAACAAAAGCAAAACACTTTATCTAATTCTTTTGAGTAAACCAGTCATTTTCTATCAGAGAGTTGTCCATTTCTTAATTTTCGATCATAATAGTATGTGGAGAACCCCCTATTGTGCTTATCCTTTGGAAAATTAATATTGGCTTCTCTAACAGGACCTTTTTCAACAAGCAAGTCTCTCATTTTTCCATCCAGACTATCCCACACTCTAGGATCATATATATTCACAGATAATGAAGCATTTGAACGTTCAGGCACATGATTAGCTTCTTCATTATTTTCAGCAGTCTCATTTTCAAGCACATTTGTTGTTTCTTCATTTATTTCATTTTCATTTTCAGGCACATTTGTCGTTTCTTCATTTATTTCATTTCCATTTTCAGGCACATTTGTCGTTTCTTCGTTTACCACATTCTCATTTTCAGCCTCGTTTGTTCTTTGATTTTCAGCAACATTTATTGTTTCTTCATTTATCTGATTTTCATTTTCAGGCACATTTGTGGTTTCTTCATTTACCAGATTTTCAGTTTCTGGCACATTTGTGGTTTCTTCAATTACGACATTCTCATTTTCAGCAATATCTTGTGCTCTTTGATTCACTACATTTTCACTTTGGTTTCCAGAAGAAAGGTTTCTATTCTTATTCCAAAGTTTTTGAATAGAACCTCTTTGAGGTTTTATTATTGTTTCTTCTTCTAGTTTCTTTCGTTTTTTTTTAGAACCACCAGATGCTTGTTTTTTAGGAAACATTGCCTGAAACTAAAAATTGCAATACAGTAATAGAACAAATGAACAATAGAACCTGGATGGTGAATAACTAAATATTGCACAGCTGATCAAAGAGCACATCCGCTATTCCACTTCAACTCATTTTATCAAACCAAAGCAGTGAAAGCACACATGACACATCCAATCTTCTCTGCAGAAACATAGCAGTACAACACAATTCCATAAGTACAATTTCATATATGAATTTCATATACCAATTTCATATTATCATATATCAATTTCATATGAAACAAAGAGATTCGAAACAAACCTTTTTCAATGGCAAAACCAGAAAGAAGAAAACGATTATATGAAGCTCCGATTCCTCCGAACTCCGAAGCCGTCGAATTCAGAAAATCAGAGTAACCTTCTTTAGAAAATAGATCATGAGAGAAGAGATGTGAAATTGAGAGTGCGAAATTGAGAGAGGATGAAAAATTTTGAAGGATCGTCATCAATTTATAAAGGTAGCAGAGAAAGAAGTTTTGGTTTAGAAGAACATCAATCGCCAGCCGAACTCCTTGATTCCTGCAATGGGTCTTCTTCATAATGAAGGGAGAAGATCAAGATTTTAAGAGGGAAGAAGATTGAAGAATGAATAGAGTTAGATTTTCTTGGAAGTTGGAACAGAGATTGTGAATTGAAGGCTGTAGAAAAAAAAAGGGGAGAAGAAGACTGATCGGCAGGGATCAGTTGGAGAACACGATTGTGTGTGGTTTTACTTCATTAATTATATTAAATTTATTATCAATAAACAAACAAACAGAAAAAAAAAAATTGGAATTTTGGGCCCTGGGCCCAGTGCGGTAGCACTGGCTGCCCTCCCTCAGGGCCGGCCCTGTGCAAGAGGAATAAATTGTATAACAATGCTCGAGCCTAATAAGAACAAACTGAAGTAAATAATGAATATATAGTTGAGTCTCAATGCAAGGTCGAATAGTACTTGCTACTTAGCAACCACTTGGTTTACGTTATCTAAATGGTGTTATTATAATTAGTAGTCGATTATGAACTTATATGTCATTGGATCAGTGCGTCTGTTTTTCGATGTGAGACTAACTCCATCTACATTCATGACTTGAATCGAGCGCGCCAATCCTAAGCATATCTTAATAATACCATATGTCAAATCAATTAAAATAAAGAATAAGTGAATAACAGAAGTAGATTAAAGAGAGCATGTATGTATGTAATTATAATTTGACCATTATATCTTTCATCCATGCACTAGTAGAGGAAAAAGGTTGGTACGACGATTTCATTTCGTCGCATGAGTACTGAAGCGAAGAAAAATTTGTCACATAAGATTCATCGTATTAGGTTGATGCGACGAAACACACAAATTTTCGTCACATAAGCACCCCTTAATTATGAGACAAATTTTTTTCGTTGCATAGGTTTATGCGATAAAAACAAAGTCGTCGCATAGACGTATGCGATGAAAATTTTCGTCGCATCAACTTATGCGACGAAAAATATGTCGTCGCTTCAAATTTTTTCACTAAATAAAAAAATGAATGAATTTAATTTAATTTATTTTTCATTTTTGTTATAATTTAAATTAAAAAATTTTGGTTTTTTTCGCAGGAACGAGGAGGAGGTGGTGGTACGGTGGTTGTAGTGACGGAAGAAGAAGAAGAAGAAGATGAGGAAGAGGAAGAAGAGGTGGTGGGGGTGGTGGTAGGGTGGTGGTGACGGATGAGGTGGTGGTCGCGGAGGAAGAAGAAGAAGAAGAAGAAGAAGAAGAAGAAGAAGAAAAAAGAAGAAGTGGAGGAATGGTGGTGAATAAGTAGAAGAAAGAAGAAGAAAAAGGAGGAGGAGAAGAAGAAGAAAGGGGAGGGGAAGCATTTTTTTTTTGAATTTTGGAGGAAAGATTCAAAATTCCAAATTTGAATTGATGTGACGAAATAAACAAATTTAGTCGCATGAGTGTGAACTGATGCGACGAAATTTTGAATCCTTCGTCGCATAAGTCAGCACTACGGGAAATCTTTTTGGCTGAATCATCCAAAATTGATGCGACGAATTAAACAATTTTCGTTGCATTAGTGTGAATTGATACGACAAAATTTTTTTATTTCGTAGCATGAGTTAGCACTATGTGACAAAATGTGTTTCGTCGCATCAATTCACACTCATGCTACGAAAATTGTTTTTGTCTCATCAACCCAAACTCATACGACGAAAAAAAAAATTATCGCATGAGTCTTTTATTCTACTAGTGATTGGCACACATTAAGCGTCAACCATGTTGGTGCAGTTTTATTAGTATCATCTAGCTTCTAGGATCTGCTGCATAATAACAGCTGTAACAGCAAAGAACACTGAGATAACATGTACACTTAATTTGAGAAATCTTAAATTTTCAAAAGAAAAAGAAAAAAGAATTCACCTCAGATTTATACATAGTTCATGATCGATCAAGCATTGATGACTTCTATATTAGTCAATGCAAAGGTATTGCTCCCAGTAACGATTTAGATATGATCTTGTCACTTTGTCAGTGTTAAATGCATGCTGCAGTCTCCACTCTCCATTCCTGACATGTATGGATGGCTCTTGAATGAAGATTTTCAATATGTCTATGGATAAGAAAGCAATATCATCAATCAAAATCCAATGATCTACACAGAAAATCTTCAACAATAAAGCCTAGCTTGTTAAGAAAATAAAGAAGATTACTGCATAAAGAAGATTACTGCATGAGTAGATCGTCGAGCTTGATCTATTATATAAGTTATTAGCTATATATGTCCACTACAAATATTCTCCTCCCTTTTTTGTACTTTGTAGTGTTCATCTTTTGTTATAAATCTATCATATATATCCACCAAAATATTCTCTTGATACTTTATTGGACCTTTCTGTTAATATAGAAACAAGCCTGATTTGCAAGCATAGTAAGAAGTATGGTGATTGTGGTAAAAGATGCCAGCAATTGATCAAAAGAGTTGGGCCATATCCCAATAGCTGGATTCGATTCTCCACTATAGTATGTTTTATATATATATATATATATATATATATATATATATCCCACAATGTAATCCAAAACTAATCCAATCCAATCCAATCCAATCCCAATCAATTAAACATTTTGCCCATCTACAAGCAGATAGAGAAAAATTCAGTATGGCCATAATGTGTTGTATTCAGGTGCAGCCTCACCAGGAGATGACAGTGGATGAGTTCAAAGCATGGCTGCGCCAGTTCGACAATGATCACAATGGACAGATCAGCCGGGAGGAGCTAACTGAAGCTCTTCACAGCTTGAGGATTTGGTTTAGGTGGTGGAAAAGTCGTCGTGTAATGAAGCAAGCAGACACCAATAGAGATGGCCAAATAGACCACGCCAAGGAATTCGAGAAGCTGGTAAACTATGCTCAGCAAAATTTGCACATGAAGATTTATCAGAGTAATGGGTGGTGATCGATCCAAAACAGATGCATATATATGTTTGATTGTTATAATGAGAGAAAGAACAACAGAAGAGAGAAAGAACAACAAAGGAATGGAGAGGAAAATCAGTGCACTTCAACTGTGCCTGGCCTTCATTTATATATAGAGATTACATTGTATCTTGGCTATATAATCGGGATTACATTGTTATCAGTAGGTATTAGAGATAGGATTGTTGTCCTAGAATGTAGGGTGGCTATATTAGTTAGGAGTTCTTGATGAGACAGATTTCCTAGCTGAACATCGAACGAAGCCAAGAGATTTCAACTGCTGTAAAGGTAAGTTGCCAGTATTCGGCCTCAACGCTGGATCGAGAAACAGTTCTGTGTGTTTTGGAGCTCCAAGAGATCAGATTCGGACCAAGATAAACACAATAGCCGCCGGTGGATTGCCTATTGTCTGGATCCCCGGCAATCCACCGGCATAGTCAGCATCAGAGTATGCACTAAGGAATAATGATCCAGGTTTATATACGAGGTCATGATTTATAGAGAACTTCAGGTATCGCAGGATACGCTTCAATGCTGTCCAATGAACGGTGGTGGGAGAATGCATGAACTTGCGCACTTGATTTACTGAATAGGAAATATCAGGTCTGGTGAGAGTAAGATATTGAAGGGCGCCAACAATACTTCTGTATTCACTAGCATCCGTGAGTTGGTGCCATCATGGAGGCTCAGTTTCGAACCAGAACTAGCTGGAGTAGTGCAAGGCTTGACATCCAGCATACTTGTTTTTCTGAGTAAATCAACGATATACTTCTTCTGTGTGAGATAAAGTGTGGAACCACTATATGAAGCTTCAATACCTAAAAAGTAGTGGATAGAACCCAGGTCCTTAATAGAAAACATTTGGCTGAGATCAGTGAGGAGTTGAGAGAGATGACTGAAGCTGTTCCCTGTAATTAAGATATCGTCAACATAGATGAGCAGAACAAGAAAAATTCCATTTTGTGCATAAGTAAACATGGAATAGTCCGAAAGTGATTCTCGAAAGCCAAGGCCCTCTAAGTAGTCTGCAAAGCATTGGAACCAAGCCCGAGGCGCTTGTTTAAGACCATAAAGAGAACGGTTGAGCTTGCACACATGGTTTGGAAAGCTGGGATCAATAATGCCAGTAGGTTGACGCATATAAACCTCATCATGAAGATGACCATGAAGAAAGGCATTGTGAACATCAAGCTGACGAATATGCCAATTGTTGGTTACTGCTAGTGCCAAAATTAATCGAATTGTGGAATGTTTAACAACAGGGCTGAATGTCTCGTGAAAATCCACACCTTCTTGTTGGTGGAAGCCATTGGCAACAAGTCGAGCCTTGAATCTTTTGAGTGTACCATCTGCCTTCTTTTTAATCCTGTAAATCCATTTGTTAGGCAACACGTTCATGGATGATTTGTAGGGGACCAATTCCCATGTATTATTTTGTGTAAGTGCAGTATACTCTTCGTGCATAGCCTGGCGCCAACATTCTTCCTTTGCAGCTTTTGCATATGATATAGGCTCTGTCAACTCAGTAAGTAGGGTAGTATTGAGAGCATATTTAGGATTAGGTTTCAACATTCCTGTTTTGAGACGAGTTAGCATTGGATGAGCATTGGAAGAAGGACATACCTGATTCGGAGGACATGCAATATCCAAGGAAGTAGAGAGAGATGGAATTGGGACTGTGGAGGCAACAGTAGATGGAGAAGGTGATGAAATTAATGATGGAGTGGTGTTAGAGAAGGTTGTAGGTATAGAGGAAGGATTAGTAGATGGAGTGTGAGATGTGGTGTGGTTATGTAAAGTACGGGAGGGAGAAGTGTTCATAGATACAGAAGGGGATGGAGGTTGGATAGCAGGTGTTGTTACTGGAGAGGAGGACAAAGTAGTGCTAGAGGGTGTAGTTAGAGAAAAGAATTGTAATGGAGAAGAGGGAGAAGACAAACCTGTGGGAGATGATAGAATGGTCTGTGAGAAAGGAAAAGTAGTTTCGTCAAAAATAACATGCCTAGAAAGATAAACTCTTCTTGTTTTCAAGTCCAAGCACCTATATCCTAAGTGATTTAAAGAGTAGCCTAAGAAAACACATTGTTTTGAGCGATGTTGAAGTTTGGAACTGTTATATGGACGGAGATAAGGATAGCAGGCACAACCAAACGTACGAAGAAAGGTATAATTGGGAGAGCGCAGAAACAATTTGGTGTAAGGAGTGTGATTGTGAATGACCGGAGAAGGAAGGCGATTGATGATGTAGACGGCTGAATTAATGCTTCTACCCAGTAACTCGAAGGCATATGTGCATGAGCGAGCAAAGTGAGACCTGTGTCAACAATGTGCCTGTGTTTTCTTTCAGCTAATCCATTCTGCTCAGGATGCTTAGGACAGGAGAAACGATGATGAATGCCATTAGATTTTAAAAAAGTTTGAAAGGCATTGGAGGTGTATTCCCCTCCTTCATCAGTTTGAAATTGCTTGATAGTGCTGGAGAATTGTTTTTCAACATAGACTTTGAAGTCTGCAAAGATGGAGAATACTTCATGCTTGTTTTTCATGGGAAAAATCCAAGAATAACGAGAGTAGTCATCCACAAACAACACATAATATCGAAAACCATTTATTGAATAAGTTGAACATGACCAAACATCTGAATGAATCAAATCAAGAGGACCAGTTGAAAATGACTGTGATAGTACAAAAGGAAGTTTTGTACTTTTCCCTAGTGGACATGAAGAACAAAAATGAAAAGAACGACTGCCGGACACAGGCACGGCTTTATTGGAAAGAACTTTAGACAAAGTTTTGAATGCAGTATGCCCTAGTCTTGAATGCCAAATGTTGGTTGATGCTCGTGATCCTACAAAAGCAAAATGCTTCGAAGGTTGTAGTTTGGCTGAGTTTTCAAGATGTAGAGGATACAGACCATTCTCACACTGTCCTCTATAGAGGATCCTCCCCGTCAAGATGTCTTTAATAAGAAAGAAACTAGGATAAATTAGTACACAACAATTGTTATCAGAAGTGAGTTTGGATATAGACAAGAGATTTGTGGAAGCTGAAGGACAAAGTAGGATATTATTGAGGTTAAAGGAGTGATGATTCAAGGCTAAAGTATTTGATCCAGTATGAGAGATGGATAGAGAGGTGTTACCGATGCCATTGATGTGATCATTACCAGGATAATCCTTAGGACATTGCAAGTTTCCCGAATCAGATGTGAGATGTGTATTGGCACCAGAATCCAGAAGCCAGGTTGAAGAGGCCGGAGTAGAAGAAGAGGCAGCTATTGCAGTAAGTTTCTTGGAGGGAACTCTACCTTCATAAGAAAGGTTAAGTCGATTATAGCAATCAATAGCAATGTGACCAGGCTTGCTGCAAATTTAACAAATAGGTCGAGATGATGTGCTGCCAGAGATGGTAGTGGCCGGATGAGCGCCAAGAATGGAAAAACCGCGCCCCCTAGCAGAAGGGAACCCACGACCAAAAGTTGGTGAAGAGCCTCGATTAGTGTAAGAGGGTGGATTTGGACGACCACATCCTCGACCTCTAGAAGAAATGTGAGTAGCTTGCATAGCTGTGGTTACAAAATGGATATCAAAAGCTGCTTGTTGTTGATCATTGAATCGACGTTAAGCAGAGAGTAGTAGAGCCTCAAGAGTATCATAAGTGATTGGAGTATCCCTTGCTTGAGCCGAACTCACTGTATTCTCAAAAAGAGGACCGACATTATTCATGATGATTGAAACAAGGTCAGTGTCATTCATAGGGCTACCTGCCAGTGCAAGATTGTCAGCAATGGAATTAATTTTATCAAGGTAATCTGAGATGGTCATACTGCCCCGCATGGTACGCAATAGTTCTCCTCGAAGTTGGAGTACTCGATTCTGAGATTGAGAGGCAAATCTCTTGGCCAGAGACGTCCAGGTGGAGAAGGAAGTCGGTGATCGAGCAACTGTGGCTAAGACAGGAGGGGTGAGGGAGTTATTAATCCATCCCAGCACCATTTGATCTTGTGCTACCCAAGCCTCATAGGCTGGATCGATTTCATCAGTAATCTGACCAGATGTCGGATCAGTTTTAAAGAAGGGTGGACATTTGTTGGTGCCATCAACATAACTCATGAGATTGCGACTTTTCAGAAGGGGTTGAATTTGAGCGAGCCAAAGAGGGTAGTTTGTTCGGTCAAGTTTAATGGATAAATAGTTGGTGATGGTAGGATTGTGATCAGAGGAAGACCGAAGGGGAGCAGAAACCGTGGAGGACACAGGTTGGGAGGACATGCTGGAAGTGGTGGAATCGATGGTGACTGAGACAGTAGCAGCAGAGGAAGCCATTTGGGGAGAATCGAAAAAAAATAGGATCGTGATGCTCTTATACCATAAAGAGAGAAAGAACAACAAAGGAATGGAGAGGAAAATCAGTGCACTTCAACTGTGCCTGGCCTTCATTTATATATAGAGATTACATTGTATCTTGGCTATATAATCGAGATTACATTGTTATCAGTAGGTATTAGAGATAGGATTGTTGTCCTAGAATGTAGGGTGGCTATATCAGTTAGGAGTTCTTGATGAGACAGATTTCCTAGCTGAACTAGGAGAACTGGTTGAAACTGAATTCGAAACAGTTCTGTGCTTATCTGATCTATTATGTTATGCGTGGGAATTGTATTTTCTTTTGTGAAATAATTGGTGATACTCGTATACCTCTCGTTTGTATTCGTCATGCATCTTTTTTTTCGTATGTTAAGCTCTTTCTATGTTTGATTAGATAGAGGTGGAGGGCTCTTTCTTCCTCATAACTATTAGAGAGGAAAAATCTCATATCAGAAAATAGACAAATAAAATATAAATTATAAATGGATGAATTGTATCCAATTGTACCGAGGCCTTTTGTGATTAAAACCCAACACCTTAAAGGTGGTTAAGTTGGGACAATATTGGTACAATGGTGATCTACGGGCCACACGTGTCCCAGTTCAAGTTGGTATCAGAGCGGGTCTCTCTTCAATTACTTTTCCCAACGTAACGGGGGAAAGTCTCCCATCATAATGAGCTCAAATTTGGGTTCATCGAATCAAATTGCCGTCGGAAAAATTCTGATTGACCCATACCATACCAAGTGCCTACAGTGGGTCTTGGATCGCATACCCCAATTTTCAAAATGGGAATTAGACCGCATGAATGTACCGATTTCCGATGTGGGAATTGGACTGAATGAATTTCACGTGTCAACCTAAAAAAGTTAGGTTGCACGTGAGGGGGAGTGTTGGAGAGGAAAGATCCCACATTAGAAAAGAGACAAATAAAATATAACTTATAAGTGGATGAATTGTATCCAATTGTACCGAGACCTTTTGTGATTAAAACCCAACACCTTAAAGGTGGTTAAGTTGGGACAATATTGGTACAATGGTGATCCACGGGCCACACTTGTCCCAGTTCAAGTATAACAACAACTTGTGTCTGCTGATTGCATACGACTAAATCCTTCAATCGAGTTTGGGATACAGTTTCACTTTGGTAGTTACTAGTTTGGTTGCTATATTTCATTAGGTTGTCCACTAATCATATTCCACATGCAACTCTTCGATATTGTTGTGATCGAGAGTGCGTTGGTTGTAATTTTGTTTTTTTGTTTGCGTGAGTGTGCAGAGTTTATTACATACATGATCGATAGCCATTTCCTATTCTCAACCTATCTCCTCTTGTAATATTTGCTCAACTATCTCTTTCAACGTTTCTTTTACTATTCTGCATTTACTTTTCGATGATCCATGACTTCTATGAGTACTATCAGATTACTAGTTGCAAATATCATGAGTAAGGGACGGGAATCACAATACAATCTACGACCGTTTCCAGAATTCATTTGCGCCCTAATCTTTTCCACAATAACTGTTTCAATATTCTGAGGATTCACACTCATTCATGTTGGAGTGTTGGACAATATAGACTCCCAAGTCCCCAAACCCCCCCCCCTCGCTTGTCGCTTGTAAATGTATCAAAAAATATATGGAATACACACAATGTGAATTGTTACAATCCGCACTCTGGTTGGAAAATTAAACTTAAGGTATCCACGAGTTCGGATAGATGCGTCATTACAATAGCTAATAAAATTATGAAGCTATATATATAAGAACTAATTAGGTTGAAAGAAAGTTGATCTTGGACTCATATGCAGTATATATACGTCAAACTATATGATGGATCGAATTCACCAGGTTCAAATATATAGACGAAGTGGTTATAACGCAGTAGTAAGTGTATCTATTATCGATTGACGAAGTTATGAGTTCGAATCACCATGAGGTAAGAGTGAAATTTTTTTATCCTCTTAAAAAAACTTTAATTTGTCCAGCTAACATTAAAAATGAAGACTTTTTTCCCATTTGGCATTATAAGCATATGATATGCAATGTTCACGACCCGACATAAAATAGAAACAAGAGGAAAACATACATCACTTAATTTGGTCTCTACGTTGGTGCTCAATCTAGGAAGAGAACAAAGCAAAATCAACATTGCAGCAACTGTCTGATCGATCAGGAAGCTTTGTCCTCAAAACAATCAAATGATCGATCTAATATGTATGCATAATTTTGAAGTGTAGAGAAATCTGGCCGGCGGAGAATATGATATGATCATATCGAGTATTATTGTTAAGAAAACAACAGATACACCACTGATTTCATGGTTTTCAGACACTACTGATCCTAGTTGATATCAGAGTGGCTAAACTGAGGGAAAATTAGTATGATTTCAATTAAGCAAAACTACATAGTTTTGTAATATGTTTATATATAAGCACGATCATTACATTTACAAAATCGGTATATATACGAATCACTTTGCACAGCACTAATACCTTAATTAGTGCAATTAACATTATAAGCGTGGTAAAAACGCCTTTGCCATGCAGTAAAAATCATAAGTTGGCTAATGAACCAATAGTTCTTGCCAGCTGTTACGAGGAAACTACAGATGATAACGGTCCGGACCTTCTGGACGTCTCTGAGCCATGTCCCCTACGGGGGGGGCATGCACTGATATGAAGTAAATCTCAGGCCGAAACCCTAGCAACCTCGCTCCTTTTATTTTTATTTTTCTTTCTTTTGTCCAGACTCGTATGCACTTGCCTGTACAAAGGAATCCAACAACGTGTCATTGCCCTATTTGGATTGACCCCTTCGGAAGAAAAAGCTTGGTTGTTTATTGTCATGGAACCCAGAAGAACAGGCTAAACCATGTGAGTGACAGCCATATCGTCCTTAGCTTGCAACTTGATCATTCATATATCGAGCTAGCTAGCTTCATTCAAAACCTTCCATTGCCTCCTCCCCCCTCTTCGTTTGGCCTCTTCCTTCTTCCCAATAGCTGCTGCTTATTTTAAACCCTTCCATTCTCTCCCCCACCGTACGTACCTCCCCCTCCGGCCCTCCCCTCTCTTAGTTTGGCCTCTTCCTTCTCCCCAATAGCTGGTTATACATTCAACACCGTACCATTATCTGCAAAATATATGTCTTTTACTATTAACATAACATTAATCCAGATTGAAACTCTCAATCTCATATTATAAATACTCCAAATTCTAAATCATTAATCAGTACGCTTGTGTTGGGATTTGTCATATAAAACTCATCAGCTTGTTGTTGATGATCAGATAACACCAAGATATGCTAGGAGATTCACCTGTGCAGATAATATATCCTATTATTGATTAATTAATCAGAATTCAGAACTATCATCTTCATCATTGATCGTAGTTGAAAGTACACTCATAATATATCTTAAAATGATCACACCCTGAATCTAAAAACTACATGTAGTTGAAGAATTTTCTCTTGTCTTTCTTGTCTAACTAGGTTTTCTTCATGCATGTTGGCTATTTTATATCAATTTTTGGTTTACGATGATTTGGCCAACTAAATATGTAAATATTTAATTAGTATCCACATCTTATGAATTGATTAGAAAGCATCTTATTGGTCAATATGTGCTTAGAAATAGCCAATAAGACAAAATATCACTTATCACTAGTAGAATAAAAGGCATGCGACGAATTTTTTTTCGTGGCATGAGTGTGGACTGATACGACGAAAACAAATTTTGTAGCATGAGTGTGAACTGATGCGATAAAACACATTTTGTCGCATCGTGCTGACTTATGCAACGAAAAAAATTTCATCGCATCACTTTACACTCATGCGACGAAATATGAACAAATTGTGTCACATCAGTTTTAGATTTCTAGACCAAAATTCCCCCTACTACTGACTCATGCGACGAAATATATCATTCACAAACATTGTGTCAATTGTTGGAGAGAATAGATCTCACATCAAAATAGTGACAAATAATATATAACATATATGCGGGCATATTATTCTTAATTGTACTGAGACATTTTATGGTTAAAACCTAATATCTTAAAGGTGGTTAAGTTGAGACAGTATCAGTACAAAAATGATCCACAAGTCACGCTTGTCGCTCGCACATTGCATTACATGACTTGTGAAAAAGTCCAAACATATATAACTTAGACAAATATTAGCTGGATTGAAAACAAAATGTTAAAAATAACCAAATGCTGTTGTCACCTCAATTATTAAGGATCGATGTATCAATGATCGATCAATAAAAATGCAAGAACTATATGTCCTATCTTATAATTTTAAAACTTACGAAATAATGATATGGAAATAAATCAATGTTAATATCTCGTTTGTGATATATATATATATATATATATATATATATATATATATATCGAGACATTATAAGATAGGACTTATAGTTCTTACAGTTTTAAAATATGGAATATGAAATCAATTCGATGGGAGAAGGATGTGAGATATGTTTGCATTACGGAAAAACCACCTCTCTCATATTCCATAATTATCTATATTCCAATAAGCACAAAATTTGGTTGTAGAACTCATTCTAAACCAAACACCAAATAATGGATCCTCAAAACCAAATAATGGATTCTAAAAAAGAAATTAGTGTCAGTGGCAAACAGCAAAACTAGGCCACCACCATGCCACCATCTTAGGAGGGAAATCCAGCTCTGCACGTGCTCACCTGATCTCTTCCTCCCCCAATTTCCAATTTCGTTTTTCTAATTCTAAATAACTTTTTATTTTTAGTGAATAAATTGAAGGGCTAGGGCAGGCCTTCCTGCTCACGTGGTCCCTTTTGACCAGTCTATATCGCCAGCTCACACCCTTCCTTCACTTAGCAGTCAAACCCCAGTCAACTATATGCCACCTCTTGGAGTCTCTTAGTCTGCTTCCCTGTGCACTACTGTGTGTCCCAAGCTCTCAATAATAAAGCCTTTGCATTTCCTCAAATTAAATCCCATTTGCTTCTTCCAAATCAAAAATTATACCCTATTTTTCACCCTTTTAGTTTACTTGTTTCAAATTTGAAAAAAAGAGAGCTCTTGTTGTTTTCTGTGCAGTAGTTCTGGGATCAATGTCAGTATGTCACCATTCATGCATGCACCATCCTCCCCCATTCTGATGATCTCTCCTTCTCCCTTGGCCTCATTTTCTTCACTTTCCCTGTGTAGATTCATAATTTTTCTCGTTTCAGAAATTGTTTTCACATTTTTGATGCTGTTGGTAAAAACTGCATGCATGGCTCACATTATCACTGCCAACATCCCATCTTGTGCAAGAAACCCAGACATCATCTAAAAACCAATTAAGATCATCATTATTAGACCAACTGCTTTCAGTACTTATTATATAGCAGAGTAAATTAATGGCCTGTACAATTTGTACATGTCTGGTACCATTTGAAGCTGTGCAGACCCAGTTTTAAATTACTGAAACTTAATGTTTCTTCTTTTTTTAACCCCAACTCCCCTTTCTTAGGGTTTGTCTTCTATACATATATGTATGATATACATCAAATCTAAAAATCGTCTGATTAGATTTAAGAAGATGATCAGATGGCTCACGATTTAATGTATGCTACAATTTGCCCTTTCTCAAACCTTCCTTCATACTAGGAGTGAGCTTCCTTTATCCAACTGGGAATCTCAGAAAATAAAGAGTGTTTCTTGGCAACTTCACCCACATCCAAGAAAAACAGTGAAACTTTGGAGACTGTAATCTCACCTCCTTGAATTAATTGGCCACTTCTATCATCAACCCATTGAAATATTGAATGCCCCAATTTATCATATCATGACAAAAAACATCACATCACCTCCTCTCATGCATGCATAGACTTTCAAATTTCTAATCTTTTTTGATTGTCTCTCTCATTTTGGGATATAAATACAACACACATGGTGGGCTTGTTGACAATACAAGGGTCCTCCTCCTCATCCCTCTCATCCTTGTCCTTATTTCCTCTTTCATTTTCAAATCCCATATGGCCTGTTTACACACAATGTACAACTCAGAGCACAAGGGTCAGTACTGCAATGGTGGTGCTCCAATGAGCCCCAGGATTTCATTCTCTAATGACTTTGCTGATGCACAACATGTGATCAAGCATGAGAGGAGCTCAAGGGAGGCACCTGTGTCTTCAGATTTTGAGTTCTCAGTAACCAACTACTCCATGATGAGTGCTGATGAGCTTTTCTCTAAGGGAAGGTTGCTGCCTTACAAGGGCAGCAACAAGAGCCAGAATATGCAGAGGGGTACGACCACTCTTAGAGATGAGCTTCTTGTGGAGGATCGGGAGGACGACGTGTCGTCTCATAGGCCGCCAAAGGGGTCATCCACGAGGTGGAAGGGGCTTCTGGGCAGGAAGAGGACTGCCCACATTGGGTCCAAGAAAGCAGAGAAAGCTAGTGAAGGGTCTTCTAAGGAAGAAAGAAGGTCTGGTCTTGTGCATGAGAGTTCTTCACAGGTATGAAAATTCAACTCATTTTATCATTTTCTTGTCTTTTGGACTTGTATATGAATTTGGAACTTGTATAATTAAAGTTGTATTCTTGTTTGTTTGTTGCAGGAGGTGTTGAATGAAGGAGGGTCAAGTTGGAGAGGGTTTGAGATTGGAATATAATGGTGGCATTGAGGAATGTTAGGGGTGTGCTAATGAACTTGTAGAGGTGTGGGAGTACTTGTGTTCATTTGGGATTTTGGATTTTGGAGGCTAGAAAAACAGGATGATCAATTATTAATCCTGTATTATTTTTAAGGTCAGGGTTTTTGGGTAAAATACTAAAATTAGAGTTGTTATGATTGCTGTTAAGAGTTTCTGTGTCGTAATTTTATTTTCAAAATTTCTGGGTTGGGAATTGGTCTTTTGGCTGTTCACTGTACAAAAATGTTTGCAGTTGAAGAACTTGCAATGCTAATTAAATTTCTCTAGCTGTTATTATTTTAGGGTACTCCTGCACTTTGTTGAGTATTCAAGTATCTATAATATTTAATATTCTCTGGAAAAGATGATTCTGTTCCGTTTAATTTAAATTAAGCAGATCTGTCCAACTTGTTTATCTTTTTGTTTTTTGGCGAAAGTCGCCGCGTTTATCTTTACTGGATCTGCTACTATTCTACTATTCATGTGTCTTTATACTTCAACACCAATTAAGTATCAAAGATGCAACCATAAAAAGGTTTCTAAAATTTACTGTGTGAATGAATTTCTAAGCCAAGAAAGTTTAGGCTCCCTATAATTTGCAGAATGAATACACCAACAGCAATTGTTTCACTAAGCCTCTAATCCGCAAACTATACTGAATTTTAGGAAATTTTCTAGAGTACCTATATGTTTGTGATACATACATTTACCAATATAACAACAAATTTGTTGTCATTTGGTAAATTTAGTTATTATTTAGGTAATATTTGTTCTATTAGAGGTAATTACTCAACTTAAGACAATTTACCAGTTTATATACAACTTGTTGTCATTGTAGTAACTTGATACAATTATACCTAAATGTATAAAATCAATTTAGTAATTTTGTTGTGAATGTTGTAAATTTTACTCATTTAACTATTTATTTTTGTTCAAT
Source organism: Comarum palustre (assembly GCA_951800085.1). NCBI lineage: Eukaryota > Viridiplantae > Streptophyta > Magnoliopsida > Rosales > Rosaceae > Comarum > Comarum palustre. The sequence continues at coordinate 8,530,520 of OX637588.1, read as the reverse complement.
TAATAGTAAATGAGTGTATGATATGCATCTCAGTACCGTAGACAACCCTGAATTTTAGTACATTCAGATGCATAAAATCCAAGAAAATTGATATTCAAGAATTACTAAGAAGTTTGAGGTGGTGATAGTAGATGAACGTGAAATTATTAAGTATAGAGGATCAGATGCTGCTGCTGCTGCTGCAACTGCAGGCAGCTGGGTACTATAAATGTGACAGCCAAGGGATGAACAGCTGTGCCTTCAAGTGTAGGTAGGGTGGGAATGAATCCTCCTAGGCTGAGGCTGAGGCTAAGGTTGGATCTGTGCCACATGCAAAGGACTGAAGAAGTAAAGGAGTGGCCAGTATAACATGGTCAAAACAAGAGTAGAGTTTTTTTGGTAAAAAACAAGAGTAGAGTTTACAAGGTTTGTTTCAAATTTGATAGTCAAAAGACACTTCTTCCTGTACTTGAAGAGGCATTAAAAGAAGGTACCTAACCCTTCCTTGCTTCTTAATACAACTAGTTTACTGATCTTACTGTCACCCCTTCTCCTTCTGCTGGACTGGTGGGAACACCCTAGTAGACTACATTTGTGACATGGAATCTCAAACGTTTACTTGGTATTTTTAGCTCATTTCCTAACCGCTTATGTTCCTCGGATCCTGATTCTTATTTGTGCAATGCCATTCGATCAAGCCCTGCAGAGGTAATTCCCTTCTTTGTAGGTTTTCATGAATCAGGGATGTCCTCAATTTGAGAATCATTCATTCCCCAATTCCTGTTGTTCTTGATGTTCTCATTCTTTGATATGAAGCTCAGAACTGAAATGTAATACTACAGAGCTTAGACCAGAGTTCAGTCCTAAAATTTTAACTGAAGCCCAAAACTCATGGGCTGCTGAGCATACAAGAGTGGTTTACAACACCCTCAACCTAGATCCAACAAATAAACCAAAGCTAGAGGCCCCAAACCCAAGATTGAAGATGAGGAGCAATTAGTCTCACTGATGACTAAGTTCCAGGTAACTCAGTTTAAGCATTTCCACAGCGCCAGGTCACAAAAGCGAGGTTTAGCTAAACTTACTACTAGCTAGTAGTTTCCAGCAGTATCACATGAAGCGCAGATGACTATCTTTTAGGTTACAGAATGAGATGGAGACTACCCATAAATACACAAAGGCACATGAGGTTATTGTTTATAGGAGAAGCCTCACCAAGGAGCAGTAACCTCTTCCTGGAACCTGTGATCGTAGACTTCAGCTTTGGACCTCAGACTCTCAATAGCACAACTAAAATCACAGCATGCCTCTCTCAACTCCTGCATTTTTGTCTCGATACTTCTTAGTCCTAGACCAGCTCGAGCTCGTTCTTTTCTAGCTTCTTTATATGTCTTCGCATCCATAGCATCTTCTGAGTCAAAGGCAAGATTTGCAAGCCGGCATAACCACGCACGTATAAATCCCACATTCATTCCCAACAACTCAAAGGCCCTCAAGTATCTATCCCAACACACAAAATCATCTTGAGTCGTGGTAATCTGACAAGCTTTAATGGAGTCGACAATATGTACAGTTTCAACTATAGCTCCTACAATCAATTTATAATCTGTTCCCTTCATAACATTTTCATGAAGAAATACATTCTGACTGCAGCAGAGCTTGTAGTATTTTTTTCGTATATCGTCAGGGAACTCAGAATCTACAAGCAACCCATTTACAAGAATGTTGAAGTTCTCATAACTTTTGATGTCCTCAAACTGAAGAGTCATCCCAGGTAATCTGGAATTTTCCACAACTTCTGAATCAGTTTCCTCACTATCGAATTCAGAGAATTCAACTGGCAAGTTAATCTTTTTCTTCTTTTGAACAATTTTAGGAGGAGACTTTGTGCGTTTCCTGTTAGACTCGTTACAAGCCACTGCACCTGTTTCTGCATTATTATCTTTATCTGAGTGCAACATCCAAGACAAATGATTGAAACATCAAAACAAGTTATTGTTAATATAGAAATTTGCTAAGAGTATGCATGATACTATGAAGAAACAAACACAAGAATTAAGAAACATGCCTGCATCGTTATGTTTTGTTTGAGCATCCAAATTTATAAGCCCAAGAGTCCCATCAACTTCAGTAAAATCATTTGCTCTTATTACGTAAACCTGCAACATGGAGGAAGATACAATGACACAAGTTATCTATAGATGGAATAGAAGGGAAACAAAACGTGTTCTATCTTAACCTCAATTGGGATTCATTTGCCTATCATTTCTTATATATCACAGTTTAACAAACATGACAACGGAATATTATTGTAACCACTGACATGAAAAGGCAGGAATTCAAGCAAGCACACTTCTATAAATATTGTTGCAAGTGAAAATGAAGTCACATCATGTTTCCAGTCTCTTATTGTAATACTCGTCAAAGGAAGTATTATAACATTTATGGGGTTATGTACGCTACTGTGATGTATACGATACATACATTTACTATTAATTGAACAAAAATAAGTAGTTAAATGAGTAAAATTTACAATATTCACAACAAAAATTACAACATTCACAACAAAATTACTACATTTATTTTATACATTTACATATAATTGTACCAAGTTAATACAATGACAACAAATTATATATAAACTTGTAAATTGTCTTAAGTTAAGTAATTACCTCTAATAGAACAAATATTACCTAAATAATAACTACGTTTACCAAAATGACAACAAATTTGTTGTTATGTCGATAAATGCAGGTACCACAAACAGGTAGGTACTCTAGAAAATTCCAACATTTATACCCAAAAAATTGGGAAATTAATTCACTCGCAATTGAAATGGAAGTACATGATGTTTGTTATTTGAGAGCTATTCGTAATACTAGTCAATAAAATTACCTTAAATTTGGCAGGTTCAACTAATTGGAAGACCAGAACATCTCCCTCCAGCAATTTATGTGAAGCAGCAAACTGTCTCCAACCAGTACTCAGTCCGGTTTTGCATGCAATGTACTTGGATTGAAGTTGTCTTCCACCTTCATCTTCCAGAGTCATTGTAATATCTTTCTCTGGCAAGTGTGATTTGCAAAACAGTGAAGGAAGCCCCTATTATGGGAAATAGATGTCAATAAACACGGGGGCAAAAGAGAGAGAAAAGGGTAAACATATACAATGAGACTCCAATAATTCGCAATTTTGTCATGTTCATCTATTTGAAGAAAGTTTACCATCCAAAAACAACTAGCTACATGAGATCGGAGGAGCGATTTCACAAAGCTAGGGAATGCAGGATCTAACTTTGATCGGACTTCCTGTGCCCGAATGATCGCAGATGACTTTGCTTGACCACGAGAAGGTGAACCCTCAATCGGAATATCATATTGCGTATTGCTTTAAAAAGAAAGAGAAACACACTAGTGTCATGAAGCAAATATAAAACACGCAGTCATGTTCAAAATACATACAAAGTTGGAAACCATTCAAGATACTTCACTAACCTTGATGCAGCTTGCTCAAGCATCTACAATGAAAAAATAAAAATAAGTACGTTACTATTATAGATAGCATACCAAACAGTGTCATTTCATCTATACAACTATGCAATTTCACAGAACTAGAGGTTGCAAGTTAATCAAGTCAAAACAAAAGAATCATTATGAGAAGAAGATGGAAAATGATCAACTTACCACTCGGTGAATTAAACAATTGTGGCATGGATGAATCGAGAGGCTAATTGTTGCAAATTAACACTACATTTTAACTAATACACTACCATTTTGTCCTACTGGAAAATGCATTTTCATCGATCATAAACTCTTCATGATAGCATGGAAGTATTATAGGTATGCTTGTCATTCGGTCGGTTCGAATCGGTAATGGGTGTTACTAACTTCAAAATCAAAACTTTCGGTAATGAAATATGACTACCAAAAACCAACCAACCAATTTTTTTTCGGTATGAGATAAATCTTACCAAATTCGGAATTTCGGTTTTCGGTATTACCAAACTTTATAACAAATATATTTTCTGAATATAACGAAACAATAGAGGAAACAATTTTTTTTAAAATATAGTAATTGACACCATAACGTGTCTACTAATATGGTGTAACTTGTTTAGTAGGTTAACTATATACATGTACATCTTTATGAACCAACCGTATATAAAATGCAAAATTTTTGAAAATATTATTAAATAGGATATGATCAATATGATGAAAAATAACTATGGTAGGAAAATCACATATTGCCTGTAACGTTTGGGTCTTGATCAAATCAGTCAATATTATTTATTCTTATGATTCCCCATGGAGAGCCATATCATTGAGATGTAAATTTTCTAATATTTTTACACCGAAACATTTCTTCTCATTCATACGAGAGGCTAGGAGCGGAAGTATCGATCAAAATAAGACATAAATGGTTAAATAATAACATTTTCGTGTAATAAGTGATATCATATTAAGGTTGATCGCATTGATCAAGTTCTAAACATTGTCAAAAAATAGGTGAAATTTGTTCCATAGTCGTATTTAAGTATACTGACCAAATAGAACTGACAAATTTTGATTTTATAAATTTTAGTGTTAGAAACCATAACATTCCTACTAATGTGGTGTAACTTGTTTAGTAGGTTATTTGCAAGTGTAGAGGAAGCAAAATTTTTGATACTCATGTGAAATAAGATATGATCAGTATAGTGAAATACGGCTAAGGTAGAAAAATTACATAATTTGGGTAACGTGTGTGCTCAGATCAAAATGGTTAACCTTATTTGCAAATATAAATGTTTAAATAACTAACATTTCGGTAAATTCGGTATTTATCAAAAACCAAACCAACTTTTTCAGTATTTTTCAGTTTCGATTACCAAGTTTCGGTTTATTAAATCGAAAATATTGGGTGAGTTTGATATTTACCAAACCAAATGGCAGCCCTAATTATAGGAGTTGTCATTTTTCAATATGATGCTTCTGTAATTGAAACCCTACCCGGCAAACTACCCAATTGATCCCCCAACTTATGCATAAGGAAATTTAGACATTGAAAATTACTGATCGAGATGCCTTACTTTGTTAACCTGGGTATTGGAAAGCTCCTTCATGGGCAAGGAATGCTCTACTTTCTTCTCATTCGGCTTGTTTGTCTTCTTCTGATTACCCTAAACACAATGCACCAAAATCCATCAAATATTTTCATCAAACAAAACATGCAACACCAAATTTCCAACATGAAAGAGGCACAGAGAAGAAATGAGAAACGAACCGGTGGCGTGGGAACACGCTTGGCAGGCTTTGATTTTGGCATGGACGGCGGCGTTTTAGGTTTGTTCTCCTTCTTCTCCGCTCGTTGCGGCGTTCCTTTTCTAATATTCGGACCCATGAGAATATTGTGTTCTTCTGAAGATACCAACGGAGGTGACTCTGAGCCTAAGAAAAGAAAGAAGAGAGACAACAAAAGCCACATATGGCTGGCTTTGCATGAGGCCTTGATGCTGCTGCCTCCGTCTTCCTCTTCCTTTCTTTCTTTCTTTCCTCGCCTGCCCTCCTGCCTTGTTTCTTTTGTTTCGTAATTTGGTTTCACATATTTTTTTTTTGTTTTTTTTTCATGGTTTGTTAAAAACTTAAGGAAATGGCGTGATCAGATTGAGTTGTGGTAGTACCGCAACAAAATTGTCCGTCTGTTTTCATCCGTAAATAACTGAACGGAATCTTGAGTCCCTTCTCTCCGACACGTGCCCCGGCCCTCTCTAGCCTGTTTCCCGCCACCCCGCGGTACGTGGACTGCCTCACTGCTGCGACGTCGTTTTTGCCGGATTTGTCTGAAATATATATATATATATATGTATATATATATATATGACATACATCAACCTAAAAATTAGAATAAATAATATTAATTTTAGCTTACAAAAGGTCAAATTTGGCTTATAAAATTGCTGGAGCTAAATTTTTTTCATTAAAAATAATAATATATATATATAACTTATGATGAAAGTAACTTTAGGCTAAATAAATTTGACATTTTAACTTTATAGCGGGAGTTGGTCTCAATTAGCAAGGCTGAATAAAGGGCGAATAGAAATTTGAAGAGTTTTACAAGAGCCCCTTTAGCTTCAATCCTTCATTCCTTCCTCATTATTTCTGATTTTTTATCTGACTTACTCATATTCTTTGGCGCCCTAGAGAAGGATCGGTTGTTTTAATGGATATATACTTGTTCATGTGGATAACCAAAATCAAAACCAAACCAAACCAAACATATTAAGCTAATTAAACTAGTCATTTGAAACTCGTTCCAAAACAGCACCAAATGATTCAAATGCCTTTCCACTTGTGATTACCAGTAGTTATTTATTCTCCTCCATATTATTAAGCCTTTCCACTTGTGATTACCAGTATTCTCCTCCATATAATTAAGCACGAAATGAAGTTGTTGCATGCACATGCCTGCATACACATAGCCGTCATGAAGAAGTATAATGAATTGAAGACAACATAAACAATACAAGTTTCAAGCTAGTATCCAGGGAGATCGTCTTCCACCGTACATAAAGGGTAAGGATCCTCTCCTTGGCTGTTAATTGGCCTTGGCTATCCTTGACTTTTACTCTCAGCCATTGATGACAAATCTGAAGGCTTATATAGCCCCACATCAGCAAATACCCTAATATTACACTCAACTGCCTAACGCCGTTAAATTCTCTCTTTTTCATTCTTTTCCTCTTTTCCTTTCGTACTTGAAATTCATTCTCTTAAACCAATTGCAGCCTGCAACTTGAAAACTTACTTGAAGATGATATTCATGGAGAGAAACATCACCGAGAAACATTCAAAACCCAGCTTTACCCATTCAAACTCATCCTCCTCCACAATCAGAAGTAATTATTATTAAGAATTAGACGGGTACAATTAGACCGGAGTTTGAAGTGGAGGTGTGAAGATTGAAGAGTCATTCTCAAATACCCAGCAATGTTCCACGACTAGAAGCAAACCCGATTTTCCAGATTCCCGTATTATAGTGGTTCCCTCCCTAACCTATTCAAAACCTCAAAGCACCAATCTTTAAGAAATCTCCATATTGAAACCGTGTATAATGGATCTGATGAAAACAAAAAAACAAAATCAATCCAAAAGTGAAAGCATACCAGCGAATGGAAAAGTCCTCATGAAGATAATCAGTTGCGAATCATCGATTATTAATTTTAATGTGACCAATTTGCAGCGTATTGGGTTTAATAATATTTGGAGGATCCATCTCTGTTGAATCATTACTTCAGGATTAATGTGACGAATTTCCCGCTTATTGTTTTCAATGATTCAATGTTAAGTGCAGAACTGCAGATGCTGGGTTTCATTCGGATGAAGATGCAGAAGACGTTGAAGGAGATGAGATGACCTATCGAAGAAAAAAAAGGTTTTGACAATACAACTACGCCGATTTAGATTAAACTTTCTTTTAAATACAATCATTTATTAATTAGGTTAATTTATTATAAAAAAAATTATTTATATTTAATTTTATAAAATAAAACATATTTAAGAATTAAATTATAAGATTTGTCATTGTTTAAATGTAAACCAATTATACGGGTTTTTGACCGCACCCCTAACTCTAAAATCTAAACCTAAAACCTTATACCCAAAACTCAATTCCACCATAAACCCTAAGTCCTAATTACCCCTAAACCCTATACCTAAAATCTAATTCCTTCATAAACCATGAACCTGCTAATTAAACCTAAACCTTATACCCAAAACTCAATTCCTCCATAAACCATAAACCCTAATTAAATTCTAAACCCTAAAACCATATACCCAAAACTCAATTTCTCCATAAACCTTAAACTCTAAACCCTAACCTAAAACCCTATACTCAAAACTCAATTCCTCTATTTGTAACCTAACTTAAAGATAGAAAATTAGAAGGGCAAAAATGTCAGTGAAAAAATTGAGACAAATTTAAATTTTTGAAATAAAATCTATAAGGCAGACTAAATTATTACATTGAGTGTTGTAACAAAAAAATTATTACATTGAGTGTAAATTTATTTTAAAACAAATGAATGAGTTTATCTTAAAATATGATGGATTTTTCTCTAATTATCTAAAAAAATGAGAAGACGATGGAGATATAACGCCGTTAAATGTTGATAAGTGTGGAGTATTTTTTTGGTCGTGACAAGTGTGGAGTATTAAGTGGAGTATTTATTCGTATTTATTATATCAATTTGCTGATGTGGCGCTTTATAAGCCTTTAGATTTGTCATCAATGTCTGAGAGTAAAAGCCACGGATAATCAAAGCCATCTAACAGCCAAGGAGAGAATCCTTATCCGTGCATAAAACATTAGTATATTATGAAATAATTGCAAATTACATAATGCTTTCCTTCAAAAATGAAATGAAAGTGAAAGGATGATGTATGCGATGAGGGATTGCAAGTCAATAGTTGACAATCTTGGTCCCAAAACCAAGTCAAACTTCATATCCCTAATTTTTATTCGAAGTTAATAATTTGGTTCAAAATTAAACTTGCACAATAACACATGTTACACAAGATGGACGACCTATATTGGATTGACGAGTTTTCAAGTATATGGGCATAGAACTCCCTAAATGGTGTCACTTGTGTAAAATTTTGAGTGGGTTGAGTTTCTATATGACAACTTTAACATGAGTCGTCCTTTTTTTGTTCCTAACATCTGGGTTGATTGATTTTGGTTGGATCTTTGGTATTTCTTGTACACTTGTTCCCTCATTCTTTGTCTTGTCATCTTCATGTAGCACACGTCTCCCCTCTGACACTTGTAGTTATATAATAACTATCTATGTGATTATTGGCCATCACTTTTAAACAATATAATCCGTGATCGTCTTGCACAAGCTGTTTATATATTTCGGTTAACATGTTGGCCTTCCTGTCTCTCTTTGATCATTTTTTGCTATGGAGTTGTCACAAACTTGGAGCTGGAGCTCTGGGCTGAAAGGTCTTTATGTGGTGTTTGCTTTCATTTCTGCTCTCTTTCTGGGTTTTCTCAAAGGTAACCCTTGTCTTCTGCTCCAGATTCGGTTTGATTATTGGACTACTTGCATGTTCTGCAGAGCTACACAGGAAAATTCAATGGTGGGTGCTTGGAGTTTTCATTGGTTGTTTTTATCATTGTTGCAGGTGTTCTTGTTGGTCCTGTTTCTGCGCTAATACTGATCATAGGGAATGTGGGAATCATTTTGGGGTTCTTTCCTGCACATGTTGCCTGGACAATCTATACTCTTATAAAGTGAGAGCCTTTTTGCCAAATGAGTACCTTTTAGATTTCTCAGTATGTTAATTTTTTCTGGTTTGTATTTAGATATATGCAAATGTTTGGTATTCGCAGGATTGATAGATTTGATATACCACTTAAAGTTGCAATCTTGTTTTGCTTGCCTGCTCTATTTGGTATCTGGTTGGGTTTGAGCATAGCTGGGAGTGTTCTTGTGGGGTTGGGCTATGGGTTCTTTACTCCTTGGGTTTCTACCTTTGAGGCTTTCAGGCACGGAAATGAGTTGAATAAGTTCAAACATTGTGTTGTGGTAATGTGTTAAACTTGATCCTTGTTTCTTCTAATTCAGTATCTGATTTTGTAATACTAAGACTCAGTGTGCTGCCTTGATACATAGGATGGAACTTGGGAAACTGTTAAGGGAAGCTGCACTGTAGTTAGAGACTTTGCAGACTTGTGTTACCATTCTTATCCACTGTACTTGAAGGAGCTGCGCGAATCCCCTGCTTCAGAAGAAGTTCGAACTCTAAGGTAATCGTGTCGTGTACTAATTAGTACTTTAGTGATGTATGTTTGAGAAAGTAACTAGATTAGAGATCTCAGATAGCCCAGTGATTTTCTTTGGAGTTATCTTGTAGGTTGATTCATATACCAGCATGTATACTAGTTGGTGTTTTGGGGCTAGTGGTGGAGATTCCTCTTTACACTGTAATTGCTGTTGTGAAGAGTCCATATATGCTATTTAAGGGCTGGTATCGACTGATTTACGATATGATCAGTCGAGAAGGACCATTTCTTGAAGTAGCTTGCATCCCTATTGCTGGCTTGACAATTCTTATGTGGCCAATTGTGGTCGTTGGAAGCATCATACTGACAGTCATTGGGAGCATTTTTGTTGGATTATATGCAGCAGTTGTAGTATATCAGGTTTCCTCTGACTGAACACTTTGACCCTCTTTTGCTCTCTACCTCCTGTGCCTTTCATGATCACTGACATTATGTGTTGTTTAACAATTGATGAATGAAGGAAAGATCTTTCAAAAGAGGTGTGACTTACGTGATTGCAATGGTTGCTGAGTTTGATGAGTACACAAATGACTGGTTATATCTTCGAGAGGGCACCATCTTTCCGAAGTCAGTAAATTTTGCATTGTCATTATATCAGCTAGTGTTGATAGAAAACGATGTTATTGCTTGCTAGATTAGGTGGTTTTTTTTTTCTTCTGTAAATAATAGATATTTACAGTATTGCTCACATTATGCACATCCAGGCTCCATTATCGAAAAAGATCTGTCTCTCAACCATCAGAGCTTTCTGTCCGAGGAAGGCAAGCAGCTGGAGGTAAGATCAATTCTGCTCCAATGGAGGCACCTGCAATGCATTTGCCACGTTTGGCCAATTCAAGATCAGTTAGAGAGTCTATACATCAAGTTAAAATGGTACAGGTATGCTATGGAAGTTTTCTCACATTCAACATAGGTTATGAAAGCTCAAACCCACACATATTTAGTTCCTTGTTTTCAATCGATTCTTGTTCTAGGAAAACTAAATAACTCCTCCCACATATTTTACTCAAATGCAACAGATATGGGGACATATGATGAGAACCTGTGAACTGAGGGGTAAGCAACTGTTGGATGCGGAAGTTATAACCCCAAATGATCTCTATGAATGTTTGAAATCTGAGAACAGCAATCAAGGGAGCATCATTAGTGTTGGTTTGCCTTGTTATTCATTCTTGCACACTCTTCTCTGCTCAATCGGATCAAATTCGCCTGGTTTACTGCTGCTTGATGATGTTGAAGTTACCTATATGAATAGACCACAGGACAAACTGATAGACTGGTTCTTTAATCCTATAATGGTCCTCAAGGAACAGGTCAAGGCCATTAAATTGGAAGAGGGTGAGCTGAAATATTTGGAGAAAGTACTACTTTTCAAAAGCAATAAACAGCGCATGGAAGCTTGGGATAATGGAAGCTTAATACCTCAAGATGCTCTAAGAGCTGCTCAAATCCAAGGCATTAGTAGAAGGTATGAAGTTTTGCTTATATTCAAATTTTATTTAGTCCTCCTGCGTATTCATGTTTTGAATTGGTGAATGCGCATTTGTAGGATGATTGGGATAACGAGAGGTGTCTCAAAGTTTCCTACTTATAGGAGGAGATTTCACCAAGTAGTGAAGAACTTGATCACACAGTCCTTACAGGAGGCCACCATTCCACCCAGTTCTATTGAATCTACCTTCATCGAAGATGTTTAGCATGACATCGAACTTGTTTTCTACACATAAATCTGCCTTGTAATTAAATTCCTCAGGATCTTATTTTAGTCTGTTAATCAGACATTCAGATATCAATACTTATTAGTAATAGAGTAATGATTCACCATACCAAAAATCAATGATGTATTGTGATTTTTAGAGAACTTGATTCATAGTTTCATACTTCAGCGATGTATTGTGAAGAATGACTACATTAGAGCCTATGTAGAGTTTTCTTGCAGATTGATTCATGTGCCTCAGTATACCACAGTTATTGTTGTGAATAGTCGCTCTGGTTAAGGATGTTATCGACTGATTCTCAATCAGATTAATCGGAAGGTCCATTTCTTTGAAGTGGCTTCCATCACCATTGCTGGTTTCACAATTCTGATCTATGTGGCCAGTTGAGTTTGTTGGAAGCATCTTACTAGTTGTCTCCAGCGATTTCATTGCATTGCATGCAGTTGTAGCATATCAGTTTTGTTTATAGAATAACCATTGACCCTATATTATTTTCTCCCATCTGCAACTCTGCAGCCTTCCATGATAACTGAAACTATGCTAGTTTTAACTGTTTGTGGATGAAGGAAAGATCGTTCAAGAGAGGTGACTTATGTGATTGCAGTGGTCGTGGAGTTTGATGAATACACGATTACACAAACGACTGCCTATATAAGATATTGTTGTTCGAGCTTATTATGCATACCCTCTTGAAATATTAACAAGCTAAGAATGATCTCATTATGTGCAGCCATGCCCCAATATCAAGAAAGATCTATCTCTCAACCATTGGGGCTTTCTGTCGGAGGAATGCAGGGCTGGATCCACGTAAACTCAGTTCTGCTCCTATGGAGTTACCTGCATATGGTGCTAATACTCGAGATCAGCTAGAGAGGTTATATATGAAGTGAATACGGCACATGTACACTTTCTGTTAAGAAAGAAGTTTCTTCATTGTGAAAAAACGTTATGAAAGACTGAAAGCTCAAACGTTTACATGCACATTTACTCTGAAAATTAAATGCTAAAGAGCTGATCAAATGCAGGGCCTTAGCAGAAGGTATGAAGTATTGCCTCTATTCCAACTCCAAACTACCAAAAAGAAAACAAGAGTCCCACGGTTTGTCATGAAAGCTTTTGCAGGAGTTTGTTCAACAATTTTCATGATTTGGTAGCAATAGACTAGCATTTGGTTACACTAATTTCTGTTTAAATGAAATGCCCTTTTCTAATTTTGAATACTCATGTTTTGTCTTCTCAAACAAAAGACTTCTCATGTTTTGAATTGGTGAATGTACTTGTAGGATGATTTGAATACTAAAAAAATCCTACATATATATGGGTGGATATATCCTTAGCCAAGTTGTGAAGGCCTAATCAGTTCCACTGAATTTTCTGTATGTTTAACTTCTTTTTCTTTTGCTTCTTCCTTACATCATTGCCTTGGTAATTTTGAGAAAATCCGGGGTATGCCTAGTAATTTTAAAAGAAAAAGATGTGAATATTATCACTCATGGTTATGCATTGTCACATCTCAATTTTAAAATTATTTTATTGTTGGTTACTTTTTGTTACTTTAATATTTTATTATTTATAGTAAGCGTTTTATCATAAAGAGGTCGTAGTTGACTTTTTCGTAGGATTGTTATTTCAGAAAACTTTTTTCATGGGAGTTGTATAGAACGTTGATACGAGTGCGTTGACATATGACACACTTAAATCATAGTTCGCATGAAGAAGTTATGGTCTAAAAACAAAAGTTACTATTTCTGAAAAAGCATATGAAAAAGGAAACTTACCAAAATGGTAAGTGGTAAAAGTCAGAAATTCAAAAAAAAATCTCTCTCTTGTCCCTACCGAAAGTTCATCGACGCAAGGCGCTGTCATCAAGCCACTAGAGACCGCCGCACCTGTCCCTAAAGGTTCGTCACCGTCCCAACTTCCGTTCTAGACAAATGGTTGGCCGAGAGATGCCGCCGTTTAGGAGAAATCATGGCGAGAATGTGCGACTGTGTCGACACTGTTTTGGCAGAATTTCTCTCTCCTCAGTTCATCAGTTTGTGAGTTCTTTATATGGTTTTGTTGGGTTTGATTAGTAGAACATTCCCTTAGAATTTGGTAGCTCGATTCGTTGTGTGAGAGTAGAATCGACGAATTGAAGTTTTTAGGGATTGATTTTGGGGATTTTTACATTTTTATTTGATTGACCTGTTTAGGTTTAGAATTGGTCTTCGACTTCTTCTATAAAGTTGTTCGAAATGTTCAGAGAAATATGCTATCAAATTTTGGTGGCGATTGGAGATGGGTGGAGTTTGGCCACCGACGGATGATAGGTGCATTTTATGCAACGTTCTAAATGCATTTTCGACCTCATTTAGCTATGTAATTCCTTTAATAATAATTATTAAAACTTAGTTTGTGTTTTTAGGTCACATATAAAGCCAAGCAGCACAAGAGAAGCAAAAAAGGAGAAATCTTGAAGAAAAAGGAATTTATGTGGTGCAAGGAAAAAAATCAGAAAATCTGTTAAAAATCATTATTCAACTTCGATAGAGGATAGTGATTAGCTCACAATGATCCAGTTGATGAACCTTATATCAACGGAAAGCTATAAGAGTCTATTTTCCAGAACATTTTTCGGATCGTCAATATCTATTTTTATGAAGAAGTTATGACCATTTTAGTGATTGAAGGTCAGTCTGTCCGAAATTCTGATTTAGACCGAAACTTTAATTTCAAATCCCACATTACAAAGACAAGTCCATGGATGAAAGTTAGGGTTTTATAACCCTAATAACAGCTGCTTATGACTTGACATCATTCCAAAGAGTTTTTGGAGAGACATCTATCTTTGGACGCCCAACATTAGTCCATTACCACCATCAAACCCATTCCCCTTCTAATGTTTTGTTTTATTTTATTTTCCTTATGTTTTTGTAGTAGTCTTTGATAGTTAGGAGCTGCCTAAACCCTATACATGTGTAAACCATGATTTTGGCGTTAATTTTATTGTTTCTTGAATATTGAATGTTTGTTGATTCATTGGTTTTTCATTGATAAATTCTTATTTTGTTTATTATGGTTACAAACTTAGTAAACATGCTAGGGTTTTAGTGCTATGATTTTGTGTTTTGATCATCATGTCAAACATATTATCAAAATTAGCACATGAGTGACTTGAGTCCTATTCATATGAGGCATTTAGGTAGATTAGGGCAACATCAGTACTGAAATTGTCTAACTTTATTCATAATCTTTTCTATTTTAATGACTTCTATGCAAGAGCTGTGTGAGAACATCACTCTAGGTTTCATGTTAGAAACTAAGTTAAGTTGAAAACATCATTCTCTTAACATACCAAGTGAGAAAGGTTGATAGGTTAAATTCAACACATCATTGGCTTAGCTTGGGTAAAGACATTCGATTAAATATGAACACTTAGGTTGACAAATCTTTGGTGAAATATGTTCTAGTGGTGTATAATTGTTCCTAGCTATTATTATCTCATATATTTCAAAACCGCAAAACATTCTTTTATTTTCATAGGTTTTCTGTCCTCTATTTTGTCAAATTTATTTAGCATAGTAACTCAACTCCAAAAATTGTGAAACTTTGACAGTAGTTAGTTTAGTGTGTCTAGTTCCTGTCTGTAAATTTTCGTCTTGTTTGGAGTAGCTTAGAGTTGTATGTCGATCAGTTCTTTTTGATTGTACATATTACATATTTAGTTTAGATCGAATCTTAGATTGATGATTTAGATACAATCCTCTGCGGGAGACCATTACTTTTCTGTACTGTCATCGACAACTTAGTTGTGATTGTAGGGTTTATTTATAAGTCTATTTAAGGCTAAGCAACGGCGACAGAGCTACTACTTTTGGGTAGTTTTTCGTGTCAATTAAGCTGTATAAAATAAAAGAAGTTCAATGGTGTGAAGTTCATAATTTTCGGATGAGTTTTGGTTAGGTTTTTCAATTTTTCAAGTTTAGTAATTTTGGCGGATAAGAAATTATTATTCTAGCTATTGATTATTGTTTGTTAAGCGTTAAGGAATATTCTTAGTATTCATAAGCTAACGTTGAAGGCCGGTTAGGATGTTGTAAAAGTTTGAGAAGTGAGATAAGCGAAAGGGGTTTGACAGACGTTAAGATGTATTTATTTTTACCCTGAATTTACAGTGTGATTCTAAGCATGGTTTTTGTGTCAGGATTGAAGGAGACCATGCTTGAGTGACGATTTCGGACTTCGTTCGGCTAAGGCCTAAATCTGTGAGTGAAACTTTTCTTTGAGTTAAATGCATGCATTGATTTTATATAAAATTAATGATTCTATTTCACGGAATTTTAAATAAGGGGATGGACTCTCTTTTTATGAACTATGTTCCATGATTATATTTTTGGATGAAAACTGTCAGATATATTTTAGTGGATAACATTTAATTTGGAAAGTTTCTGAAAATAAGATTTTTGATGGAATTCTTATTTAAATTTGTTATGGTCATACAATTTTATACGCTCTTATCAAGCTTGGATTTAAGTTTGAGTTTAAATTATTTATTGGACTAGTGGGCAGTGATACTATTCTCTTAAGCTCTAGCTAGTGGGTCAAGTTGATTTTATTCCCGTGAGCTCTATTGATTTTTACGGAATCGTTATTTGTTTTTTCACATATGGAACATGATAAGAGATTTTTTTGAGAATTTCTTTAGTTAAGGCAAGTTATATTTCCTAGTACGGTCGGGGAACCATACCTAATGTCTTTGAGATATTATTTTGGAGAAGTGTTTTGCTATGATTTTCTTGTATATTTTTATTTCACCTTGAAGAGTCGTTATATACATATTATTGTTGTTAGCTACCCTTTATAGTGGCCCTCATTTGATGATGAGCTGGGTGCATAGCGTGGGGTGCTCTTATATATACGTGGCGCTCACCTGATGGTGAGCTGGGTGCAACTAGAGTCTTAGTATGCTTCGATCATAGCTTGAGAGGCTCATCGTTATGATAAAACCTCTTACCCTATTTTATATTGAGTTTTGAGCCAATGAGATTGACATGATTTTTATTCTTAAGTCACTTATTAATTAGTGATTTACCAATTGTGACATGATTAAAGGTTTTCAGAAATTTTCAAGGGAGAACATTATTGTTGATTTCGATATTTCCGAATTTCACTACCTATTTTTTGATATTTATTTTTGTCAATTCTGTCTAAGGTTTTTAAAAATATTTCTACCCTGGGCCATTCGTTTAAAATGCCCATATTGCAAGTCAACTTAAAAGTGGTCGAGCGTACAAGAGATCGAGGCATAGTCAATAGTTTGTTGTCACTTGCCCTTTTTATTTCTCGCTAAATTAGATTGCTCTGGTGACCTTAGAAATTGCGTTAGTTGATTAACATTGGAGTTGCAGTTAGTATGGTAATGTGATTTGTGAAGTGTAGATGTGAAACTGGAAGCAGAATGACTGCAGGTGTAATGGTTGGAGGATTTGGTTTATTGAAGTGTTTGGTTGGTTTACAGGTAGAGTTGTCTAGTTTTGTAAAAGGTTATGTCGAAATTTCAGTAGAATTTTTTTAAAAATGGATCCCGCGGGGTTGATCCTGAATTTCAATGGGAAATTCAGGGTTGGTCCTAATATATATAGTTGATCAAGGTCTGTTGCGTTATGTTGTTCAATATACAAAAAGCTGAGGTATCAATACAAGGAATTACACCAATGAGAAGAGGTTTATGCATCCAGGTCATGCGTTTTAAGGGAAGTGCATGCATGCATTTTAAGAGGTTCATCCGAAAAGAAAAGAAAAAACATGAAAACTATACTAAGCTGGCAGGAGTGGCAGCACATGTGAAACCATCTTATTTGAACAAGCTAGATGAACCTCGGAAGTATTGAAGTGTTTGCCTTAGGCCCTAAAAGTAAAAAGCACAAGAGAAGTTCATACAAATTCCCGGATTATAAATCCAGTTCGTTGTGTACGTTTTCTTTAGCAATGCCCTATTCTTCTTCTAGTAGAAAAAATTACATAGTTTAACCACTAAAAGATCGGTGTAAATTCGTTTCCCGTAATGAAATAGTGATGCACTGTCGTATATGTTGCTAAGTGTGGAGTGTGGACAAGAACTAGAGCACCTACACCAGATATTATGACACCGAGAAAATAACAGAAACGAAAGTGCCTCCAACACTACCTACACCAGATATTATGACACCCCTGATCGACGATCGCATCCTATTCAAACATTTCGAATAGTTTCTATGACCCATTTACCAAAATTCAACGATATCATCCTCATCCTATAATTGTTAAGGTATATACTATATAATAAGATCTAGTCTAGTTCTGGTATATATACAGTATATATTGCTATTCTTAATGGTAAATGCCATGGATTGAGCTGGAGTGAGTGAAGTTTATGCGATTGATTTTTTTTCTTTGAATTTGGTTCCGATCCGCTCTAGAGTATTGTGTTGTTTTCTATTTTCTGAAAAATGTATATGGGTCCTCGATCTCTGGACGTATCCACTCAAAAGGCTGTTTGGGCTGCAGCTCAACCCAGATTTATCTCAAAAAACATCTAAATATTGTATAGTGTAACAAATATCCGAAGTTCCCTCACAGATCAATTGGTTATGGGTTTTGTTTCCTCTCATCGAGTCACTGGTTCGAACCAGACCCTCTCTACCTTTTTCCTTCTTTTTCTTTGTTTTCCCCCTTTTTCCTTCTTTTTCTGTTTTCTCTTTCTTCTACTGATTTCATTTTCCTTTTCTCCTTCTTTCTTTGTTTTCCTTTTCATAGTGTTTTCCCGTTCTTTTCTTTCCTATTATCTTTTTCATTTACTAATATGTACTATCTTTTCTTTGTTTTTTAGTTTTACCTTAAAATTCGGCCTATGCTCGATTAGCCTAACTCATAATCAAATCTTAGATACGTCCCTGTCTCTGGCTAATCTTCGACAGATCTTCCATTACCGAAGTAAGGACGTGGAAGACCCGGATGTCGGATCCAGTGGCAAGAGAGAGAAGAATACATGAGAAAATGATTTTGATATAAGTAATGAGAGATCTTGGCCATTAATTAGAAATAGACAGCTAAGATCAACTTATTAAGCAATAGTAGAAGTTCTTAGGAGGGAATTCGGATCTGTATAAAGCTAGGACTCTTGGGATAACATATTCGATAAATTTAGATGATTTCATTTAAAATTTTCTTCGTACTAGCTATAAGACTAAGTTAACTGACTCTTTCTCCGTGTTCCACGTATATATGCCACGAATTGTTGTAACAAGGGATACACATACCTAACCATCGGAAAAGGTGAACGTCACACATACCTACTGCTCTTTAGAGCCTCTTTGGATTCCGGTATTCTATTAACGTCCCTAATGACCTCATAAGTCTAAATTCATAAAAATGATTTCATGCATCAAGTATATACAATCTCGTAAGTTCACTTTTATAAGACTAGACAAACAAATAGAGGATATCCTGATATCCTCTAAAGTGGATAGGTTTCTAAATTGGCTTATATCTAAATAAATTGAATTAGTTGTTAATTTTGATGATAATATTGTACCTACACATATAATTAATTATATGAAATGGATATGGACTAAATGATGAGCTGTTGATTCAACCACTTGACATGGAAGCTCGCTAGCTAGTCACTGTCTTAGACTTAGTGAGATGCATGTATGCGGCGGCAAGACTAGGTAACTGGTTTTATTTCTGTTTTTGTTTTTTTCTCTTTCCCGATGTTCATCTCCTTTTAATTTATGAAATAAAATACGTTTTCATGTTGAGGTTTGTCTGCTGTACCGATCAGTATTTAATACCGACTGATTTTTACATGGAGGAGAGGAAGCATGTGTTTTACAGGGGACTGGTAGGCGGAAATCTGTCTCTGTTACATACCATACAGCGCTGCAGGACAGAATTTTGAACATGTTGATCATCATCTTTAAACTAGAAAACGTGATCTCTCTGGCTCCCTTATCCTTTCGGTCCAATAGTAATATAGTAAACGAAATACAACTCGTTTACGATCTCTAGCCAGCCACCGGAACTACCTACTTTTGTCGTACTTAATTTTCCTATATATTCTGCTAAATCAAAGCATTGATCAATATCATTATCAAGAACGATAAACATGTATTCTGATCTGTCTGTGATCCTTCCTCGAGTTCTCATCGTCTCTAGACGTACGGTTCGCAAGAACAAGTTCGTAGATTTTGTGGGTACGTACGTATTTGAATTATTTGAAGCACTTATTTAAGTAAATATGAACTATGAATTGATTGATTCATAGTACATGTCTGTGAATTGAAATGGCAGGTGAATTTCATCTCGATCTTATAATAAAGTATGGGGCAGTACCAGTAATTGTTCCCCGAGTAAATGGAGTGCATATGTTACTGGAGAGCTTCGAGCCCATTCATGGAGTTTTGCTTTGTGAAGGAGAGGATATTGATCCATCTCTTTACCAAAGCGGCGGCGACGACGACGTTTCAAAGGAAGAATTGGAAGAAATCAGGAGGCTTCATGTAAGCGACACGGTCATAGATAAGGAGAAAGATTCAATCGAGCTGAGGCTGGCCAAGCTATGCCTAGAAAGGAACATACCCTACTTAGGAATCTGCAGAGGCTCACAGGTCTTGAATGTTGCATGCGGAGGTACCCTTTACCAGGACATAGAAACCGAGCTCGGAAAGCCCTCCAAGGTTAAAGGGAGAAAGGTTCAACATATAAACTACGACGACTACGATGGACATAGGCATGAGGTTGAGGTGGTGGAAGACACTCCACTGCACCATTGGTTTAAGGAGGAGGAGGAGGAGGAGGATGAGCAGATTAACGAGGGAGGCAATAAGTTGGAGATTAGGGTTAATAGTTATCACCATCAAGGTGTTAAGAGATTGGCTCACCGTTTTGTGCCAATGGCTTTTGCAAGAGATGGTTTGGTTGAAGCGTTTTATGATCCTGATGCTTATAATCCAGACCAAGGTAAGTTTATTATGGGACTCCAATTCCATCCCGAAAGAATGAGAAGCGCCGATTCTGACCAATTTGATTACCCTGGTTGCCCGTCTGCCTATAAGGTCAAATCTCACACTATCTCTATTGCTATTTTGGTATTATTCAGAGATCAATCGAGATTAAACCTTGCAACAATTGCATTCATGCATGTTTGCAGGAGTTTGTCAAAGCAGCAGTTGCTTACCAGCAGAAGCTTAATACCTTTAGCTCCTCATCATCCGTGCCGTCACAGTTGCCTCGAAAGCTTGACAGCGAAGTGAAGATAAAGAGAGACAGGATAGTAAGGAGCTTCTCAATTGCCAGAAACATATATAATAGTGGCCGTGGGATGATGCATTCGATCAAAGAATCTGAACTCGAACCCGGGGCAGAATTCCTAGAGGTTTTCAACTGCTTCAATTCGTTAATTTTTTTTAATTTAGTCCGTAATTTAACCCCTATTAACTTTGGTAGATCATATATATATTTACAGTCAAATGCAGCGTTGAGTTTGCAACAGCAGAATAGATTGAAGCAAATGGGGGCAACAGTGAGGAATGCAGGTTCCTACATAGAGAGACTGAAGTCGAATGAGGGAAGAGAGAAACAAGCGAGGAACGTGATGGCGAAAATGTCGGTTGAGCAGTTATCTGATCTCATGGGTTTCTATCATATGATGGGACAAATTTGCTCCGAAGTGTTGGAGAAAAAACTAATCGGCATGCATTAGTCTCATGTTTCTAGCCTGTTCTTTAGTTGTGTCATGCATGTTATGATATGCCAAAATTGAAAGTAGTTTTATCGTGCTACTATGTGGAGGACTCACATGAATCTTTTGAGGACTCACATGAATCTCTTGTTCCCTTTTGGACATCAAATTGTACTGTGTTTTTTTTCTAATGTAATGCAATTAAAAAAATTGTGATTTTCAATATTTGTTGACAATAATACTATCGCACTCATTTTACTTTGTCTGCATATTACTGAACTAATTTACAACATTCATATTTCTAGTAATAAATTTCCAAATAAAGACATTAATATATATTTTATCTTTAATTTCAAAATTTAATATTATCCTTAATCATATCATCCATTATACATTGTTTGAATTATATATATATAAGAAAAACCAATCCAGATTAGTAAAGATACACAATAAAAAAATACAATTAAATGTGTTATTTTCGATTGTCAGACTATGTGTAGTGCATAATTTTTCCATTCTTTCTAATATACAAGTATTTTGACCTTTCACTATGTGCGTGTTAACTTATTTTTATGTTTTTGTGAATTTACTTATTCATATTTCATCTTCACTTTTTTTTTTCTCTTTTATAGGAAAGATAATCTTATTCCCAAGAACATGGATTGTCTATTTTATCCATATTTTCTTAAATTATTAAATTTGAACTTTAATAAATCAAGGGCATAATCAGAAGTTCAAAAATTTAACCATTCCCACTGTTTTCCAAATCTCTTCTGGCTTTATTAATATAGATGAAAATATTCAATTTTTATGTGAAACTTAATTTACAAAATAAATGAAAATTTAAAAAATGAATAAAATAAAAGTTATAACTAGAATGACGAAAATAACTCTTAAAGTAACCACATGTGCAAGTCACATGTCCAAATTTAACGAAAAATTTGACATAAGTACCATATAAGAAAATTAAGTAATACTTGAGATAGCAAACTTTTCTCTTTTGTACATGAGGTATCAAATTATCAAAGTAGTCAGACCTCAAGTACCAAAGGAGGAATTTTCCTCTTTTTTTGATTTTTTTTGCCTTAAATCTAGCTTACTTTTTCTTGTCCTCAATAACGATACATTATACGCCATGTTACATTATCAACTTACTTCTTCTAGTATTTATCAAGGTTATGTTGTAAGTATAACAATTCCGCGACTTTTCTCCTCTCTCTCTCTCCTCTTTCTCTCTAGCCGCCAAGGGTTGTGGTTTCATATCTAGAGGAAAAAGTTGTGTGGTGCTCTCTCCTATGGTGCTTCAATCGCTGCAATGACTGCTAGCCTTGCCTGTAAGCTCTCCCTTGACCAAGAAGAGGAGCCGGTTGATTTTGGTAATCTCCGGTGTTCGACCAAAGACTTTGTTGCTCCTAGGTTCTACTTAGTCGACAGGTTGAACACAGCTCGTGCCATGGCTTTTGACTCCTTCTGAAGTGCAGTGAGAACGATGTGAAGGCTAACCACACTGGTGAAAGTGCAAGCTCGTGGAGATCGTTTTCTCTTCACCTTTGCAAATGAACGTGATGTGAATCAAGTAAAGAAAGGGAGCCCATGGAGCTTCCAAAGAGCCATGATTTTGATGAACGATTACGATGGCTTCTCGGATATTGTAGTTGTTCCTCTTGATTTCGTGCAGATTTGGGTACGGATCCAGAATCTCCCACAGGGTTTGATGACGGCGGCGACGACGCAACTGGTAGGAGAGACGGTTGGTCTGATGTTGACTGTGGATCAGGCAGCCCTCCAGTGCGGTGAAGCTAGGGTTCGGCTTCGGCTCCCTTTGCATAATCTGGTCCGTCTTGAGAGGAGACTTAGGGTTTTCCCTGTGGATGTAATCACAGTTGCTTTCAAGTATGAACGATTACTTAGGCGGTGTAGGTTTTGTGTACGGATTGATCATGGTGGACTTGCTTGCCCTCAGACGGAGGCGGCTGCAATGGAGGACGAAACCCTACCTGCAGGTATAACACCGAGTGCTCCTCCAATGGTGTTTAGGATGAATGTTCAAGCATACATTAACCCTCCAGTGATTTCTAACATCTCCTCTCTCTTCTCGTATGAGAGGAGATCAGTGACTATCAGGGAGGTTCCTGAATTCCCTTCACCGGTTAAGATCAACGGTGTCAGGCACCAAAGGGAAGAAGAAAGCAATGAAGACGAGAA
Source organism: Comarum palustre (assembly GCA_951800085.1). NCBI lineage: Eukaryota > Viridiplantae > Streptophyta > Magnoliopsida > Rosales > Rosaceae > Comarum > Comarum palustre. The sequence goes on along the minus strand of OX637588.1, from coordinate 8,507,087 downwards.
GAAAGCCTGTAATGGTTTGACACTGGTGGCGTTTCAGTTGGAACCCGAGGACCTATGGTTTGTGGTTGGCTCTGATGGTGCACTTGGGATCTTGAAGAGCTCTCCAAGGAAGAGAGGTAGACCTAGAGGTAGCAAAAACAAGAAGAAGACAGCAGATGAGGGAGCTTCGGTGAAAATGGCAACAGGTGTAGAGATGTTGGAGACTGGTTCAGCATCAGACGCTAGTGGGAAGTGATCCCAATGCAGTAACACCAGGATCCTAATACAAGTTAACAAGAAATAGCTGCAATTTGACACACATGTACATCATTGTGTCTCTAGACCTCATGTCTTGTTGTTAGTCTATTTGAGTATGTAGCTTGTATAGGTTATTTCCTTTCTAGTTATCATCCATCGTTTTGGACTGTCTTTTCGGTTTAGGTTTCCCTTTCAGTTTGCTTTGTAGCTTGAATAATGAATTTTGCTCTTGTAAAGCTTGCTCTTGCTTGAGCTAGCAATAGTTGGTCATATGGTCTTTCCAGCCTTTGAAATACAATCCATCAATTTCAAAAAAAAAACTTTCTTCTAGTTGAGACATAAGAAATGACATACGAGATATGATTTTCTCATAATTTTAAGTAAATTTAATTTACCTCTAATATCTTAGTTAGTCACATTGGAGCATTAGATCATTGAATAACTGTAGTTCATGCATTCTCAAGGCTTATATGCATTCTCATGGCATTTTATTCATGAAAATTTGAAAAATGCAGGCCCAACAACTAACTTTTATGTATTTGGGCACAATAAACAAATCTTATATTAGATTGGACTATAGTCTTTTAAAATCATTTAAATTGGCAAAGTGGGCCAATATTTAGTACTAGATGAGCATTTACACTTTAAAATAATACATAAAAATGAATAATATGTTACACAGGTAAACATGCCATCCAATAATATTGTGACATCTGTAAAAAAATTATAATTTTAATGACCTTTTAATTAGATTATACATGAATTGTTTAAAAACTTGTAATGAGGGCAACAAATGTTGCAATTACTTTGTTTACCATTATACTTACCACTAAATATGTTAAGTGCAGTACTTGTAGTATATATATCATGAATGATGTAATTTATTTAAGGGTGTTTCTATTCATACCTCTAAAAACACTACTTAAACCTAGGGGAGGACTTTTATGCACCAAAAAAACCAAAACTGGTCTAAACCGTACCGAACCGACACCGAATAACCGAATAGAACAGAGACAATCAGTTTTAGAATTCATAAAAACAGACTAGTACGGTTTCAGTTTACCGTTCCGCGCTTTTTAAAAACCGATTAAACCGAACCGAACCGATATATATATATATATATATATATATATATATATTCATTTACTTATTTATACTTAATTTTACATTATGTGTCATGTTCTTATTGATTATAAGTTACAAATAGTATACTTCCACAAAATGTTTATATTTTAAAGTATTTAAATCGAACCTAATTCTCTCTCATGTAGTATTCCCTATGTAGAGTTGGTTTACAAAGTTTGTATTTTTATGTTTCCATAACTTCAAGCATCCTAATCTTTTTTTCTTTCATTTACCATGTGTGAAATTTATTTCAAAAAATAGGTTTTGTAACCGAAACCGTACCAAATTTCAGTTAACCGACGGGTGCAGTTTTTTGTATGTACTTTGCGGTTTCGGTTTTGAGAACTATGTAACCGAGAAATGCGGTCCGGTTCTTGCCCTAAAACCAAACCGATTGGACCGAGTTCATCCCTACTTAAACCTCTCTTTTTTCAAGTTATAGTTAACTTTGTCAATTCATATAAAATTACAATTAAAGACACACATAAGAGTTTAAAAAAGCCTTTGTTTTACTGTTGCAACTTTAGCCTTTGTAATTGGACATCCCAATTTGTTGTGTCCAAACTGTCCACATATTCCACATGACATCTTTGTCCCTTTTTATCCAATTTCCCTTCAATGGGAGATGGTGGTGCTATGACCTTGATCTTCTCCCCTGCTTCCATATTTCTCTTAAGCTTTGGCCTCCTAGTTTGTCTTTTATAAAGAAAAGGAGCAATTAGATAATCCACTTGTTCTCAATCATCCTCCCTAGCGATAGGGTTTATGTTATGAGTGTATGTCTGAAAATAGGTGCTATGCATAAGATAATCATCACAATACAAGGAATCCTCTTGTTTCTTGAATCTTATTGCTCAAATAGCATGCACATAAGGGATGCCGCTTAACTGCCACCTTCTGCATGTAAATATATGTGAATACCCAAGTCGACAACATGCTTACTGCCATTTTTACCATTTTCAGTCACTTGGAATGTAAAAGTATACTTATGAGCTATGTACAGTGTTTCCCTCTCTCTAGTCTTATCTATAACCTTCTTTATCCTCGGACCAACCAAATTCTTCCACTTCTCACATGAAACCCTTCTATTAGCATTCATAACCATCATGTCCATGCTAATCTTCTCTAACATGAAAATAATGGATTTATCCCTAGAAGGTAAGATAGCTGAGTTGTTTGACTCACATAGATTGTTCATAAGAATATCACACTTCTAATGATCTTCAAAAAATGCCCTACTCCATTGTTTGGATGTTTTTTTTTTCAATCTAGTTAAATGCGTCTTGGCTGACCACCCTCAAATCTTCTATATGTTTGTTGTACCAAGGTTTGGTATACTGCTTCTCGCCGCATTCCACATCAACTACTTGAACCCCTCTCCTGGATTCTTTTCCTTGAAGTTATTGTATAAATGTCGAACACAATGTTTGGGGTGAGCATTTGGAAACAAAGCTACAAAATTCACAAGGATAACAAATGGTAAGTCATAAACAATGTGTATCTGAAAATTTAAAAACCATATCAAAGTTAATGGCATAAACTTGAACACACCTATTATTGAATTTCCTAACCCCTTTTGCTTGTCTGACATGAAAACATAGCTATTGTTATTCTTCATTTTAGATCCTCCCTTAAATAGTCAAGGAATCATGACCAAGTTTCTTGAATCTCTCCCTCAACAATATCATGTGCAATGGGGTATATCCCATTATTTGTATCTACTCCAACCGTTGTTAAAAGTTTCCCTGGATGCTGCCCTTTAATGTGACAGCCATCCAAGTATATGAGAGGCCTACAACCACTCATCCAACCTTATTTGCAAGCTTTGCCTTAAGAAAATATGAACATAATCAAAGTACCAAACCAATAAAATAGAGAAATATAGCATTAACACATCAAAGATTAATGAATCGTATATTCATTAATGTGCAGTTGTACCACTGTCAATGATTTCATTCCAACATTCTATCTAGACTGGAAAACAAAATCTGCATAATATATTGTCTACATTATCAAACTTTTATTTCAAAGAACTAAAGAAGAGTTTATTTCAAAGAATAGAATTATATATGTTAAAAATATATTGTTACATGGTAAACTGATCGTTAATGCTAGACACCGGCCATTTCAAAGACAAAATAAAAAATTTAAAATACCCCAATTTTAAGTCAACCATGTTCAGCAACAATCCAAGAATAAACCCAATTAAAAACCCAGAGCACACAATTTAATTAACTTCAAATTCATTGTTTTCAACCCTAACCTAAAATCAGTGTTTAACTCTAGCTAGTCGATGACATTCTAATTTGAAGTCAACAATCTTCAACAACAGTCCAACAACACCACCATTTAAAACCCAGAAAACACATATCGATTAGAATCAAATCCATCCCAATAAAATCCCGAACCCAAATTTTGGCCCCAAACTCGATGAACACTTCAAGAATGATGAGATAAACAATACATGACAAAGAAATAGATTAAAGTTAGAAGACTACAAAAAAGATATTCCAAAACTTACCCTCTTGTAATGGTGGTCTAGATTCTCTAAAATTCTCATACATCTTTCTAGCATCAATCACTTTGTACAGTTTGAGGTTCGCAAGAAAGGGACTGACACTATAACGAATCTAATCTAGTCAGCGAATCAATGATTTTCCCTCTCTTGAATCAAATCTTTGTGGAAAAAGTGAAATTGGCTATTTCGGAAGCATTTAGGTGTGTTTTCGATTAGGTGAAGATAAATTGTGGTTCAAGTATGAGGGAAAGTGAGCAGCTTTGAGTCGATACTAGTTTCCTATGAAATGCCATTTATGCTCTTTTTTCAAGGACACGTGTGCCACATGTGATCAAACAGATGGCGACCTGATGGAATATGGTTGCACGCCTTGGTAGTAAAATTAAGTGTAAGTGTCACATTGGTAGGTTTTAAAAGTTAGGTAACATTGACTTTACAACAAGAGTTTAGGCACTAATGGTGATTTTTTTTCTTGACTTTTGAAAAATATTGATGATATATAAAGCTTAAGTCAGAAAAGGTCATTACATATCCTCCCTCTATCAACATATGAATAGTTAAAAAGTTTGTGATATAAGATCATAGTGATACATAGAATATGCTTAATCATTAAGACGTTAAGATGCTTATTCATGAAAAACAAGTCTATAAGTGCATGACGAACATTGTAATACGCAAAATTAAAATAAAACCTAGCCCTAAAAGGCTAGCCCACCTATTCATAGGCCCTGAATTAGGTCCAAAAACCTTATCCCAAACCCATAATAAGTAGGGTAGCCCAATAGGCCCAAGAAAGTTGAGTGGCCCAAGTCCACCTAGTAGCCTCTGTCTTCCACGTCTCAGCTTGGTCGTGTCCTAACAGCCGCACCTCTGACTAGTTGCCATGGCTCCACTGCCTGAGCTTTCTTGACCACACGGGAGGCCATCTAATTGAGAAGATTGGATGTCAATCGTATCCATTATTTTGAAAAGGATTGATGTGCCTGATTCTGATCCTATAATCCAAGAAGTTGATCTTGCTTTTCAGAAGCGATCGAGCCCATAAGGTCGTTGACGACATCAATGATGCAATCGATTGAACATCCCTATCGAACGATGTTTCCATTCAATGACATCATCATCGTATTCTTGACTTGCACCAACCATGGAGAGAAGGGTTGCAGCCTTTGAACAGCGAAACACAATTGATTGAACAACCAATCTCGTCAGAACTAGATGATAGACCTCGATTTTGACAAAGATTTGTAGCTCTTCGTCGATGGAATTGGCGGATTATCACCGAGTAAATGAATTCGCCCGAGTGTCAACTTGGAGTGGTCAAATCTGAAGGTGGTAGAGAAAGGGCTAACCCACATCTTGGGTCCGCAGGAGAGAAGGTCATCCGAAGCGAAGACGATCAACTGGAGGCGACTTTCGAATTCAAGCCAACGTGGGCTGAAAGTGGAGAGCAGCAACTTTCGTTATTACATTATAAAATGGTCCTCTAAACGTGTAATGGTGATATAATAACACTTAACAACTAGATTATAACATTACACCACAATTATACGTAATGTTCTAAAACTCGCTAGTCGCTAGTCGGTCGGGGAGTAACGAGTAGATGAGTACTCGGGGAATAATCGGTTTTTAATTCTTGAATTAATTTATTATTTTAAAAATATATAATTAAATATATAATGTTCAAAATAATAAAAATAGTGAATAAAATATTACCATATTCAAAAGATAATAATGTCTAAAAATTAAAAACAACCATTACAATAACTCAATAAGTTTTAAGTAATAAAATCAATTATCAAATTCAATTTTTGCAAACAATCTCAAGCATATCATTGTAATTATGCCTCAAATTTTTCTTCTCCATATCCATCTAGTACTTCCTCTGAATCCGACTCAAATTTAAAACTCATATCATCTATTTCTGTGACAGAATAATAGAACAACTGAACAAAAACACAATATGACATATCAAAATCCAATTCGGCAATCCAAGGTAGTGCGACTGTGCGAGTCAGAGAGCTGCAAAGTGTGAGAGACTGAGAGATGAGAATGAGATACAGAGTTAGAGAATTAGGTTTGAACGAAAACGACGTCGTTTGCTTTTTTTCTTCTTTTTTTCCAGCAAGCTGAGTTCACCGAGTTGGACCGAGTTGACCAAGTTTCACCGAGTTGACCGAATTGGATCGAGTACTTGGCTGATTTTCTTCTGACCAACTAGAGGCACTGAGTAGGTGAAACTCAGCTCGGCAAGCAGCCGAGTAGCGAGTACTCGGTTAGTGCTCGGCCGAGTTTTAGAACATTAATTATCCGATCTTTTTTACCACTTTATACATCATCAAACAAAGATTATCGGTTTCGTAAATTCACTAAAAAGAAATAAAACTATCACATTTTAGTCTTCTGGCATTATTAGATCATATATATGAATGAGAACACCAAACACCTGGAAAAGGATGAACTTTTTTGGCCTTTTTAGGTGGAAACGCAGATGAGGAGACCAATTTATATGCCAGATTCTCATAAGGGTTCGTAACTTCTTGCTCATCAATCTTTTAGTTTCAGTGACGAACTATCTTATTTTGATGTTTATGGGTATATTATATTGAACCCATTGAGAACTGATTGATGAGTGACGAACTACCATAGTTTCAGTGACCCATTAAGAACTGATCAACTGGCCTTTATATATCTGTATTGTGGGTATATGATGTTCATGCTTACACTGTTTTGTGGTTTTTGTATTGATCATAAGATCTAATCAAATGCCTTTGTTTTTGAAACCAACTAGTACCTCGTAATTCTCTGATCCAAATCCCACTCTATTATCAGCACACACCGAATCCTTTAGGTTCACCATGAATCAATGATTCAGTTCGTGGTAGCTCTACGCTCTACCATGAAAATAAAAGAAATCAAGAATGTTTTAAACGTCGCTGATGCAATAGGACTGTGTTTGTTAGATTGGTGCATCATCAACAGTACGGGAAGAGGTCATAGTTCAAATACAATTCGATGAACATAACATGTATATAGGGTTCATACTTCATACAGGTTGATGAATTCATGTTTGCAAATTCTAATTGTATTGAAACCCGAACTCGTCTTCCCTGTTTTATTTGTCTTCTTTCAATTTAGGGTTTTCTGGATTCTATTTTTGATTTTTTTTATCTTTTTACTAACGGATAAACATGTTACCATTATTAAATTTTATTATATCTAACAACATTTATAAAAATTTCTACATATAATATACATAATTATTATATTCTAATAAATCAAATGTACGTCAACGTGCTGCCCAAATCTATCATCGGCATCCAAACATTTAGTGATTGGTTTGCCATTTTAAAGTATACTAAAAGTCTAAAACACTTGTGATTCGTTTTTTCCAATCCACAATAATACCTAATAATTAATGTTATCTTGATCACCATATATATATAGTGAGTTTCAGATACGGAGGTCTGTTCTTTTTTAAAGTTACGGATGTTAAACGCCAACCGTCGGATCTGCTTATGTGATCCTCAATGGTTTAGATTAAACATGCAAAACGGGTCTATGAGAGCTTAAACGGGTGGGTATATCCTTTCGACCCATAATTGGGGATGAGCTCCTCAGAACCCAATTCAAACAACCGCTCAAGCTTCGATTTTGCCTTTAGATCCAATCATCGGGACATCATTGATATTTGAGTCTCTGGATGGCGAGGCGGCGACGAACCTCGGCTTATGCGTTCAGTAGACCCAGCTAATCTGGATTTTGTCTACCTTGAATCACCTAACCTTCTTCTTCGAACGCTCAGCACTGTGACCCAATTTTCTACGCCTTTATCTTGAAGGAAATCAGGCACCATCATTGTGTTCTCATCATCAATAGTAAAACAAAGGCATCGATCAAAGAGCACTGAATCCTGACCCATCGTACTTCAATTCATATCAATCCATTATTTGGTGGGTAAGAGAGAGCATGAGTTTGCCAGGAGAAAAAGAATTTCTTTTAGAGTGAGAACATCTTCAACTACAATCTCAACGATGTCGACTGCCGATTCACAACAACCCAATCCTCTCAATCTTGTCAAACGACACGGCGAGAGGCGAGGTTGCTGAGGAGCTCGTCTCCAATTTTGGGTCGACCAAGATATAACCTGTTTAAGCTCTCATAGACCCGTGTTTGCATGTTTTAATCTAAACCGTTGAGGATCATTTAAGCAGATCCGACGGCTGGAGTTTCACATCCGTAACTTTGAAAAAGAACGGACTTCCGTATCTGACTCACTATATATATAGAAAATGACGGAATGAACAGTACCGTTCATTCATATACCATGTTTTAGAGGCAACAAATTTCCAAGAACTATAAATGATTACACCAAAACAGAAAGCCGGCCCATTTCCGGCAGAATCCGTGCCATTAAACCACACCCTCTTCCTCGCTCATTCCATCCACCGTCACCTTCACAACACTCATTCTCAGACCTGAACCTCTCTCTCTCTCCTACAGTTTTAACCGTTACCAGAATCCCTGCCATCTCCTTTTACCAGATCGAGCTTACTCCATAAACAGTAATATACTAATATTCCCTGCATCCACTTTGATTTTTTTAACTCGGGATTTGGAAAAGCCGATGGGGCCAAACTGCACATGGAGGAGGAGATAAGATCATAACTTTCCGGCCCTCAACACCCACACGCCGTCAATTATTTTCATACGGAAAATAAAATAATATTAGTACAAGACAAGAATTTACATTGCATTATAATTTTTTTACTTTCTGTTTTATTAAAAAATCGACACCGAAACTTAGTGAAATTATTGGCTGCAGTGTGTGTTTGTTGGTACACACAGACAGAAGAAGTACCCGAGAGGAAGAACAGTAACAGATAGAGAAAGAGACACCAAATTTCAAGGCAGAGACAGACAATTGAGTTTTTCTATAAGCTTTACTGTTCAACCTAGCTTGCTCTTTGTTCTCTTCTTCTTCCCAAATCCAAATCGGGATTCTGCAGCAGGAAATCGGTGTCGTACTCGTCGTACACTGAACAAAGCTCTGTTAGCTTCTTCGATCTTCTTCATAAACTTAAGAGCTTTAGCTAGCGCTGTACATGATTTCTTAAAAAAGGTAAAAAAAAAGAAAGCTACAATATGCATGAGGATCGCTATCTTCTTCTTCATGGCGACTACTCTTCTATGGCTTTAAACGAGTCCATTCGTAACGTCCTTCCAACGGCTCATCCTTCGTAACATCATAGTTATATCTGCAATTATTCGGTTCAGAATTTCATGTTCAGACTATTTGCTAAATTTCGTATTTAAAGTTTGAAGGAGCACAGAAAGAAAGAAATAATGAAAATGTAGTTGAAAGTTAAAACTTACTTCTTTGAAAATTTACTTTGGATGTCTTTCTCGGCCGCCTTGAAGAACACTTCCAGCTCCAATTCCGTAGGCATTTTCTCTGCCGTCGATCCTCGCCGAGGCTCCGCCGGCGTTGGTTGAGGTTGAATGTTGGACGTCGAAGGTGCCATCTGTCTCCTGCTTAAGAATATAAGCACAGGAAAGTGAGAAGCTGAGAAATTTAAGCACCAGAGACGAACGAATTTATATACATTTCAAGGTGTGGGAGAGCGGTTTTGAAATTGAAATTTTGAAAATTTGAATTGTATACAGGAAAACCTGAATTGGAGTTATATATAATTAATTAAATTTCAAACCTTTCTTTGAGTGGATTATACGTCTGCGATTCAACTTCGTCACCCTCATCACCATGACCGTCATCCTGTGAAAATTAAATTTCGTCAGTAAAACATACCACAAAATTGTGAAACTGCTGAGGTCGAAGCAACTGAAAACCGCAATAAAACCTCCAGACCACAAGAAACCAAAACATTCAATAGATGAGAGAGATAAAGAGAGAAGTACTGAATTTATTCCTGAATTTATAGCACGAATATAATTTTATGCAAACGTTTCAATCACTACCTCCAGATCTACAAACTTGAGGTTGTTTTCTCCATCTTCCACTAGCTCACTCCAGCCGTTATTTGAGCAACAAGAGGTCCCGTCGTCGTCGTGATCGGAGCCGGAGCTTCTAGGGCTAGCACAAACGGCTTTATCATCCTCTTTTGTTTCACGTACAGTAGCATCATTACACTGTCTTTCCTGTCCTATTTTGGATACAGTTACAACATGACGCCTCGGCTTCTTGTTGAGCTGAACATGTTTGGTCTTGACCAACTGTGCAATATCATCGACCTCTAGCTGCTTCCTCTTCTTGACTGAGCTGGTTTCCGCCGTCGTTTCCTTCATTATTCTTACTTTTTCCGATGATGATCGCTCGGTCGATATCACTGTACAGATGGCGTTGATGTTATCGCTCTTCTCTGTCGTCGTTTGTTGTTAGAGAGAGGGAGACGTTTCTGTTTTGTGCGAGTTTGAGCTGTGGTGACGAGGGAAATGATGGTGACGATGATGGGGATGTTACGTTGGACGGCTAGGATTGGTTGGGTATAAGTGCGGGGGGCAGGGCAACTGGGGTTAGTTGTGGTCCTCCAGTCCGTTAATAGTGACGGGGAATCTGGAAACGGGGCCTTTGACGGCGCCGTTACGCAGATCTGGGCAGCACCGAACATTCCTCTAATTAATAGCCGCCACGTGGGAATGTGGCACGTTGAAGATAACGGGGAGCGAAATGATTACATTCGGATTCTTTAAAATTTTATTGTTTGGATTTAGTTGATAATTTAAAAATGATATTATAGGATCATATTACTTAATTTAATAATTTTAAATTATTTAAACAAATCTAAATAATAAAAATATAATGGTTTTAATCAATGAACCGCGCCCACCCTAGTTTTCAGTCTTTTTAAAAATTAAATTAAATTAATGACAATTAAAAAAGTAAGAAAAATATAATTCGTGTTGTTCGATTTAAATCGATTGAATTATAACTCAAACCGTAACTAAACTACTTTTATGTGGTTTGATGTGATGTTTTCATAAAATGACACCGTTTTAATTCGGTACGGTTATCAAATTATGTTTTTTGAAACCGTTCGGATCGATAACCGTATTTACGATTTAAAATGCTCATCCCTAGTTTTCAAGTTTTTTAAAGGCCGTATGGTTTGCACAAGTCCCGTTTGGTTTGTGAACGGGTCCATAACTTGATGACGTTTTTGCCCTTGTTTTCATCAACCAAGGTTCTTTCACTTTGTTTTCCCTTTCCATCAATCAGTTCAATCGTTTTTGTCATTTTCTAGGTCAAAGAAACATTTAGCTTTGCAATGGTGTGGAGGTAGCTAGGTTTTACACTTTTTTACTTTTACAGGGTTAAGGAATGCACCGGATTAACTCAAATCCAATTCTTGATACAACATTGTAAGATGACAATAAAATGGCAGAGGAAGGATAATGGTTATGGGGTTTTATTCGTACCGATTGAATGAGCTAAAAGTTTTGTATAAGACATACAATTTACTACCAACTCGAAACGTACTAAAACGAACAATATATGACGAAAGTTTTAGCGTTAGTACTTAAATGATTAAGACTCGTAAATGCATATAGCAATAACTATGTAAGTACAAGAAAATTCTTATAAGTATTAAGCAAAACTGTAGTACGGTCACACTTAAGTACCTAGCAACTTGATTCCATAATAAGTTTGTTTAAGCTCTAGCTAGCTAGTAATTGATTGATAGCTCATCAATTAATAAAACAAGAGATCGCATAATTAGTTGCGGATTCAAGTTATTGTGGCATGAAGCTTCACGAGTTCTACCTCACCATAAATCCATGTTAAACTGTACTACAACCCCAGTATAATATAGTAGCTAGCCAGATTAGGGCGAATATTGTAGCAAGGTCCCGGGTACCCTATCGTAAAAATGGGATACACGTCCTGTAAATTACCCTAGCACTATAGGGCGTCGGTTTAGACCGTTATCTCGCTAGCTGCACTTCTTTGCCATATATATGACCAAGCTTTGACAACGTTTAGTGATGAAATTGTATGTGGTCACTGATACTTAGGCTACGTAGTTTCGTTGATGATCAACTACGATCACTACTACAAAAACACGCTTAAGCGACGGAAGTGGTAACAACCAGATTATTTTCATCACTTAAGCTTGTATTTAAGCAATGAAATAATGAACTATCCGTCGCTTAGGCTCTTCTGCTTAAATGACGGAAATAATTTCCTTAAGCGACAAACATTTACTTAAACGACGGAAATAGATGATTTAAGCGACGAAAGTTTTCGTCGTTTAAGTAAAAATTCAAATTTATTCGTTTTGGCGCTAAAAAACTAGGTCAAAAAATTCAAACTTTTTTATGCGACGGAAATGATTGTCTTTCCGTCGCTTAAGTTAATTTTCAAATTTATAAGGTTTGGCGCTCAAACAATGAATTTCAAAATTTGAAACTGACTTAAGCGACGGAATTGGTTCCGTTGCTTAAGCAAATTTCAAATTTTATTCTCCCACTCTTGCTGCAAAAGAGAAGAAGTAGAAGAAGAGAGGAAAATAAGAGGCCAGGAGGAGAAGAAGAGGTCGGAAGAAGAAGAAGAAGAAGAAAGATGATGATGAAGAAGAAGAAGAAGATGTAAAAGAAAAATTTGAAGAAGATGTAGAAGAAAAATTTGAAGAAGAAGAAGAAGAAAAAGATGGTGGTGATGGTAGCGGTGGGGTGGCGGAGGCGGAGGCGGTGGTAGTATCGTAGTGGTGGCGAGGAGGTGGTACGTTGGTATTTTGGTGGCGGAGGAAGAACAACAAGAAGAAGAAGAATAAATATTTTGTAGAACAAAAAAAATATCCGGCCGGAAATCCACCGGAGGAAAAAAAATTGAAAAATTCTAAGCCTTAAACGACTGAAACATTGCGTCGCCTAAGACCTATTTTCGTCGCATAGGTACATGGCTTAAGCGACGGATTGATGTATTTCTGTCGCTAAGAAATAATACGACCAAACTTAGACGACAGACTTTCCGTCGCCTAAGGCTTAGATGGAAAGTCAGGCTTAAGCGACGGGACATTTTCGTCGCTTAAGATCGTTTTTCTACTAGTGGATACACTTGTCAAGTGTCCCTACATAGCTAAGAAGACAAATTTCTTTGCGCTTTAGCATCAATGGTGTAGCTACACACGGGTTACATTAAAGGTGTAACCAAAACTTAGTTCAACACCTTAAAATTAGAATCTAACACACCCTAAATTTATAAATTAAGCAAATATATTGTTAATATTAGTCCATTTATAACATCAATTAGGTTGCCTAATTTAAAAAGAAAACTAAAAAAATATTCTAACCCATTGTAATATAAAATCCTGCTCCGCCATTATTTAGCATTTTCGTTTAATAAGTTATTTTAGAGAACCAGTTGCGCGCATGGGCAATTAACTTCACACGCTCACATTTTAAAATTTAATAGCATCTCTGACCTTTGTTCTAAAGCCTATTTTAGGTTCTAGGTTTGAAGATTGATGATGTTTTCTCACGTTATATCCAATTTCACTAACTAGCTAGCAAGAAACGTTTGATTAAATTAGTACACACGTACTCTACCCTGTTTCCACATAAATACAGATCGCGATTGTTCATATTTGGTCAAGTGCATACAAAAATCGTGGTAACATTAGCCCATCTAAGTACAAATATGGGTAAAAATTGAGAGACAACTGGATTTGAGATGAGATATATCATATATGGCAGACATGATCATTTAATTTTGGGCCATAATGGCAAAACAGTTAGGTAAGTGTTACATATATTAACGTACGTACAACTGTTGTGTAAATGACCTGCACGATGACATACCCACCATAGTTTATCATACCACATTGCTACATATATGGTAGGCCAATCGATCACAGCTACCTCTTTCAGCAAGCGCCTACCTCCCCAGAATTAACCTACATTCCATCAATAATGTCACTACTGCTTGTTGCATTTCCCAGTTAATTTTCAAGGTATATATATGTGTGTATACATATATTTTACTTTCTGTATGGTAAAATTTACACACAGCCTTTAATTCTTGTTCAAAACCACATGGTAGCAACTAGCAAGCTACTATTTATTGAAAAAAAGAAGAAAACTAATAAGCTGCTGCTCCTTTTTCATCACGGTTAATTTGGTTCGGTATATGGAAGAGTTCTATACCTACTTTCTAGTAGTAGGGTTGTATTCTGATCAGATTTCTTTTTTTAAAAACAAGATTAGCAATCCGAACCGTCTAATTATTTCGGATCGGTTGCATTTTTAAATATAAGACATGAATGGATCCGGATCCAAAAAAACAGGTTGTATTGCATACAATTATGCATACGCCAACAGGCACAAGGCCTCACCACCGGCTCGCCACCAACGCCTCGTGTGGTTTCGATCTCTAGACCTGAAGATTCTCAGTTAGTCATTCTACCTCTCCACTATATGCAGTGGTTAATTGTAATAATAACTCCAGTAAACATTTTTGCCCATTTCAAAATGTTCTATTTCCATTTCATCACATTTTTCACAGTAACGTACAAGTGAAGTCTATCTTCGTTCGTGCACTCATTGATAAAAGCATTTGGAGGATCGGACAGACTTCTTTGGTACAATGTAAGGAAGTTGAAAAGACATTCGATGTTACACACACTTTGTTATGTTCCAAGCATGAACTGTTAGATTATAATGACAAAAACTTACCTTTTCATCCAAAAATTATACACGAATAAATCAAACTATCCATGCTGAAAATTAAGAATCTCGATCAGAGACGACGTATGGTACAACTATGGAAATAAAGAGGGAATTTTCACTGTCGTCCAATAAATATATACGAGAGCTAGAGACATAATGTACCAACCAAACCAGGGAGAATATTGAAAGATGATCATGATGACAATCATGACATGATCGATGTGGTAAGAAATAGGGCAAACCAACCTTAGCTAGCTACCAGAATTGCTCAGTGAATGATATTGATGATTAGTCCAAATTCAAGACTAGCCACCTAACACCATTCACCATGAAGCAAAGATAAATCAAGGAAGGAAAATTCTATAAAGCTAAAGATTCCCATGAAGCAAAGATAAAGAGAAGGAAGGACATTAGACAAGGTCACATGGATCTTTAGGTTGTGTGGGTTTTAGCACAAAAATTGGGGGGGCCAAATATCATATATTTAGAGTGGCTCTAATTCCCTCTCCTAAAGCTAAGATTAAACATTAACTTCATGTTAAAGTGTATCTTTAATTGAATTTGTGCATACAATTTTAAAAGGAGATTGAATGACCTCTAACATGATTCCCCACTAATTACTAAACCACACTTTAAAATTCTTCCCTACCTAATTATATGATTAGAACTCAAGTTAAAGGGATTTACTAAGGTCCATGCCTCTGCATTGCAATAGTGCAAAGCCTTAGTTGAAACTTGAAAGGTTCTTCTTTTGTAACCTAGTTAAAAGGTCGTTTTGGCTAATGTCTTGAGATGACAATAGAGTAATTAAGAAGTAAGTGAAAGTTAAAACGATGACTAGTTCCATCATTGATAGTTAATCTTTCATAAGATTAGTTTAAACATCATGATGCTTGTAAATAAGAACAGATTTGTCTAGAGATAATAATTGACATTAGTAACAGAAGTCTTATCTTAGTAATGTACGTTGAGATACCGATCGATTAATTGATGGCATATTCTTTATCACGGTTCCATACATGAAGTCGTTTCGTTATATATTTGACATGACAACATATGAATGCAGAAAACAGATTAACCTACATTTTGCACTTTGTTTCATAGTTTAGTCGATCTGAGGCCCCATATGATACTAGCGTGCAAGTTACATGCTCTGATTCGCAAATGAAACTGGAACCAATCTAAGTGTTATAGGCTACTGTTGGCTTTCTCATTCTGCATATATATTGTTGTTGACAGAGAGTGATCGTCTGATCGATGCTCATCATTTTGACTTTCTTTCCTCTATCCATTTAAAATAATTACTTAGCCTCATAATTGATAATAGTTTTTCGATGCCAACATATGAGTGAGTGGACTAGCTAGGCAGAAAATCGAAAAATAAAATAAAAAGATGAAGGAGCTAGATCATTGAACTGGGAAAGTGCATGCATGGGATAAACATTCAAGATTTTACATGTTCAATCTGCATCTGCATAGAGCAAAAGCCAAAAGGAGTACTATAAGAACTTTAAATTTTTGCTATAAGTAAACAGAAGAAAGATAGCTCGTTACAAATTATGCTAAAAGAAATGCAAGAAAAACAGTGAGTGATCGAGTTAAAGAAAGAAGGAAGAAAGAGGTCGAGGAAAGGGGAAAAAATATCAGAAAGGAAAGGGGAAAAGCAAAATTATGAGGAATCTCAAGGTGGTATGGTAAAGACTAAAGACTAAAGACATGGTGAATTTGAAATCGATCGATCGACATGCATGCAGGAGCGAAATGGAAGCTTATGCAGAATTTGAAATGAGACCACAGGAGATGAAGGGAAATCCATTCCTGTCTGAACCATGTTTTCTCTGGTAATGCTCAAATGGTCCTTCCAGTTCCAAAAGCCATTCCTTTTCCGTTCCAATTAGTCATTAGGGCTAAGCCAGGACCATTTTTTGGACCCCCAATCTTCTTTTTAAAGTCATGAACAGATAACTTTTGCGACTCTCATGTCTTTTTCTTCTTTTCCAAGCGATCATGGAGTTATAGACTTGAAGGCCATCATGTATATGGTGGGAAAATTGTTTGAATGCAGGAATATTATTAGTTGCACAAGATCGAAGAACAACGTGCATAAAGATTTCGCGAGTAGATCTGTCATTCACAGTTGACTGTGAAATCTATATGGGATTCCCCTTTTACAATCAAACTATTTTTATATAAATTAACATGTCTTTAATTTTTATATTTTTACAGTTTTGTCACTCATTTAAAAATAATTTATATTAATTATAATAATAATAGATTAATAGGTGTGTCAAATACCGGGTGTATGTTGTTAATAATATCTCCATAATAATAATAATAGAAAAAAATTGAATTAATTCTAAAACTAAATAATTGTGTTAAGTGTATTTTAACCGATTAATAATTGTATCGATTATTCAGAGTTTATATTCATTTATATCACTTTTTTAAAATATTAATTTTGATGATGCATATGAATGTTGACATGTAGGTTTAAGGTTTATGATATCGATTAATAATTGTATCGATTTTTTCAGGGTTTATATTCATTTACATCAATTTTTTAAAATATTAATTTTGACGATGCATATGAATGCTGATATATGGGTTTATAGTTTATGACAGCAATTAATTTCTCTATTGATTAAGTTTATCAGTCCAGCTTATGACATGAACTGATGGTGTTCCTTACTTGTAATTCTAGATATTTTGGTTATTAATATAAATTTGGTGTTAACGTCATCTTAATCAATTGTGTAATTTTATTAGAGTTTCAGATAATTGTTACATAATATTGATCAAACTACAAAATTCATATGTATCGTGTATCGATTTGTCATTTAAATTATCTGCATCTCAATGTAACTATATAATTAATATGATTGATAAGTCTTAAAGTTGATATTCATTATCTACTGAGGGTTATAAGCAGTGACATAGAAACCAAATATTTTACAGGCACGAACAAAGTTCTTCCGCACGCGCGAAGCGCTTGTTTGAAGGCTAGTATAAATAATACATATACAGTACGTATGTAGTGACACTGTTAATAAAGAAGAGAATAGACATGACGCGTTAGTAAATCGTACAATTTTAATCATTCATAATAATTTATATGTGAGAACCACCATGTATTTATATTATGTCTTTTAATCTTGATCATTCACATATTTATGGGTAGATAAACGTCATATACTGAAGATGTTTTGCCGTAAAAGAATAGACTAATTGCGGTGTTGTCAGTCTACTTAGAAGCAAATTATGCTCTTTATATTATGCCTCAACTTAGAAGCAAATAATGCTCTCTCTCTCTCTCTATTATGCCTTACGTGCTCGTCATGGATGAAATAGTATGAAACTATATGAATGAATGACTGTGGAAAGTGGCACAGATGTATAACGTACATATAAGTTAAAACCAACTATATAAGCACAGGGAATTTTCTCGTGAAGAAGAGAGACATGTTCACTTGAACAAGAACACGTACGTTCGTTTGAGATCACAACCTAAAGACCTGCTATATCATGCAAGTACAAAATATTGAGCAAGGCCCAGAAATCTAAGTAAATTAAATTTAAAATCTTGGGGAGATTTGGTTGTTGTAATAGCGTTCTAGCGGTCGTTCATCCACTGGCATATTTGTCGCCTATAGTTGTGGCAATTTGACAGGTTCACACCTGGATTAGTCTGTTATGCAATCTAATAATTTGAAGTCTAGTTTCCTCTGAGCTATTACAAAAAAATTCAGTCGAACAATAATTAGGAAACCCTAGCTAAAAAGATCGAGCACAAGACTTCGAATTTCGCAGAAGAGTCTTCTATGACTGATCAAGTTTTATCCTGTTCAAAAAAAAGATCAAGTTTTGCAGCATCTGCAGAGACTGAAAAGGCCAACTCGATCAATGGCTGCATCCTTCCAATTTCCAAAGAACAAAAATCACAGTATGCATGCTTTTCTTAAACTGATAAAACGACGATCGAGGAAACACTCAATTAACACGTAACTCTAGACGACGAAATCCCCATCAAATTCCGCAGACTCGAACATTATCAGCCTAAGTTTTATCACTTGAATCATGTCAAATAGAGGTGACAAACGGTCCGTAAAGCACGGGCACGACACTAAAATGACACGTTTAAAAGTGGTCCGGCCCGGCATGAGTACGTTACCGGCCCGGCACGGCCCAAACACGTTATCTTAATGGGCCAAGCCCGGCCTAGAAATATGAGCCCACGGGCCCGGCTCGGTCCGAGCCCATTATAGGCCAAACCCGGCCCAAACACGATAAGTTAAGACCCACGGTCCGACCCGTTTTAATATATATATATATATTTTCTTTATAATATGAAGAATATATATTTATAAATAATATAAAATTTATTTTAAATGTGAACAATAATTTATAAATACTAATAATTATTCATTTTGATTCTTTTAGACACAAAAAAATTTGCTAAAACATTACCAAGTATAAATAATGATCATATGATTCATATATCATATATTTATTTAGTTTGATGACAAAGAAAATAAATGATTGATAGAAAGTGTGAGTTATTTTTCATTTGTTTTTGTTTTGGTATATTATGATATCAATTTTGGACTAATTTCTATTTTTAACTATAAACGGTTCCGTTAATAGGCCCGGCCTGGCCCAATCACGGCTTAATATGTTATGGGCTTAGGCCATGGGCCGGACTGGGCTTTAGATTTGAGTAAATTGGCCGGCCTAAACCCGAGTCCGTTAAGACGTGGACCGGTCCAAACACGACCCGAAGCCTGATTAAACGGGCTGAACCGGCCGTTTGTCACCTCTAACGCCAAATGGTCCGACTATATAAAACTATATGATCTCTTGGTTCCATTATAGTGTTCATCGTTGTGGTCTTTTCAATTATTTGATTCCCAAGTCATCGGTGCGTATTTTGTGGAGTACTAGGAACTATTGGTTTTGTCAATCTTTAATTTCCTGTGGAAAACATATGGTTTGAAACCGGCCCGCTTGTCACCTCTAACGCCAAGTGGTCTGACTATATAAAAACTATATGATCTCTTGATTCCATTATAGCGTTCATCATTGTGGTCTTTTCAATTATTTGATTCCCGAGTCATCGGTGCATATTTTGTGGAGTACTTGGGACTATTGGTTTTGTCAATCTTTAATTTTCTGTGGAGAGCATATGGGGTCATTTGATGATTTTAAGCATGGCACAGTATGATTGGGTCGGTAAAGAGATTTCGTACAAATACACCTTCAAAACCCAAGCTAGCACATAACTAATTAACAACATAACAAAGCTATTCACACGTTCAGTACCATTTCATCTATGACAGTCTCTTTTTCATAAATAGAAGATTATGAGTTTGATTCACGATAACTTAATTGTTTCGTAAAATCATCTTTCTGACAAGTAATCCACCTGATCATTGATGACAATCTATAGAATTTACAGTATGTTAACATGGGGAGGAAGACCTCCACTTATGCCGGAAAAACTGTCCAATATCTGATCGTCGGTGAGAGCTGAGTCCCACCTATTATTCCTAAAGATAACTTAGGTAGGTGGGTGACCTAGGTTGAAACCTAACATCCCAAACCATTCCCCCTAGCTCACCTTCTAACTCCTTGGAGAGGGATGTTGGGAAGAGCGTTCCTGGCAGTCCCATATCGGGGAGAAATGACACGGTTCCCATGACATATCTATATATGCAGGCCAAAGGACCACAGAAAATATAAGATTTTTCTAGCTCTAAAACTCTACCAAATCGCTTCCACATCAGTTCTAACTTAGACATCAGAGAGTCGAAGACTGGGCCCACCCCGATCTTGGCTCCTGACGTCGCTATTATTTGTGCAGGATTCCAGATAGCAAAATCATTGGTATTTCATCGTTCCAAACTCTCAAAACAGGAGTAAAACAGTCTTAGTTAGTTAATTCACGAATTATAAGTGTATACATATTATTTTTGAATTAGACACTGTTTCCTGAATTGTTTCAAAGATACGAAAAAAATCATGTATTTTGGAAGCTAGCCGAATTATTCGCATATACGTATTTTCTCATATTTTAAAATGAATAAAATGCAAAAATTAAAAACAAAATTTTGTTCAATTTTTTTGGTCAAATGTATTTTTTGTTCAACTAAGAAAGTCAATTAAGAAAAAATGTGAATTGTGAATCCTTTATTATTATAGTACTATTTACATTTTTTATTCATTAAATATTTAACATGTATTGATGTTTTGTATATAAAATCATGACTATTTATATTTTTGATGTCATAAAAATATATATAACTATTAGAAATGTCAAATATATATCAGTATTTTTCCGTTAATTTTTTTATTACATACCGAATTAAACACGTAGGTATCGTATTTTTAAATTTATCTTATTTTTATTTTTAACCGAATTTTTAAAATTATTTTTATAATTTTTAAATTATATAAATATAAATTTTTAATATATAATTCGCTTACCGCATTTTTCTAACTAGGTTTACGGTTAGATCCCAAAGCCTCGGGACTAAATAAAATGTAAATATATCCATTAAACATTCCATCATGTGGTGTGGGCTTCTGGGACGAGTATACTTTCGGCCCCACTACATGCGCCAAGCCCACTATTTGAAGGGCTGAGCATTGGATTCCGAAATCTGTCGTTTGTAACTTGGATGATGACTGAGGTAAGTTGGAAATGGACAGGTCGTTGCGGCAGGGGCATATAAGACCAGATCACTGACCTCCCATTCCAACAGTGTCACCATCACTGCTGTCATGCTTTGTTCTTCATTTTTGCTCAAATCATTGTAGATCTGTCATTGGTCTTGATTCTACTTCATCTAAATAGTTTAACTTACACATCGAATCGATGACATAACTAGCTAGGGCAGTGTCATTGAAGCAGATCGGAATCGCGATAGAAGAAGAAGTAGCTGCAGGTTACAGCTCGATGATGATGATGAAGAAGAAGCTTAGTGCAGATATGGAAGCACCGAGTTGAAGTTGATGGTAGGAAGCGTATGTACTTTTCATGTTCTGGTAGGCTATAGTACGAAAAGGCATCATGTTGGCGCCAGGTTGTGTCAATTTTGCTTCGTGTACGTGGGCTGTAAACGACAAAGTATATATATAGCACTGCAAAACTGTGTTAGAAACTTAAAAGTTCAAGATCCCAGGTTTGGCTTGACATAAGTTCTACTTCATAAGTCATGATTGCAAATGTAGTATAATTAAGAAGCTTGAAAATGTATGTATCAAGATTATTAACATATCTCTCCAACAAGTTTGGTGTGTTGAACAGCTAACTTAACATAAATCTCATCAAAACTGTAAATGCACATGATGCATGGTTTACGGCTTCAAAGTTTTTGCTTAGGTTTGATTTACTTTGCACTTAGTTGAGTTATATTGAAATTGTGTCACATGCCGAAGGCAACACATGCATAAAATATGTATGATGTTTAATCTTAACATGTTTGCTTTATAGTTGATCAGGCTAGGGCGAGGAAGAAATATGTAAAAAAGAAATGTTGAGAGTGGGATTTGAACCCACGCCCTTTCGGACCAGAACCTTAATCTGGCGCCTTAGACCAACTCGGCCATCTCAACTTGTTGAACTTTCATCCAAATTCTGGATTATTTAAAGTTTTTATAGACTTAAACGTAGCAGCGAATAAAACTTACGAGAGTCGGACACAAGCTGGAACTCAGAAACTGTTTCAAAGACTTGATAACATGGTAGGCGCAAGTGCAATGCGTGTTGCGCAACCCGCAGTCTTCTGCTCCTTTGTGGGTACTCACTTTCTTCACTCCCCTCAGTCTCTTCACCACCTCTTCCGCTTCAACCCAGGTCCCCTTTTATCTCTCTCCCTGTTTCTTTTGTTCCTGTACTTATCATATTTATCTCTGAGAGTTTCTCTGCTTCTGCTTGAATAGTGTGTGTAATCTTATGTTAATGTTTAGTCTGGGTTGTTTTCTTAGTAGTGAATGGAATGATGCATGTGTGTTTGTCACGAACGTTTATATGAACTCTCACAGTGTTTGATTGTATGATTTGAACTGTAAAAGAAGGGTCTTTGGTGGTTAAATGGATGAAATCTCAATGTTTGTTGTGCCCTTTAGTTGAATATGCAAACCTTTTTGCCCCCCCTATGTAGTTATTGTTTTGTTTCTCTTGTTGTTTCTGAGGGAATCTCACACTAGAATTTAGAGGTTTCTGTTGGTTGGTTTTGGGTCTTCAAGCGTCGGAATGAAGTGATTGTCATTGCTATTTCTTATCTCGATTCACACAGAGGAAGCAAGCGCGTGTCGTCAATGAAGTTATACTGAAGTGTTCTGGCTTGATTATTCTGTTGTTCAAGCACACGAAAAGACATGACATTGACATTTAATGTTGTAAAGTCTTATCCTTCATTTGTCAAGTTGAGATTTCCGCTGAGTTCTATTTTCTGCCCGGTCCTGGTTGGCACTCATCTTTACTGTACTGGAACACCAAATGATATGAGAATATGGAGCTCTCAGCGTGAAATCTCATTCATGTCCACAACCAATAGCAAACCCCCTTCTTCTTCTAAACTCCATTATTACCTACAACTTTGCAGCAAGTCAAGGTCTCTGAATCAAGGAAAAGAAACCCATCAAAAGATAATCCAAGGTCAGTTGGGTCAAAATCCATTCCTAGTCACTAAATTAATCCAAATGTATGCAGACTGTGATGATTTGGCATCGGCTGGAAAGTTATTTGAGAAATTGTTGGAGCCAAATGTGTTTGCTTGGACCGCTATTCTCGGATTCTATTCAAGGCATGGAATGTATGAAGAATGTGTAGAAGCATATGGTGAAATGATATTGAGTGGAGTTTTGCCTGATGGTTATGTGTTCCCTAAGGTCTTGAGGGCTTGTGCACATTTCTCTTGCTTAAAAGTGGGAAATCGGGTTCACAAAGATGTGATCATATCTGGTTTTGAGATTAACATGCAGGTTTGTGATTCATTAATTGAGATGTATTCAAAATGTGGGGATATTAGCTGTGCTAAGCAAGTTTTTACTGAGATGGTGGGAAGAGATTTGTTGTCATGGAACCTGATGATCTCAGGATATGTGTGTAATGGGTTGCTTGGATTGGCTATCGAACTGTTTGGTTTTATGAATTTGGATGGTTGTGAACCCGATGTTGTCACCTTCAATACCGTCATGGATGCTTATTGCCGAATGGGGCTCTGTGATGAGGCTAAGGGAATCTTTGAACATATTAAGGACCCTAATATCATTTCATGGACCACTTTCATATCAGGATATTCAAGAATTGGGAATCATGAAGCATCCTTGGGGATTTTCAGGGATATGATGGATACCAGCATGGTCCACCCTGATTTGGATTCTCTTTCTATTGCTCTTGTCTCCTCTCGACATCTTCAGTCTCTGTCAACTGGAAAAGAAATCCATGGTTATGGGTTAAAAAGGGAATCTGGCATTGTATTTTACAACTCAGCTGGCCCTGCATTGTTGACAATGTATGCTAAATGCCGTAGAATTCATGATGCTGAAAATGTATTTAGACTTATGGACCCAGCTCAGGTTGTTACTTGGAATGCAATGATTCTTGGTTTTATTGACCTTGGGTTGGAGGATTTAGCTCTTGAACACTTAAGGAAAATGCTTATAGCAGATATCAAGGTTGACCAAACGACATTATCCACTGTCTTGCCAGTATGCAACTTAAAAGTTGGAAAGCAAATTCATGCTTTCATTTGGAAACGTAGTTTTGATTTGGTTGTTCCAGTATGGAATGCTCTTATCCGTATGTACTCCAAATGCGGATACATTGGAGCTGCATACTCTGTATTTTCTAACATGATAAATAGGGATTTAGTGTCATGTAACTCAATGATGGGAGGCTTTGCAATGAATGGGCTTGGCCAAGCTGCACTTGAGCTTCTGCAAGAGATGAATCATTCCGGCGTTTCTCCCGATTCATTTACTTTTACTTCTGTATTGTCAGCATGTGGTCACTCAGGTCTTGTGGATGAGGGCCTTCGTGTCTTCTATAGTATGATCGAGTATGGTTTCAATCCCAAAATGGAACATTATGCTTGCATTGTTGACATGCTAGCACGTGATGGTCAGTTTGAAGATGCAGTTAGTTTTATTCATAGGATGCCTTTGCAGCCTGATAAGTGTATTTGGGGAGCTCTTTTAGCTGCCTGCCTTTCCCATCAAAATATTAATGTTGCAAAGCTTGCTGCTGAACAGTTAGTTAGGTTGGAACCTGAAAACGCTGGGCACTATGTAACCCTGTCAAATATATATAAAAGAACTGGAAGATGGGATGATGCTCTACTGGTGAGAAAGCAAATGGAATCCCGAGGACCGTTGAAGCCATCAGGAAACAGTTGGTTTGAATGTTGAAACTGATAAAATGAAAGATCTATTGAATAGGCTTAGAGATACTTTGGGTCCAAAAGATTTCACTAAAAGTCATCATAATAGGCAAGCCATTGTGGAAACTTAATTATGTAGCAGGTTTTGAAGATTCAACCTGGGTGATATGCCCATAATTTCTCAGAATCTAAACAAAGTCTAGACTCCTAGACAATTTCTGTCGGTGTTCCTTTGTTTAACACTATTTGCCTACGAATGCTCATATCTTCTGCTCAGTTGAGATAATTCTACTAAACTATTAATGCACTTCTCTTTTGTTTTTGTTTGGTGGTTGAGGGATGATGGTTATATTTTTCTTTATTTTAATTCTAATTACAGGAAGCAAGCGTGTCTCCATGCAGTTATCGAGAGGATTTTCAGGACTGACAGACCTGTTGTTCAATGGAAGGTATGGACCGGAGATTCTGTACTGTAACGTTTTAATTCACACGTAAGCATACACGCACTCACTAAGGAGATTCTGTACTGTAACGTTTTAATTCACACGTAAGCATACACGCACTCACTAACCATCATATATATATATAGAGCTTCTCCGGTGCGAACGTCCGCACCAAAGGGTTTGGTGCGGATGTGTGGTTTTGCCCCACTTTTCGATCTTAACCGTTCAATATCTAGGTATATATGTATAGATCATCTCTGTAAAATTTCTTATTTGGTGATCGTTAAGACATTCAAATCTGTGATTTACCATGAAGAAAACTGACGGTTAAGGTTAAACAGTTCAGGAACCGTTCGTTTTCTTCATGGTAAATCACAGATTTGAATGCCTTAACGATCACCAAATGAGATGAAATTTTACAGAGATGATCTACACATATATACCTAGATATTGAACGGTTAAGATCTGAAACTAAGATCGAAAAGTAGGGTAAAATCACACATCCGCACCTAAGAAACTTCTTATATATATATATATATATATATATATATATATGAGGGCCCTTCCACTAAGGTATTCTTATTTTTAGTTTATTTATAGGGATAGACATTCGACAAAATTTTCGATCACATTTTTCAATCTTAACCGTTCAATTCTTAGGTCATAATATATAGATCACCTCTGCAAAATTTCATCCAAATCGGTGATCGTTAAGATGTTCAAAACTGCGAATTAAAATTATAGATATTAACGGTTCATGTTTGGCAGATTTGATCTGTCAAATGATTTCAGTTATTTCAAAGCCTTAACGGTCACCAAATTTGATGAAATTTTGCAGAAATGATCTATATATATTCATCTAAATATTGAATGGTGGAGATGTTGTTATGTGATCG
The DNA here is from genome assembly GCA_951800085.1 of Comarum palustre. Classification (NCBI taxonomy): domain Eukaryota; kingdom Viridiplantae; phylum Streptophyta; class Magnoliopsida; order Rosales; family Rosaceae; genus Comarum; species Comarum palustre. The sequence continues at coordinate 8,480,803 of OX637588.1, read as the reverse complement.
AAAAGTATGTTGAATGTCTATCCTTATAAATGAACCAAAAATAGGGATCCTTCAATAGAAGGGCCATATATATATATCATGTACTTTTAGGCACTGTTCCACTTTTAATTGGCTACAGATGAACTTTTATGGAAAAATTGGCTGTCCTTTTGTGTCAGCTCCTTGCTTGTTTGATATATTTGAGGTTTGTGGGATGAAATTGATGAACATGTATCCTGCATAGTTTTGTTGCACAATGCACACCACAGCATACCTACAAATGCAGACACATGCATGTAAACTCACAAGTGATGGCTTTTTCTTGAATCAATAGAAATGCAAATGAAGGTCAAATTGCCAAGCGAAAACGTCTAAGGCCTGGAAAAGTTTCACCTCGTCGCCCTGTTCCAGATCATATATCAAGGCCTCCTTATGTAAAATCTAAAAAGCCGCCTGGAATTGCGAGTGGACCGGAAGTGCATGATGAGGAGGGGATAGAATACATGAGAGCCTCCGGAAGGCTTGCGGCACAGGTTCTTGAATATGCTGGGTCTTTGGTCAAGGTGACTGCTACTCTTGCTTGCTAGTCATCTATAACCATTGGACACTTATCTAGGCTCCTTTCTTTTCCCTTTCTTTCTGCTAGAAGCGCTTTTGTTTGAACTAGTAATGTATTATGTATATGCCTGAGTGAAAGTATGCATTGAGAATAACTCCCTGGTTAGGGACCATGCGCTACAGAAGTTTACATAGAAGCTTGGAAAAAAAGTAATAGTTAAAAATCCTGGATGTAGAAAGTACAGTACAGGTATACCGATAAAGGTATTAAAATTTAGTTTATGTGTGAGAGAGGGAGAGACATCGGCAAAAGGAGGGTACATGAGAGGGACGTGGATAGGGGGCAAATACTGCATGCTGCTAGCAGCGAAGTTGTGGAGTAAGCCGGTCAAATGTGCTTTTGTTGTATAAATTGATCACAAAAGGGGGGAGGCAGGTGAGATAAAGAGACATTTAGAAGGTGATAATGTCATCTAGTTGATTGATAGAGTATCCCTGTATTGGTTTAAGGTGAAGAGAATAGTGTTGGTCCTTAATTTGCTTTTAGGTGAATCACTTTAATTACCACTGTGCTCTTCCTTGGAACCCTTATTAATTCACAAATATGAAATATGCATCAACATACATTACAGCACATTCAGGCTGCTAAATTTTGGTAAGCACACTGCTCCCCAATATAAAAAAGAGTTTTCTCTCAATTTTATCTTGCTTCCAGTTTTTAGTACATTTTGGTAAAAACTAGCTTTTATCTCTGTAATACTATTTGTTCCATTCGTTTTTCTTACAGTTATTGCAAGTAGCCTGTAGGTTTATGTAATCAGACGACATGCATGACACAGTTAGGGATTGGAGATGGATTGACTGATCTGCTTCTGTTGGCAGCCAGGTATAAAGACCGATGAAATTGACAAAGCTGTTCACCAAATGATAATTGATAATGGGGCCTACCCATCACCACTTGGCTATGGTGGATTTCCAAAGAGCGTCTGCACATCAGTCAATGAATGCATTTGCCATGGAATTCCAGATTCACGAGAACTTGAGGTCCCTTTCATGAGTTTCATCTAATTTCTTGGAGTTGCATACTATTCTTGGAAAACTAATCTAATCACATTTTTCTTGCAGGATGGTGATATAATTAACATTGATGTTACAGTCTACTTAAAGGTGAGTATTCTTAATTTAAATCATGATTAGTTTGAATAAAGATGTTAGATTCAGAATTTAAGATTTGAATTTTGTCCTTTTATCCATATTATATGGTTGAGGTAACTCGACATAATAGTAATTTTTTTGGAAATGAGACTATTTATTTATGTATCCTTATATTGCTTACTCCATTTAGAAAAGTAACCAAACATGACAGAATGCTGCAGTACAGTGGCGGAGCCAGAATTACAAGTTTAGTGGGGCACAATTTAAAGATCTCTAAATGAAATTTGTGTATGTTCAAATAATGTTATGTATGGTGATCGTCTTCAAGATGATTTTTATATTTAAATTGAATATCAGCTTCACTAGCCTTGCTAGTACGATGGTGTTGTCAACATAAGAATTTGAGGAATCATTTAATTATCAACATATGAATTCTTTTAAATGATGAATACATAAAAATTATGTTATAATTTCAATTGCTCATTCAATTTTTTTGGTGGCAATTAAGAAACCTAACCAAACCTAAAAAACAAATCCTTCAAGAGAAAAACTTGAAAGAGATAGAGTGATTCTATTTAAATAGGTATTGAAAAAAATGGTGTAATTGATGATGTTAACTAAGCCATAAAGTTACTCAATCTAGAGATAACTTAGGGTTGAACAAAAAGAAAAAAAAAGCTCCTGTGGGGGAATCGAACCGCAGACTAGTAGCGTACAAGCCAATTACACTACCACTGGGCACACCCTATGAATATGGCTCTTTGGTACCTTGGCTGATTTTATCACAAAGCTGAGTGGGGCACAGGCCCCACCGTTCCCGTGTGGCTCTGCCACTGCTACAACTGCTGCAGTATCTTTTATTCATTTGATATAATATGTATTGATTGGCTTTTCAATTTCGAGCCTTGTATCTTTATCATTCTGAGTGATTTTATTTTCACAGGGGTACCATGGCGATACTTCAAGAACTTTCTTTTGTGGAGATGTTGATGATAGAGGCAAGAAGTTAGTCCAGGTGACAATATCTTCCTTTGAAAATCATGTGGAGCTATATATATGTCCTCCAGATATTCACAGTCAACGACAAATATTATATAATGAAGATTATTGTTAGGATTTCAGAGTTTATCCATGTAGGTATACAAACAGAGAGGAACATAAACTTTGCTAGCCTTGCATAGTCTATATATCTTTGTAGTTCTAACCAAGGTTCTAAAAGTCGCTAGTCGGTCGGCCGGCCGGCCGGGGACTAGCGAGTAGAGGAGTAGTCGGGGGAGTAGTCGGTTTTTAATTTTTAGATATATTTTTATTTTTAAAACATATAATTAAATATAATTTTTAAAAAGTAATATAATGTCCAAAATAATAAAAATAGTCAATAAAACATTACAATATTCAACAACAATGAGATAATAATGTCTAAAAAGTAAAAACAACCATTACATGAGTTCTAAGTAATAAAAGCAAATACTATTTTTCCGATTTGGACCAACTTTTTTTCAATTTGGACCGATTTTTTCCGACTTTTTCAGATTTAGACCGATTTTTTCCGATTTTGACCGATTTTCTCCCGACCGATTTTCTCTGCCGATTTTCTCCCGACCGATTTTCTCTACCGATTTGACTGAAATCGACTCGGTCGTTGGCCGACTACCGACTAGGGCGATTTTTAGAACCATGGTTCTAACTCGCTGTCTGCAATTAGGAAACAATTATAATGATGCTCAACTCTTCACCTTCCACAGTTCATCAACTTACTTTGTGTTTACATGTACATTACTGATTATTATAATAGAGTGATTATTGAGACTTTAGCTTCTAAATCTTGGTAAATTATATCTTCCACTGTTTTTATGGACTTGTAGTGAGAGCACCTTGTATATGAACTGTTTTAGTTTGATTTTTGAGTTTTCTGATGTATGAATTTTTTATAAAGAATGTATATATACATCTCTTTTACTTGAGATGCTCTTCTATTGTAGCTGTCCTTATTAGGTTAATTGTTGGAGTGTTGCTTTAGGTAACTAAGGAATGCCTTGACAAAGCAATATCAATCTGTGCGCCTGGAGTGGAGTTCAAGAAAATTGGTAGAACAATTCAGTAAGGCATCTTCTTTCTCCCTCCCAAACCAGGGTAGTTACTGGTTTTCCCTTTTATGGAGGATTATGCAGTGATATTGGTCCCAGCTAAGGCTGGGTTCCAAACCCCTTTACAAAATAAAAAATGTAGTGATATTGGTGCAAAAACTATTAAATTGTCTTTTTCTTTTTCTTCGTGAAATGTATTTATCTTGATCAATGCTTTTCTCCTCAATCAGAGACCATGCAGATAAACATCGTTATGGTGTTGTTCGACAGTTTGTTGGGCATGGTGTTGGACGTGTCTTTCATGCTGATCCAGTTATTCTTCACTACAGTAATTATTCTGAGCTTTATGCTACTCCTGTCTTCCAGTCATTCTTTGTTTAAGAAATCCAAGCATTGTGTTTATAAAAAAATTGACGGTCTATAAATCATCTTTAGGCGATTGAATTGACAGGCATCTTGTACTGATTATCGTATATGACAATATCTCCTCAGAGTTTCAGACCTAAAACAAAAAAAGTGATTGGTGGTACTGTAATCTGATTGACAATGTACATTTCTTCACCGGATCTTGAATGGACTACCTGTTCTGACATTTGCTCAAGCATTCGATTAATGTCATTGTTCTCATGATTAGGTCATTAATTATAACATTATAGGCATGCGCACAAGCACAGCCGATGCAAAATATTCAGCTACAATATGTGCCAGTAGCTTAGCATATTCCTTTCAAACTGATGTTTCTTATTTCTTGCAGGAAACAACGATAGTGGACACATGGTGTTAAACCAGACCTTCACAATAGGTAAATGCATGTCATTTATACCTACCTTTAACTTTTGTATGCAATCGCGTTCCTTTAAGAACATTTCTATGTTGCTTATAAAGTTGCTTATTTCTATCATCTACAACTATGTGCAGAACCTATGTTAACAATTGGTAGCTATAACCCTATAATGTGGGACGACGATTGGACAGTTGTTACAGAAGATGGAAGCTTATCAGCACAGTTTGAACATACTATCTTAATAACCAAGGAGGGGGCTGAGATACTAACTCAGTGTTAAAGATGCATTCTGGTGCTAAACTTTATACTAGATACCGATAAATTTGCAGTTCCAAAAATTCTATATTTGATTGGATAGGCGTCTTCCAACTTCAAATTACTAATACCCTCATAGCTATTTTCTCCAACTATAAGTAGTAAAAGGATTTACACATGCGCTCTTTTGATGCACTGGATCGTTTCTTTCATTATCAACCTCTTCTTCCAAAGATTTTCTTCCTTCTTTCGTGTACGTCTGTATTCCATTATGGCTGTGTCCTGTAACCGTTTCAATGTCTGAGCAAGGCAAGTTAAGAGTTACAAGAAATGGAAGCAAAAGAAAAGGGTGGAAAGGGTAGAAGTTTAAGTACATTTTCATCAATGTCTGGAGCCCAGCCACTTTCTTTTCAAACTTTTACCAATTGTGGATTGTTGTTCGGCCGATGTTTCAAAATATTTATCCAAAATTCCGAAAGTAATGGGTTGTGGAGTTCCACACTTTTCCATAAGGTTTTAAAGGGGGCTTGGCAAGGGATCTTGATTTGAAGCCTAATCTAATATCCGTCATCTATTACTCTAATTTGAAACCTCTAAACTACATATTAAAGAGAAATCTCATTGTAAATTGACTAGAAACTTGTGACCGATTATTTTGCTCTCTATATAACTATTTTATGAAGGAAAGAGAAATGTTGTATGACACAAAGTACATGGAGTAACAAGTATTTAATCTCTCAAGTTTTAACCCAAATTTAAGCCAGGAAAAAAAACAATTTAAGACCTCTAAAACGAATATCCTGAATAGTAGAAACAATGATTTAAATTAGTATTAAATGGACATTTGTTCAAAAAACAATAGTTCATTGATGCATTCGCACTAATAAGTATTAACCATTTGGTTACGATACATGTTTAAGGTGTTCGGCGCTTGCCAACAAAATTAAAGTTTCCCACCTCAACTTGGATTATGAACTATGAGCATGTGTTTGGTAGCTAGCAGCTATCAAAAGCGCAGAGCGATATCTTCAAATACTAGAAATTAAACAAAACCATGATGGAGCTGACTAATCGAGGAAATAGAATTTTCTATCACCAAATGTTCATATCTATGCTAATGTAGCTGACTAATCGAGTAGGTATTTATACATCAGATCATATACATGGTCCTGTCTTAGCGGTATAGGCAGCTGGTTCGTAGTTGAAACTTAAGTCATGGGGAAGGAAGATTTTCTCAGTGATGAAGTTAACCCATAAGCTATGGTGATAGAATTACTGTTTTAAGCATTGACGGGGGTGGGATTAGAGGCATTATTCGTGGAACCATTTTGAGTTTCCTTGAATCCAAAAATTACAAGTATGCAAATATATACAATCTTAATTTAATTATCGCTATCAGTGTTGTTACATATACGTACGTTTGGTATCCTTATCAATGTTTTCAAAGGCGAAAGCGAAGGCGAAGACGAATTGTGGAAGCCCCGCGAGGCGAAAGCCTTGAGGCGACGGGGCGACCGCCTTTCCAACAAATAATAAATAAATTACCAGTTATCTTTTGATCATCCAAAGACATATATCTCCAACCAATAAACCGTTAGAAAGAAAAAAAAAATTACCAGTTAGTAAGTTAATATCAAGGAATCAAGCATGTCAACAGCATACTCCGGTGCCCATGAAATTTCATCTTTCACAGCAGGATGCAGATGTATGAAATGCAGTTTAATAACAAATTTATTATATCCCAGCATACAACACAAGCTTTTAGGAAATGCAAGAACAAAGAACTAAGAGAAGTTTATATACACCAACATTTCTTGCTAATCAATTGAAGGCAGCAGCATTTTGATCACTCAGTGTGGTAACCGTCAAAAGCAAAGTAGTTTACATGTTTCAATATAAGAACAGACAACAAAAGCATAGAGGAACAAACCTTATACATTAGAATACTTTCCCAAGCTGAGGCATCATTCTGACTGGGCAAATTCTGCAATACAAACTTTCCAGCATTTCATAGTTTGTTAGTGAAAGCCTTATTGGATGTCAGCCTCTCAGTGGATAAATTAAGGTCCTGCAAGAACAGTAAAATCAAATCAGCTAGTAAAATTAAGAAACAAACCTGGAGGTTGCTGCAATTGCTGTCGGATTGGGAGGAGGTGATCAGATGTTGCGCTCGAGGCGGAGGAGGAAGTGATGGGGCGGTTGGTGTTGTGGGGGTGATGGGAATAAGAGGAGGCAGCAATAGCAGGTGGCGGTGGGGGAACTGTGGCGGTGGAGAGCTCGAGTTCGAATAGGATCGTGGCGGATTTGGGTTTAATCGAAAGGAGGCAGAGCGAACAGAAAGGAGGCAGAGAGAAGAGACGCAGGGTTTAATCGAAGGAGACGACCGAAACGGCGTCGTTTTGGAAAAAAAAAACCAAAACGGCGTCGTTTTGACGCGAAAAAAAACAAAAACACAGTAGCAAAACGACGTCGTTTTGACGCGGAAAAACCAAAAAAAAAAATTTCTGCAGCGCGCCTCGTCTCGCCCCGCCTCTGCGCCGTCTCGTCGCTCCGGCGGTCGCCTTTCCAGCCGCGTCGCGGCGAAACATCCGGCGAGGCATTTTCCCGTCGCCCCGCCCTAAGGCGCGCCCCAGCGCCGCCTCACTTCGCCTTTGAAAACACTGATCCTTATAGTTTCACTTACTGTTTCTTTTGTTTAGGAATTAGATGGAGAAGAAGCGCAAATTGCAGACTACCTTGATGTGATTGCAGGAACAAGCACTGGAGGGCTGATAACAACCATGTTGACAGCATCTGATGAGAGCAAGAGACTTCTTTTTGAGGCAAATGATATAGTCCCATTTTATCTTAAGCATTGCCCCAGAATATTTCCTCAATCCAGGTTAACCATGCTCAATAAGAATCTGCTAATTATTTTTCTTATTTTGCATGAATGAATTGTTTTTATTTTTTTTACCAATTATCTTAATTTGTGGGGAATATTTATAAAAACAGTCGGGGATTTATGAGAATGTGTGCCTTGATTGGACAAAAATATGATGGCAAGTACCTGAGAGTGATGCTTCGTGAGGTACTTGTAGCTCGAAGACTGCATGAAACTGTTGCAAGAATTGTTATACCTACTTTTGACACCAAGCTGCTTCTTCAACCCCATGACTTCTCAACCCTTGAGGTACGTACGACGGACAAGGCTACCAAGAAGAACTTGAATGAGAATTGAATTAATACAAGCTTAATTTATCCCTGCTAGCTCATCCCGATTCAAACACTTGAATCATCGCAAATTGTTATTTTGTTTTTTGGATGAATGAAACAAATTGAAGTATTGATAGCTGTTGAATAATTGATGAGTGAAACAATCACTGTTATTCGTTTTGGAGATAAAGACAGTTAGGAAGAAAGTATGTACTTCTGGGTTTCGGGTCTAGACCTTCCTACACACTCGGAACATAACAGTCAAGTTCGTCGTCCAACACTTCAAACATTGAAGGAAACCCTTGAGGGGTGTAAAAGTCATTTCGTTTCAAAACAACTAAAATTCAAGTTGGACCGGTCTAGCCCACTACGCGCATCTAGCCTGCTAAGGCCCACCCGCATCCTCACGTGATTCTTCCTAGCCCACCCGGGTAAAACAGTAATACACCCTTCTCAGCACCACCTATAAATTCGCCTGCTTTTTACCGTTTGCCGGGATAAAATTCACACAGCGACCTCCTTCATCTTCATCCTGTTCCTAATCTCTTCGAATTTCCACTCTTTCTCAAACCCTAAAAAAATAATGGACCCAATGCCTATCAACTGGGAAACCTTCGACGCGCTCATAATCGATTTCGCCAGATCCGAGAACCTAATCGAGGACTCGTCTCCCTCTCCGCCGTCGTCTCCGTCGTCCGTTTCGTCGTCGTCGTATCACTCGCGGCGGATTATCCGCCGGATCAGACGCTCGTTGGAGGCCGGTGACATTGACGCCGCCGTCAATCTCCTCCGCTCCCACGCGCCGTTCGTCCTCGACGATCACCGCCTCCTCTTCCGCCTCCAGAAACAGGTAGCCGGACCTTTCAAGGGTTTCGAATTTGATTTTTTTTGTATCGTTTGTTTCGTTTAGTGTTGATCTTTGAGTCGTTTTTTGTTTGAAGAGGTTTATTGAGCTGTTGAGGAGAGGCTCTCCGGAGGCGAGGGAAGCGGCGATTAGTTGCCTGAGAACTGCTCTGGCTCCGTGTGCTCTTGACGCCTATCCGGTACGTTTTCCAGCTCCAACTTTGATTTTCAGCACTTACTTTGTTAAGTTTTCGTAATGAAATTCAGTGCCTAGAGATTAAGACTAGCTGAATAACTCTACGTTTTCGTGTTGAAATTGCGCAAAATGGAGAGTGTTGTTATGCTTTCTGTGTTTAATTGTAGATTGCTGAGATTTGTTTTTGTTGCATTTGAAGGAAGCTTATGAAGAGTTCAAGCATGTACTACTAGCTTTTATTTATGATAAAGAAGATCACGCTTCTCCGGTGGCTTGTGAGGTGAGATACTTTTACGCTCTTTTATATTCATTTTTATCGCCATGCCTGTGAATAGTGCGAAACAATTTTTTTGCTAAATGTGTTAGTGGTCGGAAAAGAGGAGGTTTGACATTGCTGGATTGGTTTCCACGGTCTTAAGAGCCCATTTAAATGCATATGATCCGGTGTTCTCAATGACCTTGACTTATTTGATAAGGTATGACTTGACTTTGGAGTAGTAGTTTCTCACAGTTATCATAAATGTCTTTTTGGGAGTGAGGGAGTGTCTGTAAAAGGCACATACACTATATTTCTTGTAGGTGTTTTCTAAGTAATCACCGTCTTGTGCAGCATACACAAGGGCTTCTGTCTTCGTCAAGGAATTTCATCACCCATTTCAGACCTTACGCAGAGGTTACTTCTCGAGGAACGTGACCCCCCAGCAATACCCCATGAAAGCCTGTCTGAAGCACCTCCTTTTGATGAGGTGAGATTTCTAAAGCATGCACGCTTGTCCCTGGATGTTACAGGAGGGAATATAGTTAAACATTTGTGGGTGATGCATGGACCCACATAGATTATCCTCATTTCATGTGTTAGACCATTAACAAGTAAAACCATCATTTGGATCTCTGAGCATGTTTTAATATAATTGCGTGTTTGGTTTTGAAAACCAGGTGGACATACAAGCTCTGGCACACGCTGTAGAGCTTACAAGGCAGGGAGCGGTAGATAGTCTGAGATTTGCCAAGGGTGATTTGTTTCAGGCTTTTCAGGTCAGTTATGTTTTGCTTATAGGCAAATTAGTCATTGGAGGCATCTTAATTTGAACTGATATATATTTGTAAGTGTAAATGAATGATGAGCATGCTATTAGATGTTTATGTCATAAAAGAGACTATATAACAGTAGCGACTAAGATTGATCAGAAAAGGGTGGAAGACCTTGTCCTTCTGATACAAAGTATCTTTTCTTTTTCCCAACCCAAGGACACTCACAAAGTCTAAATTTCTTTCAATTTAGGCTTGCAGATTGGTAATGCATTACTCTTAATTTAATTGTACTTTTCTACTGCAGAACGAAATATGTAGAATGAGAGTTGATGTTACCCTACTTGATGAGCTTGTTCGTGAATACTGTGTTTATAGGGGCATTGTGGATGCTGGTCTTGCATATTCTTCCGGTGAAAATTCAACTTGGTTCATTCTGTACTTTAAAGTTTATTCTTTTTGTTTTTGATTTTTTAACATTGTTACTGATATTAATATGCATATCCATGACAGAACCAGTAATTCAAAGCCCTTTTAAATCTTTGAAAGTTGACCAATCAGCGGCTGGTTATTCTTTGTCAAGGGACAATTTTCATGAGGTGCAACATGCCAGTAAAAATTCTGATGGTGAAGTCTCCATTAGTACTGATCAGCGACGTGGTTCCCCTGAAAAAAATTCTGATGTAGCTAGCATGGAAGGAATTGCGGTCGAACTACGTTATGCTTGTGAGTCAACCAGCAACCATGAAGATTGTAGCACCAGTAGTTCACATCAGCCTGAAAATTTTAGAGTTCCACAAAGATACAGAACCAATATAAGTGCAGAAAGAAGTAAGCGAAAGCGATGGATAGGAAGACAAGATGATCTTGGGTTTACTCCCGTTGTTTCTTGTAATCAAACAAGTAAAGGAATTAGCTCAAATTCCCCGGTTTCTGATACATTCTCATCAAAGGAGAAGCAGGTATTGTTTCGTGTTATTAGGTGGTAGTGGTAAGAGAAGTGTTGGTTCTGCTTTTTATTTGACAATACTACTGGTTTGCAGGCTGAATTTTTAGTTGTTGACGCTAGCAACGTGGTTAAATATGAGATTGTGCTTGGGATGAAGGAGCTAGCTAGTAAAGGAATGGCTGCAGAGGTTGTAGAAGAAGTTAACGTGATGGACCCGAACTTTTTTGGGCAAAATCCTCTTCTGCTGTTTCAACTTAAGCAGGTACTTTGCCATTGGCCATGATTTTATTCAAGGAAATAGCTTTATATGTGATATGATGATACAAATACAATCTAATCTTTCTACCAATGTTTAGGTTGAATTCTTAAAACTTGTCAGCTCCGGTGACTGTTCTAGTGCTCTGAGGGTTGCATGCTCTCATCTTGGTCCTTTAGCTGCTAGTAATCCATCTTTGCTGAAACCCTTGAAGGAGACTTTATTAGCCTTGCTCCAACCTGATGAAGATGCACTTCGAAAAGGCTTCCCATTGCATGCCCTTGCAACTTCACTCCAGGTTAGTAGGGACTGCAGATGCAATTACCTACAGTTGATCTCTCTATATAAATTCTTAATTTACGTCTAATATATTAAATGATAGTTCTATTTGGACATGGTTTATAAAATATAACACATTAGCAATTTATGATGCCTAAGACTTTCTTCTGTCTATGATAGGTTGCAATTGGGAAGAGGCTGGGCATTGATGAACCCCAGCTTATGAAAATAATGAGAGCAACCCTTCACACAGAGAATGAGTGGTTTAAACTTCAAATGTGTAAGGATCACTTTGAAAGTCTATTGAGGATTGATTCCTTGAAAGAAGTTAATATGCCTTCACTTGCTGCTGCCACAACATCGAAGTCAAATGCTGATAGTTGCCCCAGCGGGTCTTCCCAAGTCACAATATCTTCAAGCACCAGGATGATGGAAGATGGGAGCAGCCTGTCTCAAGTGTCATCTGGAGATGTAGACGAGAATGCGATTCTGAAAGTAATGGTAAGTTCTATGAACTAAAGTTTGCTTTCTTATGTTCTATGAACTAAGGTTTACTTTCTTATGTTGTCCAACTTGTTTGTAACCTGTAATCATACCAAGTGTAGGCGTCTTTGTAGAATCTTCTTGTCCATGCACAATTGCACATCATTGTTGTTCCCTGGGCCATCCTTACAAAAGATCCTTGATCATCACAACATAGCTGTAGAAGAATTGTTGGTTCGGGGTTTTGTTTTCAGACATAATTGTTCAGTACAATTAACTTACACCTTTATGATGATGCAGGAATTTATAGCTCTACCGAGAGCAGATGCTATCCAACTTCTTGGAGAGTACAATGGAAACGCCGAGACAGCCATTCAGCAAATATATGCTCAATTCGACGTGTAGCACTATTCATTGATACTTTTTTTTGCTTATACTGGTTTATTCGATTTGTGCACAAAAGTTTCCGTAGATATACACAGTTTTTTATACAAGGGGAGGTTCAGTACCATGCTTTACACTGGCCGTTTGATTCCCATGTATCTGATCCATCTGGGCATTCTTTCAAAAAAAACGACTAATATCAGTGGTCAGAAGTATAAAGAAGCACCGTTGGATATATGGATTGATCTTTCCTGCTATTTCTATGCTTCAATTTCTCTACCAAATCATGTTGTGGTCTACTTCCTTGAATCCAATTCCTGCTGCCACAGCATCTCCTACAGTGGTCGAAGATGTGTGTCCAACTCAAGAATGTACCTAACGTGATCATTGATACAGCACCAGTAGTACCTCACGCGAGACCAAAATCTTCACATCTCCTGTACTCCATCACTGTGTTGAGATATTGTACTTGAAAAGACTCGATTTCACGTTGTGCTCGTCTCCGATCAGGCGCTGACCGGTTTATTTAGAGGGTCGAAGGTGCACTTGCCGTTTTATAGGACGTACTCAAACTGTCGGTTCTTTTGGCCATTCATGATCTAGTTTTGGAAGATTTTTCTACATTTTCATTCGCATCGCTTAAAAGCTTGTTCTAGGGGTATACCTTGGTGGCATCTAATGTTACAGTTATAGTCGTCGATTAAACTCTTGCACTTGAATTCTTTGTAACATTTTTCTTGGTGGCATCTAATGTTACAAAGGCATTTACACTAGTAAATGTGATATCGTCACTTTAGTAATATCTTAAACGTATCAGGCATCAAAACTGTTATGCTCTAGATATCGATTATATAAGGATCAAGATAAGACTGTCACACCCCAGTCCTGACGTCGGCTGGTTGTAACCACCGGACGCCTTTCTCGAGGCGTGAACGAGTGTTACAAAGAGAAATGTAAGTAAAAGTAAAACTTCTAGGCTGTTCACTCTAGGCTCGTTGTCTATCCCGTTCCCGGCTCAGTCAAATCTAAATATTTCTCTGTAAAAAAATATTAGAAATAGGTGGGTGAGCAAAACCACGCGCTCAGTGAGTAGACTAATGTAATATGCCCGCAAAGCCATGTCGTTTAACACACTATAAAATTATATATATATATATATATATCATATACACAACACAATTCAATCAATTCATCATATCTCATCCTCCCTTCTTATTGGTTATCATATCTATAACCTTGCTATGGTGGCTTATGTGAGACTATTTTAACTAAACATATGGGGTACAAGATGCTCTTTAATGACCTTGATTGACATACAACAATCATCAAATCATTTTGATGTTAACTCCTAGCATTGTCAATTCCTACAGACTTTGTAATCAGGGTGGTGAACCCTTATAATACATGATATCTCTAAGAGTTTTGCAAGTGCAACATTTCTTGTGGACAAGTATTCGACATGTGACCAATGTGTCGAAACATTCTTCAGAACCATAGAGTACTTTAATGATATGTATTTCTTGATGAATAAGTCTACGATAATCATGTTGTATTATTTGCGGAATGGAATATTTTGGTTATATTTAACATAGGAATGTCTCGATCTTGTTTTGCTAAACAACAGACTTTGAAAAATGAGTGATGTGTCTTTGACTAATCGATGAGGGCATAATGAGAGGGAAGTTGGGCATCAGATGCTTTAAAATACAATTGCTACGTTCGAGAAGCACTAGCTATGACCGGTCAATGGTCAGAGTCACTGCTGCCACTAAGTATAACACCCCGTTTCAAAATTCACCATTTTACCAGAATCAGGCGGGTTACAGAGGGTTGTAACCGCGCTGTTAGTTTTCCCGAATTATTATCGAGTGTAATAACCTGGAAATTTAATATAAAATTATGATATTGCTTGGAAATTTATTAGTGGAATTGGTGCGTATTCATACCTTCGAGAAGAGTGCTGAAGTGTTCGGAGTCAAGGGATGCTCGGAAACGTCTTATTTGAAGGGTCAAAGGTTGACTTTTTGCTACATCAAGTTTCTCGTAAAACTTGCTTAACAAAAGTTGTAGTGCTCGATAATACGAGTCCGTGGACATGTGGCAAGTGTGAATCAGATACCGTGCGGAGAAGTTACGGTCAATCGAAGTTGAGCTTCTATTTTTAGGAAGTATATAAATAGACGGGATGGGTTTCTAAAAATGGGAACAACCCATTTTCTTCTCTCGCTACACGCGCGTGCGTTCCCTTCACTATCAGAGATTTTGAACTGACCCGACCCGGACCCGGTCGACCTGACTTGATTTTTACGACGAGCTCTGGCCACCTGAGACGTTAAGGCAGGTGGGGATCTCTTCCGCTCCTCCGTGCGAGCCTCCTTGTAGTGGTGGCGTGGTCTAGTTCGGCCTGGAAAGACGCATCTGGGCCTAAACAATAACGACGACAACCCGAATTTAGACCCGATGGTTTCCCCGCCGTTTGGCGTGGTTTTAAGGGCTGCAAACGACACTAACAACTTCGTCTACTCCTTCTAAGCACAACCATGCCACCCTTGAAGATCAATTTGGAGCGTGGAGGTGCAAATCGAGATTTCATTATTTCAGGGCAGTTTTGGGTTACTTCATGTCTGAATTGATTGAAACTCCAGATATTAAAGTTGTTCCCCTTGCTTTGATCTTCAACTTTCATGTTTTGAGTTTGGGGAAATTCTGTGTTTTGTTGGAAGCGCATGTATGCGCGTCCGGCAGTTCTGAGAGTTCTGGTTGCTCCTATAGGCTTTCTAGGGTTGTTGTGGTTCATGTAGGTGGTTTTTGTGTGAAGTTGGCAGGTTTGAGGGTGATGGCGCATAGGGCCCACGTGCAGCCGCCTATGACGGCGCGTGGCGGCGCGTCTGATATCCTTAGGTGCAGTGAGTTGTCTCAAGTTCATGTACTCGTCGATACGAGTGCGTGGATATATGATTTATAGGTTTCAGTTATCGTTTTATGTGCGTAATGCTTTGTCAAAGTTTATTTACTTTCGGTTTCTACTTAGGGTAAATCCGTTGGGTGGTTCGGTGTGGTTGAATGGTGATGGAGTTCGTTTAATTGCTGGTTGTTTGATTTTGGTGATTGGAGTGTGACGTTCAGTCGAATCGAGTCATTATTACTTTCGTGTGGCAACTAAGGTCGATTATATAATTGTAGGTGTATATTGATCGACCAAGTGTTGAGGACTTACCGTGTGGCGGTAGATGACGCAGCGGGATTTTGAGATGAGTAAATTCCACTGAGGCTGAAATCTTAGAAATACCCCTGGCAGTTTTGTATATTTACAGGGCTGCCACTGGAGCTGAAATTCTTAAAATGCCCCTGACAGTTCAAGTTAACTACAAGGGTGTCCCTTGAGTGGGTTTTACCTATATACCCTTAGTGGATTTATATACTTACGTGATTGACTTTATATTTATTTATGTGATTATTATGTGCTTGGAGTTTGTTTACCGGTTTGGAAATAGTCGTGAATCATCCGGATAAATAGATGATTTGTGCTACCCCGACAGAGGGGTTGGACTCCGGGTTACAATAGGAGCACTCATAGCGGGTGTATTAAAGGGACCGCTAAATAGAAGAATGGGAATAATCCGGTTTGACAATTAAAGTATTTAAGAGCTACGTGTGACTTGATCCTTGAGTACAGAGTACGTAGGCAGCCTGACCGGGTTTCGGGTGCAGTCACAAATAATATTTAGATCATAGGTCCTCTAAAGTAATTAGTATGAAATCCAATGTGGAAATCGGGATAACCTCCGGTTGTCAGGTCTATTCCGGTATTATTTAGGCTGTTGAAAATAGTTTAGGAAATGGTTATCCTTTCTTAAGAGGGATTACTAGAGTAATCTTTCTTTGGATATGTCCTGCACGTCCTATCCTGAGTTTAAAGAGGTTAACTTGAACCGGGGTGTGACACTAAGGATGGACAAACATGGAATTTCCCCACCCCCTCTCCAGCGCCTCGGTTTCCCTATGCCCCATCTAGGGATATTCCCAAACAGGGGAATCCCCGCCTCGTCCCCACGGGGAATGAGTTCCACACCCCGTCCTCATTCCCCGTATTGACATTAACTCTTTAAATTTGTTTGATTATGTGGTTTTTCCTTCTTTTTCTGCTCTTTATTGATTTTCAGCCAAATGGGGAACCTGTTTGGAGAATAAGGAAACCCCTGTGGGGAGAATCTCCCACACCCGCACCCCGTGGGGATGCAGCCCCGCCCCGAGTATAAAAACACAAGGAATCCCACTAGGACCCCACCCCGGTCCCCTGTTTGGCCATCCCTAGCCGCCGTCTTGCAGTGTAACAGACTTTTATCTTATTTTATCATTCATTTAAAAGACAAGATGTCCATTTGAGTTCTTTCAAACACAGATCATCATGTTATGACCACAGTGTCTTTAATCATGTCAAAGCCTATATGAGTCATTATTACACATTTTTCATCTCACAGTTATTTAAAATAATTTAATTTTATTCTCACAGTGGGTTTCCTTCCACATTTCATGATCTTTGGCATGAATCTCTTTAGAACTAACAAGGTTCAATTAGCTCGTGCAATACCTCACCTTTTATAAGTGTGACGATCTAGTAATCATAGTCACAGTGGAATTAGAGAGGGTATAAATAATTTCCTAGCTTATTTCTTAAAAATAGTATGGGTAATCTCACACTTAACATTTCTTTCTCCATTATACATTCCTCATAGTATATTGGAGTATCTATAATTAGAAATGTATACCTCTTATTCTTTACAGTATTTCGATTCAAGTAGAATGATATGTTTTTCATTCTAAGAACCTTTGTTTTATTTGTAGGATGTATTTCTTTCCATTTTATAGTACTATTTTGAACTATATATATTTGCAGCAAATAAAATTGAACAAATTCAACGCTTCATAATCTAATTCAAAATTTAATAAACCAACGACAATAAAATCAATGTCTCATCTAATTCATCGGTCTCTTTATCCGCATAAACTTTAAGACCAAAACAATAGTCTAATTTAACAAAAGCATAAAGACTTTTACATGAGTATCTTGGAAAACGAAGTGCAGTTTTAATAGAAGTATGAAACTTTTTTGAATTCATATTCGCATCACATCTATCTTCTTTCATATGGTAAGTTTGTAGGGATTGATAATCTTTTTTCAATTCTTGCTCTTCCTTGTAAGTCACAACTAATTCGTTGCTGACTTGCACTTTTTATATTATAGTTTTTCTTATTCACAAAAATGACAATATATTTCATTGTTCATATCATGTCCTCTAAACTCTTTAACACATGGTGATTGCCCTTTACTTTGGATTTGTTTTCACTGGGACATTTCTTTGTCCTAACGAGACATTATAAATATGCTAGTCAGCTACTTACATGTTGCTGATTAAATATTATTTATCATATTCCGCTTATACTGAATTGATAGTATAATTGCTCAAAAATGATGAAATTTGAGGGGATTTATTATATCGGGAGCCATTCTAATGAGGACCTCTAAGTTGAGGACTAGTTGAGGACTTTTCGGTTAATTACTTATTAGACCAACTTTTTGATCAAAATTTGACATCTTAACCGTTGAAGTTGTAGATTTATATAAGTAGATCAATCATACAAAATTTTAGCCAAATTGGTGATCGTTAAGTACTAGTTTTAGATCAAATCAATGGACGAACCAAATTTGTTAAACATGAACCGTTCAAGTTCATAATTGGTAAATCACACTTATGAATGTCTTAACGATTTTTCAATTTAGTTAAAAATTTACAGAAATGATCTACTCATAAATATTTATAAAATGAACGGTTAAGATGTGGATATAAGATCGAAAAGCGGGATAAACCGAAAAGTCCACAACTAGTCCTCAACTTAGAGGTCCTCACTAGAAGGGCTCCCTTATTATATCATGTCATAATTTGTGGGTATTCTTTCCACAGAATTGTACAGGTCCAATAAGCCCATCATGTTTTTATTTAAAATAATTAACGGTTTCATAATCTAGCATACAAATTTCTTTTTACTGAATAATTAATTTGGAAAGAAATTGCATTATATGTTTCTAAAATATCTTTAAGGAGCAGTTCATTGCTCAAGAAACTTCTTTCAACTATAAATATTTCCATTACATGCTAGGGTTGATGTTTAAGGGGGACTAATACTCACGTTCTTCAGAGTCCAATATGTCAAGATTAGGCTGATGCTTTAGCCATTTGTTAATTTGTCAAATAAAATCCGTGTTAAAGATGTTGTTCTTGCAATGGTTGCTCATACCAGTAATGTTTCGATCGGGCTTGTAGCGGCCCGAGAGGAGAAACTACAGTGGCCATGATTTTAAGTCAATAAGAAGCCAACATGTTCGAAGGACGTGTCAACAACTTATTAACCTAAAGTCGTAGGCTTTTTAGTAAGTAAATAAAATAAAATTTTTAAACTTTGAGTGACACCACATAATTTCTTAAAACATTCATCAGAGTTTTCCAATTTCGCGGAAGGTGGTTAAATTAAAGGGTCAATTAAAAACTTTAGCGACAACAATAAAAATATGCAACAGGGTCAATAAATTAGGAAGACAACTTTACTGTTTATGTAACACTCCGTCTCGAAATTTACCTTTTTACCGGGATTAGGCGGGCGACAGAGGGTTGTAACCGAGCAGTTAATTTTCCCCAAATTAATATTCGAGTTTAATATCGAGATATTCTCGGTTCTAGGAGAAAATAGAATTAATGTCTCAAGGGGTAGATTATGTTATTACGAGTCCTCCGGTATGTTCGGAATATTTTCTGAAGCTACGAGCTATTTATTATGAATTTATCCAATGTACGGAAGTAATTAATGTTAATTACTTTACCGCAAAGATGACTTTACGATAAGTCAAGAATTTGGGGAAGTTCCTTCAGGAAAGTTGTAGAGGACGTTAATACAAACCCATAAGTATGTCCTACGCTTTAATCGGAGTTCGTATGCGAAAGTTATGCCAGATAAAGTGTTGTTACCGAGCGGTAAAAGTAAATAGCAAAATATCTATTTACTGTTCATGGTAACTTTTCACCATTAAATCTGGGCCGTCAGATCAATCAGTGATTGATCTGGGCCGTTGATATATATATACGTATAGATTTGAGCTCTAAATAAAACCATTTCAAAAATCCTTGGCACACAAAATAATAATTTTATATCTTTTGAGAAAACTGTGCAG
Organism: Comarum palustre; assembly: GCA_951800085.1. Taxonomy (NCBI): domain Eukaryota; kingdom Viridiplantae; phylum Streptophyta; class Magnoliopsida; order Rosales; family Rosaceae; genus Comarum; species Comarum palustre. The sequence goes on along the minus strand of OX637588.1, from coordinate 8,461,146 downwards.
TATGCTAAAATATGGGTCAGAGCACTCAATGAACAATACAGCCTGCAGGGCTTCACGGATCTAGGCTGCCGAATCTTGGGTTTGTCTGTACAGCAAACCGGGGCCAACTATCTATGCGTCTGAAGACGAATAGTAGCGAGAGTGTCCATTTACAGCTAATGCCCAACACATCACTGATAGTACACACCGCACTTACGGCTCGCTTAACTCTGCACGAGACGAACTTAAGTGGAAAAATAAAATAAACAGGGTATTGCCCCTCCGGAGGTTCACGACATCGACACCGTGGAAGTACTATATACTAGGTCTCGCCACTCTCAGGCCAAGCACCGGAAATCAGGACAACGATATTACTTTTCGATTCGAGTCATCACATAAAAATTATTTACGTCTAGCCTCAGGTTTTCTTGGCCCAATCATAAATCATTTATCACATATATAAAGAAAACTTTCCTGAGACATCGACCATGAGCATACAAAAATCATGCACTTTCATATATCAGACAAAACGACTAACAAAGGGAGTTTAGCTTCCCTACTTGGAATAGCCGTTCAATACGTAAGCTCCAAGCTTTCAGGAACTGCCTCGGTAATCCGAGGTCACCGCGTAAACTACCTCGTCCAATGGATCATTGCAGAATAAAGTAGCTTAGCAACTAAGAAACAACAACAGTCATTTTGACCACAGCATTCCTAGTTTGACCAGGGATGACCACATTGACTAAGTTGACCAACCAAATCCTTTTTATGGCACTTTAGCCTTTTTGACTTGCTTTTCCGTTTAACGACTCTTTACTTATTTACCGAAGGTCCGACTTAACTTCCGAACTTCCATTTACCACTTTAATTTGACGTTAGGGTGTCACATAATTACTATGGACACCCAATGCATCACATCAACCAATTCTTTAGTCTTGAGAGTCGATTTATCAATTTACGTGAATCACCAATTTTTCTTAAAACGGTCAACTTGACATTTCCAGAATTTACAGAAATCTTTATCTCACAAACGGTCTGACGTATGATTCAGACACATTAACATACACAAACAAAGCAAGCCTCACTCGGAGCACCTACACAAAAGATTTCTTGGGTATTTTTATCTCACAAAAGCCCTATCCGTAGGCATTCTCTGCTTCTACCTCACCAAAACCTGATCCGTCGGCAACTCTCGCAGCTACCTCACCAAGTTTCATCCGTGAGCAAACAATCCACCCTCACTTCACAAAGACCTATCTGTATGTGAATACTCATAAAACTATTGGTAGAGTGAATAACTCTAGCAAATATCTCAGTTTGTCAGAGAACGATTTGGCGAACGCACTGCAGTTCTGATTTATAGCTCTACTCAACCACACTGGTCTGAGTAAGATATGTCCGCTTCACATAAAACTGAGAAAAATTTTAGTTGCTCCTCAGCTAGGTTTGTGAAGAACCTGAGTACCGACTTGATCAGCGCTTGTACGTCAGTCGTTTGAGTAGAACTCAGAAGGCGAACAAGCCCAGAAGAAAAAGTTGCATCCGACCCATAGGTGCTGACACGCTCCAAAGTAGGTTGTTCGAAAAAGTCATTTTCACACCCGAAAAAAATCTAAGCTGAGGCTTATTGCTGAACTTAAGGAAACCTCCGAGGCTAGATCAGATTGAGAGAGCTATCAAACATTTAAGGAGAGTTGGTTTACGGGTTACCTCACAGGCCTCATCAAGGGCCGAGCTAGGGCTGGCCCGACTATAAATTTTAGGGCTTAGGGTAGGGTAGGGTAGGGCTCGGTCAAAGTCAACAAAATTTAGGGTTGGGTAGGGTATGGCCGAGGCTTGAATATGTAAGCCCTATCTCGCCCTAGCGGCCCATTTCGTTAGGGCTAATAGGGTCGGGTAGGGTCGGCCTTTAAACATGGCCGAGATGGACTTGTTATTTTTTTCTCACAATTTAGCTTTAGAATTATATGTAATGAACCTTATTTTTTGGGTTATATTTAACTTACATGCATACATATTATACTTAATTTAAGACATCTATGTATAAACTAAGTGGTAATACTCATATATCTCACGAACTAATGCTCTAAATCATCAAAATACAATCGTTAATCAACAAAATAAAAGGAAATCAAAGGAACAAAACTAGCAAATCAACTACAAAAGAGAAGATTAGTTGTATTGTATCTAAAAAACATATTAAAACAATACAAAAAATAAGAAATATTAGGGCCTAAAGGTCGGGCTTTTAGGGTCGGGCCGGGTTCGGCCCTAAATGGCTCATTAGGGTAGGGCCGAGTTTCATTTGCTCAACTCTTAGCCTACCCTACTCGATAAGGGCTAGGGCCGGCCCACCCTAATGGAGGGCCGGATAAGGCTTCGGCCCTAGAGGATAGGACGGATTTTAGGACGAGCTAGGGTCACATGGACAAATGATGAAGCCTGCCTCACAATGTCTTTATAACATGTTGATCACTTATATTTTAATGTTGGTTGAATATCTCAATCAAGCGTTTAATCATGCACATAAAAAAAGTAAGTGTAATCTGTTCGTTTTATTTTGGCCAAAACAAATATCCATTCATATTAATCTAGGTTGTAGGGTTGGATTGATTAACATAAATTAATGAATTATTACAAAAAGCCAACCAAATTAAAACCACCCCAAAAGACCTCAAAGAAATCAAACTAGGTAGGTGATGAATCGAAACTGACGAAAGACCACCAATACAGACAGTACATTATTGATCAATATTAGGATCCTATCTGGTAATCATAGTACTTTTGCATGTATAACATATTTACAACAGTTTCCACTTTCCAACAGTAGACTCGTAGAGCCTCCCACTATTACATTGTCTTTGGCCTTGGTGATTTCGATTCCCTGTATTTCTTTTCAGCTGAAAGTAATTTTGCAAACCTGGAGCAAGATATGCCAAATAATCATTTACTTTCTCTTCAAAAAACGAAAACAGAAGAATACCTTTTTTGGTCTGAAAGAAGAATACTTTATTTAATATAATATTTAGGTGTTACGTCTTGCACTCTGTTATGTTATAATAAATTAATAATACCGGCGTGAGATTAAGATCCAAATTTCATTCAAACAAAGAATTTAGAATTGTGTGTGTGTTTTACCTTTGAAGTGCTTCTTCATTGGTGCCACCATTTTCGACTGGTTCATATAGGCCTGTATCCAAATTCATACGTGAAACTTGTTTCTTAAGCAAGTTCTTTCCAGCTTCCACTAGATTATCCAAGTTCGTCTTTGTAGCTTTATCCACTGAAGACAGATCTCCCGTTAGCGTGTCATCCTGGTTTCATTCAAAAAACAAGATACTATCTGATGAGTACTGTTGTCAACATGTACAGTTGGAACGTGCGCGCTATAGCAAATGCTTACATCAATCCGTAGGTGGTTGTTTTCAGATTGAAGAAATTGGAAAACTACACAGTTGTGGTAATCGACCAAATCTGAACTTGCATCATTATAACAATTCACCAAAGGACTAGAGCCATCATCGTATAACCAGCTCAGAATCCCCCACTTTGAAGCCCCCTTAGCACTGTATCTCAGTTCACTCTTGGCTGAACCCGTCCCCAACGTGATCAGTAGAAACCGTTGGTATAGTTCCATCGTCTGAACCTCCGAGAAATCTGGATTCTTTCTCATGATTTGTTTTGTCACTTCACTAATGGCAACCAAAGCCTAGAAGTGTAGGATGATATCAGTGCTTAAAATTATAAGACAAGTACGTTCAGACTAATTATATACCTTAACGTGGTTTACTACTACGATATATTGATATTGACGATGAATTAATTTCTCAAATTCTTGTGATATAATGTCTCACCGGATTATTAGCGGCCACGCCACCATCGATGAGGTTAAACGTTTTGGTTTCCCCTTGTTGATGGTTTTCAAAATAGTAGGCAGGAAAGTAAGTAGGCGCTGCTGATGTTCCGATGCAAATGTCTGAAAGTTTAGCATTCTTGACTGGATAGCTTGCCGCCTTCATATAAACATTTCAGACACATGCACTTTCATAATTAGGGTTTTGTCATAAATAAATACGTACAGGTTCATCAAAATTTCCAGGAAGGGAAAACAACCTCATACGAGGAAAAGATGACAGGAAGAAGTGTCTTGATGTCGAAAGTTGGAATAACCACGTTTGTCAAGGTCTGGCTCAATCTTTTGTCCCCTACTATGTTCCTTATTAGCTTGTGTAGATACTTCCCATCATACTTTGGTCCTATTAGAACTTTAACTAGATCTGTCACTGTGGCACACAATCCCCTGCATATGTTTTTGAGTTGTACGCAGCATGCATAAACAAAATAGAACCTCATATATTAGTTAACTGCGTCAATGACTGAAAATGCTACAAACTTACCTTGATTGTGGGAATATTTTAGGGCAGTTATCAAGGTAGAAAGGCACAATATCTTTGGCCGCGTATAGCGGCCGGGTGTTTTCATCGGGTGCTGCTAACATGGCCGTAATTAGACCACCTGTGCTTGTCCCAGTAATCACATCGAAGTAGTCTGCAATCCTTGCATCTTCACCATCTAGTTCCTAATCAAAGCATTAGTTCAGTACCGCCCAACAGTGTAAGCTTCATGGCTAGAATCCTCATGAAAGATGTAGTTATGTAAGTGTGTGTAGCTTAGAGCGAGTGTTAGAGAACAAAAGACCCCCCTAAAAACCCTATCTATGTTGATCGATCGTCAAGAATATGCATGCCTGCTTAATTAAGTTTTTTTTTAAAAAAAATATGTTAATACAGCTTGATATTCGTAAACTAATCCTTGACAATAGCAACCTCACCCTCCGAAAAAAGATCCACTTAAGTACTCGACTGAACCATAGAAATGAATCTTACATTTGTTAAAATATATATATATATATATATTGGTTAGTAATATAATCAACCTCCATTAGACTACATATATATCTAACCTGAAGTTGAGACTCAAGGTAAGCGAGAAGAACTCCAGGAATGATTCCTCTAATTCCTCCCCCGTCTATACTAAGAACAGTTATGAGATTCCCATATCTGGGAGGCTCATGACCTTGTAGCAGTGAGGTTCTGCTTGTACTACTTGCCATTGCAGGAAACTAATTGGTTTCTTGAAGTTATAAGCTAGGAACTAATAATGTTAGAAGCTTGGAGAATCGAAAGGGTTGTGGATGATAGTGGATGAAACCCTAGTATATATATTAATTGTAGGAACTATATATGTGCCCTAAGTACGTGCATGCGCTCTAAATTCCAAAGACTTTTTGTACGTATGAAAATGAAATCCTCCCTATTCATATTATTATTTTGCTGAATTACTGATTCACTTAAGCTAATGATCAAGACTAGTCAAGTGAGTCCCCAGCAAACCTAACTCTAATATAGTAATATACTAGTGAGTCCCCAGCAAACCAAACTCTAATATAGTAATATACTCACGTAATCGATCTCTAATTCAATAACATGGGATCATCATCATCATCATCGTACGTATTAGCAAATTCTCTATTTTAAGAAATCTTGGCATCGATAAGATGTCAAAGCGACGATGAGTATGTGACATGCAATATATATATAGATATATGAAAAACAGAATCGTGCAAGATTGATCTAAGTAATAAGCTAAGTAGTTTTAAGATTACGAGCAATATATTAGCAAGCTAAAACAAAATGTAAGTACCGCAAGAAACTGATGAGGTATGTAATGACTAATTAAGGAGCTTATGCTATAAGGTGTATATCAAAAATTATTCGGTGCACCGTCACCTGCAGTGACCTGCTCAATTCATATCGTCTGATCATCTCATCACCGTCAGATGTATACACTGTTCATTTTTGTTTTTTTTTTCTTTTTTTTTTGTCTTTTACTTATGCATGAAATACTCTTTTGTTATATATATATATATATGTAAGTCTTTAACTAATGATCTTGAGGCCTCCATGCAATTCAAGTCATGAATGACGGACATAATTAAGTATATATTTAGTCAGCTGCTCGAGTAGATTGTTGATGTTAATTGAAAATTAGTGAGATAATCTACAATTAGCCATCGACTACGACAGAATCTCTCACATTCAAAGCCAAGAAGGTGGAAAATCGAAAGGAATTTAAGGATTTAATCCATACTAAACAGGTAAAACAAAACTATGGTTTTGGTGTGAAGCAATGAATTTCCAAGAAAGTATTTGAGCAAAAAAGTATGATTTAATTAGCACGACAAGTTAGATCAAATAATCCAGTTTCAACGAAAATGAAAGCTGGCTATAAGTTGAATGATTCATTTTTGGGATGCTAGAAATGAAAGGGTATATTCGTAGCATTGTGGTAAGCAACTATTCTAGCTCGCTCGTCGAACTTTGAGCAAATAATGAAGCAAGCTGAGAGCGTATCGAGAAACATTTCTTTGGAGCTTGAGGAAGCTGGATGCAGTGCTACCCTTGACCCGAAAGAGGGGGAAGGTTTGGTTAGGTATGACTAGGAATAGGTCTCTAATTGCGACATGTTAATTACCTACGTCTGCTATGAAAATATTTACACTACGAGAACTTAGTTGGTGTGGCCGGAACACTAGCTGACAAGCTGATTTAGTGTTCCTAACCTCTTAAAACGAGACACGTGTCCAACTGATAATTTGATAGGCACTACCAGGATCAGTAGTTTGGCCCTGTTAATCAAATTCTTCGGCTAAGATGTCGTCGGCAAAGGCTCATCGGCTATGACTTTAGCCGACGAAATAAAAGTGGTCATCGGCTATAGTTTCACACTTAGCCGACGATTTGTTTTTAACTTTTCGTCGACTAAAGTAAGACTAAAGCCGACGAAATCATTTTTTGTCGACCATAACCTGAGACTTTGGCCGACGAAACGTTTAATATATTCGTCGGCTAAACTATTTAATAAAAAAAATTAAAAAATAACTATAGCCGACGAAATTTATTATAATTCGTCGGCTAAACAATGAAAAAATAAAAATAATATAATCGACGAATTATAGTAAATTTCGTCAGCTAAATACTACTATAGCCGACGAAATAGGTCATATTTCGTCGGCTAAACCTTGAAAAAAAATAATATAGCCGACGAATTATGGCAAATTTCGTCGGCTATAAGTCCATTACAACAAAAAAACCCTGAAATTTCTAAATTACCATTCCAAGCAACCTGCAAATTACACCAAAACAATTTCATATAACCAACAACACCATCAAAAGTGACTACACGTTTTTCATTAAAATATTTATAAATCGTTCATAAACACATAAAACTATATAATTATTTAACTATATAAAATCTATAAATTTATATCTGCGTCAGGAGGAGGTTGTTGTTGAGGAGGTTACGACGGCTGAGGTAGGGGTATAGACGTAGGCATGGGCGGAGCCGGAAGTCCCTGAAGCTGGGCAGATGAAAACTCTTGTAAGTACTGGAACATCTGCTGCTGCTGTGCCTGCATGGTGGCATATACTGCGACATTATACTCCTGTAAAGCAGCAGTATAGGCTGTCTGGGCAGATTGCTGTTCTCGTAGCATCTGAACTTCCGTCTTTAGCTGAGTCGTCATGCTGCTGGTTGAGACTGCTTTTTTTTTGAAATCCTGGAATGGTCTTCAAGACCCGCTCGCCCTTCTTTCCTAGACCTCGACAGTAGAAGTTGGTTCATCACGGTGGGAAGGCTGTGCCCATAATCCTCGCTCCAACCATTAGATCCAAAGTGTTGATCCAGGACATAGCTTCGGACATGTCTTCTTCCTGCGTGTCCGACCATGTCTCCCTCACTATAGCAGTCATCACCTCGTCACTAGCCTGTCTCACCTTCGCCTAATTGGATAGGAAAAAAATAATTAATTAACATCTTAAAATATATATATATATATATATATATTTATATATAATTTTAAAAATTTGAAAACTTAAAACAACTTAGAATATTCTCATGTGCGTCAGGATATGTCTTCTCGTACGTATAGACATACCGGTTGACTTCTGGATGTTCCCTGGCCACCTATCCCATCAACGATCTGAACGGTCTAGAACCGACATGATGGTTCATTGTGTTGCGTTGCCGGTTCTGAGCGTTCGCCTGGGAAACAGCCTGCAAAAGAAAAAAAATATTAATAAAATATTTAAAAACGTATTAATTAATATCAATATAACCAATTAATTTTTTAATTACCTGTTTATAAGGGTTGTTGAATTCTGATATCAAAAGCCAACGCCAATCGTGCTCCTTGAACTGGAGCTCAACAGGGGTACCAGAATGTGGGTTCACATGCGTAGTCCAGTGGGTTCGTAACTCGTTCTTTCACTCCTTATACCTACAGATACCACAAAAATATTAGAAATATTATTAATTACACATACAATCTTGTTTTTTCATTAACTTTCCAACGTACCTTCCCCCAAGCACAACGTCCGCCCAGGTGTTCCTCAGGTGATGGGGAACGTCAAACCACACCTGCATTTAACCGTTTAGTTTTTTTCATAAATCAACAATATAATACATAATATTAATTAGAAATTTTGTAGACTCACCAACATCACGTTGTGGATCATATCCTTAACCTCTTGTGGGATCTCATCCCAGTCTGACCACAACATAGGGACTCTATCCCTAATGAGCGCTCCCACGTGGCCGGAGTACATCCTCGTCTTCCCGCCCAATACTACGTTATCATCCCCGTTTGTATCGATGACGATCCTTCCTGAGGTACTCACGGTCTTCTCGAGAGCCTTTGCTGTGACGGGGTCTCTCTTCTTCTTTGTCGGCTTGGCTCAGACGATGCCTATCACAAATTGATTATTAAAATCTTATATTCTTATTATAACATTATAAGAGAAATCCAATAATTTATATTACATTACCTGAGAGCGTTGGGGCAGACGCGACGGATTCCGACTCTGTCGCCCATGATGTTACCCTCGTAGAAATAAGATCCGTACCAAAAGGCATGAACTGGTATGCCGCTGATAGGGTCACCTGCGGGGAAGTGGATAAATGGGTGCCCCTGAGTCATCGACTGCAGGTAATGCCGGTATCAACCACAGAAGGTAAAGAAGAGGCGGCATCATCTGTACCCCAGATGACCCACCCTATGAAGCAGATGGGCCCGGAGTCGGTGCCCGGTGGATCTCAGTCATACGTAATGCAGACACCTCCACCTGGGTCAGAGGCCATAGATGCCTCGAGGACTGAGGGGCGCTCGACTGTCTCAATAAATGCGCGGTGCCCGTCTACCTCGAGGAATAGGAGGCGCCTGGCTGCCTCGAGGAATGGTTGGCGCCAGGCTATCTCAATGAATGGGTGACGTCTGGCTGCCTCCAGAATGGACGCACGTCTAGCTGTCATAAGGTCCTGAAACGACATTTGAGGGTTGCTAGACGTTCCATCAGACGATTCAGACCTTTGGCTATTTGAACCTTTAGTCAATCTAAACAAGTCTTTCATCCTGTTTAAAATATTAATTGATTAACTTATTTGAATTATTAATTTTAATTGTAATTTTAATATTTTTATTAACACTGGTTATCAATATATTAACAATCTTTATCAATATATTAATAAATTATTATATGAATATAGTAACAATTAATAACAATTCTTAAAATTCCTACAATTAATAACAATTAAAATTGTTTTAACAAAGTCATCAAGATAAAACACTTGTTTTACCGATGTGACAAAAACGAACGAGTCATCTTCGTAACAGCTTGTAGCAAAGTTCATCGATAAAATCCCGTAATGATCGATCTTCATGCTTTGCGGGCTGCTAGTATCAAATTATCTACACTTAAAAAGGTGCACTGTCATGTCTTGCCCATAAATGAGTTTCACCACTGAATCCATAACATCATAATAGTCAACTCAATTCCGCCCACCATGTGTCATCACCCTAGAATTTTGTGTTTTCCGTTTGTTGTCTCTCTGTTCACATATAAATTGCATGTCATTCACCTTGCACATCAGATAAACTCTTGATATTATCGGCTTCATCGCTAGAAGTCTTAGTTCATGCGACCAATTTGGGTGACCATCGAATTGAATATGGTTCATCTGCAACCAAACATTTAATGTATAAATATGGATAATTATGCAATGAAAGAATCATGAACAAAAATAAAGAATTACGTACCCAGCCGCTAAAATAGTTTGCGAACTCATTGTTGTGGTAGTCAAGATCACCTTAAATGTCTGGACCGTATAAATGGATGTATTTCTAGTATTCAATTTTTGGACAGTTAATCAATACCCACCAGTGGGATATAACTAGCTCATGTAGTTGCAACTTATAGGAGTCTAGCAAAATTCCATAAACTTTAACATCACTGGAGACTATGGAAAGGTTGAACTTCGGTACATCTACCGGTATGGTTTGTGGAGTTTCCTTCAACGCTCCTAAATACAACTTCATATAGGTGACGCACTCGTGCGCAATATATGTCTCAGCTATACATCCTTCAGACGCAGATTTATTAGCCACAAAGGCTTTGTAGTCTCCAAGTTGCTTATAAATAAATTGTTGTAAAATGTTATGATTATATATTGAACATGTATAGTAAAAAAATTCAGGTGTAAAAAATGTACCTTTCCATGGGATACATCCAAGTGTAGTGTACTGGACCGGTAAGCAACAATTGCTCGGGAAGATGGATCATCAGGTGAGGCATGATGTCAAAAAAATTTGGAGGAAATATCCTCTCAAATTTACACATAATATAAATAATGTCCTCTTGTATTTTTCAAAGGTCAGATTTTTTTGCTTCCTGTGTGCATAACTTTTGGAAAAATCTTGACAACGCTACTAACGGCTCCACCACCTGACAAGGAAAGAACGGTCGAATGAAAACATGGAAGAGACGTTGTAGCAGGATATGACAGTTATGACTTTTTAACCCGTACATCTTATTGTCCCGAAAGTTTACACACCGGGCTATATTTCCTGCATAGCTTGAAGAATACTTCACACAACTCATCCACCTGAAAATTACGTTTTTCTGGTCAGGCTTCTGATAAGTGCGTTTTACGCCATGTTTTTAATGTGTTTTTACCCTCATTTATACTTGGTTTATTCCTTAGTAATGTCCTTTTTACTTATTTTGAGTCAAAAGGGTTTTTCGGTAGAGCAATGGCTAAAACACGCATTTATACAGAAAATTGTGCTTAAGTGTTGAAAATTCGATTTGGAACAAAGACTTGGTTATTTTCTTATGGTTCGTTATATTGTTACATTGTCATTTTTGATGAATTTGGTTTAATGTGTAGATGACATGTATATGGACATATTATATCAAGAATCATGAAGATTGGACTCATGGAAGACAACAAGAGAGACCACGGAAAAGAAGAAACTCCGAAACATTGCATTTTGATCCGAGCAGAAAGTTCCAGAAACCCTACATCAACTTTGGAAGCTTATATCTGGAGATCCTGGAGGAATCTGAGGACGAGCTATACACCGTTGGAAAGCTGTGCGTGTCTAGTTTTCAGATCAGCTGGAATCGCATCAATTGGAGTTCATATGAGGGAGTTATGATCAAAACAATGGATGGAGGTCAAGCTGCAAAACTAGGCAGTTTCTGCCTAAGTTGTTACACGGGTTTGGGAGGTGCCTAGAAGCCCAAGACTTGTGCAATGAGGCCTACATTGATCCATCAACATGTAGGAGAGTCCAAAATCAAGAGGTTCAAGGTCCAAATCGGAAGTCCTATTCAGCAAATTAAAGAGAGAGACCAAATCCAACAAGGAGAAAAAAACCTACTCAGTTTGGGTTACAAGGGGTTGCCGAATCCCTAGGGTTTCTCTAGGAGTTTTCCTCTATAAATACACATGTAATACAACTGAAAAAGAGTCTTTCAATTGCTCAAGAACCATAGTATAGCCTTACTCTACCCAAAAACCCTCAAACACAGAAAAACACAAAGCCTTGCCGCCACCAATTTCATCCAATTCGACTGCCATCCTTCCGTCGAATCACCCTTCATCTTTGCCGATCTATATAGGTAGGTTAAGCATGAAATCCTTCATGGTTTTGTGTACTAATTTTCTGTGTAAAACAGTTTGTTATGATATATATATATATATATATATATATATATATATATATGTTTTGGTTTTTGGTTTTGCATAATAAGTATGTTTATGAACTCTTCTTTGTGATTTGCACATGAATATGTTTGTTGTGTAACGATTTAGATTGCATGTTAGGATTATGATTTAGTTTAAGTTGTTTATGTTTGTGTTTAGTAGATGTCAAATTGATTAATTGCTTACCTGATCACATAATTGAACCTAAAGATAGTCTTGTGTACGGATGTTTCTAAGGGGGGAGTTTAATATGCCGTAGTAATCTAGGGTTGAGTTCACCGCGTCGGGCTCTCGATTCTAGTTGCTGCATAGGGTGGTATGGTAAGTGATTTACATGCTAATAGGATGAGTGACGACATACCTAGGATCATGTCTCCAACGACTCATGAACGGTAAGTGTATTTTGTGTTAATGTGATGCGCGTCGTAAGCATTAAACAAGATGACACATAAACTTAGGATGATGCGCGTCGTAAGTTCTAAGTTACATGAGAAGTCATAAAAAGTTGGAATTAATTTGCATCTATGTTAAACATAAACATAATAACTTGATCTTTCATAAAACTTATGTGTTTTCTAATCGGTGTTTGCTATAATTCGTGCTTGAGTAATGATCGACCGACCTTGTAAATATTTCTGTTTTATTTTCTTTATGTTTCGAACCACTTCATAAAATCCCCACTTTCGAATTTGTTTATATGTATAAAATGTGTGAATATTACTAATGTTCTGTTTTGCAGAATAATAATCTTTCCCTAGTGTCCCCGGTTAGAACGATCCCTACTTACTAAAGCTACAATGATATGGTTTTTAATTGCACAGGTCAATTCTTGGCATGTCAGCTTCACGGTGTAAGTTGCTTGAGACATTTTTTTCTTCCCTTCTTTCAACCACAGATGTCTTCGTATATCCATTTTTTAAGATCAATGCGTGCCTTAGGACCATCTTTCGTATTCCTCTCCAAGTTCAGCACTGTTCCCACCACACTGTCGCACACATTCTTTTCTATGTGCATCACATCTAGGTAGTGTCTGATCAACAACTTACTCTAGCATGAGAGTTCCCAGAATATGCTCTTATGTGTCCAGAATTTGTACCTGTCGGGTCTTTCAGGTATTACCGTCATAATATTGGGATGATTGCTGAGCTACTCAAAATCGTACTCATGAAGCACTGCTAAAATTTCTTCCCTTGTGCATCTTCTGGGAGGCACACCGTTTTCTACAGTCCTATCAAATGCCTTGTCATCGAACCGCCATTCGTGATCATACGAAAGGAGAGTACGGTGACCTAATTTGCATATCATGTTGCAATGACTGCTGCTCCTCTCATCGCTAAGGCACTCTGGACAAGCCTTGTAACCCCTAACAACGTTGCCCGACAACATCCCATGGGCAGAAAAATCACATATGGTACCAACAAAAATGACATGCATCTGGAACATCTCATGCATGTACTTGTTACAAGTAGGACGACCAACATCCCAAAAAAACTTAAGCTCTTCAATCAAGGGTCTCAAATACACATCGAGACACTTCCATGGATAACTGGGCCCATGAATCAACAAACTCAACATATTGTATTCCTTCTTCATGCACATCTATGGAGGAAGGTTGTACAGTACCAAAATCACCGGTCATACACTGTATTGAAGACTCATGTTGCTAAAAGGATTAAACCCATCGGATGAGAGCTCGAACCTCACATTTCGGAACTCTGACGCAAAATGAGGAAACTCCATGTCTATATGCTTCCAAGCCTCCCCGTCAGTAGGGTGTATAAGGGTATCTTTGTCATGCAGTTCCCGATCAGCGTGTCATCTCATAACTTTGGCCGTGTATGATGACATGTACAACCGCTTCAGCCTATCCCTCAACGGAAAATACCGAAGTATCTTCACAGGTTTCCTATTGCCTGCATGAGTCAGCTTATACCTGTCACTATGACATATCAGACATGCGTCAAGGTCACCAAGGTCATTCCCTTCTGAATCTTTACCCCAAAAGAGAACGCAATCATATCTGCATGCATGGATCTTGATGTAGGAAAGCCCAAGATCTTTCAGGATACATCGGACCTTATGATGAGTGGTAGGAAGACGATAACCGTGGGGCATCATCGAAGCAGTGTATTGTAGATAATCATCAACAGCCTTCACGGTCGATTTTGTCTCAACTTTAATCTTCATTACGTTCATCACACTATCAAGAATCGTCTTCTGACAACCGGGATACACAGGGGTCTGTTGAAAAGTAAGCAGTTTGTTATACTAGTCAATACTCGCAGTGTTGATAATTTTAGGGAAGGACTGCACCGGCTCAGGCATATACTGTCCTTCAGAGAATACACCTCTTTCAGAATGAAACATATCATTGATGAAGGTCATTGTTGGATCGTTAGATGTACTGCCCGTTTTAAAAAATTGTCCATGATCATGCGGACCCCCTGATGATGTTTCACCGTGATATATCCAACATATGTACTTCTTTCAAAACTCGTTACTCTTCAGGTGCTGGCATACTTTGTCAATCGCAAATCGATGCATATCACTGCGACACTGACATTTCGTGCACGGGCAATAGAAAATTGTATTCCTGTTAGCATTAGCCAGTACGTATTCAATAAAACTAATAACTCTTTTACCGTATCTTTTGTCCCATTTTGAAAGTGAAATCCAACTCTTATCCATATCCTGAAAATATAACTATATATATAACTATCTAATTAATTAATTTCATATATAAAATTTCAAATCATTTTGTATTCTACAACAATTAATTAATAAAAAATTAATAATTATCCAAATATATATATACATATATATATATATATATTACATATATATACTAATTACTAATTACATAATAATATTATATATCAATACATCAATCATCACAATGCAAAATCATAATCAACAACTTAATTAATTTATATCATGCACCAACAAAATATTATAATTAAATTAATTAATTAACATGTATATACTCAATCAAAACCGACAACTTATTAATAACAACTTCGAATTCATATATATTATCAAATTAAAATCGATCAACTCAATCACACTCAAAATCCATTAATTCAACTCAAATAAAACTCAAAATCAATATTAAATACCTCAAATAAAACTCTTAAATCAACTCAAAATCCAGATATATACACATACACGTACCTATATATAGCTCTACAAACTAATTTTAGACAGATTTCGACGACACCCAACAATTTCGACAACACCCAAACTTTTTCTACCTATATAAGGACTTTTAGCCGACGAAATTATTTATTTCATCGGCTAAACTTTTATAATTCCGTCGGCTATAGTTTACATACTATAGCCGATGAAAAAAATTCATCGGTCTGTTTTTTATTTCGTCGGGTATGATGTTTATGCTGGTAGTGAGGGTTGTGAATTGAGGTTAACGGTTCGCCGTTCAGAAGAATCGTCTCTGACAGTCTGACCTAAAATCATACTACGTCGATCAGTTTGAGGGCTCAGTTTCTTCAAGAGTACAAGACTTATCATTTCTCTATGGCCTCTGCCGAGATCGAATCCCGTTGTTTCGTCGAAGGGCTCGCCTGGGCCACCTGAAATGATTGCGCTTAATAGGGCCTTCACTCCCTTTGGTGAGATCAAACGGATTCAGCAGCAAGGAGATACTTTCTCCGTGAGCTTATCACCAATATATGCTTCCGATGTGAGTCCTCTTTGATTTTTAGAATGGATTCTAGGGTTTATGAAGGTTTTGGGGTAATGAAAGAGTGAACAATATGCTGTTTTGTTATTGGAAATTAAAAATTATGGTGCGACTATTTGTGTTTTGAAGGGAATTCGAACTTGATGATTAATATTGGCTTGATAATTCTACTGAATTCGTCTGAGTTGGGAGGCCATGGCTTCATGGGATTGGTTTTAGAATTCTGTATGGTATTGAGGTTATATACATTAGATTACAGTAATTTATCTGGGCAATATAATCTGCTGATTGAAGATGAATCATGGAACACATATCATAAAGCTGATTGCACATTGTTTAAGATTGTAAGAAAGACAAGTTCAGTTAAGTGCCAATCAAATATTGAACCACAATGTTTTGTATGACCTGCAAATAAAGCAAGAGTATTGAAGAGGATTTTTGTGCCAATACACGGCTTAGTAAGTATGTTGATATTAGGGGTGGGCGTCTGGACCTGAAGGACCGAAGACCTGACCTGAAAAACTAAAAAAAAAACCCGACTCGGTCCAAGCCTTGTATTTGTAAAAACAATTCGGGCTAAAACCCAGCCTGAATGCTTCAAAATCGGTTCGAGTTCACAATTTAAAAGGTCTGAAAGCTCAGCCCGGCCCATTTATGTTTCAACTACCACATGTTTTCTTTTTTGGACTAAAGTCACTGAACTATTTGAATGTTTTTATGTATTGATAATCATAGATTGAACAATTTATGTTATGTATTGGTTTGTATCAAACTTGTGTATTATTTAACTCTCTTAAAACTTATACATATTGAACACAAGAAGAAAATTTGGAAAAACATATGGTATATGTGAAGCTGAAATTTTGGGCCCAAAAAGCTCGAAGCACAACCCAGCCCGGCCCGAGACACATTTTGCTTGGGTTATGATTTCTAAAAACCTGAACTCAGTCCGGCTCGATTATTTTTGGTTCGGGCTCCGTCCCTAACAATTTTCGGCTCGCGCCCACCCCTAGTTGATATTCATTATGTGATCACTTGTCTGAATAGTTGATGTCGCATCCCGGGACTATTTCCGGCCCCGAGACATGGCAGTAACCGTCGTGATTCCGGACTAATGAATAACCAATACGTCATCTGACGTATTGACTACCCACTAGGCCGAAACCACAAGGCTAATTTAAACAAATTGACATAAAAGTGAGGAGCAAATGAATAAATAAAAAAAGTAGTATACAAGTGCGGAAGGTAGTGTACAAGACTTAGACTACAAGATACATGAAAAGTCCAAGTCAGTAAATATACAACATGGGCCAACGAGCCAAGTACACGTGGATAAAAGCTCGAAAGGTCAGAGTGCGCCAAATGCATCCAAACCAACCGTCACGAAGATCGAAAAGCTGAAGTACCATGAAGGATGAAAAGCTCCTCCAGGGTGATCCCGAAATACGGATGCTGAATAGCACGCACTGCCAAGCCCCTAGTCACCGATCAATCTCTTCTAAAGCAAGTCTACCGAGTACCTGCAAAGTAGGGGTGAGCACTCGTCCTCGCTAACCCAGAAGGAGCCGAACCCAACCAAGATAGGGTTTGAAAACAAAGGTGTAGTTCTCATAAATAGATACTGCATATAGCTTTCACCGGTGATTAAACAATTCGTACAAACATGCAACAACCAAAAACTGTATTTGGTTTCCATAGGCAGATTTAAATAAATTCATTTTCCATGTGCCAATGCTAACATCAATATGACTGAGCGCTCAAAGTAACAAACATCAGCCTGTAGGGCTTTACGGATCTGGGTGGTCTAATCCCGGGTTTGTCTTCACAGCAAAACGGGGCCAACTACCTATGCGCTTGAAAACGCCTGGTAGCGAGAGTGTCCATTTACAGCTAATGCCCAACAGATCACTCATAACAACACCACACTTACAACTCGCATAACTCTTTGCGAGACGAGCGTAAGCGAGAAAATAAAATAAACAAGGCATTGCCCCTCCGGAGGTTCACGATCATCGACACCGTGGGAAAACATAGTCTAAACACTAGGTCCCGTCACTCTCAGACCAAGCACCGGAAATCAGGACAACGGTACAACTTTTAGATCCGAAACATCACATGTGTGTCTAGCCTCGGTTTTCTAAACATTTTATGAAGCGATAAAGTACGAAAACATATATCGCGAGGCATCGACTATGCATAAACAAACATCGTGTCATATAACTTTTAAATCGTAGAACACTACACAAATTAAAATGCCACTAACCCGGAAGTTACGGCTCACTCTAGCGAGCGGCTCACCCTACCTGTTATGACGAAGCCGAAATCCTCGTGCTCCAAGCCTCAGTCCTCAAGCTCTGAGTGTAGGTGAAATCCTGAATCCGTCAAAAGAGAAGTCAAAGACTAAACAAGTCGAAAGTAGAAACGTAACGGTCATTCTATGGTCAGCTACCCACTTTCTTAGTTTGACCAGGAAAGGTAAAAGGTTGACT
The DNA here is from genome assembly GCA_951800085.1 of Comarum palustre. Classification (NCBI taxonomy): domain Eukaryota; kingdom Viridiplantae; phylum Streptophyta; class Magnoliopsida; order Rosales; family Rosaceae; genus Comarum; species Comarum palustre. The sequence continues at coordinate 8,442,876 of OX637588.1, read as the reverse complement.
TTAGGGTTGACCAAGAATTTTACCAAGTCCACTGACTTGGTCAAAGTTGACCAAAACTCGGTAAACTCGACAAACTTTTCGTTTATTTTTTTCGACACTACAGTCTAATTATTTGATGTCTCGATTCTCGAACCGGGTGAGAATCGGGATTGTTACTCATTCGGTAATTACGTCTTTCTGTCGCCTGTTTAATTTTTAAAACCTTTAAACCATTTAATCGTAGCGGTAAAACGTAAAAGTTGGTATTCTACGGTAAAAGTCAAAGTCAACCATGAATAGTAAAGTCAACAGTGAACCATAAATAGTAAAGTCAACGGTCAACTATGAATAGTAAAAGTCAATGGTCAATAGTCAAAGTCAACCGGTCACCTATGAATAGTAAAAGTCAACCGGTAAATAGTAAAAGTCAAGCGGCTAACTGTAAATAGAAAAATTCAACCGATAAATAGTAACTAAGATAAAACTGTAAAAGTTAAACAGTAAAACTGTAAAAGTGGCAGGTTGTAATTTTAAAAACTGACAGGGGCATTTTGGTCAATTCATCTCATGGTAAAAAACTAAATCTACTGCGGTAAAAACCAAGATTTTTACCCCTCTGTTTACCGATCGACTGTTTCGTCGAAAAACGAAGCTTTTCCGGCCAAACCAGCTTCCAACACCTGCACCACACTCTTCTACAACATCCCAACATCACAACAAGCTAAGAATCAAGAGAAAAGATAGAGAATTTACCCTCGAAGCGTTTTCCTGGGTTTTCCGGCAGACCTCCTCCGGCGGAGCTCCGCTCGCCTCCTCCTCCTTCCTCCTTCCTTCTGGCAGCTCCTAGAGTCTTTCTAGAAGCTCTTTGCTCCTCCTCTCGGCTGATTTCACTTCGAGGGAGAGAATGCAGTCGCTGGGCTTTTTCTCTCCTTTGTTGGGCGATGGTTGCGACGACGCTGGCGCGGATGAGGGTCAGGGCTAGGTCATCGGGGCAAGGCGAGCTCGACGGTGGCGGCGATGAGGGAGAGAGAGAGAGGGAGAGCCTGTCGAAGAGGAAAGGAGAAGAAAGGGAAAGAAAGAAGAAAGAGGAAAGAAGAAAAAGTGGAAAGAAATAAGGGAGAGAGAAAGAAAAAGGTTATAAAACCTTTTAACGGCTACGATTCGTCGAACGAATCCAACGACCATGATCTCTTCCGACTTTTAAAATACGAAAAAATCGAAAACATTTTCTGTAAAACACACATTTAAAAATAAATAGTCAAATCATGTCCATAAAACACGACAAATACGTAGTGTCAGAAAAACATTCCGTAAATACTCATACGCAAGTAGCGACGTTCGCTCTAATATTAAAATATTAGAGTGCATTCTCAATGTACCGAAAAGAAGTCGTAAATAAACCCTAGATGTGTCGGAAAATTAATAAAATTAGTCAAGGTCTTACAGTTGATAGTTCAATCCAACCAGTGGGAATCACAAGCTGGAGGATCATTCACAGTGACAGGGACTCTTGTGAGCCTCTTATCATAGGTACAAAGATTTGTATTCACCTCAAGGAGGTATTGGTCGACCTCATATTCTCGATTAGGAAACACTTTTAATGAGGACATCTAAGTTGAAAACTTTTGAATTAATTACTTATTAGATCAATTTTTGATCAAAATTTGACATCTTAAACATTGAAGTTGTAGATTTATATAAGTAGATCAATCATACAAAATTTCAGCTAAATTGGTGATCGTTAAGTACTAGTTTTAGATCAAATCAATGGACGAACCAAATCTGTTAAACATGAACCGTTCAAGTTCATAATTGGTAAATCACATTTATATATGCCTTAACGATTTTCAATTTAGTTGAAAATTTGTAGAAACGATCTACTCATAAATATTTATAAAATGAACGGTTAAAATGTGGATATAAGATCGAAAAGCGGGATAAACCAAAAAGACTTCAACTAGTCCTCAACTTAGAATTCATCACTAGTATGGCTCCCTACTCGATTATACTTGCTTCTTCTCTTAAAGTTTAAATTAAGAGTTCCAATCAAATATTATGATCACAGCAATCAAATATTATGATCACAGCATACATCTGGAAGCACATCTGCCCCAAACCATCAAGTTGGATCATACCCTTAACCATGCGAGGTTTGTGTAATTTATTTAACCTTTTTCTTTCACATTTCGTTTTTAGTTAATTAATCTCTGACTAATGTACATTGTAGGATTTATATTCAATAACTGAGCAACAACAGCAGGGTACACTACCAGAAGAACTACTTTAGCTGACGAAAGATTTTCGTCGGCCTGTTACAAAATTTCGTCGGCTAAATTATTTGCCGACAAAGTCTCCTCGGCTAAGGTGGTCGTCGGGAAAAGTCCATCGGCTATACTTTAGCCAACGAAATTAATTTCAATCGTCGCCTAAAGTCTGAACTTTAGCCGACGAATAAATTTATAGTCGCCTAAAATTTGGACTTTAGGAGAAGAATTTTAGATTTTAGGTGACGAAGTTTTGTCGCTGAAAACTTTCCTTATTTATCAAAATGGTTGGCCGAGTAAACTTTTTTATTTCTTTTTCGTTTTTCGCCACCACACCATTGTCCGGAGGTGGTGTTTGGAGGAGGAGGAGCCGTGGTGGAGGAGAAGGAGAATGATCGAGGAGGCTAGGTGAAGGAGTTGCTGTTGAAGGAGTAGGAGTTGTCGCCGAAGGAGTAGGAGTAGGGGAAAGAGGAGGTGAAGGAGTAGGAGGAGGAGGAGAAAGAGGAGGTAAAGGAGCAGGAAGAGAGATGAAGAGGAGGATGGAGAGAGATGAAAGATATAGAAAAAATTTAAAATTTTTGGTGGAAATTTTAAAAAAATTTAGGTACTTTAGCTAATGAAATACCCTCATTTCGTCGGCTAAAGTCCAAAAGTAATGCGCGGAGATTTTGAAAATTTTGAGGGTACTTTAGCCGACGAATTTTAATTATTTTCGTAGGTTATAGTTATTTATTTTATTTATTTCACTTTAGCCGACGAAATTTAATTATTTTCATTAGTTATTTTATTTTATTTCACTTTAACCGACGAATTTTAATTATTTTCATCAGCTATAGTTATTTATTTTATTTTTACTATAGCCGACGAATATTTAATACTTTTATCGGCTATAATTATTTAATATATTTTGTTTTGTAAGTTTAGTAAACTTAATTAGTTATGCGGCTGTTGATAATAATAGTAATCATCTTCTATTTCTAAAAAAGGAAGCAATACTGAAATTGATTCGTATGCCAGGCTAGCTTGACCGGTCCTAAAAAATGCCATCGATTATTAATTCATGGCTGACACATTGAAACAGTGTGCCTTTTCCTGTGAAAGAACATAAATCTGCAGAAAATGATAGAAGCAGCTAGTGCTTAGTCGGTACCTATAGATATATGGCGTGGAAGCGAGTCAATGATTTTCCAGGGCATGCCTGCTGGTAGTACAAGTGCCTACAAGTATGTTGTCTTTACTAAGCAGATCGAGGGGATTCCAAGGCGCCCTGAGCTGGTACTGGAATGCATGCACTGCATAGTCTTGCTTTGCTTGCTTGCTTGCTTGCATTATTCGACCAAGCTGTGTTCCATTGTTTTCATATCGCAAGGATTTTGGCACCACGTGTTTTGCCAGTCCCTTTTAGTTTTTGTCAGCAAACTTATCACTAAGATTATGAGTAATGACAAACTTAAGATATTATATCTAGTAGTCACTTCTCTTTCGGTTTTTCCTTGCCGCATCAGCTACGCCCAGGAGAAATATATGTGATGCCGTTAAAGGTGATTCCTTTAATATTTGAGGACTCATTCTTAAAGAACTGAGATTATCCTTGACGACGAGTCTAGGTGGAGGTACTGAGCTCTTTTGTAATCTCTTTATTTCTCGATCTTTTGGTGATTTAAGGTCGGATTTTTTTTACAATCTTATTGTCGAAGAATACGAGTGATTCGATGGTATCTCAGACTTTCTAACATCTCATTAGGGTTTCTTGCTCCTAGAATTGGTGCCACTAGTTTACTCGTGAGAGGCATAAGTGTCTTCTAATTTGTAGTTGTGTGTGTTTTCTTCTAGATTTTGCTCCTACGGGACTCTGTCATCTAAACAATTTAAGACTTTCTTTCACTAATTAATTGTACTACTAGCTAGTTGCTGTTTTTTTTGTCATTGTAGATTGTAAGTAATGGTTGGATATGTATAGTTTATAGGCATGAATTTATTGTAGCAGATATAAGATTAGATCATGCATGCATATATTGTTATTAGACTTCTGTCTTGTGTTTGTCACAAAATGGACATTGAATTAGTGAGTGTAGCAACATATGGGCTTAATTAACTCCCGCTCCTTGTTTTACACTTCAACTTATTATGTTCTATCTTTTTAGGCCATGCCAATAATGATCATGATAGTTTGAAATGCAAGCAACGACTAATGTGGGACAGTAAAGTACTCGAGTATATAGATTCTTCGACTATAATATGATGATATAGTATATGAGACTGGGGACAAATTTGGTTGTCACACTATTCAGAGTGGGTTTCACGTTTGCTTTTCATATACATCGATCCATGTCTTTCTCTTCGATCTGTTTTCTTTCTCTTGTTTTAGTGTCTTTGGTGAGTTTGGTCCAAAAATTCTTATATGGTATTCGATCCCACGTATATGTTAAACCATGCAATTGAATAAGCTTCAATTATAAGGAACTTTGATAGTAAACTGGCTTCTCGATCGAATCACTGGTTTGCTTGATTCCTAGTTAAGCTCCAACTGGGGGTGAAAATCCATGTCATTGCATCATTGCATGGATTATGGATTTATAAATGTACCCATCTTTTTCTTGCACTATATATAATCAAATCATTCATTTACCTGTGTTTTAAAAGTCCTGAGACTTAACCAACTATAGTTTTTGTAAAAATGGTGAATGAACATGCATATAGCAAATCATTGTCAAGTTCTTTCACCTTTTAACCTTTTGGGCTAAAGCGACCCTTGATCGATCTTTATCTCTTGAAATATGTCATTGAAAGATTTGAAAATCTCATCTCTACAAGAGTTCAATCGTCTCGGTCCCCAGAAGGAACAAGTCCAAATTAATTTGAGCACACACCCATGCATCTGCAACTTTTTTTTAGTTGTTTACATTGCCTAGTATTACATTGATTTTAAAACCAGTAAAGTTAATATATGACATAGATCAACTTTGTTCTAATGTTATAAATTAAGTTATCAAAATGATTAATTTCAGTTTACTTACCTAAAGTTTGACACTAACATCATTTTATCTCTCGTACTTTTAATTTTGAAAGTTTATCCCTTAAAGTTTCCAATTTTCATCAAGAGATAATGACTATTTGCACAAAAAAAATTAAAAGTCAGACCCAAACCAATGAATTAAAAAGTCAACCGCCCCCGTTTCAATATTAGGTATACTTATTAATGTCTAAATATACAAATCTTTACTAAATTCATAATAAAATAATATTTTTAAGATAATTTTACTGTTATTCCTAGTTTACACACACTTGGAGAAAGAAAAATGAGAGAGAATATTTTGTCGGAGCCTCGCCGGACTCTAATCACCGAATTCTGGTCACCACCGCCGGACTCCGGTCACTGGTAGCTGGAAAATTACTGGCGGCCAGAATTTTGGCCTGATTTTTTTTCTACAAAAGACAATAAACTTTTACAGAAAAGTTTACTAGGCTACATCTACATCAAATCCAAGTTCACTAACCCTAGTATACTCCAAAACCAAGTCTACTAACCCCAGTATACTCTAAAACCAACTCTACTAACCCCTGTATACATCAAAACTAAGTTTACTAACCCCAGTATATTCCAAAACCAAGTTCCTGACCCTCAATAACCAAGTATACTAACCCCAATATACTTGAAAACCAAGTCTACTAACCCCAGTATACTTCAAAACCAAGTCTATTAGCCCCAGTATATATCAAAACCAAGTTTACTCCATTTATGACGAGATTTAGGACTTGGTTTTGATGTATACTGAGGTTAGTAGACTTGGTTTTAGAGTATACTAGGGTTAGTAGACTTGGTTTTGGAGTATACTATGGTTAGTGGACTTGAATTTGATGTAGATGTAGCCCCTAGTAAACTTTTCTGTAAAAGTTAATTGCCCATAGTAGAAAAAAAAAATCCGACGAAATTCTGGCTGTCAGTAATTTTCCGACTATCGGAGACCGGCGGTAGTGACTGGAATCCGGTGATTGGAGTCCGGCGAGGCTCCGACAAAATATTATCTCTCATTTTCTTTCTCCAAGTGTGTATAAGAAATAAAAGTAAAATTGTCTCAAAAATATTATTTTATTATGAATTTAACAAAGATTTGTGTATTTAGACATTAATAAGTACATATAATATTAAAATGGGAGTTTGACGTTTTAATTTATTGATTAGAGGTCTAACTTTTAATTTTTTGTGTAAATGATCATTATCCCTTGTATATATAACAATATGTAAATTACAATTTAGGGTTTGATGATGTTGATCAATATGAAACCATGATTCGATTATGACTAGTTTTATTGTTTAGAAATCTACTAACATGATAAAAAAAACTTGTGGGCACTGGGCAGGGTGAACAATCTCACGTACAATCTCATATATTTTTTTATTGGTCAATGACAGTCTCATCTAGCATTTTTCTTTCATTTTACACATTGAAATGTAATGTATATAAACCATCAACCAATTGATGTTTGTTGTGACAACCTCATAGGGGTCATTTGAACCTCTTAGATTACATGTTTATTTTCTCACGTATTCTATTTTGTTAATAAAGATTTGAAAACAGATGCTTTAGTTTTTATTAAAAGAAAACGTGTTACTTAAATGGGTTCTCTATTATGTAATCTAAATTTGAGTGGTATAATTGAACACACATGTGTTTGGTAATTTGGCGATAATCAACGTCAATGTATCACAATCTACTATAGACAAGTTTGACATCCAAAAACGTTTTGACGACTAATCGACAATTACTCTAGCTAGGTCTCCATCTATTCTGTTATCTACCAAATACCATTTAAGAAAGGACTGCACTGTAGTTGCAAATTGTGTGGGTAATTTGTTTGATTATCAAATTTTACCCAATTTCAATTTAAACTATTTTCATTTCCTTATTTAATTTCTCCAAATTCTCTGAATTTCTCTTAGTTGCTATATCGATTATACTTTTCTTTTACTAATTAATTAAATCTTTAACACACCACCTTATAAATTCAACATTTTATGCCAATTACATTTAGTATTACATAAAAGCCAATTGATGAGCGGTTTTGACTTTGACATATTGTCTGTCAACTATACACAAGGCACTTATATAGTTTCAATAATACTTAAATTTCAACCAACTACTAGATTTGAACCATGGGATTTAGATGAGTTGTTATGTACCGATTTCTTTTTAATGAAAGATTTGATCCATGAATTTTAAATAAAGAATTTTAGTTCTAATTAAAATATTTTCAGTTAAATTATTTACTTTTTAGGTAGCAAAGTTCTGAAGCGGATAAATAATTAAAAAATCAAAAGGTATTTAATTGTTTTTCATTTTTTTGGGAATAGCTATTATAATTTTGAAAAATCAAAATTGTTTATTGCAAATCCTACAGATTCCCATTCCATCCTGTAATCAAAACACACGTCAAAGTCTACGAAGGAAAACGAGAGCTTCACTCGGTCCTCAAGTTCTGTGCTTGTGTTTGGGACTTTGGACTAACCGGATTACACGGCGTCTGGGAAGTTCGACGTGCAATTTCCTTTGATTTAGAGGTTTGATAGAGTTAGTCAATTGCTGAAAAAAAGATTTAGATCTTTATTACCAAAAAAGAACAAAGAAAATCCCTGTAAGAGGGAGAAGCCTAGTATCCTAGTCATTTGTTGTGTACTGCTTGGCTTCTGTTTTGTTTTTTTGGGCGCCCTCTAATACCCAAGCACCTTCTTTTTCTCTCTCTCTCTGACTCACTTGTCTCAATTAGCAGCTGTGTGTTTAGGTTGGGGATGAACAGCTGGGGCAGTTGAAACTTGGTTTGGGGGTTCTTGTTTGCTTCGTGTATCTCTGTTTCTGGTGAAGCTATGGCGGAATACATCTGGGTTTTCAACAAGGTACTGTCTTTTTTCTTTTGCATTATTTTGAGTTTCTGGACCTTTCAAGTTCACTTTTTGTTTGAATTAAAGTAGTGGGTTTTGCTCAAGGTGCTGCTTTTGCTTGTGTATTTTGTTGGGGGGTTTGAGATGAGATGTGTTCTGGAAGCACTTATGGGCTCTTTTCGTCTTCTGTTTCCAGTTTCGATTTTGGTTAGTTGATATGGCGTTCGCTTTTAGTTTGAGGTTGATTCATGGATGTGGAAGTATAATGTGTACGGATTTGAATGAAAATCTTTGCCGTTTGATGCTTGTCGGATCTGGTTTTTCATGCCTTGAACTCATTTTGTGTAAGCAAGTTTTCTGTGTTGTTAAGATTAGTAGAGTTCAAAACCTAGTTGGATTTGTATGTCTCTGACTGGGTTCTGTTTTATGACTTAGGAATAGGGCTGGTATTGAGTGGTTTCATGGATTTGTAGACTAATTTGTTGTTGTTAATGTTACTTAGAAAACCTACATTCAGCTATGCTCCCATTACAAGTTTACATTACGGTGTTCTTCTAGCGATTATATGGCTTAAAGTCTTATGCATTGTTGTTACTTGTTGGGGCTACTGAGAGAACCTGCACTAGTAATACTACATTTGAGCATGTTCATTACATCCTTCCCAGTCTCTCTTTTCTGAAAGGTTTTATAATAACTCACCTTTCCTTCATTTACTCTTTTGGTTAACAGGAAAGTTTGATTATAAGGCCGGCTCCCAAGAAATCTCCTTTGTTTCTAAGAATGATAGTCTTAATGTTTGCAATGGTCTTTGGAGTTTACATCTGCTCGATATGTCTAAAGCAGATAAGTGTCGAAACTATGACTAAATTCGAAAGCATCAAAGTCATCGGACGGCCTCCTCATGAAATCAAACTATTAGAAATTCCTTTCAAGCATTATCCAATTCCTGAAACTTTTAACAGGTAACCTAGAACTTGTACCTTTCCCTTTTAATTTTGGGAATCTTCAGACTTGTAATCACTGTTTTGGTCTATTTCTAGGGCTGAATGTGCACATAATCCTGTAAGATTCTTCGCAATCCTATCGATGCAGAGATCAGGGAGTGGATGGTTTGAAAGCCTATTAAATAGTCACAAGAATGTTAGCTCTAATGGGGAGATATTTTCTGCTAAGGATAGGAGGGCAAATATTTCTTCAATTGTTCAGACTCTAGATAAAGTTTACAATTTAGACTGGTTCAGTAGCGCTTCTAAGAATGAGTGCTCTGCAGCAACTGGCTTCAAGTGGATGCTTAATCAGGTACTTAATGTCTGTTTCTTGAGGCATATAATTGTCTTCTATTGGACTTGTTTATTGGAATACTTTGTTTTTAATTAGACATAGTAGAAATTGTGTAAGAATGCACATCATATTTCTAATCTCAGACTTGAAAACGCAAGTACCACTATTGTGCTCTAGGTATCGTTCCCTCGCCTGTTATGAAAACACTCACAGCTTCGCCAAGACATGGATTGGCATAAACTGATGAATGTAAATGTTGAAACCATAAATTTAAAGTTTTTGAATGACTTCATTGCTTAAAACTACAATTTAATTGCTTCATGAAAGCTGCTAACTGTAACATTTCCTTCATCATAGGTGTATCACCATATAAATATATTGGTTCCTCGAAGGAAATGTATGCGTTGATATCCAAATTTTCTCTAGCAGTAACCAGGTTTAGATATGTAGTTCAATATGGTAGAGGGTGGAACCGCTAACTTAGGCAGGATATGTAAGCAACATATAATAGGTTGTCTCTGTTTTTGGTCAGTGAAATGTGCATGATTCTGAAGAAAGATATTCTCCTCTCCCTTCCTCTCCCTCTGTTTTCTCCTAATAAATTGGGACTCTTTGTAGATGGGGAAGCTGTGGTTAACCTTTACTAACTTATGGCTTTTGCAGGGATTAATGGACCACCATGAAGAAATAGTAGAGTACTTCAATCGCAGGGGGGTTTCTGCAATATTTCTCTTTCGGAGAAATTTATTGCGCAGAATGGTCTCGGTTCTTGCTAATTCTTATGATCGGTATGCTAAGCTATTGAATGGAACCCACAAGTCACATGTACATTCAGAAAAAGAGGTGTCTCACTCTACATATTTGTTTGTACATATTTCTTCCTAACTTCCCACCATTCAAAATACTGAATTTTGGTTGGTGACTTCTTGTATATGCAGGCTGATACATTGTCAAAGTACAAGCCTATGATCAATTGCACGAAGTTGATAACCAATCTAAAAGAAATGGAATTGACAGCTGCAAAGGCCATCGAGTACTTCAATAGCACCAGACACATGGTGTTGTATTATGAAGATATTGTCAGAAACCGCACTGTAAGGATCTTTCGTTCAATCATGAAGAGCAATTTATTCTTAATAAATTATTACCACATATATTCACTAGTTGTCTAAGTTCATTATTCACTTGGAGACAACTAGCATCTACTGAGAGTCGTCTTTCCTGTTCAGGTCTTAAAAGATGTTGAAGAGTTCCTCAGAATTCCTAAGAAGAGATTAAAAAGCCATCAGGTAAAAATACACAATGGACCATTGGCAGACCATATCAGAAACTGGGATGATGTCAAGACGACGCTTACAGGAACACCATATGAAGATTTTCTCCACGCGGACTATTAGGCATAGTTCTCTGCTAACTAATTTAAGTCAGGTGTAAATATCCACTCAAGTCATATATTCTTACCCCAGAAGGCAGAAGCTTACAGGATATTGCCCCTGCTTTTAAAATTTTGGCTACAACAGTGCTTGGTCTCTTGATCTTTGTTTCATATCTCATCAACGAGTTGTTGATGAGATATTGCCCCAGAAGGCAGAAGCTTACAGGATATTGCCCCTGCTTTTAAAATTTTGGCTACAAGAATGCTTGGTCTCTTGATCTTTTTTCATATCTCATCAACGAGTTGTTGATGTGTAATCTGTACCCTGTTTGTATCAACCAGTTTGACGCATTGTATATGCTCAGCTAAACATTAATGAATATGCAATTCATTAGTCTGTGACTTGTATATGCTTTCTTTCTTTGGTTACAGTATATCTCCATTTTCTTGGTCTGGTACTTTGATTATGTTTTATCTGAACTTCTCCCAAGTAGGAAATTGATGGTGATTCTGGGGTACAAACAACTGTGGGCGGGGGGTTCAATTTTTTTTTAAAGTGATACATGGGCATTTCACATTTGTTCTAAACCAAGAAATATTGGTTGAAATGTATTGGGCCAAAGGAGAAGGGTGTTGTTCATATCTTCAGCAGGCAGAGAGAAACCCTCGAATTTTTTCTGCGTCTTTGAGTTCACCAATTCAACATCCCCTTCACCTCAACCAGCTCTAGGTGAGGAGAATGGGAACTAGAGGAATAAAACTGAAATATTATGTACAGACTGAAATACTAATACATGTTCAAATACTACTTCAACAATGCTATACTTATCTTCCAAAGAATGTGATCACGAAACTTCATTCATCTGAATGATCTGATATTCTGATGTATCTACATATGTAATTATGTATATAGACTGATCAGTATATATACATATTTCGCTCACTTTTCGGTTAAATTTTTCGATCATAGTCAGTCAGTATCTAGATATATGTCATCATGATCATCTCTGTAAAGTTTTGTTCAATTTGGTGATCGTTTGGTCGCCATAATCGTGATTTACACGAACGGTTCTACTTGAATAAATTTTGTTTTTTTTACTTATTTTGTACCCAAACGATCACTAAATTAGACGAAATTTTGTAGAGATGATCATGACATATATATATATATATATATTGACTGGCTATAATTGAAAAATTTGACCGAAAAGTGAGCGAAATATGGACCTTCACACTTTAATTTTAGAGTGAAAGTTCTTTCTGAATAAGGACTGATATATATATATATATATATATATATATATATATATATATATATATATATGGAAATGGTATGAACTTTTCTATGAATATATATGAACTCAATCACACAAGTAAAGAAAGCCTTCTTTTCTATGAACTCCATTTACATGTACCATTTTTATAGCCTAGCAACTTGATTATTGCTTTGGTACTCAAATGTGTGGGTGGTAGCAATGCCTCAAAGAGACCACAATGGACATTTTTCTCTATATGAAGACGCCTCTCTGGACATGGAAGTATTTTAGAAAAGACCAGTCACAGATCATACATATAAAGTTATAAACCGTACGTGACTTGATGTAAATAGTCTCAATATGAGATATATTGAAGCATTAGATCTGTTGCAGAATAAACCATTATAACTAACAATTCGTAATAAGAATCTTGCGATGCACATTGTTAATTTGTGAATATGTAAGTAAGATACTTGCCTTCATGTGAGGAAAGGAGACAGAAGAACAGTACGCCTTGCTTGCTCAGAGAGTTCATGGTAGCCATGCGAGGGTGGATGGGGGCATGTTCGAAGCTGCCTGGGGTGAGCTATGGAAACTTTTATAAACACATGGGACGACTGTAAAGCTTGTTGAGAAATATATCCCACATCAAGAATATGAGAGCCAATTGGTTTTAGAGTTGAACCCAGACTATTTTATCAAAGCTATACTAACAGCCAACACCATTAGTACTATAATGTAAAGAAACTCTTGTACGTTGTTAAAACTAGCCGCTTAAACTTTCAGTACTTGACAATTTTCAGTGAGTGACTGGAACTACTCTTTAACCTTTGCTGGGAAGAAGAATATTGGTGAAGAACAAATTTATAATGAAGATGCAACCAGCTAACCAAGGTAGAAAAAGTTTTTTTTCAAACTATGGTGGAGAATCAGAACCAACAGGTCTGGCCTCCATGGGCCATTTAATTCTTTGTTGCTTCTTCAACTTGAAATTTTATAGTAGTACTGCTGTACTATGATTCATTAATTTACCACTGAGCACAAGTGTGAAAAGATTGTGTGGTTGTTGAAAAATTATAAAAGTCCGCGCGGCCACACCAGCTAGCAAATACTATTTCTTTTGCTGTACTGCACCGGCCTCAAGAGAAATATATATAACGAAGTTAATTAGGAGCTAAAATGATTTAGTAAATGAACGGTTTGCCTGCCCATGCAAATGGTTAACATATATATCATCTCAAAACCCTAAATTTTATACAAGTATATAGATTTTAGTAGTTAACTTTTAATTGTGTTAAATTTTGATAATATTAGAACTCAATTCTCAATCAGTTTCTGATGTTCGTGATAGTTAAACTCATGCACTAATTGGTTGAATAGTCACTAGTAGAAGTTCTTATGCGACGAAAATGTCATCGTATACTTACCGTCGCACTGACACCTATGTTACAAAAATTAAGTATTTTTCGCAATAGATTACACATATGCGACGAAAAATGTTTCGTCGCTATAGTCTTAAGAGACGAAAATTTTCAACTTAACTGACCAAATATTTTGTCGCTTTAGTGTTTACAATATTTCAAAAAAAAGAGCGGAAATTTTTTTTGTTTCTTTTTTTAGTTTTTTTACTCCTCCGTTGATCACCCACGCGCCACCACCACCACCACCGAACGAGTTGTAGCCTGCTGGAGACAGAGGTGTCAAGGTGGAGAAGATGGACAAAGGGGTCGGGTTCGAGTACAGGAAATTCGGAGCTAGACGCTTACGGAGGCCGGATTTGGTGGAAAGGACAAAGGGGCCCACTAGTGGATTATGACTCTTAGTCGAAGGAACAATTTCGTCTGCTAAGAGTGAAATTCCGTCTTCTAAGATCTTAGTCGACGGAATTTGCGTCGGCTAAGATCCATTGACAAAGAGACAACCTAGTCGACGAAAATTCTGTTTGCTAAGGTCCATTTTCTAGGATCTTAACTGATAGAATTAGTCTGTCGACTAAGACCCTAAAAGACAGAATTATTTTAAAATAAAAATAAATTAATAATTATCTTAGTCGACGGAATTAAAAATATTTTGTCTCCTAAGTAATTCTTAGCCGACGGAATTCAAAATATTTTATCGGCTAAGAATTACTTAGGAGACGGAAATTTCGTCGGCTAAGATCTTAGCTGATGGAAGTATTTTCAAATAAAAATAAATAAAACTCTTAGCCGACGGAATATTCTGTCGGCAAACTTAATTTAAAAAAAAACGAGATAGATCACCAGAAATTCACCGCCGGCCCGGTTCCACCATCACACACAACCATCACCAAAAACCACCACCACTCACAACCACCAAAAACCATCACCGTACACCATCATCAAAAACCACACACCTTCACACACCATCACCACACCACCACACCACAACCACCATTTGGAGAAGAGAGGAGAGGGAGATGAGAGAGGAGAGAGTTGGGAGAAGAGAAGATTTAAAGAAGAAAATTGATTTTTTTAAAAAAAAAATTGAAAATTTAGCTCTGGAAAAAGAATTTTGAAATTTTTAGCTTTTAGCTGACAGAATGCAATAATTCTGTCGGCTAAGTGATGAACAATTTTTCTGAAAGTATGGTCTAAAATTTTACGAGGAAAAATTGTTATGAATTTTTTATCCTTAGCCAACGGAATTAAATAATTCTGTCGGCTAAGTGATATCTTAAGAGACGGAATTATTTAATTTCGTCAGCTAAGGGGTAAAAAATTATTTTTTTACAACTTAGTCGACGTTATAATTCTGATGATCAAACTTGACAAATGAAAATTCGACCGTCTGATATGATCATTATAGTAAAACATGGATATGGTAAAAATTCAACTTGATCCGACAATGTTAGGGCTCGATCCGGACGGTCAATCTCGTAAGTCAAACCCTAAACGCACGGAAACGCTCATTTGACCGTTCAAATTACGTATTTAGGCCGGACCTTCAACTGAAAATAGTTTCAAATCAATGAGACGTAACCAATGGTATGAAAATTTACTGAAAATAACCCCCGAATATAAGGCTACCCATAGGGAGAAAGAATGACATATTGTGTGGACCGGAACTATCAGCACCAAGACTTTGCTGTAATTACGTGATTTTTCAACTGTGGACATATTTCACCATTCTGGTCATATCTTATTTCACGACATTTTTGCGTTTGAAGGTTCTACGTAAAGTTTGTTTTTGAAACAGAATATTTACTCAAAACTTAATTGGTAAATACGTTATACAACATTAGTAGACATGTTGTGATTCTGATGATCAAACTTGACAAACGAAAATCCGACCATCTGACTTGATCATTATAGAAAAATATGGATATGGTAAAAAAATCAACTTGACCCGACAATGTTAAAGGCTCAATCCGAACAGTTTATCTCGTAAGTCAAACCCCTAAACGCACGGAAACGATCATTCGATCGTCTAAATTACGTATTTAGGCTGGACCTTCAACTGAAAATAGTTTCAAATCGATGAGATAGGGCTACCCATAGGGATAAAAAATGGTAAATTGCGTTGACCGCAACTATCGGCACCGAAACTTTGTCTAAATTACGTGACTTTTCAACCGTGGACATATTTCACCATTCCGGTCATATCTTATTTCATGAGTTTTTTGTGTTTGAAGGTTCTACGTAAAATTTGTTTTTGAAACGAAACATTTATTTAAAACTTATTAGTAAACAAGTTATATAACATTGGTAGACATGATGTGATTTTGATGATCAAACTTGACAAACGAAAATCCGACCATCTGATTTGATCAATATAGTAAAACATGGATATGGTAAAAAATTCAACATGATCTGACAATACTAAGGGCTCGATCTGGGCGGTCAATCCCGTAAGTCAAACCCCTAAACGCACAGAAACGATCATTCGACAGTCTAAATTACGTAATTTGGCCAGACCATCAACTGAAAATAGTTTCAAATCGATGAGACACAATCAGTGTTATAAAAATTTATGAAAAAAATAACATCCGAAGATATGGCTGCCCATAAGAAGAAAGAATGGTAAAATGCGTTGACCGTAACTATTGGCACCGAGACTTTGCTGGAATTACTTGATTTTTTAACCGTAAACGTATTTCACCTTTAAAGTCATATCTTATTTCATGACTTTTTTGAAAAATTGTGCTTCCTATGTACATTTCCAAAGAAAAAACTTTGGGCTGATTTGTTACTGTATTTTTAATCTTAGCTAACAAAATATAAAGTTTTCCGTCCGCTAAGATCTTTCTTAGCCGAAGGAATATAGATTTATATTCAGTCGGCTAGGCTTTTAGGTTTTAGCCGACGGAATATGAATATTTTCGTCGACTAAGAGCTTTCTTAGCCTACGGAAATAGCTAGGAACACAGTTCTGTTGGATAAGAAGGGCTTAGTCGACGGAAATTCTAGATGACCTTTTTTTGTCGGTTAAGAAGGGCTTAGTCGACGAACTATTTCTCTTAGCCGATAGAACAATTTAGATTTCGTCGGCTAAGAGTGAAAATCCACTAGTGGTCGTAATCGTCGAGCGGTGGAGGAGATGGACGGAGGGTTCGTAATCGTCGTCGTCGTAATCGTCAAGGGGTGGAGAAGATGGACGGTGTGGTCGTAATCGTTGAGTGGTGGAGAAGATGGACCTGACGGTGGGGTCAGAGTTGGCGTCGGCGGAGGGGGTGGAAGTTGGAGGTGGTGGAAGTCGACATAGAGAGAAGGGAGGTGGCATGGCTGGGTTGAAGAAGCAAAAGCTTGGCTGGGAGGAGTCTGTGAGAGAGAGGGAGAGAACGAGGATGAAGTGGCCGGGAGAGACGGAGAGAATAAAAAGAAAAAAAATGAGCGGGCTGAATTTTTTGCGGGATTTTTTTTCTTCAAATTTTTAGAACTTAGGCGACGAAAATATGTTTTTCGTCTCATAAGTGTGGGCGTAAGAGACAAACTTATTTTTGTCTTTTAAGTTATGGATTCGTTGCATAGGTGGCAACTTAAGCGACGAATTGTTGTTTTCGTGTCATAAGTTATAATTTTGGAGACAAAATTATTTTCGTGGCATAGCTTGAAACTTATGAGACAAAATTGTTAAATTGCATCGCATAGGTCTCAGATTCTATTAGTGAGTGTTGTATATATTACAAGAGATATGCATCCAAGTGATCAAGTACAGCAAAATTTTACAGAAGCTAATGATCTTATTCTCACTTAACCAGTTAACCCTACTCTAGCTTATTACTGTCATAGATATATAAGTAAATACAGATTCTGAATGTATATGTCCTGGAATCGTACTCTCATCTTCTACTTTGTACTCATTCAAGACTGTCTTTTAATATTTATGCGTGAGAGAGAGAGAGAGCACCATCTTCGTTAAATAATTTCTCTGGTAGTTTGAACTTGAGAGACTCTGATTGGTTGAGACTTCAGCCCTAATGGTGCTCGCAGCTCTATATATACTGGGGCAGAGGGAATTCTCAAAGCAATCACAACTCGATTCAAAGCAGGGTTCAATATTGCAAGACTACTCTACAGCAATACCTTGCCTGCACCATTCTTAATTTATCAGTTTATTCAAACTGTAGCTGACATTCTTTGTGTCCTAGTAACTAATCAGCCAGTTCAGTATTTTGAACTTTCACCTTTGCTCTCCCACCAGCTCCTCGATCCCGCAGTATCAGTAGCATGGCCTTAAACAAGTCCACCTTCATTGCTTGTTTTCTATTCATTTCTCTATTTATAATCTTAACCTGCGAATTTCAGTCCATTGATGCAAGGCGTTTGGTTGATACGAGCCAGGTCCAAAACCTCCAAACTGATCAATACAAATCAGTGGTTCATCACTACAATGAAACTTCAAAAGAAGTGATCGTATCTCCCCCTTTCTCAGTAACACCACCACAGAGTGGGGTTGCTGGTGCAGCACAGCTACCTCCTCCCGCCCATGGCATAGATGACTTCAGGCCCACGGATCCAGGTCACAGTCCCGGTGTTGGGCATTCCACTCACAACTAGGCCCTGTAGCTAGGGCTTGCATCCAATATCCTTAATTATGCATGTGTCACATTGTATTTTTAAGCCGTTTATCCCCGTTCTTCTATTAGATTCCAAGAAGTTTGTACAGACTTGTTTGTAAATGTGGTATTTGGTTGCTTCATTATCAATGAAATTTGTGGTTTTTCTGTAGCTTTTTTCTCATCTGTATATTATCACTTCAATAATGCTCTCAAAGTTATATAATGTAGACTATAGTATTACTTTACAAAGATATAGTCTAAAACATATATAATTTTAAAATGTCTGATTTTTGTATGGCGTGAAACTTCCTAGGATGATCACAGTTAGTGTAAAGTAAATTCTGTTAAGCATGCATGCAGTTAAAGATTGATTTACATCAAAAAGAAGAAAAAGGATTAAGGGTCTGTTTGGTACAGCTGTGGCTTTAAAAATAAGCTGGCTGTGGCTTATTCTGAGAATAAGCAGCTGACAAGCAAAGCTGCTGAGTGTTTGGTAAACTGGCTTTTTATAAGTGCTATGAATAATAGAAGCAAAGGCAAACTGTTTAGTAAATTAGCTTTTTGAAAGTGCTTTGAGTTTGTAAATTACTAGTTTAGCTTTACATATGTTTTTACTTTATTTATTTGGTAATGTATTATAACATAATTGCTCATGAATCCTTATGTCTATATCCTTTAACCTATGCATCTTTGATCAATGGTGGTTGTTAACTTACGCTACTCAATAAGAAGGTGCAAGTGTGCAGTTTGTTTTAAACAAATACGAAAGCAAATAAGATGAGCATGTCCGGAATCTCATTATTGGGTGAATGCTAACACAGTCACAAATGAAACCTCTACCCATACAAACATGAGCGTATGTGCATAAACAAGGCATCGACCAATCAAAAAGAATGATTCTAACTGATTCTAACGAGAGAGCCATTTGATGAAGACAATTGTTAGAGGCACACAATTGGGATTCCAAATTCCCAAGTTTCAGAGAACCACAAAATATAGACCTCAATGTTATAGTACTATGGAGCTTGGCTCAAAATACAAAAGAGCATTACTGATCAGTGTGTAAAAGTTGTAACAAACCTAAAAAGCAGGTCCACCTTCAACTGAGTTCATAGTACTCCAGCCACCCATGAATGCAAAGAGGATCAATCTTCTAAAAATAACTTCAGTTGCTGGAAGTTCCACGAAATTGAGCAAATTCTTAACCCAAGGTGGAGACTCTTCAACTTTCTTCTTTAACCTGCTCTTCAAGTTGATTTTTGTTTTCTTCCTCTGCTTGAAGCTTGTCATCAATATTTTCTCAAAAGCAGCTTCAATTGACTCTTCACTTCTCTCATGTCCCGCATACTGTTGCAATAGAAAGTTGCGTGATCCCCAAATCTCCTCCTCAGAAGCATCCTGGTTTACTCCGAGACGCTTATAAGGATCCCAAACACTGACCCGAGGGAACTTTGGAGTATTACCCACAGATTGTGGAGAACAAATGAGCGACTTCAAGTATCACCAAAAATTGTTACGGCATTAACACAAGCTTCAAAGATGGATATAAATTACTAACACTACATATCATATCCTAAAAAGATTTCAAACTAATTCCCTAACCAATAACCGAATCAATTCAATTAAAAAGAGCAGACTATACTACTACAATACAACTTCATTCATCACAAACAATTTTTCATCAATTAATTCACAAATAGCAGCGAAAGACGGAAACAAAAGAGCTAAAGAAAACTGAGGCCTGCAATTTCCCACATATTCTTCACTAAATTTCATCTGGAGACTAAAAATTGAATCCGATTGCGTATTCTACATATATCGAATTGAATAATCAAAACAATGCAAATACAGCTGGAAAAGATTCAGAAGAATACCTCCATAGGATGTAGCTGCACATCTAGGTCTTCGCCGAAAGAAGCAACAACTTTGCAGCTTCGTGTTTGGACGAAAACTACTAGAAACAACAAAAATAATGGAAATCAATTTAAAGAATCAGAGAGAGAGATAGAGAGGTGAAGAAGAGAGAGCTTACAGTTTCTTGCCGAGGAAAGAGGTGGTGAAATAGGGGCGGCGACGGCGAGAGAGGCCATGGTGGCCATAGCTGTGAGCTTTGATTAAAGAGAACAACTTATAATGACGATGGTCTCCCTCCGATTTCAGGGCTCCGGTGCGAAACTGAGAAGAGAAATCACCAGAAAATCAAAACGGTGTTCTCCCACAACCCATGCGTCCCTCTAGTTCAGCCCAAGGTTTCGATCGACGTTTATGAAGGAGAGTAGCATAGTTGAAGAATGAAGGAGAAGAAAGCAGGAGGAGACTCGAATGGAAGATTGATCACGCGGAAGCCCGGCTTTTAGCTACTGAAAGCTGGGATCAGACTGCTTTGGCTTATCGAGAGAAAAGGGCCGCGCTTAAAAGCGAAGTATGACGTTTCTATCTTTACCAAACACGTTCTCGTGCATTGCTTTGAAGCACAACAGCTCAAAAGCCCTACCAAACAGGCTCTAAACCCCCTAACGACTAAGCTAAATGGGCCAGTGAATGAGCTTAATCCCACCAAGACTAGGAGTAATATTAATTAGTCATAATCCCTTACAATTCGAAAAATGATCTTACAAAATCAACAAAATCAGTTCTTACACAATTGACAGAATGACAGGTATCCAAATGTATGTGAATGGTCAGCAACAAAAGATTCTTAGAAATTAATTTAGGTTAAGGCTAGCTAACAGAAAGATCGAGGTTAAGCGTAGCTTAGGGCTTAAGCATTATGGTTATGTCTATTCTTACTTAACTGTGTAACACCTTTGTGTAATTAAGTGTAATTAACCAAGTCAGCACAATTCTAGTGAGAAATATAAACATCTTTTTTTAGAGCAACAACACCAGTTTTATTAACGGTGATACAAATTAAAACCATGAGAGACAACAGTGGTGAAAATAAATTTCCCACTCTCCTCTATTATCCGAAACCTCAACGATTACAGTGGCCAAGAACCGAAATGGGTTCAAGCTATCTAATTACAAATTGACATGTGTTATTTTCAAAAATTAAATTTATCATTTTTACAACACATTATTTCTTAATAGGTAATGTTGTTCAAATTCATGTTACAAATATTGTTAAAAAGTAAATTACTATTTAGTGAACTACAATTACCACTTTTGACAACATTTATTGTAGTTATTATAATTAAGTGATCAAAGATGTAAATACCATATTTGGATAACATTTATCAAATGGACAACATTGATTATCCTGTTTTAAATAATTAGTTCTTGATATAGTTTTTGAATTAGTTACTACAAATTGCAGAAAAATTATAACGTTTACATCAATAGTTGTGGGTTGTGGTAAAATGTGTAGTTATTGTAGTAATCATTTCATTAATGGCAAAAACATAATAGTTTACCACATTGACAACATATTTGTTGTTTTTGTTATATTGTCCATAAACTAGTACTTTAGTTTACAATCAATAATTACTGCAAATTAAACAAAAGTTATTGATTTTACAACATTTGTTAGAGGTTGTAGTAAAATATGTAGTCATAGTAGTAACTCGTTGGTTAATTAAAAAAATATAAAAATTTATCACTCTGACAACAAACTTGTTGTCATATTTATTAAAGTCGTCCATAATTTTTATATTAGAGTAACTGAGCTAATTACTAAAAATAGAACATAAGTTACCGCTTTTACATTAATTTTTTAATTGTGATAAAATTGGTGATTATTTTAGTAATGAAATGACTAATGATAAAATATAAAGATTTACCACTCTGATAACAAATTTGTTGTCATTCTTATGAGTTGTCCATATATTAGTACATAGGTTGTAGGTAGAGTAATTACTACAATTAGAACAAATATTATCTATTTTTTGTACTAATTGTTGTATTTGTCATAAAATGCATGTAAGAAGAATAATAATTGATTAAGGAAACTACAAACAATATGATTAATTTGTATATAACTAAATAATATCTCAAAAGCCTAGGTTAGAAATTTTTTGATTTTGATATGGAAAAAATGAAATTGTCAACCATACATTGATAATTAACCATTAATCAGAGACATTAATTTGTGATTGACAAAATTAATTAGTAAGAAAATTTATATAACTAATAGTAATTAGGTGATCTATGATAATTTTTGTTTTCTTTAAAAATTATCCTTAAAACGAAATAATGTATTGATGAATTATCAATTGATAATCAAATATTAATTAGTTTAAATGATAATTAAACTAAAAGATGTGCTTAGGTTGGAAGGTTATGATTTTGTCAACATATAATTGTCCATTGATAATTATGTTAAATATTTAGAACCGTTAGATATATTATTAATCTAAAGGTGTAAAATATTTATTAAAATAAAAGTATGACAAACATTCGGGTACTATAAAAAATTCCCACGTAGAGGGGCTAATATCGCCTAATTCTTTTTTAATTTCAAAGTTAAATGGAGCTATACTCGTCCATGAGCTTTGTGTTCCATATGTACACTATCTTGCCGGCCTTATCAAAAAACTGAGATTACACTTTACTCTACGTACCGACATGTATTTAAAACATTTCCACACATTATTACCAGATTTCGTAGTCCAAATTAATTTTCTTCACTGTTCATTGCACTCATTTCATTTTCTACCGAAAGCAGCAGAGTTTTATATATTGCATTGCTTGTGCCTTGTGGTTTCATCAGATGGGCGGCTTAAGTAATTAATATATATGTATATATAGAATGTTTATAACTTTATGCTGTTTGATTAATTACGTGCATGTGAGGCTTCACTGACATCTATATATATCATGAATAACAAAACATATCCTCGCCTCTCTTTTTTGCTGGTGAATAACCAAAAAGATCTTAATTCTTGTACAATGCACACCGCACGTTGTGTAGTTTTATATCTGTGTTTTGAGTCGACTGAAGCAATTTTGTGTGCACTACAGCAATCGAGTGCGCTTTTGATCTGTGTTTGTGTATAATTTATATGTACCTTATTTGTTCAGTAGTGCTAAAGGGAGGGCTCTCTAAGAGGCTCTTCCTCAGAGCGTGGAACGAATAACAGCTGAGCCCTTTTACAAGATTCTTCATGGTTAATTCCATACAAAATGGAATGGGAGTGGAAGCATGGGGGCTCAACATTTGCTTAAGCTTTGATTACTTTAGTCTATTAGGCTTCAAAAGGCGATTAATTTGTTGAATCGATTTGTTAGTTTGTGACAAAGTGGTCGGGACCCGGACTCCACAGCTCTGGGGTTTTGTTAGCTTAGTGCGCTTTGACTCTTGACTCTTTTTTATTCTTTGACCATTTAGGGTTTTTTTCTCCTTTAATTTATTTGCAGCTAGCTACGAGTCAAGGACAAGCTAAAAAACTAAACCACAAAACGACCATATATATCAGAAAACGATATCGCAAAACTACTGGCGAAGTTTGGAATGTACGTGTGATGTTCATTTCTCCACTATATATTGGTTATCATTTCTGAATCAGAAGCCACAAAACTAATTTGGTCATTAGGAAGAAACCAAATGCTGTTCTTATTATTACTTCATTATTTGAATCAATACTTGTATGATTGTTTGGTTTATATTAGTTAAATTTATCATGAAGAAATGTATAAGACACATTAGCACACAAGGCTAGCTAGGTTGCAGTAGACATTCACTTAATTCTTTTCGTACTCGAAAGCTTGATCTCAAATTCGACCATTGAAAATACAATCGAATCTGTTACTCATAACAGAAGCACGAACAGTGAAAAGTATTTCCAGATTGTATGAGGTTCATGAGCAAACTATCATATCAGAAGTCAAACTTATTACTTGTATAATGATATAGCAACAAAAATTCTATTTGCTTTCTTTTACTCCCTGGCCCCTGGGTCAAATCCAAACAGTAAATTTCCAGTGTGGTCAATACTAATTAACCACTTAGATTTGGTCGAATTTCGGCGGCATCATGTAAACCATCCATGATGATCACTAACACAAATAGCTTTATTAAGTTAGTGGTATTTAGAAATTATTTCTTTCAAATGCACGAATGCCACAGATCTATCGTAGTGCTGCTTGTACTATCATGCACGCGCAAGAAGTATATAGGTTACCTAGAATAGATTTGCAATATCAATGACTACGATATAATACGATGCTTTTTTATGATGATATATATTTAATTTAGACCCAACGTCGTGATCTTAAAGACAACGATATATATGATACAAGACTCTATAATAAAGATTTTAGAACAAATTAAGTCTCAATAAACTTTACTTCTTGTGCGGCTGTGACTCTAGCTATAATGAGATTGATTTCTTTTGGAGTTGAATATATATTGGTTTAAGTTAGTCGACCCAATGAAGAAGGTTTTTCATGCCTTTTCTAGTAGTTTTGTATTGCAAAATATCATGATATTGCGACAAGGAATCTTCACCAAACGTACCTAGCTAGGGTTCTTATAATAAACGACGGCTAGAGCTAATCATTCAACCCATTTGAGATCTGGGGAGAGGAAGAACAGATCTGTTTGAACACTTGAATCTGTGGACCAACAGAGAGTTCTAATTAAGCATGTAGAGTACTAGCAGCCATTTCCACATACATAAAATAGTATACACCCTTAAGTGGAGTGTGAAGAATAATCTTACTTTGATGCAAATTAACTTAATCATCTAAGTTTTATTCAACCTCATTAGAGTACTAATGATCACTTAGCTCTTCAAGCAACACCTTATCACATTGAAGGGTCAAATATCATACAGATCGAGCACCCTCCGACGCACAACCCCTGCCTTCGAAGTTAGGAATGAGCAACCATACTAATTAAACCAAAATGTCTATATGTACGTAAAACTAAGAAACGTTCTCACACGCAGCTCATTGTGCACGTAATGCAGGTAAAAGATAAGAAAGACAGTTATGAAGAAGTGGAGAGTGGAGAACGAATTCGAAGGTTGGAGGAGCTGAACAGAACTGAAGCCTTATAAAGATCGTTGAGCTTTGATACCATAGTCTTTCTAGCTAATAAATGGGAGGATATAAAAGAAGAGCTGACCGGAAAAGAATTATGATAGATAAATAGAAGAAGATCGCGAATAAGAAGAAGAAACACCCGATATTACTCGAGCATAGTAATAAATCAATTTGTGTGGAAATAATGGGTTTGAAAAGAGAAATAAGTATGAGAGACTGAGAGTGGCAAATGGGCTAGCAAATGATCGAGGAAGATTTTTCCCCTTAAAAAATTTTAAATACCATTAATTAAACTTACATGTCTGATCATTCAGAGATACTCTCCCACTTAACGGCCCGGAAAAGCTGACTTACAAACGTACCGTCCAGATTGAAATGTCATGCAAAGTCCACAATTCTGTTTATTCTATAATAAGTAGTGGTTATGATCCTAGCACTGCTAACTCTATTAGGATTATATATACCCCCGGCGATATCAACTTTGATAATATGTAGTCTTATTTGCTTCTACAAATCTTTCATTCCCTTACAGCTAGATTGAGTTTCTCTAATCAACCTCCAAACACAATCAGCATTCAGAACCATATATTAAATCTATTTTCCACACATGGAAGCTAAATGTGTTGTTCTCTTTGCCCTAATTGCATGCCTTGAAATTGCTTCGGTTGATGGAATAAGGCCCTTTTGGTCAGAAACCAAATCCACAGAAACGATTCTCATCGATTCCATTGAAGCTAACAACAAAAGAGAATTGGAAGAGCAAAGCGTCCAACGCAACAACTTGAAGGGAGAAGTGAAAAGAGCAGTAGTGAAAAATCAAGGACATTTCTCTAAGTCGGGAGCTCCAGCATATAATGACGAAGAAGATTTTCGACCTACAACACCAGGTAACAGCCCCGGAGCTGGTCACAAGTCATTACAAGCCAGTGAACCAAAGACCGTAGAGGCTGGTAGGAATTATTTTACTGCAGGAACGAAGGAAGATTACCGGCCGACGCAACCTGGTCACAGTCCTGGTGTTGGCCATGCTCTTCAAGAAAATGTCAAGCCAATTCCATAGACATACATAAATCAGAATAGTTGGCTTCGTGTGTGTATGTCACGTAATTAGTCTCATTAATTTAGGTTCTACAGTACACTACTCTAGATGTTCATGTTCCTCCTTGGTTTCATTTCAAGTTTTAACTCTATATTTCAAAGTAAATTGTTGTATATTTATATTCTGAATCGATCATCTTATATATGCTTTGCATACTATATATGATAAACTGATAATAAAATTTATCGTTGGATATCATCTCCTCCCTAAATATCAGTCTCATAACTTGAAGGTTTGCGTGTTATATTTGGATTTCTTTTTCTCTAATGTCTAAACGCTCACTTAATTAAGGTCTTGAAATGCTATTCCTTTTTCCACTATTAGTGGGTGGTGGATTTTCAATTCAGCTATTGTTTGGACTTTGGACCTGATCAAATCAGCTAATATATTATAACTTTCAGTGACTGTAATTGTATATTCAAATATGAGGAGAATTATGTTAGAAAAATAGGTTAGATATTGTAAATATATAATAATATAAATTTAATTTATAATTAAATAATAATTATAAATATAAAATCAAAAACAACATGATAAATACCAATGTTACCAACTCGGATTTAGGAGGTTAGAAAAATATTGAAATCGAGTCGTGTCTCATACACTTTTCTTATGACAAATGATGCATCCTCTACGGAACAAAGATTTGTTGGCACTTGTCTTCTAGGATACAATGATCGCTTGTTCTTTGAAGTGGCACTGCTACTAATAACACTAGACGAACTTGAAGTGTCTTCTTCTATCACCAAAAAATAACTCAAAGAGAGAGAAATAGAACTCAAGTGAGGAGAAGATGCTTTTAAGTTGGTGATTCAAAACTCTTCAGAATGTGTTTCGAATGTTGTGAATGTATGGACATTTAACGGTGTTTAGAACAACAGAAGTGATCACTATTTACACATGGGGAAAACCATCCACTACTTGAATTGTTATGAATTCTGGTTGATATGTTACAACCCTTAGCATTCCAACCTTTGACATTCTGTAGCTACAACCTTTCATATTTTTGTGTGGTTACAACTTTTCACATTAGTGAGTATGAGTGAGCATATTGAGCCCGAAATGTAGTCAGCCCCACATCACATCAAAATATTAGGTGCGGTTAACATAATTTAGGCAAAATGACGTCGTTTTGCTCACACACCACTCTGACCCGCTTTCAAACGGTGCAGTTGCAGTTTCGGGCATAAAATCGCACGATTTCAAACCTGACCATCGACAAAGGGAAATGAACCAGTCTCACCCACTTACCCTAGCTGAATCTCTTTCTTCTCCCCTCACTGATCTCGACCTTCTTCTCCCCCCACTGCTCACTGCCTCTCCCAAATCCAAATTCTGAGAAAGTGATAGTCTCATGTGCGTTGTTATTATGTTCTTCTTAATCTTCTCTTTTTACCTCTTTGAAAGGTGAATGAGAGTTTCATTAACATTGAATTATGGTTTGAAAATTGATTTGGGGTTTTTGTATTTACAGATCATGGAAGGACACTCACTGAATGGTACATCGTCCTTCACGCCCTCGTCCGCGGTTTCTCCAAGCATCGGAGCCAGTGGAACCACCCCTTCACTGAGTCCTCCACCGGTTTCATCTCTTCTTATTCTAAAAGAAGAAGAAGGTTGTTTAAACAAGAGGAAGAACAACTCAATGGTGTGGAAACATTTTGACAAGATGAAGAATGCACATGGGAGTATGAGGAAGCCATGTCATGTGAAGTGTATGTACTGCCCTGTGACTTACACCAGCGACTCTAGAAGCAATGGTACATCTATGATAAAGACCCATGTGACTTTGTAATGCCAGAAGTCACCTGTTTATGTTAAGAGCAAGAGGTAGAGGCAACATTTTTTGAACCGTCTGAGAAAGGATGTAATTTAGTTGCTATTGCCTTTAAGAATAAGTCTTCTAAGCTACCTTATGCGAGAATGGTGGTTCGCGATGAACTGTCATTTTCTTTTGTTAAGAATGAAGGATTTAGAGAGTTCATGAGGGTGACTCAGCCTGAATTTAAAAATATCTCTAAGAGAACAGTAGCTAGAGATATTTTAACGTTTTATAAGGCTGAGAAAGAGACTCTAAGGAGGTATCTAGTTACAAATCAGCAGAGGGTTTCACTTACTACGAATAATTAGACAAGTATCTAAAACATCAATTACATGGTGTTGACTACTCATTTCATAGATGCTCAATGGAGGCTGCACAAAAGAATTTTAAACTTCTATTTATCCCAAATCACATAGGTAAGACAATATGAATGCTTGTTGAATCATGTTTGATCAAGTGGGGGATTGATAGGGATTTTACGATTGTTGTTGATAATGAGATTCCAAACCAGGTGGCTCTAGATTATATGAAGGAGAAGATAGGAAACTGGAATCAATTGGTTTTAGGGGATAGTTTTATGCATTTGCGATGTTTTTGCCATATTCTAAACCTCAATGTGAGTGATGGAATGTTGGAGCTAGGCTCTTCTATTGATGGCATTAGGAATTGTTTCAAGTACATTAGGTTATCACCGGCAAGGCTAGAGAAGTTTAGAAAATGTGCAGCTCAAGAAAAGATTGAGCTTAAGTGGGGAATTGTCCCTTTAGATGTTTGTCCTCATTGTAATTCAACATAATTTATGTTAGATCTTGCATACAAGTACAAAATAGCTTTTAAGAGGCTAGAAGATGAGGAAAATATAAGCAATTTGAGGCTTACTTTTAAGAGAAGGTAGGGCCATCTGTAGCTGAAAATTGGGAAAAGACAGCTAGACTTGTCAAGTTTCTTAAGATTTTTTCATGAAGCAACCATGAAGTTTAGTGCAATTAAGTATGTTATTGCTAATGAGCCATTACTTTGGATGTGTACCATTGTTGACGAGCTTCATAAGTGTGTAGCGAGTAATGTTCCACTTCTAATTAACAATGGCAAGTCGATGAGAGCGAAATTTGACAAGTATTGGTTGCAGCTTGAAGACTTAAACGAAATTCTTAATTTTACTGTGGTTTTAGATCCAAGGTACAAGTTGTTGTATCTTGATTTCTTCTTTCCTAAGTTATTGGCAGGAAAATACAAAACAAATGTAAAGGAAGTTTCACAAATGAGGATTGA
Organism: Comarum palustre; assembly: GCA_951800085.1. Classification (NCBI taxonomy): domain Eukaryota; kingdom Viridiplantae; phylum Streptophyta; class Magnoliopsida; order Rosales; family Rosaceae; genus Comarum; species Comarum palustre. The sequence goes on along the minus strand of OX637588.1, from coordinate 8,413,647 downwards.
TGATGTGATACAAACTTTAATCTCTATGTTTAATTTCTATGCATGTAATCTTTTGCTCTTTTTTAAATTCAGTACGTGTTCCATTTTTTTAACTGGACAACTTGATCTTTCTACGGCATATAATGATCTAGTGGCTGCAACAACTTCAAGGAATATGACCATGTCAATGGTTGAGCCTAGACAACACGAAGTTGATGAGGACAGTCATGTAGCAAATCTGCACATGTTCAAGTTGTTAGCAGCCAAATACAAAACAAATGTGAAGGAAGTTCCACAAATGAGGATTGATGAAGTGATACAAATTTTAACCTCAACGTTTTATTCCTACGCAGGTAATCCTTTGCTCTTTTTTAAATTCAGTGTTCCTTTTTTAACTACATAACATGACCTTTTTATAGCAGACAATGATCCAGTGGATGCAGCAACTTCAAGGAATGCGGTCATGCCACTAGTTAAGCCTAGACAATAAGAAGTTGATGAGGACAATCATGCAAAAAATCTACACATGTTCAAGTTATTGCGACAGGAACAGCTAGAATGTTGTTGTCATAATAAATGAGCTAGACAAGTACTTATTGGAACCTCCAGAAGGCCTATCCAACATAAAATTTGAATTTTTGGGTTGGTGTAAGGAGAATGCTCCAAGGTATCCCATTATGTCCAAGATAGCAAAAGATGAGTTTATTGTTCTTGCTTCCACACAGTGGCTTTCGAATCAACATTCAGTCTTGAAAAGAGAGTGGTGGACCCTTTCAGAGCCTCACTCCCGTCAAATATGGTTGAATGATTAGTATTCTTGAGTGACTGGCTAAGGGATAAAGGATTTCAAAAATATAATGAGTCTACCAAAGATGAGATGGAGATGTATGAGGAGTTGGAAAAGCTAAAAATTGGTAAGTTGCTTGTGTTTTTTTTTCTGATTTGTTGCATTAATTTTTAAGTGTTGTGTATAATTTTGAGGGATGATGTCTTACATGTTTCCTTCATTTGTCTGTTTTGCACTACTTGAGACAATGGTGATAGGTGGAGAGGATGTAAGTGATGAAGAAAATTGAAGGTTGGGATTTTTAGAGAATATGACTTTTGAAGACTAAAAGCTAGAACTTTGAAATGAAGATTGTTTTGGATCAAGAAGAAAGTTAATGAAAAATTTGATGGTGACATAGAACTGTCATTTTCTATTTCTTACTTCATTTTTCTTTCTTCATTTGGATAATCTGATGATTCTCGTCTGTAATCTACTTATCTAAGTACTTATTTTAAGGTTTTAATTAGAATGTTGAATAATTTGGATGATTTCGATGATCTGGTCTATAATCTAAGTACTCATTTAGATGATCTTAGATTGTTAGTTTTTATTTCAAGTTGGATGTTGAATGTTAAATGTTGTAGGTTGAATGAGGTTTAACAATGTAATGCGGTTTGAAGAAAATTGCACCGAGCTGCACCGAAAATGTAGTTCAACCGAAAATGCAGTTTGTATTTTTTAAAGAAATTACAGTTTGCAAAATTAGAACATTGAAAACGTAGTCTGCACTGCGCCCACAGCTATTAGTGAGGTTACAACCTTTCACATTTTGTGAGGTTACATCCTTTCACATTATGTGAGGTTACATCTCATAAAATTCAAACAATCAGTGGACAATACAAATTCCAAAATCATTTCAAGTAATTATCAATCTTTGGGGTGACTATTTCTTATTCACCCTGTAACTCATTTAAATTGGTTAAATAAAATGTTTATTTTCACTATTTTCCCAACAAATTATTTTGAAGTCAGTTGTTTTGTTTTCTACATTTGGATGTAAATCTAACAGTGATTAATCATGACTCTCTTGATCTCTAACTGACTAAGTAAACACGACTATGCATATTATCTCATTATATGCATGTCCAGTATAATCCTAGCATATTTATGAAAGTTATATACATATGGTGGTTTAGATCTTATATATGAAATAAGAAACTAAAATGATGGTCAACTATTTTTTATTTTTATAATCAATGCCAATAAGACAAAAATATATTCATCACGCATAAGATAGATTATTACATAACCTACCGCTGCTAGTTAAGGACATGCAAAAGGAGTTAGTGGTAGTAGCAACTATGGTACATATATAGACAATAAACTTATCGCTAGACATTTTGAAACGTAGATAAAACATATAATTTTCTTTGACAGTACTTCAGAGAACAGTAGATCGATACATTAATACTACAGTAGAAAATAGACTCACATACCCGAAGACATATGAGACACAACATGTGCTTAGAATCCCAATATACAGACATGAAATATGAATTATTTAAGTGATTTAAATATACTAGGAAACGTAAAATGAAAAAGAAACCTTAGGCGCAAAAGGAATTAACCATATGCCCAATAGTAGTGAACATAGCTCAACTTCCATACTTGTTAGCGAAAAAGTGAATGTACTAATAGCCATTATGGTTTCGTTACCATCTCGTCGCTGTGCCTCGCTGTCATTCCGCCGCTGTGCCTCCTGCCATCCCAAACCAGTCACCACCACGAATAGAAAACTCAACTGCACCACAACTCCAAGATCACCACCGTCAATATGAGACTGATGCACACTTCCCCAAACACCTCACCATCACCGTCGTATGGACAAGAATGGGGGGAGACATCGTCCCACCATCGATGCCCAAACACTGTGATCATGGGTGTCTTGTCTCCGAACACGATCCTGAAAACCACACCGGTTAAAATCTGTCTTGAGCTTTTAAGCCAAAAAAACCCTTAAGATCAAAGTTTTTATGACTCCCATCCGATGATAGACTCATCGCCGTGAAATCGGCTTAGGGCCACCGACAGACAGGGGTTTGAGGAAGTTCAGAGAGTTGCCATTGACGAAGGTTAGAGAATTTCCATTACCACCGGGGCAGAATCAAGAGAAGGATATTCCATATGGATTTGGCTTCAAAAAGGACACATGATTATCAGATCTTGAGGATTTTTCCTGTGGCATCGCATGAAGTCGAGTATATATCCAGTTTATCACGTACAGGTGTTCAGTCTGATAATCCATTGATGCCGCCAAGATCTGCCAACCTAGACGGGCTTTTGCTCGGATCCTTGGGACTGGGTCTAGGCTCTGATTCAAAAAGGTTGGCATGAGCCTAACACTCTTCTAAGTCGTGACCTAAACGGCAAAAACATAGTTCAATAAGCTAGTGTTAGTGCATTGATAGGTAGACAGACTGCGAGATGCAGTGAGATGGTTTCATAGAACTTGGAGTATTACAATTGACTTGGGTCCGGTTTTATCATTTTTATGTATCTAGTTTTATCCTCTGGTAAGCTCATCAATAAATGAGCTAGTTAAATTTCAAATGTAATATCATTATTATGATTGTTATGTTCATTTAATCCTTTGTAAATGATTATTACCTTCAAAAAATAAATAAAATTTATAGTTCGCAAACAAGCCAGGGTCATTAGAAAGTATGAAGAGTAAAAAATTATCTTTCCATCTCGGGGGAAGGGCAGCTCCTTTGCGCAAAGATATACCATAGTTTGTTTTCTGAAACCCTAATACACATAAAACCATTTCTTCAAGAATTGAGAATAAAGCATCAAACACCAAGGACCCCGGGTCAATCAAGCACTTTTTCACATATTATACAGAGAGGAAGACAAAAGTTGAAAAGGACGATATAGCAATCGACAGAAGGCACATGGAAGCACCCCTCATATGTTGCAATATGCTGAAAGCAATATTTGATTTGATCGATTACCGGCCTCTAATACTTGTTTAACCCATGAACAAAGAACTTTAAGGGAAGAAATAAAGAGATTATTTTCCTGGTCGATCAGGAGAAACTGAGAAAGGGACATTTTACTTCTGGGAAAATTATATTAGGTGATATATTATACATATCCAAATCAATCCAGGTCAAGTTATAAGGAAAGTGAGAATTGGCTAGATTTTGCCATATGTTGAAAGATATTGCCACATTGGTATTTATTCAATTATTCCAGTGTGTCTCTTTTAGCCAAATGAGTCCTACGCAGTTGGAAGTTCCTCAGAAATAGGAGGTCATGCTGCAAAGTAAAATTTGAATTGTAAAACATATATGATCGGCCAGGCTGCCTACCTTAAAACTTACCAGACCATTTTCAGATGTAACTTTAAGTAAAACTCATTCAAGAACAAAGCTAGCCCCTAGCTCGTTTGGCATACACTATATATATATATATATATATATATATATATATATATATATATTTATTTATTTCTTCTCGATGAGCCGCAAAACTGGAAAGGTTATTAACTGAATTCCTAGCCGCTAGATTCTTGAAACTATACAGTAATAAAAAAGTTTAAATTTACTTAAATTTAATAAATAGCTAGTACTCGATATTCTACTATAGCTTTCGATCATCAACTTTTGTTTAGTTTTTTTTTCGCGCAGTGGCAGTGCACAGACCCATGAGCCATAATTCTTAATCACAAGTTGGCGCGATCATATGCAAAGAGAATCAACAGGTAGTGAGAAAGTAGCACTGGATTTGAAGAGTCAAGATCGTCTCCATGTGCATTGAGCTTGGTAAGTTGGTAGCTCCGGTCTGAGAGTCTTTGACAGTTGTGATTGCATTTACATATAGTATATAGCTAGCTAGTTGCTGTGGCCGGCTTTTGTATTAACTATATACGAACCGAAGAATCTTATGCAGCAAGTGGAACACTATAAGGTGACCACTACGAACTAAGCTACGTTTGGTTTTGAGTTGATCGATGTGAATAGTGGCATATGTTAGGTCGAAGGCTACTCCAGATTCTTGGCTCAGGTGTGAATGTGTGATACAATTCAAGTATCAACTTGTGTTCTTAAACAAGGAGTTCATATGGGAGCTAGGGAGATGAGTTCCCCGGTTCCCCCCAGAAGAATTAAAATAAAGCTGTGCGAATATGTTTTGTACCAAAATTAAGAAATGATGAAAGTCTTGAGTCTTGACTCTTGAAAATATATACATGACAGAAACAGCAATCCAGACCAGTTCTCTGGTCCTCTCTGATATCCTAATGTCTTTCGGTCTGGATTTGCATGCATGTGAGAGGAATACTGATTAATATGAATATCAAAGTAATAATAGATCGATCGAAGTTATATATATATATATATATATATATATATATATATATATATATATTCAAGTAATACAACCCCATTTTAATGAGGGATCCTCTTTTTCTTGACATATATGAAGAATCAAGGATTACACCAACTTTTTGATCACTAAATCACATCTCAACCGTCTAATATATAGATTTATATATGTAGATCATCTCTGCAAAATTTCATCTAATTTGGTGATCGAGAAAGTACTCAAAAATGCAAATTAAAATTATAAGCATAAACAGTTCATGTTTGGCAGATTTGATGTGTCAATTGATTTTAGTTAGTTCAAAACCTTAACGATCACCAAATTAGATGAAATTTTGTAGAAATGATCTAATGTATGAATATAAGTATTGTACGGTGGAGATGTTGATATGTGATCGAAAAGTTGGTTTAATCTCCAATCTCTCATATATGTCAAAAAAGGATCCCTCATTAGAAGGGTTCTATATATATATATAGGGTCCTTCTATTGAGAGATCTCTATTTTTGGTTTATTTATAAGGATGAGCATTTGACAAACTTTTCGATCACATAATAACATTTTCTACCGTACGTTTAATATGTATATGTATATATATAGATCATGTCTGTAAAATTTCATCAAATTTGGTGATCGTTAAGGCTTTAAAATAATTGAAATCATTAGACGGATCAAATCTGCTAAAATTGAACCGTTAATGTCTATAATTTTAATTCGTAGTTTTGAGCATCTTAAAGATCACCGATTTAGATGAAATTTGCAGAGGTGATCTATATATTAATTAGGACCTAAGAATTTAACAGTTAAGATTGAAAAATGTTATGAAAAAGTTTGTCGAATGCTCATCCCTATAAATAAACTAAAAATAGAGATCGCTTAGTGGAATGACTATATATATATATAGTAATGAGGGATCATTTTCCTTGACATATATGAGGGATCTCTTTTCTTGACACATATGAGAGATCAAGGATTACACAAACTTTTTGATCACTAAATCACATCTTCACCGTCCAATATATAGATTTATATATGTAGATCATCTCTACAAAATTTTATCCAATTTGGTGTTCGATAAGGTGCTCAAAACTGCGAATTAAAATTATATGCATGAACGGTTCATGTTTGGCAGATTTTATCCATCAATTGATTTCAGTTAGTTCGATTCAAAGACTTAACGACACCAAATTAGATAAAATTTTGTATAAATGATCTACATATATAAATATAAGTATTGAACGGTAAAGATGCTGATATGTAATCAAAAAATTTGTCTAATATTTGATCTCTTGTATATGTCAAAAAAAACCGCTTACTCAAAATGCCCTCAGTATATATATATGCTCTGAAACTTGTTTTGATGAATGCATCTACATTCATACATGCTGATGTCATGAATTGCATGTCTGAACTTGTCAATGAAAGTACTTTTTTTTAAATGGACAATAAAAGTACTTAAAGCTTCATAGTTTCATTGATTTATATGACACATCCCACCTATAGTCTGTGTATAACTGTATCTTGCTAGCCGTACGTTCTTTGGGTATATGATATATGATTTTCTTTTTTCTTTTTTAAGAGTTTGGAACCCCTACGAGGTTCAGCCCCACGTTAAGATTTTATCTTAAATTAAAAACAAACAAAAATACATAGTTAGAAAAGAAAACAATACTAGACAGAAATTAAAAAAATATGGAGATAAAACAACTACATATGTGAAGCAAGAAAAAAATATCATATTTCTAAGCCAAAATTATTATGCACGAGAGTAAGTGAATCCTATTCATAAATATGAAGAGATCTGAGAAGGAGAGGCATGTCAGATCAGAAGAATAAGTCAACCACAAGTTGGTTAACCTAGTTGTGACTGGGTTGCTTTCATGTATCACTTCCTTACGCAAACGAGCTGGCTTTAGTCATATGGTACTTACTGTTACAGTAACAAACGAATGAAACGATGCATGAGCGCTGTTCGATCAGCACAATTTTAATTTACTAGTTAATTAGTAATCAGTAGTACGTACATGTTCAGTTGCATAGCTAGCTGTTCTAGTCAGTATTCAATATTTTCAATGTAAAGCATCGATCTCACGTTATACGCAGGAATCTTCCTTAGAGTTTGGGAATACTTTCAGTAGACCTGTAAATGGATCGGATCTGGATCGTATCCATCTAGATCCGGATCCGTAATAGAAACTTTAGATCTAGATCCGACCTATTACCCGCCGGATCTTTAATAGCACGATCCAAATCCGGATCCGGCGGGTTAACGGATACCCGACCCGTCAATCTGATCCGTTTATAATAATAAATATATCAAATTTTAATAATAATTTCATAGTTTTATTATAAAACATCGATAAAATTTTATAAGAAAATAAATTTTACATCAAAAGTTGAATTACATACCTAATATTTGACCCCCAATGTTTTTTTAGCATAAATATATATAGGCATTAACAACCTTCAACTTCATCAAATCATATTTTAGAAGTAATTTAGAAATGAATGTTTAGATTGTCTAGATAATTATCAAATTATTTAATATTTATTAATAATATTATATTTATATAAATATTATTTAATTATTTTTTAAACGGATTCAGATCCTTAACGGATCGGATCAACAAAGATCCGGATCCGATCCATTTAGTAAACGGGTTAACGGATCCGGGTCCTTAACGGATCAACAGGTCAAATTTTCGATTCAAACCCATTTAAAAACCACGAATCCGGAGCGGGTCTAGATAATATCCGATCCATTTACAGGTCTAACCTTCAGTCGATCTGTCTAAGTTCATAGCTAGGGTTTCCAATTTCAATTGTTTTGTTTATTCTTTTCTTTTTGGAGTCCGTACTAGTTATTCCCTATAAATACCCCTCAACCTCAAATGAGGGATTCAAAGGATCTTCATCCCCTACAAGTCTCACTATTCGCTCTTCTCCAAGAGCTAGCTAGCTTGAGTTCATTATATATATACTAGCTCGCCTTCTATCTACTATATAATCTACATTCACTATGGCCAATGCTACTTATGCTTGCTTGTTTTTCCTACTAGTTATTTTCTCTCATGAACTCATTTCATGTACTGAAGGAAGGAATTTGAAAATAACTAGTAAGAAGTTGAAGTGTGGTAAGTGTTTGAGTCAAGATATTGATGCAAAATCCATTGCAGGTGATCAGGGTGGTGGAGATTCAAACAGTAGTAATCAGATTCAGAGCCCACCGGCTGTATCACTACCGCCAGCGAGCCCTGGTCATGTAGAAGCTTTTCGACCCACAAACCCTGGCCATAGTCCTGGAGTTGGTCATTCCGTTCACAACTAATTGGAATTCGTTTTCAATCTTCATCATATCTGTAATAGTTACTCCATGAGTGTACTATGTGATTATCGATAGGGGCTTTTTTTTTTTTTTAATTTCAAGCAGACAAAAAAACAAAAAAAACGGTATTGTATTTATATTTCACTGTGATTGTTTGTTGATTAGCTAAGATCGAAGTGGCTTGTATATGTATGGACTGTCTCGTTCATATCTAAATTAAGAATCTTCCTGGTTCCCTTTGTGCTTATTAAGCTATCTCTCTCTCCACACACACACAGAGTATGCACTCTGCGACTGCATGAGAATGGAATAAATTTCAAAAGAAAGAAAGAAGAAAATTGAGCGGGAGTTTTACGGTAGAGAAAGTCCTTGAATTAATCATATGTACGTGCATTAAAATACAAAAAAATACAAAAAAATCATATGTACGTGCATATGTGAATAAATAATAATAATAATGATAATAATAATAACAACAAATGGGATTCAACGGCCACCATTCTTGAGCATATTTAAATGGTGAGAAACAAAAGATGTAGAATAAGTTTGATTTTGTGACTTTGGAAAATGCATGCTTCAAATTCGGCGGACGCAGGAGTGGACGAGTGGGTGCAGCTGCCCCTACTCATTTTCTTAAATTTGATTGATTTACTCCATAATATTGACAAAGTAAAACTGTTTTGAGGCACTTTGAGAACAATTTCCCTCATTATTAAAAACTAATAAAAATGTCCCTATATACTATATAGCAATACAATATTATTCATTCACATAAGTATTTTTTATTTTTTTGATAGAAGACTGACTTTGCTGGCCTGTAAATATAAAAGAAGGAATGAAAAATACTTTAATTTCTTTTTTTTCTATATAATTTGAGTAAATTGAACAATTAATTAATATTTTTTATGCAATTTTGTTTTCTTTCTTTTTTTTCATATGAAAAATGTATGTATTGAAAGTTTCTTTTCAACTCTAACAATGAAGGTGAAAAATATTAATAACAATTATGAATTAGCTCATTTGGTAATAATCAATCATTTTCTTTCAAAAAAAATTTTCGCTCCCACATCAATTTAATCCTGAGACCGCCACTGGCTTCAATACGTACACATATCAAGACGCAATGGCCCTATTAAAGGGCACTGCTACCGTGTATCAAGTTTACATGTCTGTCTGGCTGTCTTTCAATGTGTGGAAGACCCCCATCCCGTTAAAACTAAGTCACTGATCACCAGCTGCATGCATTTAGCTTCTTTGGAACTCCGATTTTTCCTTTTCTAAGCGGTTTGAATTTTGAAACCCAACCTAGCTAGCCGTGAAGCTCAATCAGCCTCTCTATTCCTAGCTAGTTTCATTATTGATTAAAAATTTGGATCTGGGGGATGTTCTGGGGACATAAAACAGAAACCCCGAGCTGCATATAAATACTATTACACAATAAATTTCATAGAGAATATATTGAATAATATCATGAGTCTCATGACTCTCATCTGATCAAACATCATAATTAATAGAAAATAAATTAGCTAGATGCATGCATGCCTAGCTATCTGCAACTATTAGCTTCACTGTAAATATACTTGATTCTAACTGATTGAAAAAAAGACATAAAATCCTTAGAATCATCTAGAACCCTACTTACCTCTGAGAAATTATTTTCTCCAGTATCAAGAGCAGCCATACATCATTTGTAATTTATCGGCAAACAAACATTCAAGAAAATGTGTCCCATAGCGTAGTGATAAAGACGTTAGCATTTAGGGACGGACATAAGTGAGAGACTTGAGGATGTTTTGATGGTCAGAATTCAGGTATATTTTTCGTATCAGAAAAGGAATAAAAAATAGTTCAGGTACATTTATAATTAGTGAACAAAAATATTTACTTCACGTACATATATATATATGCGTCCACTGAGTTTGATTCTCTCTCTCTTATACATTGTGTCGGCATAAACAAGAATACACTGCCCCCAATAAAGGTAGAGAAATATAAGTTTAAAATCTTTAAAGGAGAAGGATTCACTGAGGTTTGATATACAGAAGGATTTTAGTATGTCCCGCCCAACAAATTTGTAAATATAAATAAACAAGTATCCGTCCATGAACTGAGGAAAGTCGCTTGAACAACTAGGAGAAAAGTAACCCCAAAAGCACGCATCAATCACTAACATTTTAGACTACTATTGTAAGCCTGGAAGCTCTAAGGAACCCAGATTATTAGTAGTTGATTAATAATACCTGTAATTCCCCCAGAGAGAACTAGCCTTTTGTTCATATATATTCCAATTAACATTCTTGCCATTAACTGCAAGTCGGCAGGGGAATCTTTCCAGGTTTGGTGTCTTAATATTTAATCATCGATCATGTTATGAACTCGCGGTCTAGCTCGCTCAAGAGGCTGGATGGAGCTCTCTCTCTATAAGTTTCATGGAGGTTGCTTTACATTCCAGACTCGGGGAGCTAGTTAGGGCTGTTAGGTACGTTTGTCTGTCTGATCCCTTCAACTTAAAAATATGAATCCCGACTACAGCAACTGTCCAAGTAGCTAACTAAACGACATCAATATTGTTAGGGCTAGATTGGTAGTAGCTAAGTGGAATACTTAGTGGGAAGGTGCATGTGAAATAGTGGGAAAATTAGTACACACATTTATTTTAAAAACCCCTAATGCAGCTAGCTAGCCAAAGCTGTTGAAGGGTTTGATTGGTAAAGATACATCAAGTTCCTAACTCCCCAAGATCCAATGATAATGATGGGTCCTTAATTATAGTTCTAGTGATAATGAACATTCTCCCGTTCTTTTAAAGTTCGAAACTCATTTCTTCGTTTCAAGTTGAAGTTTGAAATTCCTTTCTTATTTTATATGTATCTTACCTTGAAAGGTAAATGTAATCGGACACGCCACACGGTAGAAAAACCGTGGAAGACAAGATGCAGTTGTTGTTGTCATGTTGTTGAAATTATGAAACCTCACGTTGAATATTTCTAGCTAACCAAGTCATTCTCTTCACTCATTCTTAATTGATTTAGACGAGAGATAGATGATAGTTTTATTTGTTGGCTTCCTACATCTTTTCCTAGATCGATTTTGGGATGATTCTCTAACTTTAATTAACACGAAGAAAAGTACATCATTTGAGAAATTGAAAAATCAAAATCAAAACCTAGCTAATAAGTTGCATGCTGCTGCATGGGCCATGGGGAAACAAGCAGAATATAGACAACTAGCATGTAGCGGTGGTGCAAGTTTTCTAATGGGAGGTAGGGCATAAACAGTTAATATAAACCATCGAATGCAGAACTACTTTTCTTTGCCTCTGCTCTGCTTTTGATGGTTTTTATATCTCATCGATCTAACACTATGGAATTGGAATCTTCCCGCTCCATTGGACGTCTCACATGTTTTGGCCGGTCTGCAAATAAACCTTGGATACTTTAACTACACTTGGACATGCGACTGGTGCCACTACTTGATCTCACTCCCATATATAAATACCATAATAGAGCTTGAAGCCAAACCACACCAGTCCAGATCGAACTTAAAATACCAATCAGAACGAACCTTACATTCTCTCCCTCTCTCTTTCTGATATCTCTAAGTTTTCCTAAGATATGGCCAAGCAGACTAGTTTGATCGCCACAACTACTACTTGTACTTTGCTCATCGTTTTGATATGTTACCACGAAATCGTTCAAGTCGATGGAAGGCATTTGAAGCCAGGGGGCTGCAAGAAATGTTCGAGGCTGCATCGTGAGAGCAACACTTTGAGTGCAGCAAAGGTTGGTGGTAGTGCCGGTTTGATCAGAGCCGCAGCTGAAACAAAGACGAGCAAGGCAGAGCATGTTACGGATGATTTTCGACCTACTGCTCCTGGTCACAGTCCTGGTGTTGGCCACTCCATCAACAATTGATTTGTATTTATCCTAGCTCACTATAGTTATCCATCTGAACAGATAAGCTGTAACTTCTAGTATTTACGTATTCCTGAAATTATTGTATATAAAGTCTCTCTCTTCCTCCCCTCTCCATTTATATATATTCTTCAAAAAATAGCCTGAACTTGATCAATTTTCTAACATCAATACATGCATATGGAAGAAGCTCTAAATCTACCATGTCATCTATGTACACGCTAGGCAAATAAATGTTGATAGTACATGGAAGCTGCACGCATGCATAAACCGTTAGCTGTGACTTCATCAACAATGTACTTCAACTCGAATATAAAACCTTTTCACATCTTTTTTTACCTCGAAGCTCTAGAAAATTTATTAAAAAAAGAGAAAAAGAATTAGATCGGGGAACAACAACCTGACCCGACGAAAAATAAGAGACATGAGGAAAACCCTTATCTGATCATGACAAACAAACAAAAGCTTAACAAAAACGAAAATTAGAGAGACCGAACCAATCACGATTACACAATGATGCGATAAATGGAGGTGGTATATCCCACCAGATCAAACCTGTCAAATTGATGTCATGATTAGCCAAAGCATCTGCAACTTGGTTGCCTTCACGAAAATATGAGATGAATGAAACTGCATTTGAGAGATATAGTGCATGCAATGCTAAGACGCCAATGAGCTAAAGATGGAGAGCGAATAAATTTAAGCATAATCTCTGAGTCCACTTACAGCTATATATGTTTTCACTCTCTCACCCAAGCCAATAGCCTGAATAACAGCCATCACCTCAGCGTCAACTGAACTCGGCATATCTAAATTTAAACAAAAAACACCAACCACATGACCTCTATAATCACGGAAAACACCACCATAACTAGCTTTTTGGAGTTTCTCTTCCATGCCCCATTAGTATTAATTTTTTATACAATCAAAAAGAGGTGGGTGTCAATTGACCTCAACTGTCCGTGGTGCATGACATGGTCTGCAATTGGCACCAATTCGCTTCAAAATAACTAAGTCTGAAGGTGAATTGTGCATGCACCCAGTAGCAAGTTTGCTTGAAGAAATAATATAACCAGAAATTAAGGAACAAGCATGAGCCACAGTAATTACCTGACCATCAAACTTGGCTTGATTTCTGGATCTCCATATGAACCATAAAACAAAGACAAAGCAAGTAGACCACAACTCTTTTAACTGAGCACTACAACTCTGATATAGCCTAATATCTAAAGCCTCTGAAATTGAGCTAGGAAATCTCGTGAGGCCAAATTTACTAAGCATGTTCTGCCAAATTGTAGAGGCAAACTGACAAGAAAGGAAAATATGGTTCATGGACTCACCATTTGCCTGACAAATCCCATAACGAGAAGCAAGAGACACCCCCCGTCTTTGAAGAAAATCATCAGAGAGGATACGACCTCAATCTCAAGACCTTCCAAGCCAATAGAGACATACGCGGGGCAATAAACTTTGACCAAATTAATTTTTTCCGGGTCAAGAAAGGAAGACGGGGACCTAGATATGAATAAGCATCCTTCGTCTTGAGATCACCTGAAGAAGAATGAATCCAAACCAAACGATCGGGCACTTGAGGACATGTTACAACTGGCACTTGACGAACAATATCACAAATGCCTAGAAAATGCAACTAAAAAAGGTCAGAAATATTCCATGTCCCATCTAGAAACATTCTCACATCAAAACTCTATACAATCATCGATATGAGTAAATATAAAACATAAACAGCATCACTTTAGAAGGTTAGTTAGTTTTTTTTATTATTTTTTTCACTACAATATTCTTAACAGATAGGTCTAAACAATTAGTCGAAATTTGAGTGTGGCGTGCTTGGTCTCTCGTGTTCTCGTTAAGTTAGTTTAAGCTCGATCTCCAGCCAAAGCTGAGCTTGACCCAACTTTTTAGCCTTTTTTGTTTTTGGATTCTAAGCTTAAGACGAAATTGACCAGAAACAAAATAAAAGGGACAAAGATTTGTACGAGAGATTGGTCCCAAGGGGCTGGGATTAAAGAATCCCAGAATGATTGTTTTGATTACTCTTTTTAGGGCCTGGCTTCACTCAGAGACAGTGACTCGTGGGTTGTATTACAAAATTTCCAGTTGAAGTGTGCGCTGTGTAGGGCATTTTTGATTCGATTAGACTCTAAAGTAATGATTGTTTATTGTTAATTGTACTTAATAGCTAATTAAATACATTAACATGTCCCTTTTTTCCTTTTGAACTAAAAAACTTATCTCATTTTTATTTGATCACTTTCTGAGATTCCTTTCTAGCTTGCTGGAATTCAAAGTTAAACATCTCTGTCGGACCCTTATGATCCTTATGATGGCGACTCTAAGAGCCGCACTTGAGATGAGGTCTACGAATACATTGGCCTCTATAAAATCTCTTATGGAAATTTGACAAAATGATTCAATAAAACATGTAAGAAATGAAGAAAGAGATCTGTGATTTCTACAAGACTAATGTAAAATTCTTTTCAAAAGAAGAAAACTAGTGTAAACTGCAAAGTAACCACAGAAAAGTTGGCCGGCTGCTCTTTATAAGCTAGGGGTTTCTGGGTAACCAACTAACCATGACTGTGATATATCTGAATTTCCTACAGTCATATTATAGGAGTATTTACAGAGCAGACTAGTTTAGTCTTTTAGTTATTTACTTTAGTGCCTTAGTTATATAAACTCTTATAATCTATATTTTACATAATAAGAAAAAATCAGAAACCATCTATAGTTCTTTGGCCTTGCGGCTTCTTAGGTTCATCTATTTGCTTCCGCGTTCTAAGTTTCTCTTTGGTTTTCAATTTTTCCCAATTCAAAAACCCTATACTCATATCCCCTCCACTCTTTCAATTCCAAAAACTGGTCGTCGTCGCAGCAATCCGCCCCTTCATCACCATCCAATCCCTCGAAGGCGACATGGCCACCGACCACTAGACTCAGACCGCTTCTCTCCCTGACGTCATGAAGGCCTCGATCCGTCTCCCTCAGAGACTACGCTACTTGGGTCATCCAGACTCATTTCTGAGCCTTCCTCGTTCGCCGATCAAGGACTCTCTGGCAGCTCAAAGACCTCGCCTATATCAAACCCTCCTTCACCTCTCTCAAGTCTTCCATTTCTAACGAGACCCACTTCGATTATCACTCTGTTTCACATAAAGCACTTTCTTTGCCTACCAAACTTAGCTCTTTAAGGTGTCTGCCATTCCTCTAGATCAAGCAGAAGATCAAAACCCCACCATGGAATCATACCTTCAGCTTCTTCATCTCAGTTTGAATCACCAGAGGATCAACAGTGATGAAACCGATCGAAGATGGGAGAACTTGAATCCGGACTGTCTGGTCAATGTTTTGAAAGTGGGAACTGGGTCACTTCTAGGCTTTGTCCCTTTCGTCTGCAAGTCATGGTACGGATCGAGCTTCAACCCTGCTTGCTGGCAATGCCATTAATGGGACTGATGCTTTTTCAACTTATGATGAAAGAGTCTAGATTTAAGTACTTTGTGAGAAAAAGATTTGCAATTGAGTTTCAGCTTGCTTTGAAGGATTTCTCCACTAAGTTCTTGATTGGTCGTAGCATGGGAAATGTGAGGCTTCTTAAGCTGCCTACTGGTTCTTATGCTTTAGAACTAGTACTTGAACATGTGAAGGAGAATGCAAGAATTTTATTGGGTTGAATGTGTGTGATGGCGATATCAGGAAGAAGGCGACATTGATGATTCTCAAGTTTGTGCCGAAGATTAAGTACGTGTGGTTGAGGAGGGCGAGAATTGGTAGGCAAGGCCTTGTTACTTTATTACAAGGTTGCAAGGAACTTGATTTTTTGGATGTTAGGGAGTGAACAAACAAAATATAAAACTATGGAACCACCAAAACTAGATATTGCGACTGTCGACAATCACAGTAAAAACATATAACCAACTATCATGCATCAAACTATCAGCTTTCCTCAAAACTTATACTTTAATCTCGTTGCAAGAAGCGGACAGCAGAAGCCAACAAAGCCTCAGTAATTTAGGTTGCTCCTCAGCCTCATCCTACAAAATCCAAACCAAAATCAGGCTTACAAAAAACCCCAAAAATCCACAAAAATATTTACAAACCCAAATTTAATCTTGGAATTGTGTGTTCTAGAGACCAATTTCATTTTTCTCATCATCATCACTCAACTTATCTGCATTAGTACAAACCACAGTCAATACATCATCACTAAAAATTCACACTAACCGTAACCAAATGAAACAATGCACCGTCCACAAGCCAATCACAAAAACATCAAACTCAACAATTTCCACTATTCCATTACTTACTCTGATGAATCAAAATCAAACAGGATCATCAATCCAAAAACTAGATCCAAAACAACTTGGAATAACAAATCATACAGATTCATTTCTACTGCTTCATTCTCCTAAACCAAAGCAAAAAACAGTAAAAAACATATCTTATTTTAAAAAAAACTTACCGACTCTAGGATCATTGAGAGCTGGCAACCTGTAGTACTTCCCGAACTCGCCGTCGTCCGGCTTCTCAAGTGATTTCAATATACTCTTGAACGAATTTTCCGCCGCTATGATAAATCAAAATGGTCGAAAATGAAAAAAAAACTACATAAATAATTGAAAATAAATGAGCAAAAATCCGATCAGAAATCAAAACAGAGTGAGAGGATCGAGCTGGCAGTTCACAGTACCCATAGTGAAATCGATCAGAGTAATGGAGAAGCTGATCGGAGTAGTTAGAACCGAACAGAGTATCTTGGCAGTTCTAAAAAAGGCGCACATGGCCGCTTAGGCACTGGGCGGCCGGACACCGTTCCGATTTTTCTCGAATCGGCTAAGCTGGGCGCTGATGCGAAAATCGGCCGTCTAGCCAGGTTGGACGGCGTCTAGGCGACCCGATTAGTTTTTTTAATTATGAAATAAATAAAAGTTTATCTAAAAATGAGTAAAATCAAACATAAAAACATAATATTATACTCTAAAGTCTAAACAAAGGATACACTATTGTATTTTTATTATTTCTAAAAATATTGTTGTTTTATTATGTATATTTTTGAAGTATTTTTGCTATTTTAGAACATAAAAGTGTTTTTTGTAAATTTTATTTATATAATTATATTTATTAAATAAATAATAATAATAGGTAAAATATAAAACCGTGTAAACGCCGCCTGGACGCTCGGCGCTGGTCGTCTTAGTAGCGCCTAGCGTTTTTTAGAACCTTGCTCTCCTCCCATCTGCGTCTCTCTCTAATACTATATACTGATGAGAGACACACGAATGAGAGGGGAGTAAGAGAGAGGCACAGACGGGGAGGAGAGACGATGGTGGAGATCGATTAGTCTAGGCGAGAGATGGAAGAGGGAAGAGAGCTAGAGAAATCGAAGGTTGCTGCCTTTGATGTGAAAATTGGAAGGTTTTGTATCGACATTTAGTGAGTGGGCCATTTTCAGGTTTAGTAGTCGACACCAAGGCGACCATCAAAAGCAATTTTGTCCCCTGTGGTCCAAACTATTTTTGAAAATCGGGTCAAATTTTGGATCAAATTTGGGTCAAATTTTGGGCACGGTGCAGCCGCCCAATTTAGTCTTAGGCGACGATAAGAGGAGTATTTCGATCCCTTAGTTGCCCAAATTTTTGATTCACCGCTTGAAGTTTGATTAATTAGGTAACAAAAAAATTAGTTTTGGCATTGGTTTTTTATGAAGTTTAACTTGCATTTGCATATATACAAATAATTTCAGGCGGGTAATCTCAGGTTTTTTGTGACTTAGCCTTAGCAAACTACTTTTATCGTCTAAAATAATTTTAGGCTACAAAAAATGTTGTTCGTCGTCTGAATAGTACATAATAGGCGACATAAACATTTTCATGGCCTAAATGTCAATTAGGTGACGAAAATTGTGTGAGTCCTATTTTTGTCTTCTTGGTAGTCTAAGGTGACGAAATATTTTTTGGTTCGTCGCCTAAATTTTCTTAGGCCACGAACATATTTTCCAACGTCTAAATATGAACTAAGGCGACAAATATATTTTCCTCACAGTGTCTTCGTCACCTAAGTCATTTTTTCTAGTAGTGCTTTCAACAATCTTACCAGTAAAATACCTTTCAAAATCAACTTCAATCATTTTTCCTCCACACTTCTCTTTATTTGTTCCTCTTATTTTCTCATATTCTTCTTGGCTAAAGCTGTGGGCACAATGAATGCATTTTTTTCACTTTTATGCTGATGAACTATAAAAATTCTACTGCCTCAATGTTATATATGCTGCGACCATCACAGATATATCCTCTTGATTTAAGAGAAACTCTTTGATGCATGGTTATTGAATTAGGGTTTTATTTGCTTTCCTTAATGTAGTTTGGCTATGGTTGTGTATTGTGATCCAACCATAATGCTTGTAGCTAGCCAAGCATATGGTTGAGGGAGGGTGTTAGAATTATAAGAGTGTTATAGAGCATGGTAGTTTGGTCTTTTAGATATTTACCATGGTTCTCTAGCTATATAAATTCTTGTAATCTACATTTTACATAATAAGAAAAAGTCATAATGTAACATTCAAAATGTTCTTACTATCTTTTACATTTTCAGCATTTTCAATTCAATAATACCATGATTTCTAACAATAACTGTCATTCTAGGCATCAACGCAGTGTCTCTAAGAATGTTATTCTCAACCTCTAAAACAAATTATGTCATCGAAAAAAAACCCTCTAATACAAAGTCAACTATATTTGGCCACAATTAAAGTGTAGTTGTGTGTGTATATGTATATATATAAAAGACTCTTCAATTAAAGGATACTTTTTTGACATATATAAGAGATTAAGCATTAGACCAACTTTTTGATTACATATTAAAATATCCACCGTTCAATACTTATATCCATATATATATAAATCTTTTTTTTGTAAAATTTCATCTAATTTGGTGATCGTTAATGCTTTGAATTAACTGAAATCAATTGACGTATCAAATCTGCCAAATATAAACCGTTCATGCTTATAATTTCAATTCTCAGTTTTGAGCACCTTATTGATCACCAAATTGAATGGAATTTTGCAGAGATGATCTACATATATAAATCTATATATTAGACGGTGAAGATGTGATTTGATGATCAAAAAGTTGGTGTAATCCTTGATCCCTCATATATGTCAAGAAAAGAAATATCTCATTAGAAGAAAGAGATTATTATGTTTAGACTTTAGAGACATTAAGCAACTTAGAAAATCGCATGCATATCTTACTGATATATACTCCTGTGAAGGCAAATAAAGCTAACTGTGGAGTTAGCACTATCATTTCAGTATGTTCCAAAATTAGTCCCACAAGCTAAGTTTTCAAGCATATATGGAACTAAGTTGGGGAATCTGATAGTGGTTTTATTTTGTTTTCCCCTTCTCTTTTCTGAGGAAAATCTCCTAGTGGTTCTGTGGTTGATGAAAGTTATATATAGTGGAACTAAATGAATTAACTGGTGTTGATTCTGATTGTAGAGAATGGAAGAATGAATCCATCATATCATCGAAAAAAATCATAAATATTAAGTTATGAGATCTCAGCTAACGTTATCGAATATCCAAGTACGTTGATGACTTTACTTGTAGACTATCTAAGTTGATGACTCTACGTATAAGGGAATCTGATTGTGTTGCGCTATCTAAATTGGTGTTTGAGGTAATTAGAAGCCAGCTATATGGTGTGAATTACAGGCTATCCAAGTTGATGACTCTACGTATATATGTTATCTACCAGGTGAAATGTCCACGCCAGCGTGGGTTTGTAATTGTTTAATTATCGGAATTGTGTAATTAGATATCCAGTAAATCTTTGCATTGTTTTTGAACTCATGTAAAGAACATTTGTCCTTTTAAACCCTTTTGAAAGAATTTATATTACATGAACAATTATAAATTGGAATGTGTCGTTTGAACTCAAACTCATATTGTCGCATCTCGAGACTATTTCCGGCCTCGGAACACGACGGTAACCGCCGTAATCCAGGTCTAGAAAGAAATCAATACGTCATTTGACGTATTAATAACCCTCCGGACCGAAACCACAAGGCTATGAATAAAATAATCAACACAAGAATAGTATGAATGCTAAATATGAAATGACAAATGTACAGAATAGCATACAAATATTTTACAAGCGGAAGGTAACAAATGGAAATACCCGAGACGAATTTAATACAAGGAAAAAGTCTCGGAATAACAAGCCCGAATAATGTCTTAAAGTACGCAACAGATTATCAAAAGCATCAAATATGGAAATCATAAGATATGGAGTCCACACCAGAATGAGTGTCCCCGAAAGCAGAAGTGCACGATGACCGACGTCGCTTCACGAGCTCCTAATCCAGCTCCTCCAGAGATGGGTGCTGAAGACCTGAAAATATGTATGAGTGAGCAACTTGTCCTCGCTAACCCAAATGGGGCCGAAGGCCAACCAAGTCAGGATTTAAAACCCATGAGAAAACATATAACTTTTATATGTAAATATACGTATAAGTATACGTCTAGTGCATTTAAAAACATATGCAATAGCCACACACACAAAGCTCGAGTAAAACATGTTGACTACACATGAAAGAACTCTCTAGATCCACGTGGCCGAAATCCCGGGTTTGTCTTCAAGTAAATCGGGGCCAACTACCTATGAGTCTGTAAACGAATAGTAGTGAGAGCGTCTATTTACAGCTAATGCCCAACTAATCTCTCGTAACAGCACACCGCACTTACGTCTCGCTTAATTCTATGTGAGACGAGCGTAAGTGGGATAATTAAAATAAACAGGGCATTGCCCCTCCGGAGGTTCACGGTCATCGACACCGTGGGAAGCGTAGTCTAAATACTAGGTCCCGTTGCTCTCAGGCCAAACACCGAAAATCAGGACAACGATACTACTCTTTGATCCAAACACTCACACGCACACCAAATGCTATAAGAAGCGTGTGGTCGTACTTTAAAATAATGCAGCTATACTTTTATATATAAGTAAAGAAAAACCGCAAACCCAGGAGGGTTTCAGCTCACCCATTGGGTGTGCCCCCTACTACCTGATATGATGATACAGCTAGCTACGCTCCAACTCCCGGTCCTCCTGAAGCCGACGTCGATGTGCTCTTGAGTCTGTGGGTGAGATAACAATGACATAGTCAGACATATGTAATTCGAGGATTTACTTTCTACAATTACGACTTGATAAACATTTTCGGTTTATCTTTCCGACATTAGAGTCTAATTTATTTGACACTCTAATTCTCGAACCGGCGAGAATTCAGGATTATTTCTTATTCGGTACTTACGTCGTTTTCATCACGTTTTAATTCAAAAACCTTTAAATCATTTAACCGTAGTGATTAAAAACGTAAGTAAGTGTTCTACGGTAAAAGTCAAAAAGTCAACTTTGAAATAGTAAAAGTCAACAGGCAACAATAAAGTCAAATGTAAAAAGTCAACCACTGAATAGTGAAAATTCAATGGTCAAAAGTCAACTGATGAATAATAAAAGTCAAAAGTCAACCGGTAATTAAATAGTAAAAAGTAAACAGTAAAAGTGAAACAGTAAAAGTAAAACAGTAAATGTAATTAGTAAATCTGCCAGGGATAATTTGATAACTTTATCTCTCGGTAAAACTGTAAAAGTACAACTGACGCGATAAAAACCAGAGTTTTTACCACGTCGGTTCCCGACCGACTGTGTCGCCGGAAAAGCTTCGTTTTCCGGCCAAATCGAGTCCCTAGGCCTGTCTTTTCTCCTTCTACACATCCTAAGCTATCCAACAACACCAAGAACACGAGAAAAGGTCGAGTTTTTATACCTTGAAGCTTCTCCCTGGTTTTTCGGCAGACCTCCTCTGACGAAGCTCCGCTGGCCTCCTCCTTGCTCCTGGGCAGCTTCTGGTGGTGCCTAGGAGCTTTCTTGCTCTCTAGAAGGTTTGGTTTGGTTCGATCTCAACTGCACAGTGCTTTCTCCTCTCCTCCTTGCTGCTGGGCGTCGCTGGTGGTCTGGGCTAGGTCGCTGGGGCAGTGCGAGGTCGAAGGTGGTGACGGTGAAGGTTGACGCGCGCCTGGGTGGCTCTGTCGAGCTGAAGAGAGAGAGAGAGAGAGTTTTCTCTCGAAAAGGAAAGAAGGAGAAGAACATAAGGGGAAGGAGAGAGAAAAGGAAAGGTGGAGAGGAAGTGAGGGAGAGATAAGAGGATAAGAGGGTTTTTTAAAAAATCGACGGTCACGATTTAACCACACTTTTAAAATAATTTTTAAACCAAACTCATTTTCAAAAATTCATTTAAAACAACCGAACGTCAAATTGAATCCTAAAATTGTACAAAAAATATGTGAAGTGCCGAAAAATATTACGTAAATACTTTCACACATATGGCGACGTGTGTCCTGACGTAAAAGCATTAGACAAAATTTACGACGTACCAAAAAGTAACCGGAATTAAACCCTAAATGTGTCAGAAAATTAAATAAAATTATCGGGGTCTCACACATATAACACATAGATAAATAACATGGGTCCTTACTTTTGTATCATTTGGAAGGAATTATACTTGTATGGACAATTGCAATTCTATATAGAAACATCCCTCAAAATATAATACATGATCTGATGACCTCCAAAATGTAAATTGTAAAAAGTGATATACGATTTGAGTATGAGAATAAAATAAAGAAGCTGCTTATCAAAAACGGAAAAAAAAAAGTTTCATGACATATTTTTGCACTGAGCCCTAATGGCCCCAGTTTTCATTCCCTTTTTGGCAGATAATAATTTCTAGTAACAAATTCAAATTTTTTATTCGTCTATCTAATTTTCAGTCACTTTATTTGTAAGAAAATAAATTAGTGCAGCTGTTTACCAAAAACAGAAAAAAATTACATGATATAAAAAGGAAATTCTTCATGATCTTTAAATAAGTAAAGAATTTAATTGGTAAAGAACCCAAAATTTCTGACAATAAGCCAAGTATAAAGGTTTCAATACTCAAAATGTTTTAGAGATCAAAATGCAGGCTTCTCTGTGTCACCTAGTTTATACCTCAATTGCTTTTCTACATTCTTGAAATAACCCAATTAATCGAGTATTTAAGCCTATTATGACGAAATTAAAATTTAATTGCTAAAATCAATTTTTGATTAAATAAATTTAAATCAAAATCACATACAAACTTATTAGAATCAGTGCATATATTATATTAACATTTTTAATTAAGGCTTCTACAATTTCACAGTCAACCTCAACAGGGAGATCACAGTCAATCTACTGTTTTTGTATGCTATTGATATTTTGGTAAAAACCTGTTCATACATGACTACCATGAGACATAAAACTTGCCCCCATAAAATTAATTCCATGCGCCGCCATTGGTGATGTGGATGATAATGTGATCTCCGTCTCCAACATGCTGTATTATCATTCACACTAGTTATGTATCATCAATTTCCTACGTAGTTTAAAATTTGTATCACGCGATCACAAACTTAAAAGAGATATGAGAGCAGCTAGATCACAAAAACTCTTGTATGCACTAAGACGTAAGTAAACCAAATATTTATTTAAAAATCTCAACTGTTGATAATTATATTTAGTTTTTATTTAAAAATAAATAAATAATAATATAAATACAATCATTTAAGTTAATTTGAGTGCACCCTCATACTTTGAATCATTTAAGTTGATTTGGTCATAACAAGCCATAGAGCCCGTTTGGTAAGGCTTTTCTCCTGCTTCGCTTAGAAGCAAAGCTGTTTATTGTGTTTGGTAAGCAGCTTCTCAACCTGCTTCGCTTAGAAGCACCGGTGTTTTCTGTCGAAAAGCCGAAGCTGCTCGACCCCAGCTTTTAGAAGCCAAAAGCCGAAGCTGTTGTTCGATCGATCGGGAACTAAAGAAATACGATCGACCATTCTTATCTTCCTCAACGCTGCCCTCCACTCCTCCCTCTCTGGAGTTCCACCCATTAGGAACGTCAGCTATGGCGGCTACTCGACGCAGGTATCGTCGGCGGGGAACGAATTGGACAGAGCCTCGGTGTCACACCCCGAATCTTTTGAAGTTAATAAAAGTTACCTTTCACGGAGATTCACGAGTTACCGAGGACTTTTAATGGCGATCGGTAATTCGGTAAGTTATCGCTCGAGTTAATTTTCGAGTTTTTAAAAGTACTCCAAATACCTGAATTGATGACTCGATGTGGTAGTACGTGTCGACACGAGTCTCCCGGTATTTTCGGATTATTTTTCGGAGATTCCGTCTATTTCTTACGAATTTCCAAAGTCCTTGGTAATTTCTAAATTATTATTTTCTGATTTTAAAACCCCACATTCAATCGTGGCCTTTGATCTCAACTAGCATTTTGGACCATTGGATCTAACTATTTACAAACCAATCTCTTCTCTTTCTCTCATTATTGTCGAGAGAAGAGAGAGAGAGGCAGAGAGAGAGACCGAGAAGGTCTGATGCAGTCCCGCCGTCCAGCCGCCGTCGCCGCCGCGTCAGCCCGCGCCTGGCCGTCGCGCCACCACCGCTGAGTTCGCCTCTGTCTCCTCTCTCCATCCATGGTCATCTTTTCCCCATCCACTCACTCTCCTCTCCAATTCGAAAGTCAACTCCTAGCCCTAAACCGGTCCCCTTGTCGGTTTTCCTTCCTCTCCGGCCAGCCATGGGTCTGGAAGGTAATCTTCTTACACCTCCTTCAATTTCGAACCCTTCTTTGAACTCTGATGTCAATTGTGGACCTAATCACTCTTCCTCCATTTCTTCTGTGTTTTCTGGAGTTCTGGTATCGTCGCCGTCGCCGTCGTTTATGGTGGTCTCTGTCCCTGCAGAGGAGGAAGGAGTGGAGATGGTGATGGGGTTGTGAAAATGAGAGCAGGGAAAGGGAAGAAGGAACCGAGGATGAGGTAGTGCACAGATCCTTGGTTTAGTTTTGGTTCTGTTGTTGTGTTGTCTGAAACTGTGTCCGGTTTTAGTGATGAGCAGGGATGCAGGGACTGGTGGAACGGTTCTGGTGTGGAGAGGAGGCAGTTTGGGCAGACAGATGGTGAGTGACGTTTCCCCTAAGATTACAGTGTGTTTTGATTAGCTGAATTGATCCGATGTTGATGTGTTGATGATCTGATGAGTTGGTTATTGTTTTCGTCGTTTCATGTCGATAACTTGGTGATCAAGAAACGAGGGAAACTCCGGTGAAATTTCCGGCGAGTTGACCGGAATCCGGTGACAATCCGGCGAAGCAGTAAATCCGGCTAAATGCCGAGAGGTAGTCTTCGACTCCTGTTTAAGTTCATCGTTTCCGTTTAATAGAATTAAAGGGTCGTAATCGGGAATTACGTAAGGAAATGTGTTAAAAACGGAAACTAACCGTAATTGGGAATCTTTCCATTTTAGGAAACTTTATAAGTTGGAAACCTGTTAATTTGGGAAACTTTCCATTTTGAGAAAGTTTCCATTAAAGGAAAGTTTCCATTTTGGGAAAGTCCCACTTTCAGAAAGACGGTTAAGTAAAGAATTGAAGTTCAGTGAGGTTTGACACAGTTTGGTTAAATTGGTTAAGTGTTAAACTGTTATCGGGAAATGATAACTGGAATTTCTGGAAAAAATGTTAAGTTGACCATTTTAAGTAAAGTTGATATTTCACGTAAATCGGTAAATCGACTCCCGGTAAATAATTGGTTCATGTGACACGTTGGGTGTCCATAGTAATTCAACGAATTATTATGTGACACCTTAACGTCAGTAAATGGTAAAGGGAAGTTCCGAAGTTTCGTCGGACTTCCGGTAATCAGAGTTAAGAGTCGATAACCGGGAAAGAAAGTCAAAAAGGTTAAAGTGTCATAAAAAGGAACTCGGTCAACCTGTGGTCAATTAGGAGTTCCTAGTCAAACTAGGAAAAGACCAAGTTAACTGTGAATGACTAATATGATGATCTGTTGTACAGTCTCTGGTCGGACGTGAGACGGGCTCGACTACGCGGGTAGTTCGAGAGTTTCGCTCGAGGAGCTTTCCGAGCGGGAAGGTCGCAATAGTACAGTGAGTGGACAGATTTTTTTTTTAAATGAATGCCTGCCTTAATTATTGATTTAATTGCATGGTTTATATGATGGTTTCGAGTATTATAATTTCCTCGGGTTCTTGAATGTTTATTTGGAATTATGCATATATGTCGAGGAATAGTTTTACTTATTTGTTTGGGAAGAGTATTTAAGTAAAGAATTGTTATGAATTTTTATTATTGGTTGTCCAATGAATATGCTAGCTAGAGTAGCGTGAGGGCGCTACTAGAGCTCTTAGCTCCGACCCTGGTCTGAGAGGACAGACATGCCTGAGATGTCAGGTGGATACTATAAGGGTTGTCCATCACCACTTTACCTAGAGCTCTTAGCTCCGACCCTGGTCTGAGAGGACAGACACGCCTGAGATGTCAGGTGGATACTATAAGGGTTGTCCATCACCACTTTACCTAGAGCTCTTAGCTCCGACCCTGGTCTGAGAGGACAGACACGCCTGAGATGTCAGGTGGATATTATAAGGGTTGTCCATCACCATTTTATATAGCTAGCATAGCGTGAGGGCGCAACTAGAGCTCTTAGCTCCGACCCTAGTCTGAGAGGTCAGACATATTGTGTTTGTGAATATTTCTCTTCCCATATTCCTTACTGGTCTATCTTACCATGCATTTGTGGAAATTTAGTAATTGTGGCGTGCATAAATGTTATTTAAATCATTAAAGTTTTGGGAGAGCATTAAAGGAAATAGAGTTTCATATTTGATTTTCGTCCACTCACTCTAACAGTTTTTAAATGTTTCTCCCCTGGGCCTTTCGTTTTTAAATGCCCAGTGATGCAGGGTTCTTGAGAGGAGGTCGAGCGCGTACGAGAGTCGAGGCATAGTCGATCATTCCGTGGCTGTTTGAAATTCTTTGGGGTAATCATCTTTGTAGATTGTTCTGACTAACCCAGTTTAGTTAGTTTTGTAGGAAGGGTTGGCCATTTCAAGGGGGTTTCGGGAAGAAGTTCCCTTGAGGTGGTCCCCGCAGGATTTACTTCGGGTAAAAGGGGTTTAACCCGGGGTGGGTCCTGTCACTCGGTGGCGCACCACGACGCGGACGACGCCGCGTTCTGCGAGCCGAGGGATTCGAAGGTGTTCGGAGCGAACGGCGGAGGAGTGGCTGGGATTCTGTACAAGTGGGTGAACTACGGTAAGGGGTGGAGGTCGCGGTGGTTTGTGCTCGAAGACGGCGTGCTTTCGTATTTCAAAGTTCATGGACAGGACAAGATTCTGATGAGTCCGGCGAGGGAGAAAGGCGTGGCGGTGATCGGAGAGGAGTCGGTGAGGTATTTGAAGAAGGCGAATTGGAATCGGAATCGGCTTGGTGTTCCGGCGAGGAGGACCTGCAAGCCTTCCGGCGAAGTGCATTTGAAGGTTTGGCTTTCACTCTCAACACTCTAGAAGTTACTAGGAGTGTAAACGCACAAGAATTGCTTCTACTATTCTGCTTCTTCTCTGCCTCGTCCTCTATACTTCTGCCTTCACAGTTCGTCATGGTGAAGAACAACGAGAGGGACAAGAAGAAGTACCAGTGATTCCCAAACCATCGTTGTGGGAGGATTTCAAAAATGGCTTCTCTGTCTATGCATCTTCCCCCTTGAAAGTTGATAGCTACCGGGACAAGTTCAAGTCGATCACAAGCCAACTACATGCTTATTTCTTCCCTCCTAATTTGGAGTAAGTTCCTTAACTACATCATCTACTATTCTACTTATCCATTTTCAATTTTTTTTTGTTCGAGAAATGGTTTGCATGTTATAAGGAAAAGTATGCAATGAGTCATGGGTATATAGCTTGATGGAAATTGGATGAAATTATACTAGTTAGTGTAATTAGCAATGTTCAGAAGACCAAGGAGAAGGTGAAGAAGAGCTTTTCTGACAAGGAGGGTCATCAACCTCATGAACCTGAGCTGTGAATATACACAGGATGAACTTTTGGGTCTTCAGTAATCAGTAGTGATACTTGTGTATGTTTTTTGTGTGGATATGTATGAATGCTGTTCTAAGTTAGCAATTTTCCTCAAGTTCAGATTGATTTTACAGTAGCGACTGTAACTTTCACTGAGCATTTGAGGGAGTGAGGGGTTGGATGTTTGTCAGAGATGTTAAGGCTGTTTGTCCACACCTTGTCATGAGTTCTTTTTAGATGATTTTATCTTACATGATGTTTCTCCTCCTTGTTCAGTGCCACATCAGGAGGCATTTTAGACAGAGCTGTCACATCCCGGTTCTAGAATCCATTTACGGTCGGTTACTACCTAAGTTACTTTGGTCTTTAACCGTATCGTAGTAACCGTTTTACCGAGAAAGGTCAAAAGTTGACTTTTTGTTTGGTCAGGAATTTGGAGAAACTTTCTTCATGAAAGTTGTAGAGGGCGTCGTTACGAGTCCGTGGACACGTAGCACGCTTAAATCGGAGATCGTATGAAGAAGTTATGGTCAAAAAACAAAAGTTACTATTTGGGTGAAAAGCCTATATATAGTGAGTTACTGGGGTAAATCGGTGAAAAAGTGAAAATTGGAAAGTTACTGTTCACCATCGAAAACCTCCGAAAATCCCGATTTTTTTCGCCGGATTTCATCACCGGATTTCTCCTCCGTCCGGCGGAGTTAGGGCGCGTGCTAGGTACCAAATTGAAGCCTGCAGCGCCACCTTCAAGTTGGTGGTGGCCATCGGAGCTGAGTCGCCGCCGTTTGAGAGAAATCACGGCGAGAAGGGGGGACCTGTGCACTGTTCATTGACGCCGGATTTCTCCCTCCTCCGGCCACCTCCCGGTGAGTTCTTTATATGGTTTTGATGGGTTTGAGGTGTACATTAAGCCCCTAGAATTTGGTAGCTAGATTTGAAGTGTGTAGGAAGAATTTTGGATTTGAAGTTTGGGTTGACTTTTGGATTCGGGTTGTGTATTTCTTGTCGATTGACCTAGTTAGGGGCCGAGTTGGCCTTCGAGTTGAACTAGAAAGTTGTCCCAAATGTTGAGACGAAGCTGCTGGTAAAATTTGGTGGCGATCCGAGGTCGCCGGAATTTTGGCCGGATTTTCCTGCCGGCGGCGGAGCCGCCACTTTTTGGGCAGTTTTCTTGCCCATTTAAATTGTAAAAATTAAGGGAAGTCCATTAGGGGCAGTTGCTAATTTTTGGGAGTTTATTTGAGGTGTTAAGTATATTTGGTTGGTTTGGGATTATTAATTGTGTAATTAAAGGTTAATCGGTCGTTTAGGGAGAACCGGCTAGGCGTGAGAGCGTGTTTAAGAGTTTGTACGCTATTTGGAGGGTTAGAGGCCGACACCCACACTTTTGATAGATGGTTAAGGTTGAACGCTATGGGTAGAGCGTGTTATTATTGCCCTCACGATGATTATGGGTTTAAGACCTGTTTATATGTTTTGTACAGGACGTGGGGGAGCTCTAGCTGAGCAGCCATCTAGTAGCCGGCAGACCTAGCGGCATCTGTGAGTGGACATTTGTTTTAAATTAAATTGCATGCTATATTCTTTAATTGGTTTCTCCTGCATATATGATTTCCTCCATTTATATGTTTACGGTGATTTGGGAAAATGAGATTTACGGATATCAAAGGAAAACAAGCCGGGAAAGAGGTTCAAACCCTTCCCGTGATTTTTAAAAGATTTTCCCGGGTTATGGTTTAATGATTATCACCGTTTTGGGATTTGGAGGGGGATGATTTTAAAAGGGGAAACTTGGCTCACGGATTTTAAGGGGTTTTCGATTATTATTATTTTCCCACGAGGTTTTACAGGTTTTACTGGTTTTAAAGGAATGTTAAAAAGGGAAAAGAAAAAGGATTGTATGCTAGCATGACCCTCTTCGGTAGTAGCTGGTCAATGGACCCTCCCGAATAGTAGCAGGTCGGGACCCTCTCCGGTAGAAGCTGGTCATTGGACCCTCCCGGATAGTAGCAGGTCGGGACCCTCTTCGGTAGTAGCTGGTCAATAGACCCTCCTGAATAGTAGCAGGTCGGGACCCTCTTCGGTAGTAGCTGGTCAATAGACCCTCCTGAATAGTAGCAGGTCGGGACCCTCTTCGGTAGTAGCTGGTCAATGGACCCTCCCGGATAGAGCAGGTCGGATTTCTCGTGGATGAGGTTAACACCCCACATTTAAATTATTTATGTTTGAGCCAGGGCATCATTGATGGTTTATTTACATGCGGTTTTTCTTAAAGAAACTAGAGGGAGAGCATTAAAGATAATAGAGTTTTTTATGTTATTTTTCGTCCACTCACTCTAACGGTTTTCAATGTTTCTCCCCTGGGCCTTTCGTTTTTAAATGCCCAGATTGCAGAACTCGACCTATCTAGACCACTTGGAAGCCAAGCATAGTTACCGCCGCTTTCCACACTAACAGTAGGTTCCGGGTTGACCTACTTGTAATATATCTATGTTTCTGCTTTTATCCTAGACGCTCTGATACACATCGGGTAGTTTATTTGTTGGAGAACTCTTAGGGACTTGGAATGTTATGTATCATTTACATTTGGGATGTTGAATTAATTGTGGGATTTTATTAGATGTGTATCTTGTGGAGTTGTTGGTTATTGGGGAGCAGGATGGCTCCAGGAGTTTCGGTTGGACTTTGGTATTAGAAGTGTACTGTGGGTTATTGCAGGTTAAGGGTTGTCCACTTTTCAAGGGAGACTATGTCGATTTTTCGGCAGAATCTTCTTTGGGAGGTGGTCCCCGCAGGATTTACTTCGAGTTAAAGGGGTTTAACTTGGGGTGGTCCTGACAATTGGTATCAGAGCATTAGGTTATCCGATTCCTTCATACTACTATTTGTACTTAGGAGTATCTAGTATCTATAGAGTGATGGTTTGACCATGGCAGACCATTAGCATTTATGCATGAGGTACTGGGTATTCCTTGAGTATTTGTAGTAGTTAATCCAGTGCTGATGTTATACATGGTACTAAATGTTTTCTTCCTCAGGTAACTATGCGTCGTGGTCGTAGTCGAGCCCGTAGGGGAAATCCTCCTAGTCCTCCCAATCCTCCAGAAGGAGGGGATGCGGGAGCACCAGCTGATGGTCAATTGGAACAATTCTTCAGGCGACTCACTACCTTTGCCTCAGACATTAATTATGAGAAGGCTCGTAGGAATGGAGCCCGGGTTTTCTCCCATGCCAATGAGCCGTTAGATGCTCTCAGCTGGTTGGAGTGTATGGAAAAGATGTTTGTGCAGGCTGAGTGTCCTGAGAGCAAGATGGTGACCATAGCTGTTCAGTTTCTGGAAAGGGAAGCTTGGCATTGGTGGGTGGATTTGAGCAGAGGTTTGGGCGATGGAGCTCAGAATATGACTTGGGGTCAGTTTACCGTTCATTTTAAGGAGCGTTATATCAATCCAGCCCACATCAACCGTATGAGGTTGGAATTTCTGAATCTGAGGAAAAGTAACAGTATGACAGTGACAGCCTTTGAGCAGCGCTTTAGGGAGTTGGCATTCTATGTGCCTGACTTGGTTAAGACAGATGAGGAGAAGATTTACTACTTTGTCCAGGGACTTGGCGGTATATATGCCAGTCAGATGACAGCCGTGCCTTACCAGACTTTCCAGCAGGCCTTGATGTTTGCTATGCATATTGAGACGCAGGAGTTGGCAGTTGGTCCCCTACAGAGTTTTGGTGATCCTAGCCGAGTTCCTCCTAGGCGGGGGACATCTACTTCGGGTTCTGGATCATCTGTTGGTAGTGGATACAGTAGTCATTCGAGTTCTGGTTCCGGAGTTCAAGGACGGTTCAAGAGGTTCGGCAGGAGACGTCCTAGGAACCGGTTTGGTGGACGCCCATCTGGACAGTTTAGTGGAGGATCTAGTAGCCAGAGTGCGGCCTCAGGTGGCCAGCCATTTCAGGTGGGGCAGAGTCAGCAGCAGGCTGTGGGATGTTATCATTGTGGTCAGCTAGATCACTATAAGAGAGAGTGTCCTATCCTGATTCAGAGATCCATGTTTGATCCTACTCAGTCATCGGGTCAGTTTCCAGCGAGTGCTTCTGGCAGCGGTGCTCGCATGTGGGGTCCTGATAGAGGCAGTGCTCAGCAGAACAGAGGCGGCAGAGGACGTCCCACCACTACTCATGCTAGAGTGCATGCCATGACTCAGCAGGAGGGTCGTACTTCTCCAGAGGTCATTATTGGTACGTTATTAATCTTTGGTCAGCCTGCTTTTACTTTGATTGATCCGGGTGCTACGCATTCCTTTATGTCGAGTAGATTTTCACTCCATGCCAATGTGCCAACCTCCCCACTCCCAGGTGAGTGGCGTGTATCTCTGCCTTCTGGAGATACAATGGAGATTAACTGGGTGTGTAGTGAGTGTGAGGTGTTAGTAAATGGAATTGTATTCGAAGCTGACCTAATTCCTCTGGATATGATAGAGTTCGATGTAATCCTGGGTATGGATTTTCTGGAAGCCCATAGGGCCATGGTAGATTGTTTCCAGAAAGAAGTGGTATTTCGTAGTCCAGGATTGCCGGAGGTTATATTTCAAGGAGAAAGAGAGATTCTCCCAAAGTGTTTAATTTCAGCTGTGGCCGCTAGGAAATTGCTGAGTAAGGGTTGTCAAGCCTACCTAGCACATGTGGTGGATACTAGTATGGGGGAAGTAGGTTTGAATGACATACCTATAGTTAAGGAGTTTCCAGAAGTTTTTCCAGATGAATTGCCTGGATTGCCACCCGAAAGAGAGATCGATTTTTCGATCGATTTACTTCCTGGAACCGCACCTATTTCTCAAGCACCATATAGAATGGCCCCGGCTGAATTGAAGGAGTTGAGAACTCAATTGCAGGAGTTGTTGGATAAGGGATTTATTCGACCAAGTTCCTCTCCTTGGGGTGCCCCAGTGTTGTTTGTTAAGAAGAAGGATGGTACATTGAGACTTTGTGTGGATTACAGGAAGCTGAATCAAGTTACTGTAAAGAACAAGTATCCCTTGCCCCGTATTGATGACCTGTTTGACCAATTGAAGGGGGCAACAGTCTTTTCGAAGATTGATTTGAGGTCGGGGTATCATCAATTGCGGATTCGGGAAAATGATATAGCCAAGACTGCATTTCGGTCACGATATGGCCATTACGAGTTTGTAGTGATGGCTTTTGGGCTTACCAATGCACCTGCAGCCTTTATGGGCCTCATGAATAGGGTGTTTAGCCCATACCTTGACCGGTTTGTTATCGTGTTCATAGATGACATTTTGGTTTATTCCAAGAATGCAAAGGAACATGCAAAGCATCTGAGGTTGGTTTTACGGACTTTGAAAGAGGCTCAGCTGTACGCAAAGCTCAGCAAGTGTGAGTTTTGGCTAGATAAAGTGGGGTTCTTGGGCCACATTGTGACGGCCGAAGGTGTTAGTGTGGACCCCCAGAAAATAGAGGCAGTTGTGAGTTGGAGGAGACCCACTAATGTAAAGGAGATACGGAGTTTCTTGGGTCTAGCTGGGTACTACCGCCGTTTTGTGGAAGGCTTTTCCAAGATTGCGGCTCCTCTTACTAGATTGACTAGGAAAGGGGTAAAGTTTGAATGGTGTGAAGACTGTGAGCAAAGTTTTCAAGAATTAAAGAATCGTTTGGTGAGTGCTCCAGTTTTGGCATTACCTGATGATAGTGGTGAGTTCGTGGTGTATAGTGATGCATCTGGACAAGGTTTGGGTGGTGTGTTAATGCAACATGGGAGAGTCATTGCCTATGCTTCTAGACAATTGAAGTTACATGAAGGAAATTATCCCACCCATGATCTAGAGCTTGCAGCGATAGTTTTCGCGTTAAAGTTATGGAGACACTATTTTTACGGAGCTAAGTGTCAGATTTTCACTGATCACAAGAGCCTCCGTTATGTGTTTACTCAGAGGGATTTAAATTTGAGGCAGAGGAGATGGATGGAACTTTGATGTTCAAGAACCGACTTTGTGTTCCAAAAAGGAATGAGGAGCTTAAGTTGGAAATTATGGAGGAAGCTCACAGTTCAGCATATGCAGCTCACCCTGGAAGTACAAAAATGTACAAGACCTTGAAGAATCATTATTGGTGGCCGAATATGAAGAGAGAGATTGCGGGATTTGTGAGCAGGTGCTTGATTTGTCAACAAGTAAAGATTGAGAGACAGAAACCTGCTGGTTTACTTCAGCCTTTGCCTATTCCCGTGTGGAAGTGGGATGACATTGCTATGGATTTTGTCTTTAGTCTACCACGTACTCGTGATGGGCATGATGGTATTTGGGTGGTCGTTGATCGATTGACCAAATCAGCACACTTTCTGCCGGTGAACAAGAAGTATACGGTGGAAAGGTTGGCGGAATTGTATGTCAATGAAATTGTGAGACTTCATGGGGTGCCAGAGACTATAGTGTCAGATCGGGATCCTAGGTTTGCCTCCAGATTTTGGAGAGCTTTACAGGCAGCTTTGGGCACCCGGTTGCAATTCAGCACAGCCTTTCATCCTCAGACCGACGGGCAGTCCGAAAGGACTATCCAGACTTTAGAGGACATGTTGAGATCGTGTGCCATGCAGTTCTCAAGAAGCTGGGACAAGAATGTAGCTTTAATGGAGTTTGCTTACAACAATAGCTACCATTCCACCATTGGTATGTCTCCTTTTGAGGCACTTTATGGACGACAATGTCGTACACCTTTGTGTTGGAATGAAATTGGCGAAAGAGAGTTGTGTAGCCCTGACTTGATTCATGAAACGAATGAGAAGATCAAGGTTGTTAGGGACAAGTTAAAGACAGCTCAGAGTAGACATAAGAGTTATGCAGACAACCGAAGAAGAGATCTTGAATTCCAAGTGGGTGATTGGGTATTTCTGAAACTATCCCCTTGGAAGGGAGTAGTACGTTTCGGCAAGCGGGGGAAGCTTAGCCCCAGGTACATAGGCCCTTATGAGGTCATTGAGAGGGTTGGTCCACTTGCTTATCGGTTGGACCTACCTCCTGAGTTGGCAAGGATACATAATGTCTTCCATGTGTCTATGCTCCGTAAGTATGTTGCCGATCCATCCCATGTGTTGCAAGAGCAACCGGTTAATTTGAAAAGAGATTTGACTTATGAGGAGTTGCCGGTGAAGATCCTTGATAGGAAGGAGCAGATACTCAGGAGCAAAACCATTCCTCTAGTGAAGGTACTTTGGAGGAGCCATGAGTTAGAAGAAGCAACATGGGAACCAGAGGCTCGGATGAGGCAGCAGTACCCCCATCTCTTCGAATGACAGGTATGTAATTTCGAGGACGAAATTTTTATATGGGGGGGAGAATTGTCACATCCCGGTTCTAGAATCCATTTACGGTCGGTTACTACCTAAGTTACTTTGGTCTTTAACCGTATCGTAGTAACCGTTTTACCGAGAAAGGTCAAAAGTTGACTTTTTGTTTGGTCAGGAATTTGGAGAAACTTTCTTCATGAAAGTTGTAGAGGGCGTCGTTACGAGTCCGTGGACACGTAGCACGCTTAAATCGGAGATCGTATGAAGAAGTTATGGTCAAAAAACAAAAGTTACTATTTGGGTGAAAAGCCTATATATAGTGAGTTACTGGGGTAAATCGGTGAAAAAGTGAAAATTGGAAAGTTACTGTTCACCATCGAAAACCTCCGAAAATCCCGATTTTTTTCGCCGGATTTCATCACCGGATTTCTCCTCCGTCCGGCGGAGTTAGGGCGCGTGCTAGGTACCAAATTGAAGCCTGCAGCGCCACCTTCAAGTTGGTGGTGGCCATCGGAGCTGAGTCGCCGCCGTTTGAGAGAAATCACGGCGAGAAGGGGGGACCTGTGCACTGTTCATTGACGCCGGATTTCTCCCTCCTCCGGCCACCTCCCGGTGAGTTCTTTATATGGTTTTGATGGGTTTGAGGTGTACATTAAGCCCCTAGAATTTGGTAGCTAGATTTGAAGTGTGTAGGAAGAATTTTGGATTTGAAGTTTGGGTTGACTTTTGGATTCGGGTTGTGTATTTCTTGTCGATTGACCTAGTTAGGGGCCGAGTTGGCCTTCGAGTTGAACTAGAAAGTTGTCCCAAATGTTGAGACGAAGCTGCTGGTAAAATTTGGTGGCGATCCGAGGTCGCCGGAATTTTGGCCGGATTTTCCTGCCGGCGGCCGCCGCCACTTTTTGGGCAGTTTTCTTGCCCATTTAAATTGTAAAAATTAAGGGAAGTCCATTAGGGGCAGTTGCTAATTTTTGGGAGTTTATTTGAGGTGTTAAGTATATTTGGTTGGTTTGGGATTATTAATTGTGTAATTAAAGGTTAATCGGTCGTTTAGGGAGAACCGGCTAGGCGTGAGAGCGTGTTTAAGAGTTTGTACGCTATTTGGAGGGTTAGAGGCCGACACCCACACTTTTGATAGATGGTTAAGGTTGAACGCTATGGGTAGAGCGTGTTATTATTGCCCTCACGATGATTATGGGTTTAAGACCTGTTTATATGTTTTGTACAGGACGTGGGGGAGCTCTAGCTGAGCAGCCATCTAGTAGCCGGCAGACCTAGCGGCATCTGTGAGTGGACATTTGTTTTAAATTAAATTGCATGCTATATTCTTTAATTGGTTTCTCCTGCATATATGATTTCCTCCATTTATATGTTTACGGTGATTTGGGAAAATGAGATTTACGGATATCAAAGGCAAACAAGCCGGGAAAGAGGTTCAAACCCTTCCCGTGATTTTTAAAAGATTTTCCCGGGTTATGGTTTAATGATTATCACCGTTTTGGGATTTGGAGGGGGATGATTTTAAAAGGGGAAACTTGGCTCACGGATTTTAAGGGGTTTTCGATTATTATTATTTTCCCACGAGGTTTTACAGGTTTTACTGGTTTTAAAGGAATGTTAAAAAGGGAAAAGAAAAAGGATTGTATGCTAGCATGACCCTCTTCGGTAGTAGCTGGTCAATGGACCCTCCCGAATAGTAGCAGGTCGGGACCCTCTCCGGTAGAAGCTGGTCATTGGACCCTCCCGGATAGTAGCAGGTCGGGACCCTCTTCGGTAGTAGCTGGTCAATAGACCCTCCTGAATAGTAGCAGGTCGGGACCCTCTTCGGTAGTAGCTGGTCAATAGACCCTCCTGAATAGTAGCAGGTCGGGACCCTCTTCGGTAGTAGCTGGTCAATGGACCCTCCCGGATAGAGCAGGTCGGATTTCTCGTGGATGAGGTTAACACCCCACATTTAAATTATTTATGTTTGAGCCAGGGCATCATTGATGGTTTATTTACATGCGGTTTTTCTTAAAGAAACTAGAGGGAGAGCATTAAAGATAATAGAGTTTTTTTATGTTATTTTTCGTCCACTCACTCTAACGGTTTTCAATGTTTCTCCCCTGGGCCTTTCGTTTTTAAATGCCCAGATTGCAGAACTCGACCTATCTAGACCACTTGGAAGCCAAGCATAGTTACCGCCGCTTTCCACACTAACAGTAGGTTCCGGGTTGACCTACTTGTAATATATCTATGTTTCTGCTTTTATCCTAGACGCTCTGATACACATCGGGTAGTTTATTTGTTGGAGAACTCTTAGGGACTTGGAATGTTATGTATCATTTACATTTGGGATGTTGAATTAATTGTGGGATTTTATTAGATGTGTATCTTGTGGAGTTGTTGGTTATTGGGGAGCAGGATGGCTCCAGGAGTTTCGGTTGGACTTTGGTATTAGAAGTGTACTGTGGGTTATTGCAGGTTAAGGGTTGTCCACTTTTCAAGGGAGACTATGTCGATTTTTCGGCAGAATCTTCTTTGGGAGGTGGTCCCCGCAGGATTTACTTCGAGTTAAAGGGGTTTAACTTGGGGTGGTCCTGACAGAGCAGTTGAAGCTGAGGATAGAAAGCACGGAGATCTCCACATCAGTATAAAGGCAGGTGTGCTAGTCTTCTTATTTTCCCTCTTCCTGTGCCTAGTATAGAAAATTATAATTTCACAATTGAGAAATTAGAGAAAGAGAGATCTTTGCAAAAATAGGACCACTTCCATTTTAATAGGACCCCATATATACAAATTCTTTGAGGCTTGCAGAGCCACCTTGTAAGTTACAGTTCTATGGTATCAAGTGCTCAATAAATGAATATCTTTGTGGGTGCTGTTTATGCCTGCCTTGTACAATCTTGTTTCACTAATTTCACATAATATGATGAACAATTGAGCACAACATTATTTCTCATATTCATGTCCTTCCCACTTAACTTGTGATTCATCTGACCCTAGTCAGATTGCCAGTAATGCCTCTTCTATAATGTCCCTTTACATAAATATAACAGGTTAATGACTAATCTGACAACTTTTATTTGTAGTCCTTAGAAGTAAAACTGAGCTGATTAGCTTGTTAGTTAGGTAGTACATAAACATAGATGAAACTTGGAAGGCAAACTTGGATTCATGAGCAATTATGTTATAATACATTACCAAATAAATAAAACAAAATTATATTATAAGGCTAAACTGGTAATTTACAAACTTAAAGCACTTTTAAAAAGTTAGTTTACCAAACAGTTTACCTCTGCTTCTACCATTCACAGCACTTATAAAAAGCCAATTTACCAAACACTCAGCAGCTTTGCTTGGCAGCTGCTTAATTCTCAGAATAAGCCACAGCCAGCTTATTTTTGAAGCCACAGCTGTACCAAACAGGCCCATAAGACGACCTCAAACCAATCATCAACACCAATTTAAGCCGAAAAACCAAACTCTCTTAAGATAATAAGCAGTGACGGAGCTATGCTAAGGCCAAAAGGTGTCATGGCACCCCTCGGCTTCTAGGTGCCTATATATTATGAACCCATCCTCCTATATATTTTGAGAGAACTTCTAACTATTTGTGTTGGTTGACACCCCTAACAGTATTTAATAAATTTACATGGTTAAAGATAAAGAAATACGTGACCCCTCTTTTCACAAATTACTCCGTCCTTGATAATAAATAGTGTCGTCCATAGCTAATAATGCTAATAACATTCCTGCTACTCATCAATTGAACAACTAAAACCATCCTTATTGTCAGAATCAGAGTTTTCATGGGGGACGAAGTATGGTGCTTTCATCACTTTCTGCCAAATCATGGCTTGAATTCGCAAAACGTACGGTGTGTGAGACGAGATTTCCCACCATCTATATGCTGACGTCAGCGAGAATACCTAAAACAAACTTTCATCCAATTGGGAAAGGCTGCGGTCTGTACCGGCCCCACCGAATTCATTACGGACGTTACCTAGCCCACGTACCGTGCCAGAGCCCACCTGGCCCACGACCCCTACGTGGGATCCAACGGCCAACGAGGCTACATTTCCCAAACGACGGCGCAGATTTGACAACACTAGAGGGAATCTGCCGTGACTGCGACACCGCCGTCAAGCTGGCGTATCTGACTCGACATTTTGCCCTGAACGGCCGCCTCAGGCAGAGCGTGAGTCCCACTCGCCTTTTGCTACTTCCCGATGCGGAAGGTTGTCAATCGCTCACGCGCCGTGGAAAACAACGCGCCTATGTGGTCCACTTCTCGACCTAGATATTTATATGTAATTAATTAACAAACTTAGGCTTAGGAAACTTGATGTCATTATAAAATAACAGATTCCCGAAAAGTCTAATATTCGAGTATATTCAATAATGGCGTATATAAGCACAAAATTGTGTCTCACTTATTACTTTGTAATATCATATTACAAAAAACATGAGTGCATGTAACAATAATTGATCACATTATTAGAAGTTACCATAAAGCAACTGCCAAATGACTGAAGTGGGCATGCCTCAACAATCGCAGAATGAGGGGTCACATGACCAGAGTGGAGTGAGATATGTAGGACTCCTAGTCTCATACAAAAATTTCAAAATCACAATTTTTTCAATGGAAGACAGAAAATTCACATTTTGATTGTCATTTAGATAGGACTCATATTTAGCTGGATCAATTTTGTTTGTTGAATGGAGTGAAGATAAATAAACAAGTCAGACACGTTACGAACTCGATTTGGAATGGAGTTCGTGTGCAGTCTAAAGAATTAAATGTTGATACTGTTAATTTCAAAATTTACATATTTAAAAGATGCTGTCAGCTATTCAAATTAACCGTTCAACGACTCTTACCACGAGAAAATCCAAACGATATTATTTTTCCAGCTTATAATGTAAGACTCACTTATTAAAAAGATGCAAAAAAATTAATTACCTTTTGTTTGTGCCATCCTCGTGGTACCTGTGACTCCGTGAGTGGGATACACCCATTGAAATTACCGTTTTGTCCGTTACTGTTGCACACGAGTACCTTAGAAAGCAGAGCCCTGCGGTGCGGCAAAGCTCGAACCACAACGCGCCAAGGTGTTTCCTTTCCACGCTACTCAGATTTTCCGCAGCCAATGGTCCACGGCCCCAAGAAAACAGTGCCATGGGGTAGAAACGTCTTTCCGCTCCTGTGAGCACCATGACTAATTATTTAAACAAAGTAAAAATCTAAAACCCCAACATTTTAAAATTCATATCCACCCTCATAGCCCCACCCTGGTTTTCAACTTCCATTCCACCCCTACCCTCCCCCTTTCCCACCAAAATGCTCTTTCACCCCCCAGGAGAGGGCATTTCGGTCATTTCCAGACGGCTCAGTGGCTTCTCTTTTGTAAAAGCTTGTGTGTGGTTTGGTTGGTTCTGTAAGGCCATTTCTCATTCGCTATTATCAGGTGGTGGTGGTTCGGTGTCGTCGTCGTCGCTCTGCTTCACCTCCACGCGAATCGAGACCGTAACGCAGCGTTCAAGATCCATCGGAACCTCGCATGGTTCAGCTATGGAGCTCAAAACCCTAACCGTCGCAGCTCCTCCGAAGCTGCAACACCACCGGCACACCCCTCTGCTCCTCCACAGGTACTCCGCTGCAACGTTCTCTCTCGTCTCTCTTCCGCCATTTACATGCTTTCGATGTTTGCAATAACCAAAAATAATCATAGTTTTTTTGTTTGGTTTGGTTTCATTTCTTAGCTCACATCATCATCGCCGCCTCAGTTTTTTGCTTCGCTGTAATTGATTTTGTTCTTTTTTTGCATATATGGAAGGCTTTGTTTCATTCGGCTTAGATTTTGTTTTTTTGAAAATTAGGTGATTTTTTTGTTACTGAGAAGTGAAGTAGGGGTTTGTATTGTTGTGCTTAGTTTAAGAACAATAAGAAGTATCTTTGAATGATTTTGGTGTGGTATAGCTGGTTGTCGGAGTTTCGATTGTTTTTAAGGAAGGTTGTGGTAATAATGGCCTGTTGATATTATTTCCAAACTTGCTGGAGAGTTGGAATTGTGCGTTTCCTGCCAGATTTTAGTGTGCCGGTGGCTTTGTTCTTATTTAGGGTAATGTATCTAGTGCTAGATGTGGGTAGTAATTGTTTGGAGCTGTGAGAGAATGAAAATTTGGTTTTATTAAGGTAGTTTCCATTTTCTTTTGTAGTTTTCTGGGTTTGTTTCTTTTTCTTTTTACTTTTAGAATCGACACGAATTTATGTCTATTACTCTGTTTGGCTGTTCATATGGTGCTATAACTTGGAAATAGTATAACAATGCAATCAAGAATTCAAGATAACTCGGCTCAAATGCAGTTCTGGATATTTCACGTTGTTTTGATTTTTAAGGTGTTTTTTTCACTGTGTAGGAAATTTAAGCAGCTAGTTACCTTTTACTGACCAAGTTATGCCAATTTTGTGTATGAACTTGTAAATTGCAATGTTGTGATGTAATTTGCATTGCTCAATTGTACAGGGGATTTCTGTTTTCGACCCGAGCATTCCTGGTTCTTGTGGTTTTGTCTTGTTCTGTTTTCGGCTCGGCGGCATTCGGAAGCTCTGGTAATGGGTTGCAAAAAATTCTACAAAATGATGACTGTGGATCATATGGAGATAACTTTGATGTAGCTCATGCAGATAGTTTTCTTAGTGAAACCCCCTCGGGCGATGGAATGCGAAGAGGCAACTACAACAGTGAGAGTGTTTGTACGGGTTCTCTTTCCTTTTGCTTTCCATCAACATTACCTGGTTTTCGGGAGCATAAGCTCAAACTTGCTGATAGAGAAGTTTCTGGGAGTCAGTCTGATGAACCATCGTCTGTAGGATCAACTGAAAACAGCAATTTGACAAGTAACAAAAGTTGGTCTACAGATAACGGTATGTTTAAGTTATTCAATGGGGGAATAGTTTCTTGTTCTTTGATCTTCAAAGAGGCTATTAATGAGTTTTCATCCATTCAAACTGATAGTGCTAATCAAAATCATCTTTCCTCATGTAGAGGGCCTTTGCTCTATCAAAAAAGCACAAGTTATAGGTCGGACAAGACCACTGAGATGACCAAATCTAACTGTTTTGGTGGTTCTTCCTCACCCCATGTAGAAATCACCCCTGCTGTGTTAGATTGGGGAAAGAAGTTTATGTATTTTCCGTCCTTAGCTTTCTTAACTGTGGCAAATACATGCAATGACAGCATTTTATATGTTTACGAGCCATTCAGTACCGACAAACAGTTTTATCCTTGCAATTTTAGTGAGGCCGTGTTAGGACCTGGTGAAAGAGCTTCAATTTGTTTTGCATTCTTACCTAGATGGTTGGGCCCATCCTCCGCTCACATACTTTTGCAGACTAGTTTTGGTGGTTTCTTGATTCAGGCTAGAGGATTTTCCATTGAGTCACCTTATGGAATCCACCCTCTATCAAGCCCGAATGTTTCTCCCAGGGGAAGGTGGAGTAATAATTTGTCTTTATATAATTCCTTCGATCAACATTTCCATGTGGAGGAAGTAACTGTATGGATATCAGTGTCTCTAGAGCATACTTCTCATTATGCAGAGGCAGCATGTAGCACCAGAAGAGATCAAGGTTCCAATGAGGTGGATGTACTGAATCTTAAAGAGCGTCTTGTTGTGAGTACTGGTCAGGTTGGTTTGCCTCTGCTGGAAATGAGGCCCCTTAGGAACTGGGAGATTGGTCCGCACAGCAGTGAAACTATCATTGAAATTGACTTCGTAATTGAATCTAGAGGAAAGATCTTTGGTGCAGTTTGTATGCAGTTGCTAAAATCTTCACAGGATAAGTCTGACACTATTATGCTTCCTTTTGAAGTTGAAGTAGGCCAAACGGCGATGACTGATGATCTTCGAGGATCTATCATAGCATCTCTTGAGGTTTTACACCCACGGGCTGGGAATGAAGCTGTTGTAGCTATATCGCTGAAAAATTGCGCGCCTTATATTTTGAGAGTTCTTGAAGTAACTGAGATTGCCGATAGTAAAATCTTCCAGATCAAGCACAATGAGGGCCTACTGCTTTTCCCTGGTACTGACACATATGTAGCCGTAATTACTTGTACTCACCTGCATTTTGAAGATGGACAGTGTAAATTACTTATACTGACAAATGACTCGAGCAGCTCACAGATTGAAGTTCCTTGCGAGGATGTTGTTCAAATTTGTTCTAGACACAGGAAAGATTCCCCTGTTAGATATGAACATCAGTCTGAAAGGAATGAATCTGGTGATTTGAAGATGGTGCTTTCTGACAGTAGCATGCAGCTTCCATCACAATCCATGGTATGCAGATTCCGGCCCTGTATTTATTTTGATTTTTGTTTTAACTGGGCTGGCCTTGATTTTAATTGCTATTTACTTGTGGTTTTGTTTTTATATCAAGTTTTTTCATATTATATTCCTAATTTATTAAGCAAGTTACCAGTGTGTGTGTGTGTATTGTGCTGAACATGGTATTAGTTGAAAGAAGTAACAGTTCGAGGTTCCTCCTTAGTCCTTACAGGTCATGTCAATTTGCTGAAATTTGTCATATGAAAAAAGCTGTAAAATAAGATAATAATGTTAATAAATAAAAAGAGTATGCGTCTAACAATTTTATTGATTAATTTGTTGAAGGTTAATAATCTAATTAATTGCTGCACATTTTTGCATTTGATCTCTATATGATTTTGGGATTTCTTTTAAGACTAATA
This sequence comes from Comarum palustre, assembly GCA_951800085.1. Classification (NCBI taxonomy): domain Eukaryota; kingdom Viridiplantae; phylum Streptophyta; class Magnoliopsida; order Rosales; family Rosaceae; genus Comarum; species Comarum palustre. Next base: position 8,369,249 of record OX637588.1, on the reverse strand, counting down.
ATTTTCCACAACTTGTTCTTAAGCATTTTCATCTACAACTAGAATAATAAAAAGAAAATATTGTGAACTTCTATATGCAGGCAATGAATACTGCAGGGGAAGATGAATTGGTGCTACTAAACTGGAAATCTCATGATACCAGTAAAGGCATGTCTGTGCTTGATGATCATGAGGTATTGTTCCCAATGCTTCAGGTGGGAAGTCATTATTCTAAGTGGATCAATGTAAAGAATCCTAGCCAAGAGCCGGTTGTAATGCAGCTTATACTAAACTCAGGAGAGATTATTGATCAATGCAAGAGCCCAGATGGTCTTGTACAGCCTCCTTCATCTGGTAGTTTGGTTTGTGAAAGGTCTCCTTCTCCAAGTAGGTATGGGTTCTCAATAGCAGAAAGTGCATTGACGGAAGCTTACGTCCTTCCTAATGGTAGAGCATGTCTTGGACCATTATTGTTTCAACCTTCAAATCGATGTGAGTGGAGGAGTTCAGCTTTGATACGAAACAATCTGTCTGGTGTGGAGTGGTTACATCTGAGGGGAATTGGAGGGTCACTTTCTTTGCTGCTGCTTGAAGAATCTGAGCCTATTCAGAGTGTAGAGTTCAACCTCATCATGCCAATTCCTCTCAACATTTCTTCCCCAGACTTGTTACTTCATGTGGAAGATACCACTCATTCTTGTTTACAGCCATTGTCAAAAGAGCTCTATGCTAAGAATACTGGGGACTTGCCACTGGAAGTTACAAGAATCAAAGTATCCGGGAAAGAGTGCGGGATGGATGGGTTTATGGTACAGCCTTGCAAAGGTTTTTCTCTTCAACCTGGAGAATCAGCTAAGCTTCTGATATCATACCAGACTGATTTTTCTGTACCATTGGTACAACGAGATCTTGAGCTGGCCTTGGCAACTGGAATTCTTGTGATACCCATGAAGGCAAGCCTCCCGTTGTATGTGCTCAATACTTGCAAGAAATCAGTGTTCTGGATGCGCATTAGAAAATACTCTGCAGTAGTATTTTTTGTCGGCTCCTTGATTTTTCTAGTACCGTGGTATATATTCTCCCAGGTGCTTGTTCTTTCCTCCCATGAATGTTTGGGCACGAGCAGAAAAAGTTCGTTGGATAATTCTACAAATGTGGCGAGAAAATCATGTGATGTGCATAGCTGTAGAAATGGTAAATCTTCTGTGTCCAGTGAAATGAATAGCTTGCTAAGATCATTTCAGGAAGATAGAACCTTGATGCAGACATCTGTAGGTGGATATTCTCATAAGCGGGCAGAAACCTTAGACCAGAAAAAGCCGGATCATCGTGCCAAACAAATACTACAAGTTCCTAAACAAACACGTGATTTGTCAGATAAACAAAAGAACAAAGGGAGGGCCTTACCTCTGATGTCTGAATCTGCATTACTTGAGAATTCTGACGAACTAGAAGATTCCGATTTGGGTAACCTCACTGTTAAAACTGGAAAGGAAAAGGGAAGACGCAGGAAGAGAAAGAGCACTGTTTCCAAATTAGCAGGACTTCTTGAACTTTCAAGTAGTCAGAGTGGTAATTCTACTCCTTCATCACCGTTGTCTCCAGTCACCTCCCTAACACCAAAGCAGACGTGGCAGCTATCTCCTGATGTTGGCCAAGCTGTTGAGGTTAGAAATCCTTTTACTCGTGGATCTCAGCAACCTTGTCAGAAGAGTCATGTTTTCAAATCTGCTTGGAAGGCTAACTTATCGAAACCTGGGGTTTCTTTGAAGTATTGCAATAGCCAACCAACTTTTCCTTCTCAAGAGCAGCCTTCAGCCCCAAGAAAAACTCTGGCAAGACCTGTTTTGTTGTCTTCTGCCACCTTTCCTTGTTCCAGCAGGCCTGCGCCTACAGTGGGAACCTCAGCTATTTCTCCACAAGCTAGAGCCCCTGGGTACAAACTCTATGACCGGAAAAATGTCAGAGCAGAAGAAAAAACTCGTCTTCGGGATGAATATACATATGATATCTGGGGTGATCACTTTTCTAGCCTTTTGTTGGGTAGGGCCAAAGATACTAATTCTCTGAGCTCCATCAATACAGAGAGTGACCCTGATAGCTTCTTTGTAAAGGGCCCGCAAACCTTCATGGCAAACTCTCTACCAAGATCTGTAAGTTCTTTCCATCAAGAGGGTTAATGATAAAAAGTTTAAAATAATCCATCTTCTTTCTCTCCTGCCAGATATCTGTCTAGGTATGCCTTCAGTTTTCTCAGTGCAATTCCGTTAAGGCTTAGCCTCATAATCATCTGATGATAGAAAAGCTTAAAAAGTAACCTGAGCTTTAAAACATTGAATAGCTGACATGGACTTAAATAATAACACAAAAATATTTACTTGCAATTTTTTTGATTTCTAGGGAAGAAAATTTTTTCTGGTTGTCAGTTGTCCATTAGTTTAACTCATGTCTACATACGGCTCTGGTGATTTTGGTGGTGCGCAGTAAGTGGAGTCGCTGCAATTTAAAGATTTTGAACGTAAAAAATGTTTACTTAACCAATTTAATGCCTTGATGCATGCATGCAATGAGGAAATGTGAAGATGTTTGCAATCAGTTAGTGTTTGCCATCAGACTTTATCATATTTATGTCTTATTGCATGATCCATCCTTGTTGAACATTCGAAGAAAAACATACAAAAAATGACCGCTGTTACTGCTCAATGCCTTAAAGGTGACCTGTGAAACTATTGGAAATAAACTGTATGGGCCAAGCTGCATTTTAAGGTGCTTGCTTGAGCTGGAAGGGAAGAGTGGGAGAGGTTTAGGGTTGGGGGGCTTGAATCTTAAGTTGCAGAGATATGGGCACATTCAACTTTTCGGAAAACTATGCAAATAAATTTGAGGGCAGAGCAGCATTTTAAGGTGCTTGCTTGAGCTGCAAGGGAAAGAGCGGAATAGGAGGTACGTCTTAGGAGGGGGTATATGGGGCTTGAATTTTGAGTTGTGAAGAGACGGGCACATTCAACTTTTTGCAAAACTGCTATCCAAATAAATTTTTTAGATTCTGAGAAAATTGTTTGTCAAATTTATGCAGTATGTTCTCAGATCAGTCTTTCTTTCAGTTATGTTCTGGCAGTTCCATCCTTTTTATGTTGATCATAGCTAGGCTTTCTTTCAGTTACGTTCCAGCTATTTCCTCTTTATGTCTGCATTATTCTATCACAATGCTTTCGTATGCTTCAGTTCAATGTAGTCATATACTTCCTGTAATGTAAGCCTGCAATTGAAGTGGATGTGGCGTAACTATCGTACTGTTATATGTCAGGCCTTGGCGTCCTAGGCAAATTAAAAGCCTAGCCCAAAATATAACTTTGTACCAGTTGCCATCCATTTGAATGCGAATTTGACAATTTGTACACATGTAGACATGCTATTCATTTTGCACACCCATTTTTTATACTGATTTACAAGAAGAATACATCACCACATCTTCCGCTAGCAATTCCTTTTGGTCCTGTCATCCTCTTACCAGTCTTGTGAAACAGACCAACAGGTTTAGGCCCCTGTTCCAGTTCTTATGCGTTCCATGTGGGAGACAATCTTGTTATGGTGATTGTAGCTTTACCTTACAATCATTGTAGCACAACACGGCATGCAATTACTTCTGCAACTTTGGCAGTAATGGCTGCTTCATTTGGACCGCAGCAACACAATCAGAAACATTGGCGACGTTGATATGGTAGCTGAGAGAATGATGGCTCTTGCGCGCTTCTTCAGAGAATGCCAGCAATCGAGGAGGTTAAAGCCATTAAGATGGAGTTGCCAGAGAAAACTGAGTCAAGGATAACATGGACTTTCAGGGACCATTTGGATTTCGATCTGGTCTAGTCGTCTAGAGCTGGCACTACCATTTTGTGGTAGTAATAAGAGCTGGCGTATCGAACATGATACATGTAACTTAACAGCGACATTAGCTATTAGCATCATAACAGTAAGATTTCCGATCAAAACACTAGGACAACCAGTTGGCTCGGGCTGTAAACTAGAAGATTTCGACAGTCGGACGGACTAAAACGTCTTTTCGGATACAAGTTAAGCTAGCTTCGTAAGTACTAACCCAACTACGGTGATGCTACAAGTTTCTAGCTTCCAGATGTTATTCTCTATATAACTACATTCAAACCAACTGAAGGAAGGAAAAACGGATTCTTTACCAAATAGCTAAATTAACCTACAGTCCAGTGACTGTGATAAGAGTCTATTAGTTAGTTTTGGCCGGGATAAGAAGGCTAGCCGGTCGACGGAGGTGGTCCATTGCTTGGCTAACTGGACCATGTACAACTCCAGCATGGAAGACTAAGACTCAGCCCGTCCTTTGTGTTCCACCTCTGAAAGCTCCTACTCACAGAAATAGGATTGAGAGATAGCCACCTTTTGTACATAGCTGCCATCAAATAATTGTACGTATAATATCATAGGCATGCACTTCATAACACAATTATTAGTCTCCAAGTACAATAGCGTAGTTCTTACACACTCGTCGTATTAGTATCTGAAATTGATGTACGTTTTAGTTGGTTGAAAATGTTCTCGTACATAAAATTGAGCAAAGACACTGATGATTTGAACTCTCTATCCGCTAATCAGTGTTTATATCTGTCTCTACTTCAACACATGCATATTGGCCGAGGCAGCAGACAGAAAAGAATCGGCTCATAACACAATAATTAACTTATTTTACATCACTACCTATAAGCATTTGCTACACAATTGTTATATATCTAAGCTAAGATCTAACTCACTTTTTCAAAACTCTATCTATGATCAAGTAATGCAATAGTGAATCTCATTTATCACCATCGCGTGGAGGACAACGGATTAGACAAAGTCGCTCACTTTCTTTCTTTCTCTCTATGCATGTGCTGCTGCTTTTGCGGGCCCTTTTCCGATGGCCTGCATCTATCAGATCTTCATTTCCATATCAGCAATATTGCTCAATTCCATTTCTTTCACAGTTTAAGTCGCTACAAATCGAGCCCTGACTTTTATGGTGTGCCTACAAGCTATGCCCTAATCTGGGGACCAAAGTGCCGTGCACCTTCTCTAGCTGCTAGGACCATCTCGTGAATTTTATCACTAGTCTGGTTTAGGGTTCTAAGAAATTCTGCAATTGTACCCTATATTCCTTTAGCTTTATGAAATAGGGATGCCCCAGTTCTTTAGGTCCTTTTTTATGCGGACTCATTTTCAAGCTTAATACGTACGATAGAAGTTGAAGCACGCGATCGCACATTCTATTATCATTTCTTTCTAATGTGTGCTTCACATGTTGTACCACCCTGAAGAACAATATCGATCATTGGCTCTTTGCTAGGGGTGTTTAATTCAGCAATAATAGATGTATAAAGGGTTGGAATTTGATCACCTAAAAGCAAATGCCTATGATCTAACATCTTTGGATATAATGGCATAATTATGTGACAAGGTAGTCATTGGTACGACCCACACCAAAATGAGATTAATACAAATAGCAATATCAAATTAATCTCTCAATCGTAAAAAAATCAAATAATCTAGGTGATTTCATGGTTTACAATGTGTTACGTATATTGGAGATAAGGTTGGTAAGGACCAAGGATTAATTGAGGAAGGTACAATTATTGTTTTAGTAGTGTTGCATGATGCATATGACTTAGCGTTCACCATGTCCCCTTGCCACCGTACCACACACTTTCACAAAGTGTCACTTCAGTCTATGATTCTAAACCCTTTTAACTTTCAACACTGAAGCTTCCATCACCAAGCTATACTTAGATATGAGCAACACATCTCTTTTCACCGGTATCTAGCGATGTATTATTACGACCGAGCCGTTCAGAAGCAGACATCCGCAAAACTGAAAAAGTACGTTCATCAGGCGCCCACTGCGGCGCTGCACTTGCTGGACGGAGACCATGGGCATCTTTGAAGGCGTCGCAGTGAAGATGAATGCCAATCTGATAGAGGTCAAAAGTCTGACCGGCAAGCCTTCACGCACCATCAAGGTCCACTGTTATCTCATTTCAAAATTAAGTCTAATGCATAAACAATTTTTAAGCCGTATATACCAGCATTGCACAAAAATGTGGCAAAATTGCATAAACACTTGCCTATCGTACATGATTTGGTTATATAATCAGTACATCATTTGTGTCGCACACCTTGCCTCATGCTTGATTCAAGTTCAAAAGTTAGAAAATGTGTTAACACGAAAAGTAAACACATGTTTAATGTTGAGATTGATGTTTGATTAAGAAAATGATTTGTTAAGCTAGAGCTATTAGTGTTATTACTCGAGAACCTTTCGATCGCCCGACAAAAAGGGTATGCAGAATTATGTTTGGATGTGAGTTGGTAGAAGAAGAATGTAGCGAATTGGTAGTTCATGAGAGTGAGAGCTACGCATGCTTTGCTTCTACCATGCAGGCACATGTACAAAATGCATACGAAGCTGCACGCTCACGTGCTACTACCAATACAAAATGCAGTGCATCATTGAGCTCAGTCGACCATGTATGCACCTAACTGCACGTTTGTTACCCTGTACGGTCTAATGTCAGACTAATTCTATGCTTAGTTTCGGACTATATAGGCTCGGATTAGGGTACAGTAATTCCTGACCCATATTTGGTAGTCTCGGACTAAAAAACAGAACAAGCAGAATAGTCTAATTTCATGTATGACGAACCACCAGACTAAATAAATTTTGTATCTCAAATATTTTTTGTATTATAACAAGTATTATTCAATAAGTCGATGAGATGTGAGGTAGAATTACTTGGGGATGACTCGTAGCAAGGAATGATGTAGTCTGCTTCCAACCTTCTGCATTCTTCATAAATTGAAGAGCTCCAGAGAAAGTTCTATTCTGTCAAACCATCTTAAAGTGCCTTTGGAGTTGTATATGTTTCAGTGCCAATGTTAAGCAAGCAACCTGAATGAAGTTGACCGAGATGCCTAGAAGGACATAAATGATGTTTCCATTTTTTTGAGGAGTTTGCAAAAGTTGTGAAACAAATCTCTCTAAAAATTTCGTTCTCCAGGCATCAAACTATTCATACAATCTTGGTAGAACTGATACTGTACTGCAGTGGATCTTTTTTTGGTTGAGAACTGAATAGATCATTGTATTTGTATAATCATCTTTGTGAAAGATTCATGTATCAAAGGGAAAGACATAGAAACAGATTTCCTATTAGTATCAATGAATTAACTTGACCATTCTGAGCAAAATTACTTAATTTTACTCTTGTCTATACTAGGAATGGCTGACAAATAGGGCTGTAAGTAGGCTCGAGCCCTCGTGTTCGACTCCCGTTCAGCTCGATTTTTAGCTCGTTCGGCTCATGCTCAATATTGAGCCTGACAAAAAAACGAGCCGAGGTTGAACAAGATTGTATTCAGCTCGTTTAGCTCATGAACAACTCGTTTTTAAAACTTAGCTTTAAAAAAATTGTTATACGTAAAATATATTGTTTAAAATCCAAATCTTCTATTCTTTTTATTTCTTTCCTTTTAGAATCAAATTATTTAATTAAAATACATATATTAAAACAATCAATTTATGAAAAAATGAAATCAAACACTAACAATCACCACAATAAGAAAGTAATTAAGATAACATAGCCTTAAATTTAATGTTTTAAAATTTAAACTAAATGAGTCAAGCCGGCCCGAGCTCAGCTCGAGCTTGAACATGAAAAAAAATTCAAGTTTAAGCCCGGTTCGATCTCGATAAAAATAAAATGAGTCAAACATGAACACTATAGTATTCGGCTCGGCCCGACCCATTTACACCCCTACTCACAAATCCAGAATTGAGATTCCTACTTAAAGGTACCCTAAGAAAAACTGTGAACTGTGACTTGATTGTGAGATCATGATTTTAGATTCAGTGAGATCATTCTCTGACAGTTACATATATCACGGTGCAGAAAAGCATTTGTGCCATTTTGATTCAGGGACACTCCCATAACATGATCAACATAAAACACAGGCAAAACAGAAGCATGCATGACATTGAAAAAGGAACAAGAAACAGATTTCAATGGATTGAATTCAATAACTAACTTTTAATCTTTCATATATACAATTGGTCAGGTTTCTGTTGAATCCCACAGACACAACATTCCTTAGACTAACTACAATCCCTGGAACTTCCACATGAGAGTTTCAATTTCTGTAACTTTCAAACAATGAGTATATATCTACCATCCGCCAAGAAAAAGGAGATGCAGAAGCAGAAGCAGATGCACAGCCTATAATTAACTTTCAGGTTTATGAGCAGAAGCAGATGCATAGCCTACAAAAAAGAAGACTAAGAAAAACCAGCCATGAAATTGATCAAATTCATAGCAGATCAAGCTACCCAGACACTGAATCCTTAATCTATCAATCACTCAAATATATACAACCTATAAATAAATTTTTCAAGTAATCTATCTTTACTTAATTTCAGATCGGAAAACAAAGAAGAGGTAGAGATGGGTTAAAGATCAGAGAAAGAGAGTTGAGATCAAACCTGGAGCAGTTGGCAAGTCGAAACAATGAGCAGAGTTGATGGCAGAGTCGTTGAGAGGTGAGGTAGTGATTAGGGTTTGCGCAGCGCAATCTTACGGAGTCCCCTCAAAATCGAGGCCTCTATGTAACACCAAAAAAGTGGGACACGGGGACTGGCTTGTCTCATTAACTCTAGTCCCGTGTTTTCCCAAACATCGGTTTCAGACTAAGTTTTTTCACTCCATAGTCCAATCCTGAGAAACAAATGTACACTAATCTTGTTCTTTTGATCGTGTCCTATTAAGCCTTTAGGTTATTTTACCCCTGCCCTCATGTTCTTCTGATATTAATAATCAAAGTGTAACAGTGCATCGAGAAATGTCTAGTTCTCAAAGTCTTACTTTCTTGATCAGTTTGCCTATTTTGTTGGGCTATCCTTGTTGACATATATATCTCACATTAGGAATATGAGACCTTATTTGTGAGTTTATAAGGGTTTGGGCTACTCTCTCTATTGCCAATTGGTTTTGGAGTTGAACCTCATACTATTTTATCATGGTATCAAAGCGGGTTACCCACGTACACGTGTGAAGCCCAAAGACCACACAAACTCCACGACCACCTAAGTTGTTGTCCACGTGTTAGGCTTAAAGATTTGCCACACGTGCGGGGGCGTGTTGAGACGTGCGGGGGCGTGTTGAGATATATATCTCACATTAGGAATATGAGACCTTGCATGTGGGTTTATAAGAGTTTGGGCTACTCTCTCTATTGCCAATTGGTTTTGGAGTTGAACCTCATACTACTTTATCAATGCTTGCTACTATGATAATTTTCTTTTCGATACGAGAAGGAATTGGTCATTTTCATTTTTGCAGATAGCTTTTTATTGATCGTATTTATAGTTTGTTGTCTTCAGTCTCTTTTGTTGAGTTGGAGTATAGGGTTGAGAGTGTTCTATCACTCTATCACTTTTATGCATGCTCGACAGTTATATATTTGTCGCCTTTGTTGGATCTATGGATATCAATTCAAGCCTTGTTTGTCATTGTAATGGCTCATCAGTTCTATTGGAATCACCTTTTCGATTCTGGAAAATCAATCTTGGAAAAAACCCTAAGAACAAAAATGGGATGTGTGATTAGACATGCATGTGTAGCCGAATGGTATTTATCTCTGTGCTAGTCCCACATCGTGAATGATATGTCATTTTCTTCTATGATCAAAACCAACCTTGCATTTTGCTGGTTAACCTTTTTTGATCAATGAAAAACTTCATTAAGCCAAAGAGGCAATGGAAAAGAAAAACAGAACAGCTGTAGCTAAACCACAGAACCAGAGCTAACAGAGAGCTAACTGGTTACAACGGAGAGCGGAAACAGCTCAAAAATTAACAGACAGGCGGCCCTGGGAGGCCATCACTTCGAAGAACTGAGACAAGGGAGGATGGGGGGGGAACTGGTCCACTCTAATGAGCACACCCTTGATAAAGCAAGTTTGGCCGTAGCAACCGCTACAAGGTTAGCTTCACGAGCAAACTTCATTTTGCTTTTTAACCTAGTAGCAAGTGCTATCCAATTTGCAACCTCACAGTGAGTTATATGCAAGAAAATATCAACTACTTAATATGTGTTCTTGTGCATGCATTGAATAGTTTGCTTGGATTTGAAGCAAGCGGAACTAAAATTTCAGAGAAAATATTTACGGTCGCATTCTTAAGTTGTATATGATCCAAAGTTCTTCGCCGGGTAAATCACGTATTTCTGTTTGCTATTATCAATAATTAAGGTCGACCATAATGTTAGTTTGTGGAGCACGTCAATGTTTATCTGTTAACCCCTGTCTTCATGTTCCTGATGCGCCTCTAACAATCAGTACTTGGATTTAACTGATCGAATAATTCAATATTACACTAATTGAATTACAAATTCCATTAAAAATTAGCAAGAAAATAATCAATATGACAGTGAAGACACTATATCATTCCACTAATTAAACTGTCACTATATCACTTAAATAAGTAAAAAGAATAGAATGAAAGGATGTATGTGATGAAAAAAAATGAGGGTTTAAAATTTTGGATTCATGATTCATTTTTCCAATTGTTTATTAGAGAGTATCAAAAACATCTCCCCGGCCACTAAATTTCTCGAACTACCTCAACTTGATCTTTCATGTTTTCTTTCTATAAAAGATGATCAAATGACAATAATTGTATAGACGAAGTACTTGAAAGAGGATTCTTTATCAAGCCTTCGCAAAGGCATTCATGGCTGGAGGCTAACAAAGAGAATTAATGTTGCCAACATATGTGTGCTAATTAATCAGTTTGTGATAACAACTTCAAAGTACCTTAACGTCTACCTTCTGTAAATACCAAGCCACCAACAATTTGGGACCAAAAACATCAATTTGGTACTCTAAAATGTTTATAATGAGAAGATTGAAGGATTGCCATGTTTAATATTGCTTGCTGTATATTATTATCATCTCCCAGGTACAGAAAGATACACTGATCTCATATATTCAATATGAGCTTTAACTGTATGCCTTCGTAAGCAAGAAATACCTAGCCCCAACATAACCTTTAATGATGGAGAAAAGCCAGTTGTTAACTTGATATGAAAATGGTGATGCAAGAAAGTAGATGATCCCCACTTGATTTTGATATATGTCTTTCACTGATTAACTGAACATGTTTTTATTAGAATCACTCTAATAAACCCAAGCTGATTCATTAGAATAATCTCATGAAAAATTTCATATATTTACTTGACTGTGTTTGGTGAAGATGCTGATTCTTCCTGTCCAATGAAGTGTTACTTTAACCAAATTTATAGTTAATCACTGTTGAATCTAAATTTTTTAAAATAATAATTTTCACCTTTAGATTTAGATACTGACCATAAATCTCGTAGTGAGTAACTCAGCACATGAACACTACCATTAAAATCAATTCCTTGTTGAACCTTACCCTACTCAAAATAGTAAGGAAGCGTCTCATCATGTCTCTGTTTTTGCTGGCTAGCACCTTTTGTCTTCACAGATATTAGCTATACCATATTCGACATTCTAATTAATTGGAAATTACCAGTGTCTTTTCAAAATTATATGTTTGAGGCTACCATGAAATATACTATTATATTTGCTATCTTACCCAATACTGGATATTACCATTCTTGATGAATTTCAATCGATGTCCTTTGAGTTTAAAATTGAAAGAAAAATGACATAAGTATTAACTAGCATCTTGCCCCGCATTGTGAATTTTTTCCCACTTCTCTCCTTTTTTCACGTTTTAAGTTTTTATTTTTCTTAATTTCTTTCTTTATGTTTTTTCGTTCTCTTATTTTTAACATTTACAATTACTAATTCATTATTTATGTTAGAACATATATTTTTAAGTTTTAATCAATCAAGAACATTATAGAAAGTTCAAAATTTAACTGATAACCAAAGTCAAACTTTTTTCTGGCTTTATTAATAATAGATAAGTGTATTTGTTTTAATTAAAATACATAAAAATGAGGAGAAACACACATTGTATTTGTATGCATCCGATTTTTTTTAGAATAAAGACAATTTTGAATCAACCCTTATATCGACTTTAATATGATAATAAGTTAATGGTTTTACCATTAATCTTTCTCCAAAATCCAAATTGCTAGTTTCAGTATTTATTTATGATATTCTCAAAAGAAATACCATTCTTAAAGATCCTAGTAGGAGACAACATCCCTGAGCATTAATGGACAACAAGCATACCATGGGAAACTCAACCATTTTTTTCTAGACCAATTAATCTAATAAGACCACTGCAGTTTGGTTTAAAGAGTTAAGTACACAAAAGGGAATCCAAAGTGAAGGCACTAAAAAAAGGAAAATAGAAAAGAGCATAAAGAAGATTGGTTGGTCATGAATTATGATTAGTAGTAGGAATCAAAAGAGGAGTGAGTGAGTGCATTTTGCTTCATGATTATGAGAGGAGGTTGTCACACAAGCACAAAGGCCTAAAGTCACAACTCACAACTTGCATCACCACTACTGACAGGTCACTCTCCTCTTTCTCTCCTCAAAGAAGAAGAAGCAGAACCATAACCAGAAGCAGCACTAAAACTTTGAAGCAGGTGAGTCTTAGAGAGAGAATGTGTTTTTTTTGGCAAGGTTAGAGAGAGAATGTGTTTGGGTGTTTCTGCCTGTCTCCAATATCTCTCTCTAACTTTCATGTCTAATTTTACTCAGAGATTAGAATATATAGTTCTGAAATCTGATTTATAAATTTTCTGGTTGCAAATATAATAATTCTAGTACAAATTGTGAGTCGGTTTTTGTCCATCTGTTACTCTATTCTTGGATGACTCTCACCAGCCTCGAAATCTCGCCGTTTTCTGCTTCTTCTCAACTTCTGTGGGCTTTTCCTGCTTTCTTTTCTCTCACTCTGTTTGAGATATAAACAAAAACACTGATCACTTCAGCCATTTCTGTTTCTGGGTCTCTCTCTTCCTCATTTCAACTTTTCCCGCTCAACTCAACAGTATGAATATCAAAATGTATATGCCCCTTTTACTACTGTGCTTTCATATACTGCTCAACTTTACAGAACCATCAAAATTTAGGTAGTGACCCTGTTCATCTTTTTTCAGGGTTTATTGAATCTGTATCTCTGTTTCTCTCATTTTCCTGAAAAAAGATGAATACTAGAGTCCGCACCAATCTTCAGACCATGAAAGCCGCTTCTAATAATGATAAAGTAAGCTTCTTTCTTTTTCTTTTTTCCTTCATAGTTCTTGTTTTTTTTACTAAAGCTGATGACTGGTCCAACAGTCCAACTCATATGTAACAAATTTCGAGATGAGTCTTCTAAAGCTTTCTGAATCCGAAGTGGGTTTTGTAGTTTAGATGAAAAAGGAAAGGTTTAATCCCAAAACAGTTTCCTGTCACGTTCTTCATTTAATTCCAAAAGTAAATGAGCCACTAAATATTACTTTCCAATTCTGCTTAATCTTCTACTAAGCAGCAAAAAGTACAGCACTTTTGATCCAAATCCAATCTGGGTTCTTGCTTCCCTCAAGAAACGAACAGTTTCTTTCTTTTGTGTCTTTATTTAACACTGTTTTAATTTGTATTACAAAGAAGGAGAAGATGGAGACTCAGAGGAAGAACAGAGTGATGGGTTCTGAGAGAACTGGAATCAATCGACGTAAATCAAATAGAGAAAGAAAAATGGCCTTGCTGCAAGATGTACACATTTCAATTAGTTTGGTTTCCTCTATGAGAGATGCTGTTTTATTTTTTAAGTACTTTGAAATTGATTGGTTTGACTTATTGGTGTACTTGGAAATTCCCAGGTTGATAAGCTGAAGAAGAAGCTGAGACATGAAGAAAATATTCATAGAGCTTTGGAGAGAGCTTTCACTAGACCATTAGGAGCTTTACCTCGTCTTCCTCCTTATCTTCCTCCATATGTTAGTAAAATTTTTGCACTTTTTGTTCAATCTGAGAAAAACCCACATGAAAACTAAGTTCACTTGGTTGTGTTATATAGTGATGTAAAGTTTTTGATTGTTTTGTTTCAGACATTAGAACTTCTGGCTGAAGTAGCTGTTTTAGAAGAGGAGGTTGTTAGGCTTGAAGAACAGGTTGTGAATTTTAGACAAGGTTTATACCAGCAAGCTGTGTATCTATCTTCAAAAAGGAATGTGGAAAATTTGAGTGAGTCTCCAATTGAGCAGGCGACCCCAATTAGAAGTTCTAAGCATCAGAGATCAAAATCTATGTCACATAATGAGTTCACATCAGCAATATCTGCCACCAGGCCTAGCCAACCTTCTCTTGGTAGAAGTGCTTCTAGTCGAAAGCTACTGTCCACTGATATCGCCTCCGGTAATTTCTCTAGTAGGCAAGTCAGTAATGGAAAACAAATCACCAGGAAGCCCATTTTATCCTGCACACCTATCTTAGAAGATGTGAGAGGGAAAGAGAATCAGTTGTGTACTAATACGGTGAGGGATAAGCAATCACCTGACAAGAAAGTTGCCAAAACTGTATCAACACCAGTGAAAAAAACTCCCACCAAACATGAATCCATGCCTAAGTGTTTGGATCCTTTGAAGTTGGAGGTACATTATACTAATTCTTAATAGAATCAAATTATAACATATTGTAGACCGGTTATTCAGTTGTGTAACGTCTTTGATTGTACAGCTAGACTGCAGATTAGTAGACCAGGAAAAGGCACATGAGAGTTCATCCGGTTCTTCAGATGATACAATGGACACAGATAGCACTCCGAATAAAGTATCCGAGGAGATTGTGAAGCGCTTGTGTAGCATTTTTGTGAGGATGAACACTTTGAAGGATAAAGTAGAGGAATTGGAGAATGGAGAGATGGGGTTTCAAGATCCTTATGAGATTGGTGTAGAATCGAGACAAATAGATGTTGGTCCCTATCAACATCTTTGTTCAATTGGTATTGGTTCAATTGATCTCAACAGAACAACAAGTGCATTGATGCTGATACATAGACTAAAGTGAGATTATATTAGCATGTTCAATATTATTGATCATGTATTAGCTGAGATTGTCTTTAACTTTTCTTTCAACAACATCCAGGTCTCTACTTGGAAAGCTTGCTTCTGTGAACCTAGAGGGTCTAACTCATCAAGAGAAGCTTGCATTCTGGATTAACACTTACAATGCCTGTATGATGAAGGTACTTAATCTCTCTCCTTTTCCCTCTGTGTACACACTCCACACAAATACATATGTGTATCCCTCTCTCTCTCTCTATATATATATATATATATATCAAAAAATTGTCCCAAATACAAATTTACACACCTACTGTCCAAGACTTTGGGAAATTCTTTTTGACAGTCTGCTTTTTCTTTACCTGGTGTAGCTAAACAACATTATACTGAAAACAGTTCCTCTTATAAATGCTGTAGGCTTTTCTGGAGCACGGGATACCTGAGACTCCTGAAATGGTTGTAGCACTAATGCAAAAGGTAAGGGGTTAGTTTACTATATATGTCTAATGATATATAGTCATTTGACTTTAACTTTACCCCTATACCAAATTCCATTCCTCAATGTGCTGCATCTTTATTACTATATTGTTTGTAAATTGACTTTGGCTGTGTTTGTATTAAGGCAACAATAGCTGTTGGGGGACATTCTCTGAATCCAATTACAATTGAGCATTTCATTTTGAGGTTGCCATATCACTTAAAATTTGTAAGTATATTTACAGTAAACTACTGAGTACTGACCTTTCTTGAGTCTTTAGTCTTTTATGATCCTTGCATTCAGTTGTTTCTCCTGTTAAAACAGACATGTCCAAAAGCTGCGAAAAATGATGAGATGAAAGCTCGCAGCATATTCGGATTAGAGTGGTCTGAACCCTTGGTTACATTTGCACTTTCTTGTGGAAGCTGGTCCTCTCCTGCTGTAAGTTACTTTAATTCAAATTTTATTTGATATTGCAAAAAGTTGGAAAACTCTAAAAATATTGTCTATCTGTGTCATCATTCGAATGTGATGCATATCGCTGACTGAAGAACATTTAATGTTCATTTTTGAGAAAATCATTATAATGCTGCTACGATAGAACTGCAATCATGCTGCATTATTTTTGCTAGTTAACATCCTTGACATTTGGTCTATAAGAGTTTACTTTAGTTTATAGACATGCTAGTACTGATATGTCAAATTCTTTTGAATTAAACTGATATGTCAAATTCTTGTCAAACAAAGGTGAGGGTGTACTCTGCAACTCATGTCGAAGAAGAGTTGGAAGCAGCAAAAAGGGACTATATACAGGCAGCAGTTGGAATTTCAAGTGCAAACAAGTTGATAATCCCCAAGCTATTGGATTGGTATCTACTTGACTTTGCAAAGGATTTGGAGTCATTGGTTGATTGGATTTGCATGCAGCTTCCAAATGAATTGAGAAATGAGGCAGTTAAAAGCCTTGAGAGAAGGGGAAGAGAGCCTTTTTCACAGTTGGTGCAAATAATGCCATACAATTTCAGTTTCAGGCTGCTCTTAAAGACATGAAACATTTCATTTTTCTTTTCTTTCTTTGATTCTTTAGTTTGCATAGTGAATATTGGATATGGTGGGTTTGTATATCAATATAGTAAACGTCCACGTCAACCTGTCAATTCAACCTGCTACTTGTTAACCGTCTGTTAACTGTCCGTTAAAAACTCGTCCGCTAACCGTCTAATTACATATCGTGTTAATAGGTTGTCAACCCGTTACAACCTGTCAATTAACAGACATAAACGAGTTGTCTGTTAGAACCCATTTAACCCGTTAAAGAATAAAAAATAAAAAAAATAAAAATTTACTAACCCTTTTTTAACTTTATCTCATCTAAATCGTTGGAATTTCTAACTGCTAAAGAAAACTTTTTTTAGTATTTGATTAAATATATATATATAAGAAATGATGGAAAAAAATTTTAACGGGTCTTAATAGGTTCCAAAGGATATTCCACGAACCCAACGTGATTTAACGAGAAGTCTAGAACTTATAACATTTCATGCAAAGGATGCGATAGATACTCAATGTCGACTCTAAGTACCCGTCCACACTAAACATGAATCATAAAGATCTATTAGAATAGATTCAAATACACCTGTAAGTTTACTTGAAGAAGCTTAACTTTCAAATGCATAACATATAATCTCTGTCATTAGACATAGCCTCCATTACTATAGAGCTATATTTACTTGAACAAGCTTAATATAAATCATAGCAACTACCAATCACGTAGAATCAGTTTAGTAATAAAACATGATCATACGCTTAACTTTCACAAATCTACTAACTGAAAATTCACTCATCTATCATATTAACATGGTTATTTATTTAAAAGAATAACAGTTTCAAACCATACAACCATGCAACTTTGAATCCGAATTTAAAGTTACCGTAAAAAAAGAGAAAAGGCAGGTTACACTTTTTCGATGATCTTCAAGGGCCAATTGATGATGTCGCAAGTGTACCTCAGCTATCTCGGTGACAGCTTTAAGTCCGGAAAATCTATAAATATTACAAGATGCACAATATATAGGAATAACTATACAGAGAGTCTACGTATGGCAATAATCTTATAGTTATGACTATCAAAAGTTGATGGCCTAGTTATAGCAATACAAGTAATCCTAGCAGTAACTGATTTGTGTGAATAATCATAGGCATATCAAATTAATGATGGAGAAGATTCTGGATCCTTAACACAAACTACTTGAAGGATGAGACGTCCACAGGCCCTCTACAATGCTTGGAACCCAAGCCAAATAGTAAAGAAACATATTGATGAGATTTAAACCTCAACCGAACGGCGAAGGAACAGGCCCTGGCCCTGTAAGTGCATCTGATCTTTTGATGCTTCCCATACCGCAGATAATGCAACCAGGTGTTGCGAGAGCCGAAAATTTGGCCCCACAAAGGTCACAAACATCATATCCAATGGTTGACAGACGACTAAGTGTGGCAGCACAGAACTGAGAAGGGTCTTCAAGAGGATCAATGGACTTGTTGGAAAGACCCCTTTGAACACACATGTCAACTAAGCTCCTTAGTTCATCCTGTTTACTTGGAGGTGCTTTCGACAGCAGGAGTTCAAGCATCTGTTTTGAATAAGCGTAATTCTGTACTTCCATATTCCTCTTGATGGCAGTTCGAATACAATTTATCCTGTGCTTTGCCAGAAGAGGCAAAGAACCCAGGTGGCGTGACAGTCTTGCCATCTCATCTTTTGCACTAATTGCACTAGGGCCGTGGACTCTCTGAAGCCGCCCGATTTCCTGCAATGAACCCAAAAAGAAATGAATTATCTAGTGCTGATTCAAAAGAAAATTCTTAAAGCTTTGCTGACCATTACAAATAATCAAATACGTAGTCCACACCCACATATGGTGTCTTTCCTTAGCGTACAGATGCAATATTATATATGTACCAGAAAAGGTGTACAGTAATCATCAAACCCACATATGAGACCTTTAATATAATTATTATACCTGAAGAAGAGTGACTGCTATCTTGTATTGAGCACATATGGTGGCTTGTGCTTTAATATCAGCTCCGCGAGAGTTGTCCTTAGCTAATGAAAGAAAAGCTTCATCAAAGCAGGATAATGCATCCGAAAGTTGATTCTGCTCAAGGTGGGATACTCCAGTCTTAAAGCATGTAGGAGCAGCTGCCCCACGGGGAACCTGTTACAGGAAAACAATAAAATAGTAGAGATTTAGCAAGGTGGGTTATGGTTGAATGTGTATATGCACAGATTCTGTATTACCTGTCCAGGACGCACAGCAGATGGAGGCGAAGGAGGCTGCCCAGAAGGTTTTCCATTATCAGCAGAATTCAGAACGCCAAGGGCACTAAGATCAAGAGGCTGAGTAGATATTGGAGGTTGAGCAAATTGAATCTGAGTCTGTTGCTGAATAGCAGCCTGGCTTGGGGCTTGTGGTGGAACCCCACCATCAGGAAGTCCATAGGACTCCAGTGGAGCGCCCTGTTGAGTAGCTTGGGGGGGAACACCACCATCAGGAAGACCTATATTGGGTTTGGGTGCATTGACCTGGTTAAATGTTTTCGTATTTTTTTCAACCCCCTGGGAAGCTTGCTCCATCTTTGAAAGATAAGTTCCAGGAGGGGGCAGTGAGGCTGCAACCTGGAGGGACGGTATGGTATTTTGGAAAAAGTCCTCTGGAATTGGTCCAACGGTCATTCCCACACCTGGTGCTGTAGGGGCTTGCTGTGATACAGTTGCAGGTTGTGTTGGTGCATCCATACCAAACAGATCACCAGGAGCAGAACCTACCCGAACATTTGGAAAACCGCTATTGGCTGGTGGTTGGGATAATATCTGGCTTAGATCCTGAGATCCGGTCAATGACATGGTTCTGCTGGTACGAGCCAACCCCTCACCAAGTTTGAATTGCTTTGTGGCTTCTTTGATCTTATCAAGATCCACTGTGGTAGAAGCAACTGGTTTGTCTCTTATCCGAATACGTAACTTTTTAGCTTTTGAAGTTCCCTCCTCATCACTGCTGCTACCATCAGCTGTACCATACATTGATTTCTTGAATTCTTCTCCAGCTTTAGCCTGTTCATCTGCCACGGTGGAACTGGCTACTTGTTTGGTAAGTGTTTCAAGACCCATCGACGAACCACCACCAGGCACTCCCTTGGACACATCAGTTGCAGATTTCACAGAAGAGTCTTGAACTCCATTTGGCTTATTGTCACCACCTGCGGATTTGAAAGCTTTGACCAAGCTATCTTCCCTTACTTCAACGATGTTGCCACGGCCTCTGATGGAACCCAAGTAAACACCAATATGATCAGCAATAATAGATGGGATGGGACCATCATCAGTCCTCATGTATGGCATCACCTCGGCAGCCAGTTCCCACTGAGGTATTGCCTTCATATTAGTACGGGTTTTGATTTCCCAGTTCCCACCACCCCATTCAGGACCTTTTGGAACCATACTCTCAGCAGCAAAGTTAGCAAAAATGCCTTGAGTCCATCCAGTAGAGCGGACTCTTAAAATCCTCTCACAGTATCTCCTTAGTTCTGAATCAGTGCCATCTTCCTCCAATTTTTGAGCAAGACGCCGCATGGCACTGGGGTTAAGATGGCAGATAAACAGATCAAGCATACTCTCGTAATCTGCTATAACTTCAAAGGTCTCTTTTGCACTATCAAACTGACCAAACCTGCAAATTTATTTGAAGTTAACGAACAAAAAGCAGCTTTAATAAAACCTAGTACCATGTAGTAGATCTTAAACCATGAGTTCTTGGATAGAGCCTTGTATTACTATTACATAATTCATTAATAATACATTAATAGTATGTGGACAAAAGGGTAATAAATTTTTTCAAAAATCGTTTGCAGGATATAAATTTAAAATAACAATTTGTCATAGTTGCATACTTGATACATGCATAGCCCAACTGCCGGAACCGGTGGAACAGATGAGAGGTTGGAGGACACCTTGGATAATCTCTAGAGCGCAGAAACTCATCTTTTAAAACAGATAAAGCAGTAGAGAAGCGGAGAGCTTTGATAGCATAGACACCGCGCAACACCTATGTTATTCCACAGCTTCAGTAAACAAAACACTGATAACAAAATTTAATAAGCAAAATACTGTTTTCTACTCACCTGTGTGAACTGTGGTCCTGCTTGTGATAATGAAACAGAAAGATCTCCACAAACAGGAGAGCCTCTGGCAAGAATATCAAGAGACCTTGGAGTGATACGCAGGCTATCAAACCTTCATTCAGAAAGTAACACCACATTCAAGTGCCCGTAATCAATAAGGTGCAAGAAAAGAAACATGACGTAACAATTATGTTACAAAGCTATAGAGTATTAGGTTTAAAAGTTTAAAAAGCAAACTCCAAAAGATGGTAGCATTTGCAAGGATTATGAAGATGATAAGAACCTTGATGTTATTTGATACAATATCTCTGGCAGGTCAAGCTTCTGCTCAAATCTTTCTTGCATTGTGGCAAATCCAATAAGAAGAGGTTCAAGGAGCCCAACAAGACAACTCTTAATTTCAACACCCTTCTTTTGTCTGGGATTTATCTCTGTTGGGGTAGCAAGCAACAAGCGGTCATTCAGCGCACCAATCAAAACTGCAGAGAAACACAACATAATGAGTCAGAATTCGGAGGATAACAATGCGCCAACATGACCTGCAGCAAAAACTGCATACCTGAATATGGCATACTGATAGAGAGTATAGTCCTCACTTTCCCATCCCAACCAAGCACACTAACTGCAGTTGTTGTAGAAAAGAGTAGCGCCGGACCAACCCATAACAGTGATCTATAGTGATTAAAAGTCAAGGAACTCAAACAGTATGTAATCCCGAAAATTCACTAAATAAAATATTCACCATGAAAAGTAAAAATTTTCAACATCAAGATGTTGAAGAAGGATATTGAAGGAAGTCCTTTGTCAAATCTTGCAGAGCTTCCTGCCAGTATATCAAGATCTGCTGAAACTATTAGCACTCTTTGTGTAGTTAATATTCCTGCAACATAGCCCCTAAGAGTTTCTTGCCAGTGAACCTGTCAATTTTGAACAGCAGGATCTGTTAATAGAGAACTAAAGTAGACTTCTGAAAAAGAAAAATTACATACATAAACTAATAGAACAGAATATCTGGCCCCTTCAATTGAATTGACTAGCACGAGTGCTGATTTCAAATTCTTCCTCAGATCACCACACCCCACCCTCCTAACTAAAAGAAAACGACAGACAACTCAATTACTTAGGTACAAAAACATGAGAAATCAAAAGCTTATATCTCAGTGAGTGGAACAGGGTCCAAAAATTTTACTAGCCCCGGTGAACAAATTTCACCATTCAACAAAGGACCGTGAGTTTGTTCCATTGAGAGAGTAACCGAGGAATTCTAGCTGGCTAGAAAGAATTTTCCTAACCAGATATCCTCATTATTTTCTATTCTTCGACAATAGTAATAAGATTTAAGAGGTATATAAGCACCTGAACTACAATTTCATTGAGTTTCAATTGATTAACTTTCTTCCTTCATTTGAACAAAGGACCGTGAACAAATTTCACCATTCAACAAAGGACCGTGAGTTTGTTCCATTGAGAGAGTAACCGAGGAATTCTAGCTGGCTAGAAAGAATTTTCCTAACCAGATATCCTCATTATTTTCTATTCTTCGACAATAGTAATAAGATTTAAGAGGTATATAAGCACCTGAACTACAATTTCATTGAGTTTCAATTTGATTAACTTTCTTCCTTCATTTGTTGTTGCTATATAATGACCACCAGCATTAGAAAGGCGGTATCCTTGAACAAGCTTTGCCAATCCAATCTGATCCCCATGAGAAGCAAACATCAGAGTTGACTCTGCAATCACATAGTATGAGTTAGCACTTAACTGTTGATAAGATAATTATTTTATTTTATTTTTTTCAATTATTTTCACATCCGTTATTATATCCTCACATACCTATTGGAGTGGAAAAGATCCGATCAACTTCAGTTTCAAACAAAAATTGCATCGGACCTCGGGGGGCACTGGTTTCGGTATTCATTGATTGGGTTTCATCAGCGAGTAGATTTTTTTCATTAGCTTCTGGAGTAGCCTTTCCAGGCAGGATATGTAAAGCCAGTCCAGTCTTATCATCATCAAGAATTGCAAACTGATTTTCATTGGGGCCAATAAATGCTGCATCTCGTCCTACAAACTCAAAGATGCAATTTGCTAGTGATTACTAGTCCTACATGCACATACACGTATTATAAGGAAAAAAGGATCCTTCAGCAACAAACCTTTTATGGTGGTGCATTTACTATTTGCTGCCTGAGAATCAGAATTTTCAAAGTAAAGAACAACTTCAGTGGTAGCACCACTAAATTCATACACAACAAGAAATATGTGCTGTTTTTTACTGTAGAACAGGTACTTTGGATGGTATTCCACATTTGCAGGAACCTACAAAAGACCAAAAAAAAGAAGTTTAATACCACCATTAGGCAACCCCTCCTAGAAGATGAAGGGTAAAGAAGACATTATTTCGCATAATAACAAATCCTACTTTACATTACCGATGTATGAAGTCTCTTGTAGATATTATCTGCTCCAGAACACAGATTATATGCCATAAGGTTTGATCCATCTATACAAAAGGCTCTGACAGGATAATGAACAACTCGATTCTCTTTACTGAAGAAATTTAGCTCCAAGTGAAACGGCTGCAAGTCGACTAAACTATTCATACCCATTTTAAGCAAAAGTTGTTGAATGAAATAAGTCTGTCAGAAACACATTACCTGACATACAGGAGCATCCTTCAGATGATGCTTCGAATCTACGATAGTAATTAACGGCACTCGAGATATGGGGGCACTTTTGGCATGGCCTTCCATGAAATGCTACAGATATAATGCAAATAGATGAGTCAGGAAGAATTTTGTTTTGAACAGGTAACCCAACAGATAACTTGCTTAATCAGATACAACATGGAACAAGAGATGGGACAAAAGAAGCTGAATTTTTGTTTTCACTAAGTTGCAGTCCAGCACATAACACAGCCTGGACAATTTCAAATTTATCCATGATCCACCCTCAAGACATACAAGGTATATCCAATATAAAAATTACCGCTCCAGATAAATTTATAAGGAAGTGACATACACTGTGGAGAAAAGCCTTCCGAGCAATGTCTGATATTGTAAGCTGACTGTGCCTGCAAGATATGAAAATTAATATAATCTGAAAGAAAAATATCAAAATAGTGTAAGAGGGAAACAAATTGGAACAAATTCAAGTCGAAAATGCCTCTTATATAAATGAATAATTCAAGATGTCAAGTCTAATAAAGGAACCGAGCAAAGGAGTAAATGCATAACCAACAATTAAGATGTAAAATCCTAGAGGTCAAGGAATGCAGCCTGTGTCATTGTCAAAACTCAAAGAAGAAAAAGGTTAAACTTATACCATCAATATTGTCTGACGAAAGTATAACATAACCTACTCTGTATCTCAACCTTAACTGCTATGTTTTTTTAATGACTAAAGAAGCTGATCTCTCTCTCTTTGAGGTAAGAAGCTGATCTCTTTACTAAAAGGAATATCTTTATTTGACAAAAGTCAACCATGACAAAGGCCCCTGAATACAACCAAATTATCCAATCACAAGAAATGATCGTGATAACGAATCTGCTTAACACATATGTTAATCTCACCCTTTCATATGATGTTCTTGTAGTTGAGCTTGAAGTTGATGTTCAGCTAATATTCCAGATGACCCTAATGATGAAAGCTTTTCTTTCAAAACAGATGCTGCACAATAGTTTTATCATTAGCATCTGTGCCGATAGCAGGCAGCAGTAGAAAAAGCATATATGAAGTCTATTCAAAATATTAAAAGTTTGTAAGAAAAAACAAAGAAACTATCTTTGAAAAACTGTACGGTCTACACGAAACCCACCGGTTGGATTGCATATACCCTGTAAGAGTAAATGCACCATGTTCAACGATGAATAAGGCTTGCACCCTAAAGAAGTCTACAGAGTGACCAAAGATATGTTCTGCTAATCCGTATAGAGAAACAAATGTTGCCTGAGGAAGAACTCGAAGAAGTATATAAACAAATACGGCAACCTAGGGATTTGTCCTTCGTCTCTTCAATTCTAGTTAGAATACCACTAGAGATGAGAAAGACAAAAAAGGACTTGAACTAGTCAAGTAATGAGCTACTGATGGCTAATAAAAGCATTGGTGGTTGATGTGCATATCTGCTTCTGATCTATCACTAACAAGCATAACTTCCATTCACTTTACGTAAATGTACTAGGATCCTCTGCTCCTCTCATCTTTCATCAACTTCTTTTTATATAAAGAAAAAAATCTTGGGAATTTCAACTTTGATTTTTATCCTTAACCCTAGACCCTCAAAGGAGAACATGGTGGTATAATGTAAGCAATAGAAGTCAAGCAATTTAGATCTCCATAACTATAAGTAGTAATAGAACACTACAAGAAACAGTCTGATCATCATAACAATTCAGGGTAATGGAAGACCACCTATAACCACCTACTATACATATGATCAAAATATAGCCTCAAACATAACATGCAGATGTGCACTTGAATCCTGATGAATCTCTTTATTCTTGGTACATACTACAGATATTATAATTAATCTTGAAAATGTTTGCATGTAAACATCTGTATATAAGTTGTCACCACACCAAATTACTAGATGATTCATAAAACCATAGCCTTTAAAAGTAGCATTTTCCTCAGAATTCTGTGGAGCTAAAGCCAGAAGAAATGACATAACAAATAACAAAATTGCACTTGAGGAACATAATGAAATTTTTGCATTCGTTACAAATAAAACTACAAGTCTAGCAAAACAGGAAAAAATAAACACAAATAATGTTAACTCTTTCATTCACCTGAAGATCCTCTTGCCCCTTGCAAAACTGCAAACAGTTGTTTCCTTCCTTCCCTAGTGTATGCGGCCCTATTCTTCACATTGTCTCCACCTGCCATGTTCTATAAGAGACATAATCTTCAAAATATGCACTGTGACATTTGCAGCAAATGACTGTTATGAAAGTGGGTGCACTTAACTATGAACAAAAGTGCTGCCAGATTCAGTTTGGAGTGAACTTCTAATGTTTTGATACGCGGTAAAGGATAAGCTGCTTCTCCCCCCTGTTGAGAAAGTATGCGAGGGATATCAAGTGGTTCAATTGCTGCAGAATAAGGAGAAAGAAGTCAGTGTATCCTGTAAGACTAACACGTCTGTTCACTTCATTTTAATGATATAAGGCAAGAGTAATAACCACTGACCAGCAGGTTCAAAGAAATTTGCTTGCATTGGAGGTCTGTTAGGATTAATTATAACACGCGTCTTCCAAACTTGAAGAGTTCCATCCCTTGTTACAGTTACCAGTAACCGCAACATTGGTAGCCACGAAACTGAAGAAATTGGTTGGGAACCCACTTGTGTACTGAGTTCAAACAAAAGGTTAAGATTTCAAACAGGATTGGCATCAGAGACAGTATTACATGCTGTTTTCATATATGGATAAACAGAAAAATCTATTTTATAGAAATTTTGACCATATAAGGCACTCATAGCTCGCATCTAATTAGACAGAAATGAAAATGATTACTGAATGTATCACCAGTGTATATGAAATCTCATCACACTCTTGACCTTAAGAGGCTTCTTGGACAATGGGGAAACCTAAAGAAAAGAATCTAAAGCCCTTTTCATTTGTCTATCAGCACTTAAGTTGATGACATTGCATCCTTTTAGCTTAAAAAAGAGGAACTTGTCAATGTGTGTGGGCAAATTTTAAAGGGCATTCAAAAGTTGAAGGCAAATTATGCAATTCTTTTAACTGCAACTTGGTTCGACATGATTGTCAGGTTGGCAGTCATTGCAAAACTTGCTGATTCATTAAAGAAATATAGTGAAACCTAAAACTGGACAATTTTGTTAATCAATGGATTCCAAAACAAGGAATTAAGACAGTTCCACAAGGCAGATTAATCCCTATCAGTTGATGCAGATTAACCATCTGTTCGTCTTTTCCCTTTTTGGGACTCTGGAACTTGATTTGAACCATAAATGAATAAATTCTGACTATTATATATGACTTACATTCCAATCATATTAGGTCTCTCGGTTGAAACATCCCATGCAAGAAGTGTACCCCGTCTATCCCCAACAAAAATCCACTCCAATGTTGGGTGAAAACCAAAAGCACCAGCACCGATAAGCTTTATGGTGTTGTCAACTGCAGAACATGAAAACAAGTTTGAGGCGGATATACCACTTGAAGCCAATTTGTAATGTTATCAACAAGAAATGATCACTCAGTTTACTCTGTAAGGTGTAATGAACTGCATAGGTGTGAATGTTGTATGCTCGAATCAAACCATCTGCATAGGCTACATACTGAAAAGGAAAAAAGAGAAGTATTATTTAAATATCCCTTGACAATAACATCAGCTATAATAGATCTAATATCCAACTACCACACAATGTACACGTTAGATTAGAAACACAGAGGAAATTCAGCCAAACAACTATATTACCAGGACAGGATGGCGAGGGTGGCACGCAAGATTCACAATAGGTTTTTTCAAATCTGTCTTTATTTTTGTTGGCGCCCTTCCTCCTTCAACAGTCCCAACAACTTCATGCATATTGAAGCAGAATAACGAATGAGATAAAGCCGTCATGTGAATTCATGTGTATTATTTGGATGTGGGTGAAAAATATAAAAACAAATTAATAAGTACCTGTAACACTCATCCTTTTATGAAATCCGAAAAACACTACCGGTTGGAGCGGTGTCAAAGCAAGATGGACTTCTGTATCAGGAGTAATTTGATCCAACTTTTTCTCAGGCGAATGCAGAACACAAGTTTGTTCGGCATCAAAATCACAGGAGCGAATGGTACCATCCTACAGAATGGGGTATAACCATATCCCACAAAACAAGAAATGTTCAAATACATACGAAATAAGCTGCTTGGGAAGAATGCTGAATATATAAAAATTATGCAGCTTGGGAATCTAAATATCGACTCTTGACACCAACTAAAATGAAATTTTACGGAAGGCAACAAAAGAAGTAACATGAGTTATTAGAATGTTGATGCAACAGAGATTCAAACTAAACATCTGGGTTTATAAATTTATTTCCTGAAGTTCCCAATAAGTTCAATAACAAGCTGGTAGGGCATGGGGCAACAAACCTGTAATAAACTAAAATGTCTTAAAACTAAAAATCGCATACCCACACTAAAATGATATGCAAGATGCAATCTTTCAGAAAGACATGAAAGAAACAATACTTCATATCTAAAAGGTGCTAAACAGACAAGGCAT
The DNA here is from genome assembly GCA_951800085.1 of Comarum palustre. Classification (NCBI taxonomy): domain Eukaryota; kingdom Viridiplantae; phylum Streptophyta; class Magnoliopsida; order Rosales; family Rosaceae; genus Comarum; species Comarum palustre. Next base: position 8,341,312 of record OX637588.1, on the reverse strand, counting down.
CTAGGGCACCAACCACATGGATCACAATCACAGAATGCCAGATTATGGGACTATATGACATGCAGATGATATACCGATACCAAATAGATGAAAAGTGCTTCTAGCCAATGCATATAAAAAGTAAACACACAACAAAGCAACAGGCCAAATCTAAAAGGCTAAACAAAAACATCCAGAGCACCAACCTCATGGATCGCTATGACAGCATGCCCACTTGTGGGACTATATGCCATGCGGATAACAGGTACACCGATATCAATAGATGCAATCTTGCATCCGGTCAACGCATCCATTTCTGTGTGCACAAATGCATAAAAAACATCAATTTAAAACAAGTGAAGATGAAGAATATGCATTGCTACATCACGACAGACAATTCCACAACTATATATCAAATACATTGGAACTATCAATCAATAAACATTCATGGATTCAAACGCCTATCCCACTATCACCAACATTGCTAGTTAAACCTCTAATACTAGTCCAAGTTCAGAATTTTCACATAGTAACAGAACTTCCCTTAAGTCACTCGCGCACACGACACCGAAAATCTCACATCATTATACTAGCTAATCACACACAAGACTTCATTAACCTAGCTCAGGAGTAAACTAAGGACTCAAATTGGAACACAATGCCACTCAAACTTGACTAATCATATTCATTAGCTCACAACCACATAACAAAATTCAAAGCAGAAAACTAGAAAGCTTCAAGCCTAACTAAAACGACGGCGTTTCGTTCGTATCTCACCGACGATGTAGTTGCCGATCGCGACGGCGATAAGCGCCTGATGCGGGTGGAAAGCGGCGGCATGAGGCTGCAGCGGCTTGGTGCCCCGCGCGACGTGTCGTAGATCCAGATGGTGCACCGTCGTCCACTCCATCGGAGACTTTTCCGCCTGCAAAATCCGGCACCGGAGATCTTAATCGCGATCGTGAATTGTTGACGGTTTAAAAACGAATTGGATCGGAGAAAAGCCTAGGGTTCAGATCGGAGACCGGGAGGTTTTACCTGAACGGAAACTTGGAGTTAAGTGAAGGTGAAGATCATTTGAAGAAGGAAGAAGATCGACGACGACTGTGAATGAAGAAAATTACAGACAAAAAGGAGGGAGAAAAATAGAGACGGGACCCGGATTCACGACGCACGTGCCGTTTATTGCACGTGCCGTTTATTGCACGTGCTAGAGGGTATAAGAGTAAAATGCACCCACTTGAATTTTATGGGACTGTGCTCCTGGGTTATGAAAGAGATTAATTACTTCCTTAATCACGGTATTGGGAGTCTAAATTCATCTCCTGTGGTAATCCAAAAATTAATAGTGATTTCAAATTTCATTAACAGAGAAGGCGGGGCAATCTAAGAGCTAGCCATTTGCTAACATAGAATCTGATCTGAGTTGGCCCTATATATATACAAGTTTATGTATTTCAAATTTTCATTCTACTTTAATTGATTTTCATCGATCATTTTTGCAGTGCTATTTGGCCATCCTGCTAGCTTCTGGGTTCTTGTTGTTCTTCTGGAATTTAGTTACCTACTAATACATTTCAAGTTTTGGTAACTGTTTTTTCTTGGTCAATTCCCAGGGTGATAAACAATGTGCATATTCATGATATATTCTTGTCATCATACTGTCTCGCAGGGATGCACAAGCGACAAGTATCCTTAATAGGAGATGGAGGTACATTTGGCCGAACATAACCTCTCTTGACTTTGATGATGAGAGGAATTTATGCAGATTGTATAAGCTGAGCGGATTTCATCGAGTCGACAATGGGGAAGAGTTGCGGTTAGGTATAGATTGGGTGGACAGTGTTTTTGGTATGAAAGGGTTTGAATCTACATCCCTTGATTTTGGTATGTAGATTGAGTGATGCAGCAAAACCTGTTGGGCCGTGAACCGATCAATTTGAACCCAATTTTCCTCTCTGAGAAATTAATATCGTCTAATTTCTTATTTAAAAAAGAGGTATTGACTATTTTATACAAATTGAAAAAAAAACACCTCTAACTTGAGCAATTTCACATTACACATTAAGAAAATTACAATTTTAACCCTGTTTTTTATTATCTCTCTTTTCTCCTCCCCATCATTCATCCTGATCTGCCTTTTCTTTTTCTTCTTCTTCTTCTTCTTCTTATCCTCTTTCACTATCTCTCTCTCCACCGTCACTCAAAGAGAGAGAGAGAGAGAAAGAAGAAGAAGAAGAATAGAGGTCTCCTCGAAGACGAAGCCATTGTCGCCGTGTGCTCAGTACAAAGCCACTGCCTCCGCATCCCGTCGATTTGAAATGAATCTACGTCTCTCTCTCTCTGTGATTTCTTCCAAACCCAATCTTTCATCCATGGCCAATCAGCTCACTGACGACCAGATCTCTGAGTTCAAGGAGGTTTTCAGCCTCTTCGACAAGGACGACGATGGTCAGATCCCTTTTTCCTCTTCAATTTCTCACTTCTTTATTACCGATTTGGATCCCTAGATTTCGAATGTAAATCTAAGGATATGACAGACTGGTTGTGTTGGGTTTGATGTGTGCTGGGATATGACTATGTTGTCCAATCCGCGCTTCCACCAAAATGCCACCCTCTCTCTCTCTATCTTTCAACTTTATTAAAGGGTAGTAAAGTTGGTTGTGCAATAAGAATACGATTTAAGGGTTTCAGCGAGAGTTTATTAAGAGGTAGTAAAGTTAGTTGTGCAATATGAATGTGGTTTAGGAGTTCAGTGTAAGTTTATTATGGGGTAGTAAAGTTTGTTGTGCAATAAAAATGTGGTTTAGGGGTTCAGTAGGAGTTTATTAGGGGTAGTAAAGTTGGTTATGCAATAGGAATGTGGTTTAGGGGTTCAACATGAGTTTATTAAGGGGTAGTAAAGTTGGTTATGCAATAGAAATGTGGTTTAGGGGTTCAGCGAGAGTTTATTAGGGGGTAGTAAAGTTGGTTGTGCAATAAGAATGCGGTTTAGAGGTTCGGTGAGACTTTATTAGAGGGTAGTAATAAAGTTGGCTGTGATAATAGAAATGCGGTTTAGGGGTTCAATTTGAGTTTATTAGGAGGTAATAAATTTGATTCCAAATTCCGACGACATTTCGGTGACCAAAGACCGACCGGCAGTGATTAGAGCCGGTGAGGTGTCGGTTATGTCTCCCATCTCTTCTATTTTCTTTCTCTAAGTGGGTGTATTGGCTTTAGATTTCTACATATTTTTTTAAGTGATGGATTTATAAAGAGTTCTTAGATTTATAAAATCCATTAAATTTATATAGATTTTAAAACCTAAATTTTTTAGTATTCTTGAAATCAAATGATAAATTTACATGGATTCTCGTAGAAATTAAACAAACATTTTAGGATTCATCACTTATTACATAAAACATGTAACATGAGTGGATAAAAAAAGCAATAACATAAAAAATTCTTAATGTAAGCTCTAAATGTGTACTGCACATCCAGAGATATATTATGGCGAGTGAATCAAAGATTCTTATTCATAAGATATCATTTTGACATTCATAGACCCGTGTCAAAACACGGTGAAAAAAACATGTTTATTTTTACTTAAGTTGTATGTGACGGCTAAAGATAACGATTATATTTATGTATATCTCTATTGTAATAAAGCAAAGTGTTGATAGTCTATGTTACATATATTGAGTAGATTGAAAGAGTTGAATACATGTTAAGGAATAAAAAACAAGACAAAAAAATTGTGTAGAATATATAAGACACTTACAAAAACCAAGTAAATGAATATTGTAGTAAAAAATAATAAGATCAAAAAACATGTATAAAAAGAAAGAAGAATGGTAGTGACAGGGGGAGAGGGAGAGAAGGAGAGAGTTGAATACATGTTATAATAGAGTATGAAGCAAAAAAACAAGATAAAAAATTTGTGTATAATATATAAGGCACGTACAAAAATCAAGTGAATGAGTATTGTAGTAAAAAATAATAAAATCTAAAAACATGTATAAAAAAGAAGAAAAAATGGTAGTGGCAAGGGGAGAGGGAGGGAGGGAGAGAGAAATGAATAAAATAAAATAATAAAAGATAAAACTTGTAAATCCACGAAAATCTTATGTTTATGGGGTTGGATTGTTCACTTCACAATTTACACTTGATAATCCATGTAAATCCACCATTTAATAATTCTTTAACAATTTGTGTGTTTTTTGAATACCACTATACTTTCGTGGATTTAAAATCTTTAATTAAAAATCATAATTACATACCCTCACACTTTTATGGATTTTAAATCTTCTGTTACTAATCTTAATTGAATACCCCAAAACTTTTAAAATTCATAAAAGTTTTTAAAACTTCATGAAAATCTAACTACAATACACCCCCTAAGTATGTTTCAATGGGTGAGGGTATTGAAATATTATAGATTGTTTAGATTTGTTATGAGTTTTGTTGGAATTGACACAAATATAAAAAAAAAGTTGAAATGGTCAATATTTTTTAAAAACTGTTGAAATGGGAAATAAGGTCCAAAAAATTATAGTAAATGTACATTTACACTAAAAAAACTGTAAGTGGAAATGAGGAATATGCAGGCAACAACTCTTCTTATTTGTTTGTTAATCTGATGTTCAATTTCAAAACCAATTGGTAATGAAAAGAGTAACTCAAATTCTTATAAACTCATAGACAATGTCTAATTTTCCTGACGTGGGATAGATATCTCAACAGTTACTAACTAAAGTAATTACTTCTATGAAAAACATCATTTGGTTCTTGGATTACACAATTGGAACGAACTTCTGTCGGCTATCATGAAATGTCTTCTTTCTCGGTACGTATTAGCTTGTTTCATAAGCAGTTATAAACTTGGCTGTCTTGCAAATTATACCGATAATTGCATATTTAACAGTAGAGGAGAATGATCCAATGAATTAATGACAAAACGATTTGATGGGGTCTTTCATGGATCATGTAGCCCCAAAATCATAAACGAATGGCAAGAATCGCATGATCCGAATAGGAGGAAAAAGACACACAAATATATATCCTCTTTTTCTCCTAAAGAAATGGAAAGATTCATTTTTTTGGTCCATTGGAATGATGCTTGTTATCCAAACAACACAATGCATATATTAACTGAGAAGCACTATTGGAAATTCAGATTCTAAACGAGATCTCTAGTTTGAGCACATCAAATCTCTTTCATTTTTTCTTCTTGAAGCATCAATTCTCTTTCATTGTTGAAGTAGAAAATCGCTTGTTAAACTATACTCATTTTCTTCACCTAAATTAACAGATTTATGTAGTGAATGGTTTATGTTTTCCCAAAAGGCAGTGGCAGATGCTCTTTCAAATCTCGGACATGATCTTTATTCTCTGAAGATCGGCTGGGTTTTATTCCTTTCCAGGTTGTTCATGTTTAACATTTAGATTTGATTAATAATGGTTGCCCTAGAGGCATCGTTCTCGTCAATTAATAATAACTTACATGTGTAACCGCTAGTTTCTGTTCAAAATACAGTTCTATGCTGCGTTTTCTGTTTGGTTTTTACTGTTCTTCAACTTAGTAGGGGAAAATGAATTCCCCACAACATGAAACTTAATGGTCAGGTAATCAAGGCCATATGTATACATGGTGGCTAGTTTTGGTTCTTTCTGGGTTGCTTTCTGCCGTCATCTCCGCATCATTGCGCTGACTCTAGCATCAGCCTCACACCAATGATTCTAGCCAATCTGTGAGAGTACGTACGTCTTATGTGAACTTATCTACTAGTTGTCGATCACCCTAGCTCCCTTGTCTTGCCTCCAGGTCCAGATCCAGATCCAGATCCAAATTACCCGCAGAGAAAGTATTTGATGGATCGAGCTATCTATATTAATACTATCTCTGTCCTCATCCATACATGCCTTCATTACTCACCAGATTTTCTTGTATACACGATGCTAGCTAGGAATGTGACACAAGGAGAACAATAATAAACGCTATAGAATACGAGGAAAAATGGAAAATGACAATACAATGGTATTATTCTTTGATCTAATTACTTCACTCTGGTATGAAAATGACACGATCTTATTCATCATCTGGGAAAGCTTCCCTTGAATTCTTGATGACACCATGCATATTCTAGCTAGAAAATCTTTGTCCAAAGTGGTGGACTATGCCTATAACAGGATTCACCAGTATTTCTGAGATAAGGTTCATCATGCATGACACGTATGAGCCTCATTGAGAATATATATTCTCAAAGGTTCGAGTTCAAAAAGAAAGAACATACAAAGTGGATCAAATAAGAGATCGAGGAACACCCAGAATCCAAATGGATATAATATGGTGTGGATAGAATTTGGAGAATGCGGACCTTTAATCATTCAAAACAAGCACTGAAGCTACTTCACAGATTCTAAAAGCTTTCTTCCTGTAGGGTTTTGCCTCCGTTGTACGGTCCCCCCTGAGAATGATTTAACTATCTCAAAGGGATATATAGAGTATCTTCTTCATGCATCTTAGATTTCTGAAGCCACATAATTTTCTTTACTAAAAATGAAACAGTAGCTGGACTATAGTGAAGTTCTTATCTGATCGATCTTCCAGATTTTATGGTTTTTGTTTTCCTGTGGGTGATGACATAATAACAAGGAAATAATCGATCCAGGATTTCTCTTGTGTCTTGTTTGCATCTTTCCTGCAACTTCACACAGAAACAGAGGGATGCTATGGGAGTATATATGGATTATTCTATTCCACTCTTGGATTTTAAAACTAGAAGGAATTACAGATGGAACCACAATGATGATTGCTGAAGATAGATCACAGTCGACGTAGCTAACCCAATTAAATAGTTCAAACAAGCTTTGCCCAGCCAGCCGTATAGCTCATAGCGTCATGATCTTCTACTCCCAGAGACAGACAATGGTGGTCAGTGGGGTGGCCTAGCTTGTCGATTGCATATCCGAGATCAATCTGGTAACAAATACAATCTCTTGTTCAGAAAGTTCCATACCCAGTCTGTATGTTATTGCTTGGGTGGCAAATATAAATGAGAAGTAGTTGATTTAAGAATTCGTCTGATTCTTTTTTCTTAAAAAGAAAAGAAAAATAAAAAGATCTCGTCTGATTCTTGGTTTCGAGTTTCTAACCCTAAAAGGAAAAAAAAATAAAAAAATCAAGAATATGAAATAGTTATTAGCTAGTGACTCATGTGTGGGAGGGAAAGGGTCAGGTAGTGTGACAAAATGATTAGGAGAGAATTATTAGTAAACTACAGATTAACACAAAAAAATTGAATGGTTATGAGTAAAGTAATCATGATTTTTTTTTATAAAAGATTGGTGTGGTTACCTAAAGTCTCGATTAATGAAAATAATCAAAAGCTTACTAACACGTAAATGAGACAAAATAAGATGTACACACAAATTTTTGTAACTATATAAGTCATGCTCAGGAGTTGATTCCTGGAAAACAATTGCAAATTTTTACACCGATTTTTTCTTCTCCATTCGACTTACTTGGCTCTAATTCATGACTTCTTTCATCTTGTTATCTTCGATTCATGACGATAACATGCAGAGATACAAGCTACAAGTGTTTCATCAATAAGTGATTGACATAGTCCTCCATCTTTTTTGTATTTTTTTATTTTATCAAAAAAAATTTGTGGGAGAATGATTTAGTCCCTTTATGTTTTACCCAAGAAAAAAGTGATTTCAAATTTTCAATTGCTTGAACCAAACATGAAATATAGAGACACGGACTGAAATAACTATGGGTTTGGACATTGTAGTACGTAATTTTAATTTAATTTTTTATTTGTTTACACAACAAAAGCATATGCAGCCGTGCAGCAACATCATACAAATGACAACAAATTTGCTAATTCGATGAAGAAGAAGAAGAAGAAGAATGCAAAAGAATAAATGGGAAGCAGAAGTCACCATGTGTCCGATAAGCAAAGCAGCAAATCAAAGAGGCAAGCAAATATTGATTGTCGGTGTGATTGGCAGCAAACGGCGTGACCCACGCACGTGGTATCCAGTAATTACCTTTTAAAAAAAAAATCGGCGCATGAGTAAAAAAAATTAATAGTGGCCAGCTATTCACAGGCTGCCACGTGGCATCTTATTTGATGCAACTGCGCAGTGGAACGGTTATTTTTTTCCAATGGTTCTAACAATTTTTTCTCTATAAATACTTAATTTATTCCTTTAAATTTTGCATCACTTCTCTTCTCATCTTCTTTCCTCTCTTCCATCTTCCCTCCTACAAATGAGTTCTTCTTGGCTTCCATACGAAGAGTTGCAATTATGTGTTAATTTCTTGGGTACGACAATCCATATGCAACATCACCGGCCAATATCAATGCAAGGATAAATGTCTTTAGCTATTTTTCATAATATGCAATGTAATCAAAAATCACTTATGGAGGCTAACATGTGAAAAGATGAGGAGACCCTTCGGTTGGCTAACTAGGGAGGATTTAGAACTTGAGAAACAAAAGGAAGCAAGGTTGCCCCGACCTGATGTTATATTAGAGTTAGAAGAATTATGTCGTCTAGCAATTAGTTGATTATCATATATGAAATCTTAAAAAATAAAATATTTAATCAATCAATAATAATTACAAATTTGACAGAATTGCACCCTCATAAAAGCTTGTTCAAAAAACAATGTATAATGAATAGTATGCAATTAAATTGATAGTTTGAATGAGGCATACAGTGCATATGGTCTCAGTAAGTACTTTCATGTGATTGTCCATACTAAAATGCAGAGTTGCGGTGCAAACCTCTTGAGTAGATAAAATGTAACAAGTTTTCTTTCATTATAAAGGAAAAGGGAAAGTCTTCCAAAGAAAAGTTTTTATAACAAACACCTTTCATCGCCATGATTAGTCAGAAACAATGAGGCCTTGAGAGCAAGAAGAATATATATGTGCCTCACAAAGGAGGCAACATCTCCTATCCACCGTCTCGTGCTTCCTCAACTCACATGCTCTCTCATCTCTTTGAGTCAACACTGGAACTCATAGAGGTCACACACTTCGCCTAACCTAACCTAATCCCTCTGTTGCCTGTAGTCCAGTTCACACATACTTAAAGCACTTTGGAGATTCCTACCTTAGCATAACTGCATAGCTGAGTTGCTTCAGCTATGATATGCAACATGGCAAGCTCCGGTACCGTTGGCCGTGGCATCGCGGCCATTGTGGGCGTTGGACCGAATCTAGGTAGGTCGATCGCCCGCAAATTCGCCCATGAAGGCTACACGGTGGCCATCCTTGCCCGTGATCTTGGCAGACTGTCGAAATTTGCCGACGAGATTGCAAGGGAGGAGAAATCTCAAGTGTTTGCCATAAGAATCGACTGCTCCGAGTCTCGCAGCGTGAGGGAGGCCTTTGAGGGTGTTCTTTCTCTTGGCTTTGTTGAGGTGCTGGTCTATAATGCTTACCAGCCGGTTTCTTGGAACCCCACAAAGTTCTCCGACATTCGGATCGACTCCCTGGAGAAGTCCCTTGCTGTTTCTTCTGTCGGAGCCTTTCACTGTGCTCAACAGGTAAATACTGTTCTAAATTAACGAATCGCTTATTGACATGCAATACGGGTTAACAATATAACACGTTACAAAACATAGTTTACGATATGATTATGATTTCATAATAAAGTATGTTAATATCATATTTTTGATTAATTGTTTGACAAATTAACATCTCAAACTAATATATAATTTTTGTTCTTTTGAAATTGATGTGTGTATTTATATGGGAATTGAAGGTTCTTCCTGGTATGGTTGAAAGGGGAAGGGGGACGATTTTGTTCACCGGATGTTCGGCTTCACTTAAAGGCATTGCTGGCTACTCTGAACTATGTGAGTACTTGATTATATATTTTGAGCTTCAGCTCTAATTGGACTTGGTGAAGTATGTTTGTTAGTTATACACTTGTGTTGTGACGATGAGGCAGGCTGTGGGAAATTTGCACTGAGAGCTTTATCACAGTGTTTGTCCATGGAGTTCCAACCTTATGGTGTACACATTGCACATGTTATTGTTGACGGTGTCGTCGGACCTCCCAGGGGTGGCGCATCATCGAATTCGAGTTCACGAATTCTTGGAGTAGGAGGTGGCGGAGGCGGTGGAGATGGGTCATTGAACCCGGACGCGGTGGCTCAAACCTACTGGCACTTGCACATTCAAGACCGGAGCGCTTGGACCCAAGAAATCGACCTCCGTCCTTCAATCTCTCCCAGATTTTGCTAGTCCTCCAATCATTCAAACTCTCCATGAATCCACACAAGGTCCCCAAATGCTTAAAAGTTTGCGTAATTCACATAATCATTGGTTCATTATTATCATTACTAGCCCTTCGCCGATTGCTTTCTTTGCGTCATTGTTACAAAACAACTTGGCCAAGTTGTGTCATTCCACTGCTCGACTACAATTCTCATTAATGCCACCAATTTGTCCCCATTAGCTCGTAAACGTATGAAATTTGTTGTATAACATACGAAGTTTCTTGTATAAATACGGACGATGTATACAACGTTCATCTCACAATCACTTATCACGTCATCCACAAGGCAAGCACTTTGGTTTTACACATTACCAGTCGAAACTCCACCACGACTTTATCCAGAAAGGACCCTCCAAGTAATTAGTAGTTCAGTACACTTTGAAGTCAGGTCTCGATCTACCCCTCAAGTTGTCAAGAATTCATGGTCAGGTTAAGATCAGTGTGGGGCTATAGCTAGAATATGCATCATTGTTCTTCTTTCTTTCATATATGTACTCTCTCGATTCTCATGGGGTTTGCCGTGGATATTCACTGTGTACAAATGTGTAATTTGTTGTTAATGGTTATTTTAAGAGTACGATTCAAAATACTTCATAGTTTCATATGTACACGTTGTGATTAATTATTAATGTTTGTATGACTGATGCAACAATTTCGGTTGTGGGAGAGATCTAGTTGAAAATACTAGGCAGCGGCAGAGGATATGGTTTCATGGATGATATTAGGACATCGTGTTCCAATTTAGGACTCATAACAAAGGCAATACATGGAAACATAGATCAACCCTAAGCCATAACAACTTGGAGAGTTATCCATTTAGGATAGAATTTATCAGACCTTATAATCGTAAAACCTTAATCTAGAAAGATACATGCTACCAACTCAAACAGTACATAGATCAATGACATTGAATAGTATAAAAAAATAATTATAAGGGAGGGCAAAAGTTCTTAATTGTATTCTAAATCTACATGTGATTAACTCAAGTAAAATAGCTTGGAATAGATGTAATGAGTCAAACCTTTATAAACCCCCACACAGTCTTATTTTTTTGATGCGAGATTTATACTGTAATACGTCTTCAAACATATGAGTAATTTTCAAGCCTAACCCGTAAACAACATTTAAAATGACATAAAGTTTGTGTGATCTTTACATATTCATACATGAATGTAAGTAACCAGCTCTTAATATCACACAATGTCTCATTTTTCCTATAAAATTTATATCTCCAACAGGTCGGCAGATTTGCTTCCTCAAAATAACCTCCTAAGACAATGATTAGCGGGACGATGGTCACCAGACACCGCAGCCCTACCTATGGATTTATCTGCTGGACCAATTATTACAAATTTCCATGAATTGGAAAAAATAACAAGTTCAAATATAGGCGGTGGGGAAAAAAGAATGAAGGAAAAAAGAGAGAAGGATCGGTGCGGTGCGATCGTTGCTCACTAAACCAAGTCAAAAATAAATGATTGAGTGTCAGCAATACGATGGCGAAAATTCTAGAGAAACCATCTCTGTCTTGCTGGGATTCCACAGGCAATCAAGTTACCAGTAGGGACTGGGTTACCACGGACCTCTGAAAAGATGGATCAGTAGGGTACTCATACATCTTTACAAGTCCCATCTCAAAATTCAATACAGCAACCCCCTCTATTGTGGACACTTCTGACACGTAGAGATTCCAACTCCAACCGACCATTCAATATAAGCATTCGGATTTGCTCATCATAAAGATAAATCCCCTCTCTGAATTTTCCTCCTTCAGTGTGACCACATAACATGCATTACAGCCTATTATCTTGACACAGAAGAAAAGTGAAAACATTTTTCTCTACAAGATGAATAACATTCCAAAAAAACAAGATGTGAATAAGTAATTCAAACGCGAACCGAGTATGTGACTTATTTCCTGTATAGAAGTCTCAGACCAAAAAAAAGAATAAGAGAAAGTCTTGGGTGAGGCCAACACCTACGTGTAGAGCGTGACCGCCCACATGATCATTGAAAATGAGTGACATGCAAAAAGAATTTATTAACCGGGATTAGACCAACTTTCCCACCGGAAACTTTCTCTATCGCTTATGGTGGGTAAATATTGACAAAAATCAGAAAACTGCTGAAACCAAGGAAATGATACAATCACTTGCGAAACGGGGCAAAAGAAACCTAACTAGTCCAATAGTATGAAATGCATTTATGTTGACGCTAGCTACCTGCAATCTGTGGCTGATAATATAATGATGCTAACATTCGCAAACCCAATTACTACCTTCACCATTATGCGAGTCTGCAGCACATCAAACACTAGCAGGTGTTTAGTTTCAATGATCACACTTCATGACTCATGGGACCAGCACACCAGGGATATCAACATGTCTCTCTCTGTAGTCAATGAACCCTCTCACTAAAGTCACCTGCATCTTCATATTCAGCAGATCAAGATTGCAGTGTATTAAAACATTATAAACATAACTATAGATCCTTCACCAAAGAGATGCCAAATAAGCAACCATAATATTGGAGAAGCAATGGAGCTTCTCACAACTGTACCAGTTTAGTTTCAGACTAGGAAAACAAGAAAACAGAATGAAATAAATCAACTCATATGTCCAATATGAGTATAACCTAAAATTCCAAAAGTAAAAGGTGTTGATTTCATCCTTACCACTGTCTACTTATACCCACAAAAATTTCCAACAATATTATCATGCCATATACATGAACCGTAGCACATATCATTTCTCTCATCTTTCAGTGGTTTTGGAACAACAAACTTTATTTCTACACTCATAAGTCAACTTCACCATGTGTAAAATCAAGACCCCTCTACATGAAATGAATGAAAAAGAATTCAGGAACGAGTGACTTGAGTATATTGATCCGCAGAGGTCGTTGCTAACTAGACATGATTTGCAGCAGGCAAAAGATAAGGGAAAACAGCAAAGTAATATTTTTTACCTGAAAACTCTTAGTGAAGGAGAGGCTTTCCTTGTCAAAGTAAAAATAAATTGAGACTTGTTCCTTCAAAATGGACATGCAACAGGCGCGCAAGTCATCTTCGCCTGCTCCTGCACAATATCAAGTAGCGAAAATAAGTCAGCATGCAAAGCTCTAGTTGTGCATTCCTAAGAAGAAAAGAATGATCTCCATACCCCCTATGTCCATTAGTCCCAGCTCCTGAAATATAGGGATCAAATGGCTTGCTAGCATCCAACCCTGATAATTGATTCCGAATGTTCAATTGCGGATTGTAGACAGGATTTATAAAGCCATGGTGGCTATATATGTTGTAAGTGAACCTGGGATACTGTGATGCAGGTAGGACATATGTATTAGCATCAGGTGCTGTCAACATGGTTGAAGTGGAGCCTATGTGATGAGCATAATATGGGAAAGTTAAATTTCTGTGTTGAGATTCGACTTGAGATAGGTGATGGATTCTAGGATCAGACTGTGACAGGAGAGTTGGAATTCTATTCATATTAGGGTGAGCTGCTTTCTGACACTCACTAGAAGGTTGAGAGGATTTACTGCTTTCATTTTGTTGAAGACTCATCTGTTTTGACAGTGGGGCTGCCCGATGAAGAGGAAAGCCATTATGGCTTTCAGATGTCACATGATTTCCCCCTTCCAACTCTTTACTCCTTCGCATATTGTTTGGTTTAGAAAAGCGGAATTGATTCTGGGACTTCATGCCTGACCATTTAATAGAAAATCAGGATAAAGAAAACTCCATCTAAAAGAACAATACACACAAACAATACCAAATACATCCAAGAACAGGAGTATGACAGATGCTGTAAAAGAAGTAACATGCTGTAAATGACTTTTCGTCCCAATACCTCCATTGGCAGTCATTTTCTTTGATTTTTTCATCGCTCTGACAAGTCTTGCTGCTCTACCTCGTCTGTGCTTCTCAGCTAGAACTATGGATCTTTCAGCTTCATCACTCCAATGCTACAAGTTTGACAAGAAAAAATGCAAGAAAATCATTAATCTTAACAGTACATACCATAACAAACAAAAAGTTTACAAAAAAGAGTTTCATTAATCACAACCTGTCTAAAAGTTTTCATTTTGTAGAGATTGCGACCCTTCACAAGAAGAGGAAATAATGGACACAGCTCCTTTACTCCCCTGCTCCATAACACTTCAACCTTGAAACAGAAAATACATGAGTTAACTGAATCACTGGATTCTCTTTTTATACACTGAAGTGTGCAAAAAAAGTTCTATAAAAGCAAACTATCATTTTTCATTAACCGTCAGTCATGTAACTAACCTATATAAACCTAGGATTTGCTCCAGTCTTACCGTAAAGGTATGTTGTTGTCTAGCGGCACCATAGCTTTCTTTCACAACCCTGCCGGCAACAACTCTCTTCCCAAGAACCCTTCCATGTCTCTTCATCTTATCAAACCTGCACAAAATCAAAATGTTCAATTCACAGCATCAGACTAATTGAGAAGGCGATACAGAACATCACATAAAAAAAATTCAAGGCATACTTCTGATAAACTTTTTGAGTGAAGAGGACGACATCTCCCTTACATACATCACCTGCATCAAATTGTAATCTTAAACAAAAATCCAGTCAAAACAGTTGGTGAACAATTGTACACAAATTTAAAGCAAAACAGAAACACTAACCTGTACAGTTAATCACAAAGGATGATCTGGGATACAATGCCTCACCATTTCCATCTTTCAATCTAACATTAGAATCAGTACATCAACCAATTAACAATGACTAAAATCAATACAGGACGATAATCAATGACTCAAAAACGCCAGAAATGAACACTTCGAAGGTTTAATACCTCTGGTGCTCTTCAATCCTTTGTATACAGATCAATTTGGTTCCTGAAATTCTAAGCCCGTGCTTCCGCAAATAGGCTTTGCATTCTTTAAGACTCAAAGACTCCAAATCCTTCCCTTCTGTTAAGCAAAGCTCGCAATTAGACAATAAACATATCGAAGCTAAATGCATCACACGCACAGCCTAGGGCTTAAGGTGTTCGATTCAGCAGTCAGAAATCTCGAATTCCGATGATCGATTCGTGTAAACAATTCGAATTCTTGCGATTATAAATTGTAATTTTCAGGAAATGAAAATGAGAAAAGAGAGGAACCTTTGAGGAAACGCATGACTTTGTTGCAGAGAGACTCATCATCCTCGTTTGGCTCGTCATCAGAGTCGTCGTCGTGATGATCCTCGTCTGAATAATCGTCGTCGCTGTCGTCTACTGGTTCGTAGTCTTCTTCTTCTTCGTCAGAAGAAGAAGAAGACGAAGAGATACAAATAAAGGCGCGCTTGCCTACTCTGGTTGTCATGTCATCCAGCACCGGTTAACCCATTTCTGGCAGCGGTTTTTATATGGGACTCGGATTCAAAGCGTAGGTTTTTTTTTCTTTTGATCTCACACCCTTTACCTTAAATACGGAAAAATTATAGTATTAACTTTCTTTCAAATTATACAACAGTGAATTAACTTTGTTTCGTTTTAGCGGTCGAAACTTTATTATATAACATATTAATACATAACTAACAAGTTAAATCTAATTTTCGTACATATCATTATAACACCGTTAAAAATTACTATTTTTTTCTTGAGATCTCTTGTTTTTTTTATTATATTCTTTAAAGATTTTAGTTAATGAATACACTTTTTTTTATTTTTATATGAACTTATTTCCTAGTTTACCCTCTAGTTTTATTATATCATCCAGTAGTTTCATTGAAGAGAATAATTCAAATTGGATATGGTCGACTTATCTTAGTCAAATACTGGTAATTTGGTTTTTGGTAATGATGGGTTCAAAACAATTATTATTGTTGTCAATAGATGTGTAGAGGTATTGATCGTGTTTGGGTCAAAATAATATTTCTTGACGAATGATGACTTCTCGAGTCCATTGGACCGATTCTTGCGGTCTACGTTATTATTAATGTGTTTCCTTTCGACTGGGAGTCATGATTGGTAAGGATTCGTGGCTGCTTAAGGAATCCTTTAGAAATCCGAAGAGATTTGATATGTCTTGATCCGCAAAAAAAGAACAAACTCTAGCGTTCACTATATAAAGGGGTCAAATTCTATCAATCGGACACATCTCAACGATTCAATACAACTTTTGCACACTGCAAAACAAGCCTCTCCTGAGCACCTCTATCAGAAAGATTTCTCGAGTCTTTTTGTTCATCAAAGCTCTATCCGTAAGCATTCCCCGCTGCTACCTCACCAAAGCCTCATCCGTGAGCACTACCCGCTTCTATCTCACCAAGCCTCATCCGTGAGCGAACAATCCATCACCGCTTTATAAAGTCATATCTGTAGGCGAATACCCGTAAAAACCATTGTTGGAGTGAGAACTCTAGCAAATATCCATAATTTGTCACAGATCCTTTGGTGAACGCACTGCACTCTTGATTTTTAGCTCTGCTCAACTATACCGGTCTGAGTAGGAACGTCCACTTCACAAGAGGAGTAGAAAAATCATAGTTGCTCTTCAGCTAGGTCTATGAAGAACCTAAGTGCCGGTCTGACCAACACCTGTACAACAGTTGTTTGAAGAGAAGTCAGAAGGCGAACAAGCGTCGAAGATCAAGGTTGTACCTGACCCATAGGTACTGGCACGCTCTCAAACTTGGTTGTTCGAGAAACTCCATTTTCAAGTTGAACATTTGGCACGCCCAGTGGGACATAACGTGTCAGGATTGTAGAAGAAACGATTTCGCGTTTCGGATGATTACCAGTCAACTGGCTGTAGTGAGTTGATCATGGACGACGAGTTGAAGCAGACATTGAAAGCCATCATTGAGAAAATTGATAAAATCAATGCAACCGCGGATCAGATAAATGCTTCCGTAGATCAGCCTAACCAAGAAATTAAAGCAGCCAATGAGAAGACAACAAAGCAGCAAGATGAAGCAAACCATGATGTTTGCAATACTAACCAAAATGTTTTACAATCCCAAGAAGTAGAACCTAAAGCTGACGAAGATATTCTCGCCAAAGAGGTTGAATCGGTTTTTGATCAATCTAGTGGCGAAATCTAGTTACAAATTCTCTAATTAACCTCTTTTCCTCTCTTACTAGCAAGTAACTATTTAGAATTCTTTCTCCCTCATATACCAGCAAGTAGCAATCCACAAAACAGATGTTAAATTGTAATCAAAAAAAATTTTCTTCTAGGGGTCAAATCGGTTAACCTATTTGATTGTTAACACCTTAATTAGAAAAAAAATCATCTTTAAAATAAAGAAAATAAATATGTGGATTTGACACTGATTTGACACCTAAAAGAAAGAAAAAAGATCTCAAAAAAATATCTCAGAAAAAAAAAGAATTAAAATTTGTTTAGTCCTTATGGTTTGAAGTCGACATCTGTTTAGTTCTTATGGTTTTGTTTTAATCTGAATAGTCCTTATATTTTAAAGTTGACATTCAGTTAGTCCTTGTGGTTTTGTTTTAATCTAATACTCCTTAATGTCACAATTTTCATCTTAGTCATTCCATCCAAAAAATACAAACAATATTCCATATGTTTTTTAAAATATCATTTTGGATAAACCATTTGAATGTACCATTTTGGTATCTGACATTTACTTTATTGGTCACTTTGATAACTTAATTAAACATACAAATGACTATATAGATGAAAAATCGTAACTTTAAATACTGTTCAGATTAAAATAAAACTATAAGGACTAAACGGATGTCAACTCTAAAGTATAAGGACTAATTAGACTAAAACAAAACCAGAAGGACTAAACAGATGTCGATTTCAAAGTATAAGGACTATAAAATATTTTATCCAAAAAATATATTAACTTTTAACGGTGTTATAACGACATGTACGAAAATTATGTCTAACTTGTTAGTTTATGTACTAATGTGTTATTTAACAAAGTTTAGACACCTTAATTATGAGTGGAGCAAAATTTGTATACCGTTTGTGCAATTTTCTCATAAATTTAAAGTGAAATCAAATGGTTTTACAATGAGGTTAAACGCATAGTGCATGATTCATGATCAAAAGCAGCCATGACATAAATTTTGCTTGCAAAGCAATAAAATCATACACTTTTGCAAAGCAACTGTTTAGATAGCGAGGAATTCGTACAAGTATATATGATGTATGTATCCCCAGTTATATGTGAATGAAAAATATGAAATGCTTGCATCACAGGCTGAAGGTGCTTGGTGCAAAAATATATATACCAAATTCTATTCCCAAACGATGCGGCAATTGCTACCTCATCCATACTAATTAACCTCCATCTAAAACAAACAAAAAAACAGAAACAATATATCTTGCATCGATCGATCCGGAACAGTAGTAAGATAGATCGATGCTGTAAACGTAAAAGAAGTTGCATGAAGTAGAACTGCATCATTTCCCCCTCCCAATACTTCTTTGGCTGCCAATTTCTTTGATTTTTCATCGCTCTCATAACTCTTGCCGCTCCACCTCGTTTGTGCTTCTCAGGTAGGACTATGGATATTGCAGCTTCATCTCTCCAACGCTACAAGGTGGACGAGAACACATGCAAGAAATCAGTAACCCAACAGAGTTCATATATAGAATACGGCAGCTTAATTCATTACACTCCATGTCTCCAACAAAGTTCATAGGACACGACACAGCTCCGATCTTTTATTAATCCTCTTCTAGCTAGCTTCACATTCCATATAACGCTTCAACCTTGGTGAGAATACAAATACTAAACGATTAACAAATTGGAAATTTTGATCCATCTTTCTTGTATTCCTCGTGAGTCGTACAATTTGATTTAATTCATTAAGTTTTCAATTATGTAGTGAAATAGCTAGTGTTGGTACATTACCTATCGTTTCATATACAACACGATGAATCTTATATCTCCAATCTACTTAAAATAAAGTTTAAATGTTTCTCGTTTCATCTAACTCCATATGTCGTATATTTGGCTGAACAAAAAAAAACAAGCCTACGAGAAAAAATTTTCGTCGTCTAAAATGTATTTTAGCCGATGAAAATTTCTCTTCGTCTACTAAAGATTGTCATCGTCGGGTAAAAGACTTTAGGCGATGAAATTTTTAACTATATGCGATGAAAATTTTTCAGACTTTAGCCGACGAATTTACATTTTTCGTCACCTAAAGTACTTTAGCTGATGAATTTGACATTTTTCGTCGCCTAAAGTATTTTTTCAGTATTTTCACACTTTAGCCGACGACTTAGAGTATTTGTCGGCTAAAGTGATCATGTTTTAGGTCAAAACCTAGACCGGTTGCGTCTCATCATGATGAGAGTTTGTTGCGTTGAAGGTTCGACCAAAATACCACATATAGATGCAGAAATGGGCGTTTCCGTGTGTTAAGTGGTTATAAGATTATGGTTGACCGTCACGATGGAGCGCTTAACGTTGTTGGATCGAGTTGAATTTTTGACCATAAACATATATCGACATAATGATCATATCAGTCAGTTGGATTTTCGTTAGTGAATTTTGATCAACGGAATCACAATATGCCTACTAATGTATATAACTTGTTTATTAAGTTTTAAGTAAATACACAACTTTGAAAACCAACTCTTATAGAACCGAAAACCTCAAAAATATCGTGAAATAAGATGTGACCTGAATGGTGAAACACGGCTATGGTTGAAAAATCACATAATTCGGGTAACGTCTTAGTGTCGATAGTAGCGGTCAACCATATTTACCATAATTGATTCCTATGGGGAGTCATATCTTTGAGGAGTAAATATCCTAAAGTTTTTAGATTGGCGGTTGCATCTCATCATGGTGAGAGTATGTTGTGTTAAAGGTTCGACCAAAATACCTCATGTAGATGCATATATGAGCGTTTTCGTGTGTTAAGTGGTTATACGATTAGGTTGACAGCCCCGATCAAGCCCTTAACATTGTCGGATCGAGTTGAATTTTTTATTATAGACATATTTCAAAATAATGATCATATCAGATGACCAGATTTTCGTTTGTGAATTTTGAGCATTGGAATCACAACATGCCTACTAATGTTGTATAACTTGTAAATGATACTTTAGCTAACAAAATACCACGTGTCTTAGACTATACTTTAGCCGACTACACGTGACATTTCGTCGACTAAGTTCAAAATTTTTAAGCGGCGACATTCCCCCAAAAAAAATTTGAATTTTTTTTCGCTGCATTATGATATCTTTCATCTCTCTCTGGTCCTCTTTATCTCTCTCCCTCGTCTGCTTGCTCCCCCACCACCGCAACACCTCCTCCTCATTCTCCTTGGTTGCGCCTCCTTCTTGCCGACGTCTTCTCCTCCTTCTCCTTGTCGGCGCTTCCTCCTCCTCCAAGCACTTAGCTGGTGGCAACTCCTCCTCGCAGCTCACTCCTCCTCATCCTCTCGGCGACAGTGATGGTGGTGGCGGAAAAAATGAAAAATAAGAAAAAAAAATCGAAAGTAAAAGAAATAAAAAATTAAATTATTTTTTAATTTTAGACGACGAAATTCAAACTTTAACCGACGAGTTGCAAACTTTAGACGACCCCGGCTAAAATTTACTCGGTCAACCATTTTGACGAATATGAGAAGTTTCCGGTGACGAAATATAGTCGCCTAAAATCTAAAAATTCGTCGCCTAAAGTCCAGACTTTAGGCGATGAAATGATTGTTCGTTGGCTAAAGTCCGAACTTTAGGCGCAACTTTTATTTTATCGGCTAAGACTTTAGCCGACGAAATTATGTAACATGCTAACGAAAATTTTTGTCGGCTAAAGTTGTTTTTCTGGTAGTGACATGTACTCGAGTATTTTATTTTAGACTATTTATTGTAGAATTAATCAACTCTTGAGGAACGGAATCTATTTAGATGAGTGACTTTCTTCTGGTATGATCAACCCCTTGTTTTAGTATCTTCCAATACCTAATGATGAAATCAACCGACTTAAAACTACACATCTTACACGCTAGATAAAAACCGACTTAAAACTACACATCTTACACGCTAGATAAAATTACAATGAATGTAAATGGGTTTATGGTGAAGTTAAACGCAGTGTATGAGTCATGATCAAAACCAGTCATGACATAAACTCACTATCATTCAAATAAAATGCATGCATAGGCGCTATCGCATGCAATTTGCAGCAAAGAAATCAAGCAAAGGTATTGAAAGTGCTCTTCTGAGGCCATGTTCAAAATTTGATAACACATCTCAAATGGTTTGCAAAATCAAATTTTTCCATCACCCACCCGCCATTGACAAAATCAAACGTGTACAGTGAAATGTCTTGCATCACTTTTAATCGACTGCATGGCGAGCTTCTAACCTGAGATAACAGAGTGCTTTTCCTTTTCTCAAATAACTACCAGATGGATTTGAGCATGGTCGTAGAATCCCCCAACCGCAAATTACTACGGAAATATGTAACCACAATTATGTATGATAAACAAAGACTCGAGTGATGAAAACCAGTGAGTTGGAATCACAATTACGTTGATACAAGTCTCTGTCAAACTTAGCTGGAATCATAAAGAGAGTAGGGAGAATTGATAAAGGTAACCCCATGTCTAATATGTCAGAAACATGGTCTGTAATCGTCTGGTAAAACAGTTGGAGCGCTATTCTATCTGCAACTAAACACACTATCTAGAACTACAGATTTACAGTGGAAAAAACCACGACTAAGCTTCAACTCTGCTCCTAGTGTACACAAGTTGGAGCTTTTCATCAAATGTTCGTGTTGGATTGCAGCCGTGAAAATCAAGAAAATCAGGTCCAGGAAATTTTCTTATTTAACCACCTCACTCTAACCATTGTATTATTGGTCAAGACACCATTGGCCAATCTATACTTCTTGAACCTCATGAACAGTCATTGAGCTTTTGCAACGACCCGGCTAGACACACCGTGCAACAGTTTCACAAATCCGAGGAAACTCAGCTTCCCATCGGTGTGCCTAATCCAATCATGAAGAACTGCATGAACAGGGACGGATGGGCCAAGACCAAGTTCCTGAGACATACCATGCCATAGATCAGGGTAAATTCATGCATACAGAAAATTTTGACTCAGGTTAGAACTATTATTTATGAATAGTGCATGAGGCAGTGGACATAGGATTCTAGAAGTAAAAGCAATCTAATAGTAGAAGGATTCAAGGAAAGGTGGAAGAATGATGCAGCCACATACAGAAGCCAGTTCCTCAATGACAATAGCCCTGTTGCCTTCCTTATCAAAAAGTTCATATGCACAACGAGCATGTTGCTCCCAACGGTCCAGAGCCTCAAGTTGGTGGACACTTAGTGTGGCTGCACAAAATTCCTCAAAATCCATCCTTCTATACTGCAATGCATTAAGCTGCCGAGAAGAAGTATAATGTTGGAATAAGAATCAAGAACATGGTAATGTAAAAAACTGCCAGGACCATAGTCAGAGCACCTACCGAAGCTAGAAAGTCAGCAATTCGTGCTTCCTTCATTGCATCAGTTGCATTTTTCATCAAGGCCTGAGAATATTAGAACTTTCAAGAGCCTTAGTATTACTAACCACAAATTGCTAAGTCAATATGCTCTGAAGAAAACTGACCGTTTTGATATTTTCTAAGCTTATTGTGCCATTTTTGTTTGGTTCTAAAAGGGCAAACTGCTCCTTCAAATAGTAAAGCTCATCAACAGTCAATGTCTTGGAAAGAGCCTGCAAAATGTCAATGTTGTGAGAGCAAAATAGGCTACTCGAGGAAATAAAATAAATTTGGTAATTCTAATACAAATATGGGGGGTTTGCAATAAGACACATGAAGGGATATAACCATCAACAGTTCTAGAAGCAAAACTATAATTTCAACTGAAACTCGCAACATATACCCACCCTTAAAGCAGTTTTACGGAGAGGTGATGAACGCATATAAACCTTCATGAGCTTAAATATTAGTATGTCCAGAGGAATTTGAACAGTGCTATAATTTTTAAGCCAGGGATGACCTGCAAGAGAAAGCAGTGAGTGACAACTTCTGAAGTTAAACACAAGTTCATGACCTAGCATTTTGAGTGGATAAGGCACTCACTTAAAGCTTGAGCAGCTGTCATTCTTTTCCGTGGGTCTTTATTCAATAGGCGCTTGACAAAATCTCTTGCCTCTGTAGACAGAGTTGGCCAAGGTGGTTCATCAAAACTTGGATCAGCTTTTAGTACTGCCCGAAAAATGCCAGATTCAGTTCGAGCCCAAAATGGACGGCTGCCACACAATAGAATGTATGCAATCACGCCCACACTCCAGACATCAGCTTCTGTACCATAAGCCCTATGTAACACTTCGGGGGCTACATAGTATGCACTACCAACAATGTCATTAAGCCTTTCATCTGCAAAGATTAATCACTCATAAGAAAACACTGACCAAACAACTGTACTAAAAGATCAAGTAGTTGAGATGATTATAAAAAGAAGTATTGACCAACCTGGTTTCACGAAATCTGAAAGGCCAAAGTCTATAGCCTTCAACTGTGAATCTTCATCGTTCGACGAAAACAGAAAATTCTGGTCCAGATATTAAGAACACTTGATAAGTACATAAACGTCAAGAAATGCAAAGCAGCAACAGCAAAATGCTGGGAGTGAAAGATACAACTACGTTACATACATGAACAGAAAAGATAATTTTTGCCAAACTTTTCTCCTAGGTTTAAAAGCTTTTGATCAGGCAAGGCATTAACAGATCAAATATACTACCAATCTGGCTTCTTGCACAACTGCCCCTTATTACTTTTCACATCACATAGTATTCTGTCAAATGGCACAGAGAGAGAGAGAGAGAGTAACAGAACCGGTAGCTTGAAAAGTAATGAAAACTTATCACATGGAGGCACAGATGGCATATTACTTGAAGGGACAAAAGCTATGACTCAGAAAGTAACAACAGTAGATGAAGAATCTAAAGGGAACTTTAGATAGTTTTGCATTGCAGCAGGTTTTGTAGTCACCTAGAGGACAACATATCCTACCTCTGGCTTAAGATCTCGATGGACCACCCCCTGAAGGTGGCAAAATGCAACTACATTCAATATTTGTATCATCACGGTCCTTGCATCCTCCTCCGTATATTTCCCACCCCTGCACAAAAGAAATACTTAATGACTCACTAAGATTGTTTCCCATGACTTCACTACTTTGTATTTCATCAAGAGCAACCAAAACTTAACTAGTGTGATACAAATCTAGAAGGCACGAAGTATACCTTGCAAGAATCCTATCTAAGAGCTCCCCTCCCTCGCAGAGCCTGAAATATGAAAACCAAACCAAGTCAGTTAACACAAAAATAGATAAAATATGGTTTACCCGAAGTCACCAAGTCACACCATCAAACAACGCAAAGCAATCAGTGCTTACTCCATAACTATGTAGACATTATCATGGTCTTCGTATGCATCATAAAATTGCACTAGATTGCTATGCCCAGTCAAAGCTTTCAATATCTTTACTTCCCTTCTCACATCCTCAATGGCAATTGCAGTAGTCATCTGACAATAAAATCATACATATCACAAACTACACGACCATTTCTATATTTCCTAACGATTAAAGTTCCCGAAACACAGAGAACATGTGTCAGCCTAACAGATCCAATTCAAATAATGCATCATAACAATTCATATCAATCATAAACATCCTACTAACTCAAAACAACACGAAAACTAGCCAGTTAAATTTCGCAAACCTTGACTTTGGGGATGACTTTGACAGCAACCTGCAGGCCTTTGAGCTCTCCCTTCTTAAACGTAGCTTTGCAAGTATACCCAAAATGCCCTCGCCCAACCTCTTCTCCCAGCTCATACTTGTTACTCAAATGCTTAGAGAATCCAAAGCTCTTATCAAGCCCAGTCACACCTCCCTCCACCTCACTCCCCTCCGGAATCGCCTCGTTCGGCTTCACCGTCCCATGCCGCCGCGCCAGCAGCGCCCGTATGTGCTTCGCCGGCGACGGCGGCGGAAACGGCCGCTTGAAGAACCGGTTCGGCGTCGACTTCGCGCTGGCATTCGCCGGAGATCTCGACGGAGACTTCTTCGATGAAAAATAGTGCGCCGGACTCGGACTGTAGAACGAAAAAAACGGCGACTTCTTGACGGCGATCACAGTCTCCTCTTCTCCGAGCTTCGCCTCTCCGTTCTGCTCATTTCTAGGGTTTTCCACATCCGCCGAGCTCGGATTCTCCTTCGCCGGATCTTTCCCCAACTGAGAATCCGACTGCGGAGGAGAAGTGGTGGAGGTCGGGAACGCCGGCTTGGAAGTGCAGAGACCCATTTTGGTAATTTCGACTAGTCTATATCCCCAAACAGACCAGGTCCGGCGATTTCAGCTCCGAAATTCCAGCGTCAGAGCATTCAGCTCACAGCTAAGCTCTAATCCAGCTCCGGAAAACTCTCCGAGCCTAAATTCGCGGTGTGGATTCGAATTTCAAATCTCCGAACCCAATTCGATGTTTTTGGGGGTTTCAGAAAAATCTGAGAGAGAAAGAAGAGCTTGCATTGGATAGAGAGAAGGGAGGGGATCCGAAGAAAGCGATAAAAAGGGGAAACGACGATGCGTTTGCTTTATTCTATTCTTCCCCAACTCAAAATATAAAATTAATTTCTTTCTGTAATTAAATTTGCTTGATTGCGGATTAAGCATGGAATTTAACTAACGACTTATTATTATTTTTTTAGACAAATTAGTATTTCATTCAAACCCACAAAAAGTAGTAAATTACAGTATGGAACAAGTTTAGAAAGCAAAATACATACCCAAAAACAACATTAAAAGAAGCCCAAAATTGCTTAACTCAGAATCAAATCTTACATATGACGTAGACAACAGCAACCGCCACCCATCTTCATCGCAGCAGACTGTCACAACATATTAACGAAAAATTATTTTGACTCTCAAAACCAATCCAGTCAAACAGCGACAAACGTGACACGTGGATTATCTGTGTATCGATACTGTTCCAACTTAACCGCCTTGAAGGTGTTGAGTTTTAATAACAAAAGACCTCAGTACAATTAGGAATGATTCACCCACATGTAAGTTATATTTTATTTATCTTGTTTCTGATGTGTGATCTCTCCTCTCCAACACGTCCCCTCACGTGCAAACTGACAAGGTCTGCAAGTGAATCTATGTCACCATCTCCACTCAAACACCAACCCTCACGTGCAACCAGACTCAAGGGTTTAGCACGTGTACAAATGTCTAAACCAATCTGATCACTAACCTGGCTCATCTGGCACTTGGTGACAATCCACACAAACACTAGCTCTCACGTGTAACCAGACTCAAGGGTTTAGAATGTGTACATATGTCACACCAATCGAACCCACCAACCAATGAGACACAATTAGAAAGGGACCTGCTCTGATATCAAGTCAAACAACGTAGCCCGTGGATCATTCGTGTACCGATACTGTCCCAACTTAACCACCTTTAATGTGCTGGGTTTTAATCACAAAAAGCTTCGGTACAATTAGGAATGATTCACCCACATATAAGTTATATTTTTTTATCCTGTTTCTGATGTGGGATCTCTACTCTCCAACACGTCCCCTCACGTGCAAACTGACAAGGTCTGCACGTAAAACTATGTCACCCTCTCCACTCAAACACCAACCCTCACGTGCAACCAGACTCAAGGGTTTAGCACGTGTACAAATGTCTAAACCAATCCGACCACTAACCCGGCCTATCTGACACTTGGTGACAATCCACACAAACACTAACCCTCACGTGCAACTAGACTCAAGGGTTTAGCACGTGTACATATGTCACACAAATCGAACCCACCAACCAATGAGACACAATTAGAGAGGGACCCGCTCTGATACTAAGTCAAGCAGCGACAACCGTGGCCCGTGGATCATCCGTGTACCAATACTGTCCCAACTTAACCACCTTTAAGGTGCTGGGTTTTAATCACAAAAGGCCTCGGTACAATTAGGATGATCCACCCACATATAAGTTATATTTTATTTATCATGTTTCTGATGTGAGATCTCTCATCTCCAACACGTCCTTTCACGTGCAAACTGACAATGTCTGCACGTGAATCTATGTCACCCTCTCTAAGTCAAACAACAACAAGCGTGACCCGTGGATCATCTGTGTACCGATACTGTCCCAACTTAACCACCTTTAAGGTGTTGGGTTTTAACCACAAAATGTCTCGATACAATTAGGAATGATCCACCCACATATAAGTTATATTTTATTTATCCTGTTTCTGATGTGAGATTTCTCCTCCACAACAGATCCAGATCTGAAATAGTCGCTGCAGCAAGCCTAAAAATCAAACAAACCAAGTCGAATCGAACCCACACTGACAAACATAGTCCTTAGATCCACTATGAAACTCTCTGCTATAAAGCCAGCAGAATAAACGCTGCCGGAACCGTCGTAAAGAACCAAGATCAGTAAAAAGGATAGAAGTGTCAATGCTTGCACCAGAGATGCCACTCGATCTCTGTACACATCCATTTCACAACTTCATCACAATGCATTGAACAACAACAGAGAGAGTAAACCTCAAGAAACCCAAGGTTGTGCATCTGAAGAGGAAAGAGAGGAATACCGATGAGACCTACCGAGAGTGATTTTATGGTTTGCAAAGAGAAAGCATGAGTCCAGATTTGGATGAGGGTAGAAGAAAACATGAAATCAAGAAGAAAAATGACAGACTCCACCGCCGTAGAACCGGTTGGAGCTGTCGGAGAGACGGACATGGCCGTCAGAGGAATGGACAGCGTCATCTAGCCAGCGGACAGAGCTGCTAAAAGACGGAGCACACCGATGACTCTCAATGGAGGCTCTAGCCAGAGAAATGTTGGTGTGAGTCATACTTTCCTTTTGTATATGTTCTGTAATATTTTGTAATTACTATTATTATTAGGATTACTATTATTATTAGGATTACTATTATTATTAGGATTATCACTTACCTTAGGAAGATATACTTGCCTACTTTGGCTCGGTTGTAATTTGTATATAATTCCTCCTTTGTTAGGTGAATTAACATCAATCTATATTCAGCCACAATTGTCTCTTGTGTTCATTATATCTGACTTGGTATCAGAGCCGAGATCCATTCGGGACTCGGTTGTTTGTTTTCCGCTGCAAAAATTTGTTTGTTTGGTTGGTTCTTTGGTAGTTGGGATTTGTTTGATCCGTTGAAGTTCTTGTTGTTGTTTGGGGTTTGCTATATTCTTTGGTGTTTTGTAGTGTACGTGAAGGAGCCTTGATCTTGATTATATTGATCAAGGTTCTGTGGAGCCGTGTATTGCCTCAAGAAGGTTGCTGCTTGTTTTTTGAAGTTTGAATATTTGAAGGAAGAAAAAAATGGGGAGAATTGGTATTGCTTTACATGTTTCTGACTTTATAGGTAGTGATACATGGATAATTGATTCTGGAGCATCTGACCATATGACCTATAATCGTAGTTACTTCCTTTTTCTTAACCCACCTACTATTTCCTCTGTTGTTAATGCTAATGGTGATTCTTTTCCAGTTTTAGGCATAGGGTCTGTTCGTCTCACCCCTTCTCTAACACTACATGATGTTCTTTATGTCCCTGACTTGTCTCATCATCTCATATCTGTGCCTCAGCTCAATACTCAATCTCGATGTTCTGTAACCTTTTTTCCTTTGTATGTGATTTTTCAGGACCTCCTCACCAGGGAAATAATCGGCAGGGGTTATCTAAGGGGTCGTCTGTTTCATCTGGATTGCATGTTCGCCGGAATGAAGCCGGAGAAGGCAGTCCAAGCAGCTTTGATTTCGACTGGGGTTACTAATCAAATTGAAGAATTGTGGTTATGGCATCGTAGATTGGGACATCCTTCCTTTGGCGTCATGAAGAAATTGATGCCCTCCTTGTTTTTGGGCGTTGATGCGTCTAAGTTGCATTGTGAGTCTTGTGTCTTAGCTAAAAGTCATCGTGCTAGTTATCCTTTGAGTACTACTAGGAGTTCTGTTCCTTTCGAGCTTATTCATTCTGATGTCTGGGGACCTTCCCGCGAGTCAACTCTTTCTGGCAAACATTGGTTCGTTTTGTTTATTGATGATTATACCCGTCTTACTTGGGTATCTTTGTTAAAACATAAACATGAAGTCTTCTCGGCTTTTCAACAATTTGTTGCTCTTGTTCAAACTCAATTTGGAGCCAATATTAAAGTCTTTCGTTCGGATAATGGGGGGGAGTTCATTAATTCTCAGTTTACTCAATTCTTCCAAACTTGTGGTATTGTTCATCAAACTACTTGCCCTCAAACCCCTGAACAAAATGGAGTGTCAGAAAGAAAGAATCGTCATGTTCTTGATATTGTTCGTTCTCTTTTGTTTAGTGCTCACATGCCCAGGTATCTTTGGGGAGATGCAGTTCTTACTGCCTGTCATCTCATCAACAGACTTCCTTCCTCCGTTCTCAATAATCAAACTCCTTATGATGTCCTTTCCAATCATGTGTCAGTTCCTTCGTTTTCTAATCTTCCTGCTCGTGTCTTTGGGTGTGTGGTATTTGTTCATGTTCCTAAGAATCAACGTTCCAAACTTGATGCAAGGGCGCTCAAATGTGTTTTTGTGGGCTATGGTGTCAATCAGAAGGGCTACAAGTGCTTTCATCCCCCTACACAGAAAGTTTATGTTACCATGGATGTCACCTTCTATGAAGATGCTTGTTATTTTTCTCCTCCCAATCCTTCTCTTCAGGGGGAGAAACATACTTTTTTGGAAGAAAAGTCTTGTGTGATTCAGCCACTTGGGGATGAAAATGTTGTTCGTGTAATCTCTGATCCCACGATCGATCGTCAGGACAACGACGATCGATCGCCCGACGAGGCAGAGGCTTCCAGCAGTGCACCAACGATCGATCGCATTGGTCCTAGCGATCGATCGCCCGAAGAGACAGAAGCTCCCAGTAGCTTACCATCCAGCAGCGCACCAACGAGCGATCGATCGCACGACAAGGCAGAACATGCAATCGATCAAGGCCCTTCACCCATCTCAAATATAGATAACTCTTGCCAGACAATCCCGGAGGAGAGTCCTAATCTTGAGGTTAGTAATGTTTCTTCTAGTTTTGGTAATGGTGATAGTATATGTGTCTTGCCTCCTAGGTCCACTCGTGGTAAACCACCTCGCCAATATGAACCAAGTTTAAATGTCAAGTCCAAATATGCTATAGCTAACTTTGTGTCCACCCATCGGTTGTCTAAATCCCATGCTTCTTTTGTGAATCAAATATCCTCTGTATGTGTTCCCAGTAAAGTGCAGGATGCTCTCAAGGATCCCAAATGGACTCAAGCAATGAATGAGGAGATGGAAGCTTTGGAGAAGAATAATACTTAGGAGTTGGTGCCACCCCCACAGGGAAAGAGAGCTGTTGGGTGTAGATGGGTGTTCACTGTCAAACACAATGCAGATGGTTCGGTGAACAGGTATAAAGCGAGACTTGTTGCAAAAGGATTTACTCAAACTTATGGCGTGGATTATGAGGAAACCTTTGCTCCAGTGGCCAAGATTAATACAGTTCGAGTATTGATGTCTCTAGCAACCAATTTAGATTGGCCTTTGCAACAGTTTGATGTGAAGAATGCCTTTTTACATGGAGAGTTATCTGAAGAAGTTTATATGGATCTACCGCCAGGATATGAAGCAAACGCAGAAGGAAGATTTGTATGTAAGTTGAACAAGTCCTTGTATGGACTTAAGCAATCACCACGAGCTTGGTTTGGAAGGTTCTCTCAAGCTATGCGTCGTTTTGGGTACAAACAAAGCAACTCTGATCATACGTTGTTTCTGAAACGTCGGTCAGGTAAGGTGACTGCCTTGATTATTTATGTTGATGATATGATAATTACTGGTGATGATTCAGAGGAGATTGAAAAACTAAAGGGTCTACTTGCATCCGAATTTGAGATGAAAGACCTTGGTTCACTTAAATATTTCTTGGGAATTGAGGTTGCAAGGGGGAGTTCAGGAATTTTCTTGTGCCAGAGAAAATATGTGCTTGATTTGTTGACAGAAACATGGATGCTAGATTGTAAACCTGCTGATACTCCTATTGAGCAAAATCACAAGTTAGCAGAGTACCCTGACCAAATTCCTACAGAGAGGGCTCGTTATCAGAGGTTAGTTGGCAGGTTAATCTATCTCTCACATACTCGGCCAGATATTGCATATGCAGTGAGTGTTGTGAGTCAATTTATGCATAATCCCAGTGAAACCCATATGGAAGCTGTAATTCGCATTCTGAGGTATTTGAAGTCTGCACCCGGCAAAGGCTTAATGTTTTCAAAGAATAAACATCTGGATATTAGTGGTTATACAGATGCAGATTGGGCAGGTTGCATTACAGATAGAAAGTCTACTTCTGGTTATTTCACTTTTGTGGGCGGTAATCTTGTTACTTGGAGGAGTAAGAAGCAAAAAGTTGTGGCTCGATCGAGTGCTGAAGCAGAGTATAGAGGTATGGCCCATGGAGTTTGTGAATTACTTTGGTTGAGAAATGTACTAAGTGATTTGGGATTTAAACCAAAGAAATCCATGGATTTATATTGTGATAATAAGGCAGCTGTTGATATTGCTCATAATCTAGTACAACATGATAGAACCAAGCATGTTGAGGTTGATAGACATTTCATCAAGGAGAAGCTTGATTCTAAGCTTATTTCCTTTCCTTTTGTTCGCTCTGAAGAACAGTTAGCTGATGTTTTGACTAAAGCAGTTTCGAGTAAGGCTTTTTATGACTCACTTGATAAGTTGGGCATTCGTGATTTGTATGCGCCAACTTAAGGGGGAGTGTTGGTGTGAGTCATACTTTCCTTTTGTATATGTTCTGTAATATTTTGTAATTACTATTATTATTAGGATTACTATTATTATTAGGATTACTATTATTATTAGGATTATCACTTACCTTAGGAAGATATACTTGCCTACTTTGGCTCGGTTGTAATTTGTATATAATTCCTCCTTTGTTAGGTGAATTAACATCAATCTATATTCAGCCACAATTGTCTCTTGTGTTCATTATATCTGACTAGAAAGTCTTCTCTACTTTCCCTAAAAAACTTTTTAACTAACGAATTATTTAACTGACTGCATCGTTTTTTAGAGGAAAACTGACTGCATCTTAAGTGATCGAGTTAGTAAGAATTTTGGTGTCGAGCTCACTTAACTTTTGGGTCTCGTTTTGTTTGCGGAAATTAACTATTAAAAAATAAAAGTTTTTTCTTTTCTGTGTTTGGAATGCTGACGAAAATGAAATAATTTCTAGAGGGTTAGACAAATGCTTTATAACCATTTTTGCTTCTCATTTTCTTACATTTTTTACTCGTTACATATTATTTTATTATTCTAATTGACAACTTTCTAAATAATTTTTCTTATGATCCCGAACATCGGAACGATAGTCAATTTCCTTCTCTTTTCCTTCATGTGGGAAGGACAAAAAACATACTTTCTTTTATGTGAACCAAACGAGGCATTTGTGTCAAGGCTTACTCGACCTTATATGTATATATGTCGAGTATTTACAGTCGAGTTCTAATCCTCCTGGATCCGATGTGTGTTAAAAAAATCATGATCTAAATTTGCTGCTCGATCTTGAATTTAATCTCTTGCTGCATATTAGTCTGTGCTGTATAAAACTTTTTATGATTTTAGCAAAATAAATAATAAAACATGATATTTAACTCAAAATTTTTGTTGGCTTATGGGAGTGGGTCCGAGCGGTCCAGCCTGGACATTGATTAACCCACGTGTCAGGCACCAAAGTCGGTCGTTTTGATTAATGGATTTAAGTAATTCACTAATTACATGATTGACCAATTAATGACGAGATTAGGATGGATATATTAATTTCTTCTTAATTTCTTCTTTTCGGCTTGTAAGAAACAAAAATGGAATATGGAGGTTTTAGTTGGGATGAAGTCAAAACAACGCCGTTTGGAGGGGTTTCTTTTTGGACATGATCATATCTTTGCCAAAAATATTCGGGTTGGTTTTTCTTTCAATAATGGGGAAAATGTTCGAATAAGATAAGTGAAAGTTTGTCTTTAAGGAGAAAAAAATGGGCAATTTGTCTTGTAATAGAAACGGAAAGGGGTATTTGAAAAAAGGAAAGGGGTAGTCATAGACGTATGAAGTGTGTGTGAACATGTAGAGACTTTGTCAGTGTACCTACGTAGAGTATGAGTGGTATTTTGTAATGAAAATTTTTATATGCATAATTTGTATATATATTGTGTAATTTTAATTATTTATAATAATTTATATTTTTAATTCGTTATGTATTAATAACATATCTTATAATCTTAAGTGTTCGTATATATCGTCTACATACACATCTGTGTATACAAGATATTCTCATTTTGCAATATGTATTACTTGATCAAAGCCAGCCTCTATCATTACAAACTTACTCACCAAGGAAAGTATATGCTAAGACTTTCGGAGCCGTCCTATATAATTCACAAGAAATCGATGAATGAGCTGTAAGCTTCATTTTTGCTTCGTCTCTAAACAATTGACAAATCTTAATACTTTTTATCTTTAACAAACCGAGCTAGATTCGGTCAACTACTCTCAGACTAGTTAAATTAGATCAATGGCCACAGGTAAAAAAATAAAAATAAGGCAAATGAAACATTATATGATAAGGACGAGTGTAATTAACTTGCTCGTCCTACAGAGTTCATGAGTTAAAATGGTCGAGTTGTCGATCGTTCTTGTTTTGGTGGGTATACATTGCACGTTCGTGCTAGAAATGATCATTACAATTGAGATATGCTTATTCTCTAGAATGAAGATGAGTGAAAATAGTCAAAATAGTACCGAAAGATTCATCATATTGTTTTGGTTTGCGGGTGAAATTGCACGCATTGTATCGTATGTGGCGCGTTATGATCGTTGAGTTGAGTTTTAAAAATTCTCGTCCAGAATCTAGACGATATTTCACCGTTAGTGTTTAAAGAGCTAGAAAATATATTAATATCTGATTAATCGTCTGCTTAACACGCATAGACACTAATCATCGACTGTCAGCCCAACTAATGTCTAACATTTTTAAGAACATTAATCTCAATATCGATCTTCTTAATTATGTGTATAGTGTAAACCAAATCTTACAATGGTCATTTCATACGAGTGGTTTATTAATTTCATTTAGCACTCTTCCTTCAAGTTTCAATCAACCATCTTTGATTACGATAAATTACGAGCACAGATGAATTGCAATTGTCATGCACCCTCCAAAGTCCAAAACATTGAAAATAGAACCTGCAAGGGCATTCAAGAAGTCAAGAACACAGAGGCCGGGTTGCCCACTGAAAACCCTAAACTTCATTCCAGGTCAGAAAAAACGTGAATTGAAGTAAACACGAATTGATCGTGTATCTTCCTGAGCACCAAACACTAAGGTCATCATTAAGTCCCCCACTGATCCATATATTAAACATGTTCATTCCAAAGTGATGCATATCATTGGTCCTTACATTTTGTTCTTAATACGATTCGCATTGCTTTTTCCCGCACACACTAAAGTTGAAATTTTTAGCATTGCCCACTAACTTAATCACGGCCGGTCTTGTGTTACATGAGGTCATGTTTGAACTTTTAAATGAGTTTTTTTCTTCTAAATGTGGCTTTATTTTTAGATTTTTGATTCTGAATGTATAAGAAGAAAAATACTAAAAATAAGGAGGAAAAAAGTGAAAACGCAAGAAAAAATAATAACAAAAGTATGATATAGTCTCTTATAAAATCGCAAAAAGATTAACACTGAAAATAAAGAAGGAAAAAGAAAGATGGTGAAAAATGTAAGAAAAAGTATGAAAATGTAGGGAAAACAAAAGTAGGAAGGAGTTGTAAAAACACAAAGAAGAAAAATGCAAAAAGAGGGACAAAAAGGGGAGGAAAACACAGAAAAAAGGGTTGGAATACAGAAGAAAAAACAGGAAAAAAAGGATGAAAAACAATGAAAGAAAAGAGAGAATAAAAATACTAAAAATGAGACTTTAGGGTCTCAAACTTGGGTAATTAGGTACAAGATAAACTGAGTTACATGAGTTTTGATTAACTTGTAGTTTTTCATATATTTATAATATGTCTAACTGTTAATTTTTTTAAGAACTTGAAGGTCATGTGCGACCACATGCATCGCACGGCGTTAAGGCCGCCCCTTACTTGATTCAAAGACAAATAATACATTCGGTCAATACCCAAAAATAGATAACAAATATGTCATATATGTAAAGAGATAAGATGTTATAAACTTAATAAACTATTGTTCTTCCGTGTTTTTTTAAGTTCTTATGCTAAACATTGATGGAACGTAATTATAAGAATGAAGATCATGATGAACTAGTCTAGTCTCAATCCACCAGCTTCTTCTTACATCATGATTGGCGCCAAATTGAAGGTGGCATGCATTGTGATATGTGACTCATGTATCAAACTTGTCATATACATTACCACATGCAAAACTAACTGGGATTTGCCTCAAGATATGATGATGGATTTGGTTGAATAAACCATTAAACTAAATAACTTGGTCGATCGACCTAGCTCATTTGATAACGTTCATGTTAAACTATTGTATAGTTGACTATCAAAAGGGAAATATATGAGGAATCATTATTACCGGTATATATTAGTAATCGGGAATAGTTGCATGTTTGTTTTCCAAGTCAAAAGGGGGATAGATCATTCATATAGATCATCCTTGAGCACAAGCCAAAAGGACCTCTCAATTGGAAAGTGCAAAGAGAAACAAAAACACAAAGGAAACCTGAAGATCCCAACTGCAGATTATAGTTTTCTCCACGTTCCGATAGCTCCATAACTCATTTCATAATTCTGTGACGCGCATGCTTACCTTATCATGAGATTGCAGGAAATTATAAGAAAAGTGAGGATGTTTATCATAGCCATTGAATCATTCTTCATCCATTTTCTTTTTCTGTGAGGTCAATATGTTCATGATGCTGTCTTAGTTCGTTCTAAATCTCTAGATTTTGTATACTTATGGTCAAAACCAGACTACATACTTATAAGTTTGAGGTCTATCTACGTTACGTCTCTTCAACCTTCTATCTACTAGTTTTTGTTTTTTGTTTGTTTTGAAGGGAAAGAACGGATGCCCTTACGTCATAACATTTTATCTACTTGTCCTTGTTTAAAGAATCGCAAATCTTAAAATGCTTCATTTTCAATTCTATATGATGTCAGTTTATTCATGAATCATGAAGAAGTTTGTATTAGGTGAAGATTTCATCTTATTTTAACAAGAAACGTTTAAATGATATATATACAATACAAATCCTAGTATGTTAGGGTTTACAGCTATACACAAATCATTAACTTTTAAAAATTACACAAAAACTCCCTACCTCAAATAGGAAAACATTATTTACCATGATCATTATTAGAACGCTGAGAATCATTTACCATGATCATTATTAGAACGCTAAGAATTTTCATCTCAGAACACAACTGCAATCCAGTTTGGAAAGTAATCCAACTGCCATGAAGTTTAACCGATGCTGGGAACGATAGACTGCACCTTTCATCTCAGAGCACTACTTTCCAGTTTGGGAAACATACAGCTGCCATGAAGTTTCCTATCCGATGCTGGGATCAATCGATAGACCGCACCTGTTTTGTGATATACAACCTTAGTCATATCTGATGCTTGAACTTCTACCAGTCGAAGCAAGGTGGTCCAGATGGTTAGTAAGTCAGCACTTGTGCAACTTAATTTTGGGATGCAGGTAGGTCAAGCAGATCACAACTAAATAGGAAGTAGTTGTGAAGGCAAGTTTTAAATGAAGATGCAATTGGTAGATCATTATCAGACTAAAAGATCATTCACAAATTCAGGCTCTCCTCAACCAAGCAAATTGTATTTGAGGAAATGTATAACTCCATAGGGCAAAGCCATAAACATATAAATAAAATTCATCGTATGGCTTTAACCAATTCATCATATGACTTTAACCAATTCATCATATGACTAGCGATAATGTTACTCAATAGTGTAAATTCCATTATTTTATTGATTAGTACAAATTGCAAGAAAGCACAAACTAACCAGAAATTCCATCCCCACCGAAACCTGATTCCAGATAATCTGTTTCCTTCAGATGACTAACATCACCCCACGATTGTATGGTCCATTTGTCCTCATCATACAAGTGAAATGTGTTGATCGATGTATTGGTCACTTTCCCTATGGACCTGCCATTTGGGCAAGCCCGCTTGTACAGTGACCTGATGACACCCCCATGAGTAACCACAACTACTCGCTCTCCTGCATTTA
Source organism: Comarum palustre (assembly GCA_951800085.1). Lineage (NCBI taxonomy): Eukaryota > Viridiplantae > Streptophyta > Magnoliopsida > Rosales > Rosaceae > Comarum > Comarum palustre. The sequence continues at coordinate 8,303,703 of OX637588.1, read as the reverse complement.
ACATTCAGAATGGAAATTATTTGACTTTTGATCCTAAACATAAGTTGCTATTGTGCTAAATTAGACTTAGAGAGCCAAGCATAATTGAGGGAATAGTTTAGAGATTGCATCACAATAGCAAACTAAAAAAATGTTAAATTTGACAACATAGTTGAACTGCAGTTTTCTGAAGTGCCCATCTGAATCTCAACTATTGAAAATATTATGGGGTCATTCAGTTCACAAACTAACAAACACTTGACTAAACAAGGATTCTGCAAACTGCAAACTTTCACTATAAAGAATCTAAGCCAGAGACTCCAAACGGAGCATACCTTTGTGCTTACCACCAATTCTATCCAATGCAGCTGTGCAACGGTCATAAAGTTGATCAAGACTTTCTCCGCCACCCTGTGTAATGTAGTGGAATAGTGAATTCTAACACTTCTATTATAATCTCTGCTGTTATTCACCCTTTTAACATATATCACATGCTATGGAACTATAGTCCCTTGCAGCAAAAACAGCAGGGCTGATATGACATCTCAACCCAGTTCATAAAATTTTCACGATGGAGTACTAGTTATGTGACTTTTACCAACAGACTTGAACTTCCGATTATGAGCTTGAGCCCCAAATATCAAAGTACAGACAGATTGCTTACTGGAATATCTTGACATGTACGGTGAGAATTAAAGGCCTGGTAGGCCTCGGGACTAAGTTTGGCCGCTTCTCTGAATACAAGGCCTTGAAGATCACCCAAGTGTCTTTCACGTAAATCGGTATCCTTCTCAACCTGATATTTGATCTAACACTTTTCTTACAAGTTACGTGATAGAATAAAGGCTCTTACCTAATTTACGGAATTAAATGCAACATGGCTACTTCAAAACAAGTTACTAACATTTAGCCCACCGCACCTGGCTGCAATTATTTGAGCAGTCTCATAAGCTCGTTTCAAGTCAGATGAGTATACAAGAGAGATTTTAGAATCCTTGGATAATTTATTGGCCACCTTCAGAAAGTAAGACACAAATTTTCAGACATCAATAGGCAAAGGGTAGGACTTAAATCCTTTGTGTTCCTCAAATAGATAGAATTAAGTAACTTACTGCAGCTGCTTGCTGCCTCCCAGCATCATTCAATTCAACATCCAGATGCCCCTGTTCAATTCAACTCACTTTTAGTTTCCTTCCGCTGAAACGAAAAGTGAAATGCACATATGAACCCTGAACTTGTACTCATTTCTTACTCCGGTTCACAAATTTCAACCGGCCTTGCACTTTAACTTCATTCAAGTTAAAGCTGATCCTCTAATATCTTATCCTTTAGAAAAGAGCAAGTTTCATGCACCTCGCACTGATTATGGCTAATTTCCTACTCCACAACTATGCACCTTAAACTTAAACTAAGATCCTGATGTCGCTTAAAATTAAATTAAAGAAATAAAACAAAAGTGAGAGAGAGCAAACCTGGATTCTACGATCAGCATTCCAGGCCGTTTCGCCGTGACGCACTACCAAGATCTCTGCATAATCTGCACCGCTGCATTTATCATTCACCACCCAAAAAAAAGAAAAAATTGAATTCAGAGCACGAATTGTGGAATCAACTCAACAGCAGTCTTGAACTCGATACCAAGAATTGAGATTTATTGAAGAGAGTGGTTCAGAGATCAGACCTGGCATTGGAGTTTGAATCGGCCAATATGGCTTTGACGTTGGTGTTGAAGGGTGGTGGTGTTGAATTGAATCTTCGGCTAACGAATTGAAGAGTGTTGTAGTTTGTTACATGCGGATGAGAGGACATGTAGACTTGGGCTGGCCCAAATCCGAACGACAACGACATGAAACAAGCTCAAGTTTCAGATCTGGACTGGAGATTCAATACTACTGTCTTGTAAAATCCAACACGAGGAGGTGTATTTAGCTAGTGTGTTTTCCTTGTTTTAAGAAAATAAGAAGCTTTAAATCACACAACATTCTTAACGTCCATGCCATTTGCTTCATGCCCTAACGTCTCTAATGATTATGTGTACTTTGATGGGTTCTTTCTCATGCATTTAAATTATTTTAAATAGACGGTTAAATTACATTTATAATACTATTTATTTTTTAAAATAAAAACAAAATATAATTATCAAAAGTTGAGATTTTTTAATAAATATTTGGTTCATGATGCATACATGAATTTTTGGTTTTCTCCTTGTATGCTATATCATTCATTAGTAATTTCATTTGTTGGAACATGCTTGTATTATGATTGTGAAACAAAAACTTGGATTTATGTTTCTATCATAATGAAATAGTGATATCATCGGTTCTATCAAGTTTGATATAAGTTCAGGGAATGTATGTTATACCCGCCTATATAACATACAGACCGGTTTTTAGAGAGGAATGCAGGGGGTCCAGCAAGGGGAGGTTGGAATTGTGACTGGAATTAGCAGGCATCTGGTTTCATTCCACGTCAAAGGCTTTCAACAAGGATTCGAATTACAAACAGTTTACTAGCATTTTTGTTTCTTTTTCTTTTTAAGAAGGTGAACATATTTGTCTAAAGTTACAAAGCATGCTATATCGCCCTTTCGGTAAGGTGGATGTAAATTTGCCTATAAGCCTCCTACCTAAAACAACAATTACATTCATGAACAAAAATGGGTGGGGTCATCATCAACCATAAACATATTTAAAAACGTTCATTACATTCTTACAAACAGTTGACTAGGTTATAACCAAGTCCGGACATGATCTATGTCTAAGGAATTCGGGGACTCAGGACCTAACAATCTAAAGGGTCTATGTAGCAATTAAAAGAAAAAAATGATCTAATTAAGCTGATTATAATTACATGCTCCTAATTATATATACATATATAATAAAATGTGAGTCAAAGAAGAAAGAAAATAGTGTTAATAGACCATACTATTTAGTTTAGTTCATTATTAGAGCTTAAGAAAAATCTTAATTATAATCAAAACATTTTAGATATGTTGTTTATAGTTAAGTTTTGAGTTTAAAGTTTTATTTCCTTATAAATAGAAAATAAAAATCTAAATGGAAATTATGATTTGAGGACCCATCTTTGAGAGTTCGACTGAGGCCTGAAAATCTCAGGTCCGGAGCTGCTTATAACCAGACAAGATCTAGAAAAATGAGGAATTACATGTGTGATCGAGGATTAGTTCTTAATCAACAAGGAAAATCGATCGATGTTTATCCTTTAGACCTTATTGCAAACTTTAAAACGTGAAACGTTTGCACCTATGAATTTTCAACAAAGATATAAAAAAAAGACAAAATCATGTACAAAAGACAACATTTTAAATGTACATATTGAATTGATATCAAACAAAGAATGAGCATATATTGAATAAGTGTGAAAACATTTGATGCATGCATTCTCGATATTTCTCTTGTCCAAACGTATTTAACATATAATGTCATACAAACCTATATAATATATATTATTTTTTCAAAAACAATTAGAGTGGTCAAAATATGTTTCAGTACGTTAAAAAAGACTAGACCATAATTGTGACATATACGGAGGATCATCTCTCTTCGTCTTACCAATAAAAACCAAAACAGTATACAATCATGACGGTATGTCGTAGATTTTTCTTAAATTGGTGGTTCTCCGATCTGCTCAAGTTTATATCAAAGAACACCGTCATTCACACTTCACAGCATCACAGGAGTTAACTAATCTGGTATAAGAATGTTTGGTAAATAGAAACTTAGATTATGATTTTCCGATCTACTGCTGCTGGCAATCCAGTATCATATATAGAGATTAACATGCATCGAGTTAGATTAATTAAGAATGTATGAACCGATTGTCTTCATTAAATGGTTAATTAAGGGATTAACTAAGTAATTTGATATATGTACCCTAAGTATTCATTAACATTTAGTAATGGTTGTGGGTATGGATTAAGCAGCCGGCCAGCTAGCTTTTCTGGAAAAGAGACGCCTAGCTTACTCCTTTTCGTTGGTTTCTTGGAAGCTTATATATGAGCTAGCTACAATACAAAGTAGGGCGGCATATTTGGTTCGGATTCAAGTCGATCCAATCCAATCTGAATAAGACGGATCGGATTGGATCGTGATTATGAAAAAAATAGTTTTGGATGGATCCGATCCGTTTAACAAAGTAACGGATCAGATCGGATCTTAAAAAAAATAATGTAAAAATCCGAATAACCGTAGAATCACATCTATTTTAGATCGTTGGATTCTTAGTTTAAAGAAAAGTACAAAAGACAACACTTAGAGGCTGCAACCCCGTAAAGTCTTAAACAGACTCTCGCCTCTCTTTCTCTCGACTATCCTCTAGTCCTTCTCCACTTACAAATCAATCGAAATCGTCAATCCCACATATCAATCAAAATCATCAATCCCATAAATCAATCAGATACTCGTTGTCAAGTCACACAACCCTCGTCAGATTCGTTCTTCTCCTATCTCCAATCTCCAAGAGATAAGTTTAGCAAGACTTTGGTCCTGATTAAATTCGTATGCTATGGATTTAGTTTATTCGTATGCTATGAATTTATGTTTTTTGGATCTTCATGTTTTCAAGTTTAATTCGTATTCTAGATGGTTCTTGATTAACTAGCTAGTCAGAGAGTTTTGTTCTTTGTTTTACATTCTTAGTAAATTTTGTTTTTAACTTTTATAGTTTATACATCCATTTTGTGAAATCTGCCTCTCACATATCTATCCATGTAATTATAGAAGTAGATATAAAAGTAGTATATGTTTTATGTATATATGTGTTGGAAGAAGCTGATAGTTAGAGACACTTTTGTAGATCTTAGAATCATGTTTGGATTAATGGTGGTCTAATTTTTATCTTCTTGATATGTGATTTATATGTATTAATGCTTGATTTTATAATATACTGGTTAGTGATATGCTTAATCATTTTGTGGGACTTTATTTCGATTATGATCATCTTCATCATTCACCATCAGCTAAGCACATAGGCTTTGTCATTTTGCAGGAGGTAGGTTGTTAACATTTCATTCTTTATCCGTGGAGGTGGCTGCCTCACAAGATGAGGAATAATGAGTACTGAAGCGTCATGAAACTTGTTTTAAGCTTTAGGTATTTTTGGTTTTCTTGCTAGTTAATTTCACAGACTTGAATTTATTATTGTGGACTTGTAGTGAATGTTTTAATTCGCATTAGAACTCCATTTATTCCTTGACGTTTGAACATTCCCATATGTTGCTTTGAAAAGTTAGAAACTTGGAAACATGACTCTGTTTTTCATGTAAAAATGTCTCATTCCAAGTTCCAGGCTTTACGGATCCAAACAAAAAATCGAGATCCGATCCGATTTTTTTGAATCTAAATCTGTTTGGATCACGTATTTGAAAATGTAAATCCGATATGAAATAATTAAACGGATCGGATCACGGACCCTATTGTTTAAAAAGGGACTCGATCGATCCGAATGCAGCCCTAATAGAGAGAGTATAAACTAGGGCTGCCATTTGGTTTGGTAAATACCAAACCGACCGAATATTTTCAATTTAATAAACCGAAATTTGGTAATCGAAATAATCGAAACCGAAAAATACTGAAAAAGTTGGTTTGGTTTTTGGTAAATACCGAATTTACCGAAATATTAGTTATTTAAACACTTATATTTGCAAATAAGGTTAACCACTTTGATCTGAGCATACACGTTACCCAAAATATGTAATTTTTTTTACCTTAGCCGTATTTCACTATACTGATCATATCTTATTTCACATGAGTATCAAAAATTTTGCTTCCTCCATACAATTGGTTCACAAAGATCTACACTTGTAAATAACCTACTAAACAAGTTATACCACATTAGTAGACATGTTATGGTTTCTAACACTGAAATTTATAAAATCAAAAATTGTCCGTTCGATTTGGTCAGAATACTTAAATACGACTATGGAACAAATTTCACATATTTTCGACAATGTTTAGAACTTGATCAATGCGCTCAACCTTAATATGATATCACTTATTACACAAAACGTTAATATTTAGCACTTTATGTCTTATTTTGATCGATACTTCCGCTCATAGCATCTCGTATGAATGAGAAGTAATGCTTCGGTGTAAAAATATTGGAAAATTTACATCCAATGATATGCCTCCCCATGAGGAATAATAAGAATAAATAATGTTGACTGATTTGATCAAGACCCAAACGTTACAGACAATATGTGATTTTTTATCATAATTATTTTTCACCATATTGATCATATCCTATTTAATAATATTTTAAAAATTTTTACATACTCTATACAGTTGGTTCACAACGATGTACACTTGTATATAATTAACCTACTAAACAAGTTACACCATATTAGTAGGCACGTTATTGTGTCAATGACTATATTTTCAAAAAATTTGCTTCCTCTATTGTTTCGTTATATTCAGAAAATATATTTGTTGTAAAGTTTGGTAATACCGAAAACTGAAATACCGAATTTGATAAGATTTATCTCATACTGAAAAAGTTGGTTTGTTTTTTGTAGCCCTATTTCATTATCGAAAGTTTTGATTTTAAAGTTGGTAACACCGATAGACGTAACCAACGTGAGGCGAGGATGGTCAATTGACCCTGCTGACTTTTACAAACTCGGATGGGATTGGTCTGCACTGATTGTCTTAGACCATATTTGACCCTTCTTCTGACATGAAGTTAACAAAAGTTAGTTTTAATAATACTTAGAATTTGGACAGCACTCCTTGTTATAACTATCGACAAACACCTTAGGCCCAAAAAACCATCTTACCCATAAATTCTTTATTTTTTAATTAAATTGCTAACCAATGAAGGTTGATTTTTGACGTCTCCCAACCTCTATGTCCTATTGATATTTGAATACACACACAAATATATATATATATATATATATATATATATATTTCTTAATTGGACAATGATTATTTTCTCCATCTTAGAATTTTTTCTATATATTTAGGTTCACACTTGATTATTCTCATAGCAAAAAAAATTGTCATATTTTTTTTGAAAACTTAAAATCGTGAAAGTTTTATTTGCAAGGTATAATGATCAGTTGAATCCAATAAAAGCTCTTCAAAAAAATATACATGATACTTCAACATATAGGTTTCCAGCAACAATATAATACTTCAATATATAAGTTTTCGTCTTTCTGACAACAATTTTATAATAATTTGTATAAGATAAAAAAAATTGTTGAAAGCTTGTGTTGTTGTACTTTAGAAGAAAAAAAATTGTCTTTGCTAAAAATTGACCGCAAAGTTTACTTTATTGGTATATGAATTTTGATCCTCCTAAATTAAAAATCTGACTACGCTATTGGTAACACCCATTACCGATTCAAACCAAACATATCACATTATTGACACGTTAAATTCATCGATCATGAGGTTGACGACTATAGCTAGTATTACTCAAGTTTAATAAACCTTACCTATCTACGTACCCAGGATTAAACTAAGACCTGCATAGGATAGAAGACTTGACCAGTTGACCCAATCTTTGGAGTTGAAAGGTGTGACTGGGTTAGCCGTCTCGGACCTAATATTATGGGTAACCGTAAGCAGCAGCCAGCCACGTCAATAAGATATAGATTTTTGCTTGCTATATATATCATAATGGTTTTGGAGTATGCTTTATAATTCATTCACCATCGTACTGCTTTCACAATCACGTAAATCATTTATCCAAGTCGTATAGTTTCTCTTGAATTAGTCTATTGAAATTCAAGCTAGAAAGCTAGGTATCTTTTGAAAATGTCGAGTGGGGGTTTGGCAAAGAGAAAGATGGTGACGGTGCTAAGCATCGACGGAGGTGGCATCAGAGGCATCATCCCCGGCACCATCCTCGGATTTCTTGAATCCAAGCTTCAGGTACTTGCATAATTATCTTACAAATATATACTCCATACAAAACACAACTTGATTTCCTAGTTTAGTTAATTAGTGTCTTTGTTTATCAACTCGACGTAGGATTTGGATGGCCCTAGTGCACGACTTGCGGATTATTTTGACATAATCACCGGAACTAGCACCGGAGGTTTGGTCACCACCATGCTTACAGCTCCCAACAAGGACAATCGACCCATGTACGAAGCAAAAGACATCAACAACTTCTACTTGGAACAATCACCTAAGATTTTCCCTCAAAAGAGGTCAGCTGTTTTTGAGTTATAAATGTCCTACAAACGCGCATATTATTTACACAAGAACTATTTGGATGGCGCACACATAATTTGATTCTCATTAATTTATCTACATTGATATGCAGCCGGAATAACTTCTTGACGTCGATTCAAAGTCTGGTTGGTGCTGTGTCGGGACCAAAATATGATGGGAAGTACCTGCACAGTTTGACGTCCGGGCTGCTTGGCGACCTCACTATGAAACAAACACTAACCAATGTGATCATTCCAACGTTTGATGTCAAACATCTTCAGCCTGTGATTTTCTCCACCATTGATGTAAGGAAACCCTTAAGTCACTAATGCTCCTACTCTTCATTTCTTCAATCTTCACTTTGGACTAATTTCTCTAGTACAGGCAAAAGAAAGTTCTTTGAAAAATGCAAAGCTTTCGGATATCTGCATCAGTACCTCTGCAGCTCCAACATTTTTCCCTGCGCACTACTTTGAGGTTACTGACAATCAGGGAACAACTCGTACTTTTGATCTTATTGATGGTGGAGTTGCTGCAAACAATCCTGTAAGTAATCTACCTTGCGAAAGCATTACTACTTCCTTGAAGAAATGATCCATGCTGCTAAATTAATTATCACTGTTAATAATTACCATGCTAAGACTAGTAATATATACATGCACAAGGTTAGAAAACTCGTCAGACGCTACAGATGGTAACTTAGCATGCCATATATGATATTATTGATATACCCAATACCCTATGTATCTAATCTGTATATCTTAACTTTAATAAAAAAAACCTGTATATCTTAACTAACTGTGTGTAATATCGATCTACAGACAATGATAGCCATAAGCCACGTAAACAGAGAGATGTTGAAGCAGGATTCAGAACCACTGGATGCAACAAGGTTGCGAGTGCTCTCATTGGGCACCGGCTCCGCCAAGTCAGAAGGGAAGTACACCGCGGCCGAGGCCTCAAAATGGGGTTTGATCAATTGGTTGTTTAACAACGGGAGCACACCTTTGGTTGACATGTTTGGCGATGCAAGTGCAGATATGGTTGACATTCATGTCTCCACTCTTTTCCAGTCCCTCAATTGCAATGATAACTACTTACGCATTCAGGTGAACATACACATGCAGCGCATGCATGCATGTTTGTAATGCTTAATTTTGCACGAAGTGCTTTCAGCAAAGGCACTTACCATAATTTAAGTAGTGTCTTGCATCAGGCTAATATTATAGTTTCATGATGTTGGTGAAAATTATAGGATGATAATCTGGTTGGTGAGGAGGCATCAGTGGACATTTCAACGGAGAAGAATCTGAAGAGGCTTGTGGAGATCGGAAATGCGCTGTTGAAGAAGCCATTGTCGAGGGTAAATCTCGATACTGGTAGGTACGAGAAAGCTGAGGGAGAAGGTACCTATGAAGAAGCACTGGTCGAGTTTGCCAAACGGCTCGCAGAGGGAAGGAAGCTCAGGCAAAAGAATTGAGAGTCGACAGTCCCATGTAATAATAAAGATGATGTTCTGGCTATTGTACCAGAATATATATTACAGTTCGAATTCCTCGTGGATTCATATTTTTTCTATTTTAAAATGGAAGTATTAATCTTCTAAATTAATAAGAATTATATCCAATCGATCTGTTAGTTGACTTTATTATTTCATCCTTGAAACAAATTATCTCCAAATTGTTAATGAAAATTTGAAATATGAAAGAAAAGCACCCTCTCGTTCAAAACCTAATATTCTGTTATTTCAAAACCTAACAGAATATTCTAAAAATTGTCCCTCTCGTTCTCTCTATAGAGGCTGAGTTAGGGTTTTGTTTTGCCCCTTCCTTTCATCAGGAATTCAGTGGCGTCTTAGGGTTAGACTGTTGAGATATATATCCCACATCGGGAATATGGGACCTTGCCTGTAAGTTTATAAGGGTTTGGGCTACTCTCTCTATTGCCAATTGGTTTTAGAGTTGAACCCCAGACTACTTTATCATGGTATCAGAGCGGGTTGCCCACGTACACGTGTGAAGCCTAAAGGCCACACGAACTCCACGACCACCCAAGTTGTTGTCCACGTGTTAGGCTTAAAGATTCGCCACACGTGCGGGGGCGTGTTGAGATATATATCCCACATCGGGAATATGGGACCTTGCCTGTAAGTTTATAAGGGTTTGGGCTACTCTCTCTATTGCCAATTGGTTTTAGAGTTGAACCCCAGACTACTTTATCATAGACGTGATTCTTGTGGCTTTATGTCCTGGTTCCCAAAACTTATTTATCACAGTTGGGTGTGTGACAAGTGGTTTGTGTGCAATGGAGGAGGTACGTTGTCGGAAACTTTGCTTGAAAACTAGCGTTGAAGGAGACGGAGCAGTCAAGTTTACTAGTGCAGAAATGTAGAGTGAACGAGTAAAGTTTTAGGGATAAACATATCAAAACTTTGATGAGGAAGAATTCATCGATCAGTTCATTGGTTTTTTGGGTTTGTAAAGATCATCCTCTATTCCATATTGTTTTGTTGAATGTTAAGATAATTTTACTCCATCATATTAGTTGATCTACGAGGAATTACAGTATGTGCTTTTGAAGTTAATTATAGGTTGAAGTTAATTTACTAGTTGTCTAATGGTTGAAGCGATGAAAGGGTCTGAAGTTTGAGGATTCACTCTACACATATGTGTCTATTAGGAATTACAGTATGGGCTTTTGATAACATAGCTTGGTTAATAGATAATTGAGCATGCATGGCGTTGTTAGGATCTCATTTTGAGTTAGGATGTGAGAGTGTTGGGCTTTGACTTTACTTACAAGCTTACCTCTGTAATATAGGGTGTGATTAGGTGGATGGTAAGTGGTGAATTCAATTTATCCAATGTAGAATGAAAGAGGCAGAAGGATGAATCTTGAATCGTGCAAGTAGAATAAAACTTCGATCTTTAAGTGAACTTAAACATGTAGAATGAATCTTCAATCGTACCACTATCAGAAGAAAAAAAACTTGAATCGTATCATCACCTTAATGTGAACCGTCTCACAATAGCTGACACATCATACCATTTATACCATCAACAAAAATAAGGCTTCAATGAGCAACTCCAAACCAACATAACCTAGCAACTCTTAGATTTGCATATGTGGATAACGATAAACCAAGTTCACCAAAAAAATAAAAGTTCACTTGGACGGGTTTAATTCATTTGGATAATCTTTCTTCTTCTTTTTTGTTTTATTTTTGCTTTCAAGGAATGAATCGATTGATGATTGCTCTTGTTTCTTAGATCCTTGTCCTGAATAGCAGTTAAAAAGTTTAGGTGAGAGCTTGACTACGCTACACCACCATCGTAGGGGCAAACCAGCAACCTTAACCCTGAAGGACTTATAGTGGACACGTACCTGTCACACTAGCCTCCAGATATGGATTTCCACAGGAGAATTTATAGATCGCGAGTCAACGAGACCTGTTGGTAACGAGGATCGAACTCGGATGTGGTCTCCACCACAAGCTCGTCCTTACCAACTGAGTCAAACCTCATTGTCCTTGTCCTTGTACTCTTTCTCGACGCCTCTTGTTGTAATCTTTATTTTTTTAGATATGAAATATAGAGTCCTTATATCCTTGTGGTTAGTGGAGAACAACCATCGTGTCGTAAAATTGAGATTATGTTGTTTCATTCCTTATTACAGTGAGGCAGAAATAACTTTCTTACTTTGGAATTTTGTTTGACCAAGTAAATAAAAACGTGGTCGAAAATCATTTTGAGTGCACAAACTTGGTTAGTTTTTAAATTTTCTCAAAGTTATTTATCATGAGATGATGAGATTAAATCAATGTTTAGTTGAAAATAATAACTTGTTGAGCATATTGAATTATTGATATGTATAGATAGTGTTATTGCACAAATTAATTTGGAGAACAAGAAGCTTTTATTATTTAGCAGAAAAAGAAATTACAACGATAGAAATAACAACGAAGAGCCTATTAGATGATCAGTACAAGAAAAATCTATATAAAAAGAGTTATCTGAGCTTGGGAGGAATCCCACCAATTAAACGCATTGGTGAGGAAAGAAAGTGACTAACCGAAACAAGGGCTTCTACAAGAAAAATTGCCAAGAGCTAATACATCTTGGATCAGAGACTAGTTTTTTAGAGGAAAAATCATAAACATGCATAAAAAAATCAACAAAAAGAAAAACCAAAGGAAAGGGGTTCTAGTTACATCTCCACATATTTTTATAAAAAATTATTACTATTATAACCCTTTAACAATTTGAGGTTCTAGTTACACCTCCATATTTGCTGAATACACCTTCAAGAATTTTTGAAAAAAAATAAATCACTATTTTGCTGTTTAAAAAAACAGCAAAAGGATAAAAATTACTAAATCTAACTTCCTTTTGAAATTTTTCCTGTCATGATTCTATGTATTTTGCACCCCCTCTAATCATTTTCCTTTCTTTTCATCTCTCTCTACAACATTAAGGTCACCCAATTGTAGCTGCTAATAAACCCTAATTAGGTTAAAGCCTCCTTTCTTAAATTTTTTCAGGTTTGGTTGTTAGGAAAGATGGGGAAAGATCTAATGATTATGATCTGGTTTGGTTGTCAATATTGTTGAATGCCTCGGGTGGAACTCTTGTACATTCCATGTATTCTCTTCAATACATCATTACCAAACTCATGCAGATGAGTTTGATCATGCTCATATATTAGGATGATTGCGTCTTCTCTGCAATACTAACATAATTCACGGAAAATTTATTTGGGTGATTTGAAAAAAACTCTAATCTTTTTTTCTTTTAGGAAGTTTAGATCTATCTCGTTTGATAATTTTTTTCCTTTTAGCTGTTTTTAAGGGTAAAATAGTGATTAATTTATTTCAAATTTTTTTGAGGTATATTCAGTAAATATAAAGGTACAACTAGAAAGAGTAAAAATAACATCAACCTGTCGTCTCCGTACACATTGTCCAGTGAAGACTGAAGACTGAAACTTGATTAGTTGGAATGCCTTGACTAGTTCATGAGGTTGACGACGTTAAACAAAGACTTATGATCAGGGCGCGCCTCGCCGAATGCTCTGTCAATTTATTGAGCTACTATATTCTTTGTGTTCCATCCTGCTAGCTATAAGCTTCACAACTCATCTGGCAGGGACTACAATCAAATAACACATGTATGTGTCTTTGGAGTTTTCAAATTAAGGAGCACAAGTACCTTCAAAATCATCAACAAGGTCTTTGATTTGGAAACAGAGTTGGCATACAATGTCGATTGGTTTGGCAAAGAGAAAGATGGTGGCGGTTCTGAGCATTGATGGAGGTGGCGTTAAAGGCATAATTCCCAGCACCATCCTCGGTTTTCTTGAATCTAAGCTTCAGGTTCAACTTCATTCTCAATCTTTCATGTATATGCAATATGTGTATTTTAAGTATATATGACTATACTATCTTAATCATGATCTAATTTGGTATATGGTAGGATCTGGATGGAGTAAATGCAAGAATTGCAGACTATTTTGACATAATTGCTGGAACTAGCACCGGTGGGTTGGTCACCACCATGCTTACAGCTCCCAACAAGAACAGTAGACCCATGTATGAAGCGAAGGACATCAACAACTTTTATTTTGAACACTGTCCCCAAATTTTTCCTCCGAAAAGGTCAGCTGATCATCTAGAGCAACTGTAGTAATTTTATGGCATCATATGGTGTGTGTGTGTAATGCGCATTATATTATCAAAATTGTAGGTAGAGATCAAATTTGTTCGGAAAATAAGAAATGAAGCACTGCATAACAAGTACTACAACTTTAGGGAGCATAACAGTACTGATTTTTCTTGATCTGAAATCTGTACAGACGGAAAAACTTCTTCACATCAATGACAGATGCAATGAAGCAGGGGCCAAAATATGATGGGAGCACCTGCGCTCAATGACAAACGGGCTGCTTGGTGACCTCACTCTCAAGCAGACCTTAACCAACGTGGTCATTCCAACTTTTGATATCAAACACCTTCAGCCTGTGGTTTTCACAACTATAGATGTAAGAAATTTCACTTCATATATGATAGGAATCATTGCTAAGGATCCCAATGCTAATACATTTACTGATTTGTAGCTATGTAGACAGTTGTACATGCTAATATGTTAGAGGTAAAATTTATATATGGTTGTACAGGCAAAAGAAAATCCATTGAAGAACGCAAAGCATTCGGATGTCTGCGTCAGTACCTCTGCAGCTCCATCTTATCTCCCCCCACACTACTTCGAAGTGAAGGATGATCAGGGAAATATCCGCACATATGATCTTGTTGATGGTGGGGTTGCTGCAAATAATCCTGTAAGTAGTTTTGTTAGCCACATTCTAATATGTTATGTTGTCATATTATCAATAACGATTTGATCACATATTGCAATTTCTCAGTAGTTCACCATACTGTAGCAATTTAAGGAACTAATGGGTGTATTCCAAGAATGAACAGACAATGATGGCCATAAGTCACATAAACAAAGAGATGTTGAAGAACAACTCAGAACCAATGGATGCAACTCGGTTGCAAGTGCTGTCATTGGGCACCGGCTGTGCCAAGTTTGCTGAGAAGTACAGTGCAGTCGCGGCATCAAAATGGGGTTTGGTGAATTGGATGTTTGATATCAATAATGGGAGCACACCTTTGCTTGACATCTTTGAGGATGCAAGTTCTGATATGGTGGACTTTCATGTCTCCACTGTCTTCCAGTCCCTCAATGTTAAGGAGAATTACCTACGAATTCAGGTACCTAAAATCAATTAAAATCATAACTCTGCCAAGTCTGAATCATACGTTAAAGACATACTGATCACTTTAGCAGTGGTTCAGTAGTGAGTAGTGAATCTGAGGAATTTCCTAATGGGGGTGGGAATTTGTCAATCTCTCCCATTTATGGGGTCTCTTTTGAGTTACTTCATCAAATAAACCTGTGACTCCACTTGAGCCTACTTTGTATCATGTCAGCATATTCCACAAGCATGAGGTTAATAGATTCATTATGTTCTGAAAATTATAGGATGACACATTGAGTGGCGATGCATCATCAGTGGATATAGCAACCGAGACGAATCTGAAAAGCCTTGTGGAGATCAGAAACGGTTTGTTGAAGAAGCCAGTGTCAAGGGTGAATTTGGATACAGGGAGGTACGAGAAATGCGAGGGAGAGGCCACCTATGAGAAAGCACTAGTCCGATTTGCCATACAGCTCTCAAAGGGAAGGAAGCTCAGACAAACCAATTGAAAAGCCATACAGTTACATAACTTCATTGATTAATTGCTATCCAAATTCATGTTGAGTTACATTTCCAAAATCTCAATAACATTATAAATTTTAGTGGGATAAGATCTCTGAGTTCAATTTCATTTTTCTGGATCATATACCAATGATAGGTGTATTCAGAAAACTAAAATCAGAGTGCTGAAATCACTACCCTAATAAGCTGAACGGCTGGCTTCAGCAGAAGAATAAAATGAACTAGTCATACATCATAGTATACAAGACAGACAACCAAGAGACGACAAGTTTTGGCACATTATGCCGCTAGTCATACATCATAGTTTCATGTAAGACTATGACCACTAATAGTGACTTGCTCGTCAACAACAAAGAACACTTTGGAGTATGGTCCGGCATAGCAAGGATTGGTTGGAATTTCCACCAAACGAAGTGGCTGCCCTATAAGAAGACAATCAGTGGAGGGGAAAGGCAGAACTTTCCCAAAACTCCAGTGATGCAAAGAAAAAAATTGCATGGAGTCATCATATGATGAGTCGAGATCACCCCATTTGAAGTACAAACCGAGAAAGTGGGATGAAAGCCAAGACAATCCAGTTGGGTCTAAAATGGCAGAACTGATCAAAACCAAAGAGGAGCTTAAGAAAGCTAGAGAGAGCACCATGCAGCTATGGCTAGACTCCAAGCCTCTCATCGACGAGCTTGAAAGGTTGAAATCCGACCTTGCAAGTGCTCAAAACCGGAGCGCCACACCGATTACTAAGATCTCCGAGCTGAAAGAACAGCTTGATGCAACCCACGCATCCATCAAGGAGAAAAAGGATGATGAACTGAAGGCGAGAAACACGATCGATGAAACAAATCAGGCTTTGGATCAAACACGTCGAGAGATTGTAAGCATCAACTTGGAGACAGAAGAAGAACATAAAGCAATAGCAAGACTGATGCGAGGCATGCGGCTGAGGAGACAGACTCTACGAACGCTGCATCTTACACTTCGAGCAGTAAGAATCGAAAAGGATGCTATTGCCGCATCAGCAGCAGAAGCACTTCAGTACATGAACTATGCAGAAATGGATCATTCTACAGTCACCATCAGCCACGAAGAGTACCCTGGCTTGATGAAAAGAGCTCAAGATGAAAATTCTTTATCAGACTGGCGTGTTTTGGTTTGTACAGAACAGAAGCTTACAGCCGAGGCAAACCGCGACAAGGCTTCAGCAAGACTGGATGAACTGTATGCTCAGTTAAAAGCAAGAGCAGGAGAGATCAAAGAAGAAGAATATTATGGAGGTGGACAGACCCCGAGAATTGAGAACGAATGCCAACTGACCACAGTGGAGGTTAAGAGAAGAGTATACCCGATGCCAACTCCGAGATATCCAAGAGAACAGCGGAGAATAAAACGCGAGGACTACATGAAGCTGGCTGCAAAAGTGAAACCATCTTATTTGAAACAAATAAAACACTTTCTTGGAGGCGTTTGCCTTAGACCCAACAAGTAACAAGCATGAGAAAACTGTTCAGATGATTTCATTCAGACTTAGAAAGTAGAAATCCAGTTTTGAACAGAAATAAAGTGCTACTGTTTGAACAAAATAATTTATCTCTCATGTATATCGAGCTTGTCTTCTTGCCCTTACCAGGAAAGTAAGAAATAGAACAAGTCAGAGAAGATGCTAAATTTTCAAACAAAGACAATCTTATACTAAATCCGAAAATAGTGATAAACAAGGTCAGGGAAGGAGGGAAGCTAATAAGCCAAAGTGCTTAGCCAAGCCAACGATCAAGTACTGTTTCGCCATGATATTTATGCTATCGTGTCATTGCACACACCCAGTCTTGCATGCTCTAGCAGCTTGAATTACTGCTCAAGACTACCAACACACGCATTATTGCATCAAGACCAACGAGGAACAACTTAGGGGCACTAACCAATCATGAATTTGGTCACATTTTGGATTGTCAGGCAGATGAAGAACACAAAGTTCTGAGTATGAGATTCTACTTGGTACATACGAGTTGGAAAGGAAGCGTAGGAGCAGCACTTCCCGTTCAGAAATAGTAATACCCTACTACAACAGACAGAACTGCCAAGTGTAATTCTTTTTCAGTCTGGTAAGTTCTGTTTTCCACAAGAATAAGCTTTGGAACGAGGCAAGCCAAAACAATGTTTCACAAAATGTATTGACAGAGAAGATCGAGGGCAAGGAAATTATAGAAAATATTAACGAAGATGGACACAGTTCAGAACAAGGTAAACCAGATCCTAGAACTGCAGGGGAAGGCCTAGTGACATAATATGCTAACCATGGTTCAGAACAAGTTAAAAGCTAAGACAAATAGGATTAACCCAAAACATCAGACCAATAAAGTAAATATTAAGAAGCTCGCTACATAATGGAAGCAAATATGATTTCTCTAGAAACTAAGAGAACCATTTAGATAGTTTCATATAAATTCTGAAAGTAGATATTAGTTTTTGAACTGCAGTAAGTGCTACAGACTAGTCTAACAAAGGTTCGATCTACTTGAACAAAATTTGATTGAAGCTCGAGTATTACTGATATTTTCCCTCAAGTCTTCTGATTGTTTCCTTGCACTTCCTACAAAGCCTGAAATGAAACAAACTCCATTAAAGGTCAAAAACAGATATCAACATATGGTATAACATACAGGACACTATCTTAACTATAAAGACCAACCTATGACCAGAATGGTGTAATTAACGTTAAATTAGCTATGATAAGAACAAAGGTATTCTAAAACCCCTGACCTATAATAAAGACTCACATATAACAGTCCAGGCATATCTTCAAAAAAATGACAGTCCGGGCATATCTTCAAAACAATGACAGTCCAGGCATAGATAATCTAATAACAGAACCCAAATATTGATACCTGGTATTTCATAGTGCAGAGAGAACTAGTTGAATATGTAATTTAGCTAGTGTAAAGGAATCAAAGTCCAATCATCCACACATGTGCAGCCTCAACATGGCATGAACTCCAACAAAAAGTCAGCCCCAGAGTTTTGATAGTTTCATAGCAGTACTGATGGAATATCAAAACTCTAGAATATAAAAACAAAACTCACCTAGTGACGGCCATCATTGGTTGAACATTCTAGAATATGCTTTCTTTTCTCTCTCGCTCCTATCAGCAACCTGTAAAAAATTGTTCAACCTTCAAATCTCTCATTGGGAGTAAATAACCACTGCGAGGAGAGTAGATCTTAAAATATGTGAAGCTCCCTCACCTTCTTTTTAGCAACCTGAAGCTCTTTCTTAATTCCTCCTGCAACAAGAAATATGATGAGGACAGGAATTTATCACTGCTAGGCTGATTTCTAGTCATCAACTATAAATGCACAGATTCTTATTTTATAATTTAACCTATTCAATAAAAAAATCAAACCTAATGTACATGAGAGTTCCTGAAGTAACTTACCACTATGAGAAACTTGCAGTATTTGAATTTAACCAACTTCAGGAGAAACATATAAAGGATTTGACGAATTACATAGGACTCGTAACTTTTTTGGGGTAAATTTTACTAGAAAGTCTTTAAACTGAAGTGGGAGTTATGTAAAGCATCTAACTACTGACCATCATTTGGTTCCAATTCCAGGGCCTTCTTGAAGCTTTCAACTGCAGAGTCGATGTCATTTAGTGCCATATATGTCTGCAACCAGCAAGATGCAAAAAGAATTAGATGATAAACAGACATGCCAGCATTATTAAATCAATTGGATATTACTTTACCTGGCCTTGGCGAAACATAGCCTTCACATTATCCTCCCAATCACGCAATGCAAAGTCTGTGTCCAACAATGCTCCTTCTAGGTCTCCTAATTTCAATCTACAAGCCTGAAAACATGAATTTACGTGTTAATCAATTAGAAATAGGGCTATCTGTGTATTTCAAGCTTCTGAACACTATCAAGTTAATCTTCAGAAAGTATTAATAGCTGAAGAAACCAGATAAATAATTATATTTAAGTTAGCTGCTCATCATACAGAGACTTCTACACCTTATCTACTGTAAGGCTGACTGTTAAGGTTGTCATTAACGTCATCATCTGACATACTAGTGTTACAACACAACATTCAACGATCACCAGATATAATTTCATTAGGACCACCAGATATCATGTCCTTCGACTATACTTCTGCATGTAGTTCCCATGACAGGGAAGAAGGTGGAATTCATTCTGATAGAGAACTGTAAGCTAAGAAAGTCACCACCTTTGTGTGTACTTAATATGGAGTCCAACGCCACCACAAGCAAACTTCTGCTTAATATATGTAAGCATGCTCCTAACTTCAGCTCTAACTAAATCTTAAAGATCAGTTCAGAACTGAAAGTGATTATTAATGTAAACGCACAGGGATCCAGCTTGAAAACTTAGTGGTGACCAGTAGCTAAGGATTTCCTAGGAAATAGTAAAAACCTCCCATAAAACGGTTTCACACTTTCACACCAAGGACCTTTTACCAATTATAAAGTTGTTAAATGACTAAGAAAATAACAAAACAATGAGTTGACGGCACTCACTCACTTGAAGTTGCAAGACTACGAATTGTACAAATACAATTCAGAATGACTGAATTGGACAGCACAAATCACCAACTGAAGGCACCAAAGACAAACTTATATTGCCCAGTCCAAAGACATTCATACATAACATGTGAAGTAGGCATGGAAACTCACAAGCAAATGTCTAGAAGCTAACAGGATTTGCTCAAGTTAGTTATTACTTAATACACCACTAAATGAACACAATCCAGATGTAAAAGCAGATCAACAACATTCCCATTACATACTTAACTAATCATATCAGTTTACTTGTCAAACGTACACATATTTAAGCTTCAAGAATGTATCTTACTGAGCTATTAGTGAATATCTGAGACTTTGTCTGCCGCAAAGAGGAGCTGTTATCTGCACAACAACAAACACAAAGTCATCAGAACCGAAAGAGAGTGATACTCTTCCGAATAAAAAAATATACATATATGCTCACGTTCATTGATATCCTGCAACTCCCAGCACACATCCAAGTACCGCAAAGCCTTGCGATACTTCCTAAGCGCCATCTTATAGTCCTGCTTCTGTAAATGCAAAACAAAACAATGTCACAATCACACAACAACGTTAGCTTAACACCAGCCCACATAATTGTGAAAACGAGAGTCACCTTGAAATGCTCATTTCCAAGTGCCTTAACAGCATTCACAGCCACAACCCACCACGAAACCTCCTCATGCTTCTCCTCAAGATCAAGGGGCCAATCCGGATACACATCCCCATCCTTGAAAAAATTACACACCCCGTCATCCTCCCCCTCAGCCAGCACCCCACATTCGGCAATCACAACCTCCTTAGCGGGCACATGTTCACCGTCGTCCTTATTATTGGCATGCTCAATCGACCTCGCCACCCCCATTCCCTTAACCACCCTCCCAAACACAACATGCTTCCCATCCAAATGCGGAGTCCTGGTAGTTGTAATGAAAAACTGCGAGCTGTTGGTGTCCGGCCCAGTGTTCGCCATGGACACCATCCCCTTCCTCTCGTGCTTAATCTCGAAATTCTCGTCCTCGAACTTGGCGCCGTAGATCGACTCTCCGCCGCTTCCGTCTCCTGCGGAAATGTCCCCGCCTTGGATCATAAACCCCTTGACAATGCGGTGGAAGCCGACACCCTGCAACAACAAATATAAATGTGAATTAGTGCAACCGGAGATTTAGAATCGATAAAAGTCTGCGTGATTTTCGGACCTTGAAATGGAGGGGGACGCCGCTGGTGGGGGAGATGCCTTTCTCGCCGGTGCAGAGGGCGCGGAAATTCTCCGCGGTTTTCGGGACGACGTCGTTGTAGAGCTCGATGACGATTCTACCCTCGAGCTCGCCTGCTATGGAGATGTCCAGGTAGCACCTCGGCCTGGCCATTTTCGGAAGAGTAGAAAAAGTCGAAGATCGTGGGGGAGAGAGATGAAAAACCCTTGTCTCGTTTATATAAAAATTTGAACTCGGTCACTGGAGTGTGACTCGGACGCGGGTCGGATCCGGGCGGGGAATGTCGCTTTCTGGTTGATAAAGGCGTGCGGTCGGTGACGGGTTCAGGTGCGGCGCGGGTGTACGGGAGGGGGGATTCCTAGGCGGCCGCCAGGTGGCAGAGGGAGAGGTGTCGGGTCGGGTTTTGGTCCAGGTGGGGTAGATTGGAACAGAACAGAGCAGACAGTATTTTTCTGCAAAGATTTGTTGATGATTCAGAGCCTGCAGATATAGGAGTCTCTGGTGGCCCAGCTTTAACAAGGGTTGTTCATAATCGTGGAGTTTCATTGGTGGATGAAGATGCGATCAATAATTCTTTGTCCTTTGATCTTTTCCAATTTTTGGTTTTTCTACTAGGATAATTTTATTTCATCTAGTTGAAAAAAGGATAATTTTATTTCATCTAGATGAAAAAAATGACCGTGTCATGTAAGGGCATCTCACTTTTGTACTGAAACCTATAATAGGCAATGTTCTAAAAAGCGTTAGGCGGTAGGCGGGCGGTGACCCATAGCCTAACGCCTGGACAACCTAGGCTGGGACCAGACGGGAATTAGACGATTTACTTTTTTCATATTTATTAATTAAAAATATATATTTTATGTACTATAATATTTAAAAACAGTCAAATATAGATAAATTATTCGACATAAATCTTGTTAGACCTATTTATAAAATAGATTATAGCTAAAATTTAGCATAACTTCATGTAAAAGTGAGCAGCAACAACAATAAACACATATATTTCTAATTCTAAAAACATCATTTACTCTTATACTCGCATGCTCCTCACAATGTAACAACTCCACCACTAAATGTAAATAAAATTAGCCGGAGAGCTTAGAACTCTAGGCGGCGATTAAGCGGGCTAGGCGGCCGCCTAATTGCCCACAGCCTGACACAAAGGCCTTGAAGAAAAGCGAGGCGGCTTGTTGCAGCTTAGAGCCTAGGCGGGGACTAGGCGGTGCTTGACGGGGCCTTTTAGAACAGGTTTAGGTTTTTTTAGTTTTGCACCTTAATCTAAATACCACTTGACCTAAAATATGTTTAAATCTAAAAGTGGTTCTATTTTGACTCAACTGTTTATAAGGAATCATAAATTTTTAATTCATAAATTGAGTGGTTCCAACATATTTTAGGTTTATGTTTTGACAATAAAAGTTAGAGATGTATAACCTAAATGAAAAATATGTTTAAATGAGTCAAAATTTAAATTTAGATATAGGTGATAGGACCATTATTAAATATACCATAAGGATCCTTCTATAAAAAAATGTCACTTTAGTTGAGGTTTCTGATTTGATTGAATTAAGTGCATCAATTGATTTGGAATGATGTCTTAAAATGACCTTAAAAACAAGCAAAATATGTAATCATCGTCTTTAAATTCTAAAATGATAGTCGAGTGAGCTACCATGCACTCCAAACCGCTGGAGGGGTTAAAGTTAGAGCTCTTCCCATGAGATTCTTTACTATGTGGATGATCGAACCAGTGACCTCCTTACTACCAAGAGTATCACTGTGACATTCATGTAATCATCGTCTTTTACCAGTTACGATGACGAGTTTAGCTTGTTTCTAGGAGTCATTCGAAACAAACTCTAACTTGTGGACATAAATGTGCGACTTGGTACAAAAAAGTAACATTTTATTACACCCGTTACTTTGGAATGACAGAAATAAAAAATCTCAAGTGAGTTACATGCACTCAATTGACTATCATAAAGAAAAAATTTATCATCATCATTTAATTGATCATCATGATATTTGTTCTTAGATGTCTCTTGAAACGAACTCTAACTTGTATGTATAAATACAAGAAAGAGGTTTCTATTAAGGACATTCTTGTTGAGGACTAGTTAAGGACTATTTCGTTTCACTCTATTTTCAATCACATATTCATATTTCGACCGTCTAATTTGTAAATATATATGAGTAGATCATCCCTACAAATTTGCATACAAATTAAAAATAGTTAAGACATTCATAAATATGATTCACCGATTATAAAGTTGAACAGTTCATATTTAACATATTTGGATCATCCATTAATTTGATCTATTTTGATGTCTTTACGATCAACAATTTAGCTGGAATTTTATAGAAGTGATCTACTTATATAGACCAATAAACTGAATGGTTGAGATGAAAAAATGTGATTGGAAAGTGGGTGTAATAAATCATTAAGAAAAACGTCTCCAACTAGTGCTCAACAAGAATGTTCTCAATAG
The DNA here is from genome assembly GCA_951800085.1 of Comarum palustre. Lineage (NCBI taxonomy): Eukaryota > Viridiplantae > Streptophyta > Magnoliopsida > Rosales > Rosaceae > Comarum > Comarum palustre. The sequence continues at coordinate 8,279,992 of OX637588.1, read as the reverse complement.
ATCTCCTCTCATAAATACAATATTTTTTATAGATGAATATAAATGCAAGACTTGGTACGAATAAGTAACATTCTAAACTTTCAACATCATCATGACGGGGAATGCTAGGGTGAGTTGATGCATACTATACATCAACTATTTAAAAATAATATATAAAAATTAATAACCTGTTGTATAAGTAAACAAGTCGTCCAGTAATATTATGACATGTGTAAAAAAATTACAACTTTAAAGACTTTTTAATTAGGTTATACATGAATTGTTTAAAAACATGTAATGAGGGTAGTAAATGTTGTAATTACTTTGTTTACTACTGTAATTACCACTAAATACATATAAATGTGGTATTTGTAGTAAAGATATCATGAATTGTGTAATTTACTTAGAAAACAACCATAGTTACAATAAAAAGAACTATTTTACAAGATTATCGACTTCAGATGTTTTAGGTATGATTATTAATATTTACAATATTTGTTGTCACCAGAGATAAATTTATTGTTCTTTTTGTAAAAATGATTGTATTCCAAGTAATATTAAGAATACGACCATATTTACTAGTTATATCTCAGTTTTTGTAATTTATAGTGAAAGACATTGTATTATAGGTAATTATCTCAATTATAATAAAATTTACATAAAGTACGATATAATTACAAGATAAATGATTTTATTACACAAAGAGCTTATTTACTATATGTACATCCGTTTTATCATTATTATGACAATCTGTCGTTAAATTAGTAAAATTGTTCTCGAACTTGTAATTGAGAAAATTACTACAAATACAAGTTTGATTACTACTTTCAACATTTCATCGAGTTATTAATCAAATGGTTCTTATACAAAGAATTACTATGAAATCGATATTAATTACTACGTTCACCTCAGTTATTGATAAACTTTGTAAAAACATCATCATTTTACTAAAAACTTCTTAAACGACATGATTTACAACATAAAGGCCTTCGTTATATCATAAGGGTTCTAACGATGATTTACTCATGTTACTAATTTTTTATTTGTATATCGACAAATTTATTGTTTTATAGGTATACATCATATTTGTCTAACTTATGAGATAAAATTTATATTTTAAAAAAATATAATATGAAATTTGACACTTTATATTTCTAGTTTTCTTCCTTAAAGAAAATCCATTTGGATTATCCATCTCATCCCCAATTCTTTTACTCTCTGCTCTTCCCCAGTTCTATCAAAAAAAAATTGTCTCCCCAGTTTTCTTCATTTCTCCTCTATAAATTGAAGCTTTAATCTTTTCCTCCACAGCCTTCTTCCACCGCGTGATTGACTCTCTCTAATCCCCAGCTTAATTTGAATCTTGCCCACTAATGAAGGTACCGGGTTGGTTATTGCAGTATGTGGTGATTAAAGATGAATTTCTGAAGAGGTGAATGAGTTTAATTTGGATTTGCATATCTCTGATTGTAGGTATTATTTCTTATAATTTTAAATTTGGGTTTATATCCCAAATTTTGATCAAGTTCTATAATTTGGATGTCTGTGACTCGCACCCCAAATTTCGATCAGTTGTTTTCCCGTATTTTTTTCTTTGCAATTGCATTGTTTGGAATGGTATGCAAATGGTATGCAAAGATTAGAGTCATGTTTTTAGAGCTGAAGTGTAAATGATCAATTGTGTGCAGACATCGAAACGACAAAATATGCTTATGAAATCTGTGATTTGATCAAAGTTGTTTTTGTGATTTGATCAGAGTTCATCATTGTTAAGAAGAGTTCTTATATCCAACGGTTACAAATATTCAAAACAGTTGATGTATGAATCAACTCGATCACCCTAGAATTTTCCGCAATTATATAGGCTACAAAATAGAGGAACGTGCAATACATACGCTTCCAGTTGCTACTTGCTAATGCGTCTTCTGCATTCACTATAAAACTGTGCAAGTGTGAAGGGAAAACAAGTGCAATCCAACATAAAATCACTGCCAATTGCTAAACTATTTTCATTACTTGTCATATCTCAGACTACACAAAAATTCATTAAAATCTACTGGAATGTAGTTTTTTGCAAGCAATGAACAAGTTGGAACCTGATCTATCAGTCTATTAATAGTGGTTGTAGACTCTCCCCTATAACTATGCCCAGGCCACTTACAACTTTAACTAATCATGTCCAAATTTTGTCTTAACAGTAAACCAGTTGAACAATTTCATAGATTTAGATCTTTAAAATCGATTATAAACGCTGTTAAGGCATCTCAAGAATATGTACAGTAGATATGGAAAGATTAGTACTTGGAAAATTCTAGCTCGATGTCTTATAATCGTGTACTTGGAACATAATCGTGAATGAGATGCTACAGCCAGAGACTAAGCTAACTAGTTCGTACAGATCAGTTGAGATTACTACATAGTAAACAGACAGCTACCGGGCATCTTAGCCTGTGTTGTTGATATCATACCAAAAAAAATGTAGTGGACATATAGACTAGTTATATATTCCAATTGGATGATCCCTCCATTGTACAAAGCAGACAATATGAGTAAATCAAAATTCCGCGGGGTATCCTATATATGAGCTAATCAATCTGATATAGTTTCCTTCAAATCGTTGTCAATAAAACGTTAACGGTACAAAAATCAAAGTCGAAACAGATGAAAACTAAAAATGGCGATGAAACAAACAAAAACACGGATAGTAGAATCCTAGTCAGAAGGAAGAACTTACCTACTAGCCAGAAGACCAACCTCTTTCTCCTTCCTCTCCTCTTCCTTCACTTTAGGTTTTGTCTTAGCAAATCGGTGCAGATTCTGTGTTCCCGTTCTTCAGGTCATAGAGTTGTTATAACACTGCGAAAAATCAATCGAATTGACTAAATAACCCAATTCAACAAATCATAGAGGTATGGATGTTTATATATAACCCAGAAAATGAATAGGAATCAAGCATACCACCAAAGACTTTTTCTTTTTGTTCGACAAGAGCATACAATCCAAGACTTGATTATGTTCTCTTATAAAAGAACAACTTCTCTTCCTTCACCTTAAGGTTCTTTCTTTGCAAATCGGTACACGGCTACAGGCTAAGAATGAGACTGAAAATGTAAAGATGATCGTCTTCCTCAATTCGTCATATAGTTTAGGGTTTTCTAGATTGTGTTTTTTTTAATTTTTGATATATATGTTACAATTTTAAAAAAAATATATTTATTACCTGTTAAACAAGTTATTAATATTAAATTATTTAAACCGTTAGATATATTTATAATTTTATTATATCTAACGATTAAAAATATTTTAAAAGTTGATACATAGTATCCTAAAATTACTACATCATGACATCATCTGACAACAACACTTGCAACCATTGAGGAGTTCTTTTCTCTAGTTCACCAGCCTACAATTCTTCCTGATTTGACCACTTTGTCCGGTGAGCACACCTATATTTGCCATCTTCACCATGGATGCTCCAAAGTCCTTGTTAAACAGATAAGGAAATCTGCTATAGCTGACGACCATTGATGCAGTCCTATTGTCTCCCATAAGAACCTGGTCCGATTGGAGAAGCCCAGAATTGTTCACCAGTCTTTTGAAGTAAAAATTATCAAACTTGGTTGAAGTGACAGGATCCAATGGAGCCAGTTTGGTGTCAGAATCAGCTTGATTTGGGCACACGCTTTGTAGATTTGAAAGAAGTGATGTGTCTAATGTTGGGTCTGGTTTGCCAGAGTCATCAAAGTTGAACAGTCTTGGCTTGAACGTGAAGCATTGAGCAAAGCCAATAGTGTGTGCACCTGCAAATAGAGTTTGTGTTAACATATATAATTTGTTCGAGTACCACTGCAACGATAACCTGTGTTTTTGGAATAAGAACCAAACCTGAGAGGACAACAACATCCTTCATATCAAGGCCTTTTGCAGTGAACTTTGCCGTGATGTTCACCAAGGGCTCAAATGGTGATGGCAGATCATTGTTAGCTGCATCTTTACTTGCGGTGGTGCCGTCTCGGCGACCCAGAGCTACAGGCCAATATGGCCCTCCGCTCTGAAGAAGAAAACTAGTAATTATGCAATCGATCGATAATGAAGACTAGCTCTCACTACTCACTTTGTCATAACAATATGCATAGTAACTAAGTAAAGTTCTTACAAAGTAGACAGCTGAAGTAGCTGCAAGGGTGAGTATATCAGTACAAGAAACGGTGGATGGGCAAGCTTTCTCCAAATTTGACTTGATATTATCAATAACCTCAAAGCCTCTGGCTGAATCTTTGTTGGGAATTGCATTTTTTTCCCCTTGAAGAGTGCTAGTATCATCAAGTAACACAGAGGCATCACATCCCTGCTTACACAAAATGGAAGAAATCAAGAAACAAACCATGTAGCTAGTGGATTTTGCATCGCATGTCTATATACAAGTATTGTTGAGTGTTAGCAAAAACAATTAGAATCAATAATTTAACTTACGAGGGTCTAAGTTATAATAGTTGCAACGAATGAATAGTCTGTTCTGATATCACATATATATTTCATCTAACATGAGCCTTAAAGTTAGTTCGTCAAACATTAAATACCAATAAAGATTGTTCAAGAGGCATAACATGATGTACGCAAGAGACTTAGAATTTTAAACAAGACATCTTACTCAAGTAGTATGTTCTAATAGGCTATATAAAAGGAGATTAATATTACATTAACAAAGCAGTCATGGAAGTGAAGCCGCAAGAGTGAGGCTGCAATCCTAGAATCGTTGGCAATAGCTGACCAAACGCCTTGTTGAACAATCTTGGTCAAGTTGGGACAAGAGGAGTCATAGAACTTATAGTTAAGCTGCTGAGAGTATACAAGAGGAGGGCTTATGAACAAGAAGCAAAACAAGGTGACAATGGTAAGAAGTGTGTAGCAAGTATGCTCCATTTCTAACTATATTATCACTAGCTTCTTAGCTAATAGTGTGTTACAAGTAGTGGTAAGTACCAAGTAGAACAAATATATTTATAGTCAGAGTGACTGAGTGAGATGGTTGAAGACTCAAAGAAAAGTGTGTGAAATTTAGCACATGCAGTAATATGTTATCTAGGGCTAGAGTGGAGGAGGCACTATATATTTGTCTTGTATAGTTGAATTTGGTACAATTGCACTAAGTGGTAGGATGATGTATTTTTGTTTCAGAAAAAGAACACACTTGGTTACTCTATGTTGACTTAAATGTGTTCATGCCAGAGAAGATATTGGTACTTTTTTTTGGTGAATTAAGAAGATGTTGTTACTTAAGGGCATGTTGTCACTCTCCTTTTGGCCCTAGGCAATTTCTAACTGGGCAGCTCTAGCTTGGAGATAAGTTTAAGTAGCCGAAAGTGTCATTTGTATGTGTAAATGGTACATGTTATGTCAAGTAGTAGTGGAATAAGTATACGTAATGCACTATAATGGGGGCTGCTAGATTGTATGTACCATATTAGGTCGTTTAAGATCATGATCGAACTACCTCAACCTAGCAAAGGGAGAAGATAATATTGGATTTTGAAGATATACTATGTAATGGAAAACGAGAAATGCTGAAAGGTACACAGAGAAAACTAATATCTATCTTATATGGTGTTAATTATGTTAATGTCTTGGCACAAATTCTGCAAATTACAATGTATTAAGCCAGATTTAGTCTTTTAGAAACAGATATCCTCATTATCTGTATAGAAACCAAACACCATAATCGTGTCATGACAGTCCCATTCATTAATAAGTGGATCAAACCATTTCAAAGTTTATCTGTCAAATATTTGGATCTGGCTTATCTAAAGTGAGAAGTCTGTAAAGTTAGTCTAAATTCTTTAAATCTACCCTCTATATCTAATCTAAGGGCTATGAGTGATCACATCACTATTAAATCAATTTAGGCTAACCCATGGTTAACCTAAGCAAACTGTCGTCAAATACTTTAAAAAATTACATCTTCTGTTATAACACGTCTATTGATTTTGATGATAAGTTCGTTCTTTCATTATGCTTTCGATCTTTGCAATTAGTGGCGGATCCAGCCCAGGTGAAGATTTGAAAAACAAAAGAAACCAAATTTTACACATACATGGGTTTAGCTCAGCTGGTTTATTGGTGTGTGTTGCACCTTCTCCACATTAGTTTGAGTCTCGATGAAGGTAGGTTTTGCTTTTTCCTACTTCTTTGCTGTTTCTCAATTTCTTCATCATTTTTTGAATTATGTTTCTATTTTTCTTTTTCTTTCATTCAATTTTCTTCCTTTTACTCACTTTTCCTTGCTGTTTCTCAATTCTTTCTCCCTATTTTTGATTTTTTTTCTACCATCCACTTCTTGCACTCGTTTTTTCTTCTATTTACACACTTTTTCTTTTATGTATTGCTTCATTAGTATATCTCAAAAGCTTATTATCGTTTTTTCCTTTTCATCAAAACTCACTAGTTTAATTTTTAAGAAGCATTTTTAATTAAAATTTAGCCTAGGTGAGAATCACATCTTTAGCCCACTGTTTGCAACTTCCCTTTTCTTCACGCATGGCTGCAGAATAACTGTAGAATTAATGACTCATTCAATTGTGTTTATCAATTTATTCATCAATAAGCCATTTATTCTGTTGTATTAAATACAAATTGGTGGTATTCTATAACTTAAGATTAGGGCTTCGAAAATGTTGATATGAACAAGAACTCCATTACTGGAGATTAATATCTGATTGTATTCTATATATCCAAAAATATAGCCATATAGGAATCAATATATTTAAAAAAACAATGGTTTATCGAGTTCTCTGATTGAGGAATTACCCAATCTTAGATTACTGCATTTTCAAAGAACTCCATTGTGACGCTGAAGATGGATCCATTGACACTGATGATGCAATCGATTATGCTGATAAATAATTAATTGATACACCCATGTTCTTGGTGAATTTTCTTTATTTACACGGCACAAAAGATTGTTAATGTCATGGTTGAGCAAAGAGGAGAAAAGAAAGAGAAAGAATGAACATGTTGCAGAGGAGAACATGACGTTGTGAAATCTTTTTTTAGTTAACGGTGTAAGTTGCAAGTTTAACTAGGGTTAACATAAAAAACAAGAAAAATGGTGAAAAAAATGACATGTAAATTGTTAGAACCCTTAGATTAAATATAGAGCCAAAATTTAATAAATTTAAACCAACTTCACGGACTCCTCACTCTAGAGGAGCCGATCCCAAGTATTTTGGTACAGCTACAGTTGGAACTTATGGATTACAAATTTACATACCAGCTATGTTGCACGGGCACGGATACGGCACGACGACACGACGCGACACGCCGACACGATAAAACTAAAAAAATGGATATCCGACACAGTTTGGACACAACAAATAAATAATATATTTATATAATTTTAATAAATAAAAAATCACTAAAATATTAAATAAGTTCATTACACTACCAAAAATAATGTTCGAATTCAATCATTTACCTAACTATAGGAAATAACATTAAAGAAAGTTATATTCAAATGATAAAAGTGCATAAAAATGGTGATTGGATATGAGGTGGCATTTTTTTCTTTCTTTTTTAATTAAAAAATTGAAAAGTTGATGATGTGGCGGGTCGGACATGAGGTGGTGTGTCGATCAACAAGTCCAAAACGTGTCGAAAAAATCAATATTTCTTGTGTTAAGCACGTGTCAGCATATCCGGAATGTCCGACACTCCACCCTTTTAAAGTGTCTGTGCAACGTAGCATACCAGTAACCAGTCACAGATAGAACCCAGAAGGATGCAAGGCAGCAAAGAATGACAGAAACAACACCAAAATAGTGTATCATCCCAAAGATTTTGTTGCCTTATGTGCTCTATGCCTCCATCAACTGGTATCACGGCCAGAAACGATGAGTAACCCACAGAACCAAACAAACTACGTCCTCATCCAAATCTTCCAGGATACCAAGATTTGCAATTTCTCCAAAACCAAAATGATGAACTCCACCTCTCCACGCTTCAAAGAAGTCTAGGCCGTCGTTTCCCAAAAAAAATGTAGATCGAACCGGTCTAGTTTTACTCTTTTCTTTTTCTTTTTTAATTGTTGACCCCTTGCCTGCTAGGCCTACCGCATGTCCGCCTAGTCTACAGGAATAATAAGTTTGTTTTTATTTTATTATTTTATGTCTTTTCCCATATATTACCTCATCATTTGGTTATTCGATTTTAGTCCGTTCTGAAATCCGTCATACCTTTTAGGGTCGAAGTCTTACCCGGTGTTCCATTAGGATAGGGTAAGGGTTGAGCAAATGAAGCTCGACCCTACTCTATTATGTTTTTTTGAGTCAAGCTCGGTCCAGCTCTAAAAGCCCGTCATTTAGTTCCTAATAATTTCTTATTTTTACCCAACAAAACAAAAATTTCTTATTTTTTCTATTATTTTAATATGTCTCTTATTGTTTAAATATAATACAACTCATCTTCTTCTTTGTAATTGATTTTGTTACCTTTATTTCTTTTACTTTGTTGAATAACGATTGTATTTTGATGATTTAGAGAGATAGTTTGTAAGATATATGAGTATAACATCTTAAATTAATATGTATATAATGAATTTTTTTAGAGAAAGAGGAGTCGAGCTTCGTTAATTTTAATAATATGACCATACTAGGTCAAACTCGGAGAATGACAAAAGTCAAACTCCATATTACAAGCAATGCTCACATAAGGACTGCGTTTTCAAAAAAAAAACCTACCAAACTACTGTGTTACATAAGCTACAAAAGAGAGACTAACTAAAACATTATATCCGCAAGAGGACTTTAGTTAGGCCTACAAAGCAGAAACCTACATAACCATATTGAAGTACCTCAACTCAATGAATTAAGACCTAAGACCATCCCGATGTACATTTCAATCAATAAAGAGGGGCATACTCTTCAATATGGCATGAAGGGATCTTTTCCAACTCTAACAGGATTACCAAAACTCAAAACAAAGAACTCACTCAAGTTAGATTGAGGGAAAATGGAAAGACCTACGTCCAAGCCATACCCACTACCCTCAACCCACAATCAGGTCAATTTTTACTAGAGTTTCAGTAAGACCGTTAGAGTTGGTCCCACACCAGCCTTTGTCCGACAGTTTACCTGGCCACGATCCCATGAGCGCTAACTTGGTGGGACTCTCCTGAGAAGCAAGATCAACACCTCCTCCTTCTCCTACGTAAACCCCTGGTCTCCTCTTCTTTACACCAAAGCTGACCGCAGACCCAAGATCATTGCCGCATCAACCCTCCTGCCCGAAACTCTGCTTAACTCCGTCGTGCACCTCGTCACCGTTGGAGTTATGAGGTCCTCCGCCTCTGCTCGACTCCGTTCTCCGTCTCTTCTGGACTCAGTACATAGCCGAGGAAGTAAACCGTGCACTGAAGCTTCGATCTCCAAAGGTGATCTTACCCTGTCTATCCACAAACGCGCGACGACGCTGGCGTGCTTCCTAGCTGGATGCGAAGCCGAGATCTCTCGTCGTCGCCGCTGCTCTAAAAACCCTAGGAAGGTTTCTGTATGTAAATATAACTACAAAATATGGTGTATCATATATAAGTAATATAATCATTAAGGATTAAGCTAAATTGTAAGAAAAAAACAAACTAGCCCATTTCAGCCATATTTAACCCTATTTAAAAGGCCGGCTCTATCCGACCCTTTCAACCCTACCGAAATGAGCTGCTAGGGCGAGTATGTATTTACATATTTAAGTCTCGGTCCTACCCTATCCACCCTTAAATTTTGTTGATTTTGATCGAGCCTTATCCGGCCCTACCCTAAGCTCAAAATTTTAAGGTAAGGCCGGCCCTAGCCCGACCCATGATGGCTGAAGAAACTAGTAGTCTGTACTCCCACACCCAGAAATGAAGAAATCGACTTCATCCTTCAAACTGAGAACGATCGCACTTGTTCATTGATCATCATCAGCCTCACAAACCCAAGAAGAGCATTACCAAATGAGAAAGTTTTCACTTGTTTGAAACTGAAAATTAGTTGTGGAGCAATATCTGAAAACAATTTGAAAGAGTGCGTATTACATGCATGATATACTACTCTTTCAGTATCATCTTACAACCACGCTAATGTCTATTCGAATTCACCACCCTACAATTCCTCCTGATTTGTCCATTTTGTCCAGTGAGGACACCTATGTTTTCCATCTTTACCATTGATGCTCCAAAGTCCTTGTTGAACAGGTTTGCACATCTGCTATAGCTGATCACCATTGAAGCAGTCCTATGGTCCCCCATAAGGAGCTGGTCTGATTGCAGAAGCCCAGATTTGTTCACCAGACTTTTGTAGTAGAAGTTGTCGAACTTGGTGGAAGTGACAGAATCAAGTGGAGCCAATTTGGTATCAGAATCAGCTTGATTTGGGCACACTCTTTGTAGTTTTGTTAGAGTTGATGTGTCTAATATAGGGCCAGGTTTGCCTGAGTCGGCAAAGTTGAACAGTACTCTGGTCTTGAATGTGAAGCACTGAGCAAAGCCTATGGTGTGTGCACCTGCATACCGTGGAGGACAATTTTTGTTATATGCTCTCTTAAGCATCAATAGCTGTTTCAATAATATGATATGGTATAAGAACCAAACCTGAGAGGACAACATCTTGTAAATCAAGGCCTTTTCTGCAAACTTTGCAGTAATATTTTCCAAGGGCTCAAAAGGTGATGGCAAGTCCTTGTTAGCTGCATCTATGCTTGCTGTTAAGCTATCTCGGCGACCAAGTGCTACAGGCCAAGATGGTCCTCCGCTCTGTAAGCACAAGTCTCGTAGTCGTTGGCTATCAGTTAGTCGATTGGAAAATTCTCAAAACTCATATTCTACGTTCAAGTGTTTAGTGAGTTGTTTTGATAAAAATGAATTTGTAGTGAAGATCTTACAAAATAGACAGCTGAGGTTGCTGCAAGAGTGAGTATGTCAGTACAAGAAACAGTGCATGGGCAAGCTTCCTCCAGTGCCAACTTGATTTTGTCAATCACTTTATAGCCTCTGGCTGAATCTTTGTTGGGCAGGGCATTTTTCTCCCCCTTAAGAGTGCTAGTATCATCTAGTATAGATGCATCACACCCCTGCGTCGACAAAATTAACGGTAGGACTTAGAATTTTTAATGAGAGACTGCATTCAAGTCTTTTTTTCTAGTAAGTGATAAGAAATGATTGAAGAGAGATTAACAGACACTAACAAAGCAATCATGGAAGTGAAGCCGCAACAGCGAGGCTGCAATCCTAGAATCATTTGCAATAGCAGACCGAACGCCTTCTTGAACAATTTTGCTCAACTTGGGACAAGAGCAATCATAGAACTTATAGTTGAGCTCAGAGGAAACACTTGAACTGGGACAAGTGTGGCCCGTGGATCACCATTGTACCGATATTGTCCCAACTTAACCACCTTTAAGGTGTTGAGTTTTAATCATAAAAGGCATCGGTACAATTAAATACAATTCATCCACTTATAAGTTATATTTTATTTGTCCTTTTTCTGATGTGAGATCTTTCCTCTCCAACACTTCCCCTCACGTGCAACCTAACGTTTTAGGTTGACACTTGTAATTCATTCAGTCCAATTCCCACATCGGAAATCGGTACATTCATGCGGTCCAATTCCCATTTTGGAAATTGGGGTATGCGATCTAAGACCCACTGTAGGCACTTGGTATGGTATGGGCCAATCAGAATTTTTCCGACGGCAATTTGATTCGATGAACCTAAATTTGAGCTCATTATGATGGGAGACTTTGCCTCGTTACGTTGGGAGAAGTAATTGAAGAGAGACCCGCTCTGATACCAACTTGAACTGGGACAAGTGTGGCCCGTGGATCATCATTGTACCGATATTGTCCCAACTTAACCACCTTTAAGGTGTTGGGTTTTAATCACAAAAGGCCTCGGTACAATTGGATACAATTCATCCACTTATAAGTTATAATTTATTTGTCCATTTTCTGATGTGAGATCTTTCCTCTCCAACAGAAACAAAAGGAGGGCTTAGGAACAAGAGGCAAATCAAGGTAACATAGGAAAGCTTGTAGATTAACTAGGGGGACTCTCTCCAATCGATTCTGTTTTAGGGCAAGAACTGAAAATCGGACCGCATTTCTCGGTTACATAGTTCTTAAAACCAAAACCACAAAGTATATACAAGAAACCGCATCTGTCGATTAACTAAAATTCGGTACAGTTTCAGTTACAAAACCTATTTTTCGAAATAGCTTTCACACATGGTAAATGAAAAAAAATTATGATGCTTGAAGTTATAGAAACATAGAAATACAAACTTTGTGAACCAACTCTACACATAGAATACTACATGAGAGAGAATTAGGTTAGACTTAAACACTTTAAAATATAAACATGTTTGTGGAAGTTTACTATTTGTAACTCATAATCAATAAGAACATCACACATAATGTAAAATTAAGTATTAATAAGTAAATGAATATATTTCGATTTGGTTCGGTTTAATCGATTTTTAAAAAGCGTGGAACCGTAAATCGAAACTGCACTAGTCGGTTTTTACGAATTTTAAAACCGATTGTCTCGTTTCTATTCAGTTTCGGTTATTCAGTGTCGGTTCGATACGGTTTTGACCGGTTTCCATTGTCCACCCCTAAGATTAAGTACTCTATTTCTTGAAAGTGAACAAACTTTCTAATCGTAGTATCACTGCTGGCTATTGATGTGTGACAAGTATTGGTGTGAGTACCAAACTACAAGTAGTTTATTTATAGGCAGAAAAGTTCATGAAATTAAGCACATGTAGTTCAAATTTATATGTTCTATAGGATTAGTGGAAGAGACACTAGAAACTTTTTTTTGGCGACACTAGAAACTTGTAATTGCATTAGACTGTATTTAGACTATTAATATTTATCTAAGTGATAAGATGATGTATTTTAGTTCTAATGGGAAGGTCTATAGTGCCAATTAGACATGCAACATGGTGTATGTTGTGTCAATAGTGGAATAGGCATACTCACCCACTAGAATGTGATGGTGAAAACGTATCATGAACTGGAGCAAACAAATTAAGGAGGATGTACCTTGAAGATCAAGTCTTTGTGACAATCACCAATCAAGTGGGGAAGTAGGAGTAGATTGCTAACTCAGAATGAAACTAGTTCAATGCAGCATTTTTCCATTACGAGTTTCTTGTAATTAACCAATTGTTGAAACTCATTATCTATTAGCAGCCTCGCATTGCTTGTATATCTTGGATCCGAGATGTCTTTCTTATATTATGATAAATTTAGTTTTTTGTTGACAACAATGGTGACACAAGTTTTATAATATGTCACGGCCGGTTTTGAGCCACAGTACAATGCAAGGATTCATTGAGCACGTATAAACCATGAGTGAGCATATATAGGAGAGCAGTAACAAAAGAAATGATATGACTTGATTTGGTTATATGTGAAGCAAGCATGGAAATGTAACAGAGGGTAAAGGTGTATCTTGATGAGCAACTACTAGGGGAGTTGCATCAACATTTATATGATTTGTTTTCGATTTATTGGATATATGAAACAACACAAAGATTTTTCTTGATAATTTTTGATACATTTAAATTGTTAAATTGAACTTGATTCAATCCGTTTGTTTATTGATTTGATTTGATCTGATTTTTTTCTCACCATGCACTTTGGGTTCCCCCAAAATTGAACTTGATCATTTCCTTCAACAGCAATATCAGATTCATTTTATTTTTCATAATTGCCCTAAAATCTGTGAAAGTTCCAAAAAATCTGCATATATATCTTCTGGTTATGTTACACAACACCAAACCCCAAAAACTGAAACGTTACGTTGGACACCGAGTCATTGACCCTTGTAATTGACTGTTAGATAGTCCCTCTCTTTAGCATCAACAATCAATGACATGATCTCAGATCCCGATGGGATATGCATTCTAATCCGGCTTGTTTATGCAGAAATTAATCAAACAGATAGCTAGATAAGAATTCAGAATCTAGTACTGGTTCCAATTCCACAATCACATCCCAGAAATGCCAGTACTCGATCAAAATTTAAAGACAGCATAAAGTTTGATACACTAACATGAACAGTCCAAGAGAAACAACAGGATCATATCAAACTACATAAGCTTGTAGAGTATCTAATCCCCAGGTCTAACATAAACCGCAGAACAAGTAATCAAGTAAGGTCTCGGTGCAGTCATAGAAGCAAGAACAACTGCAAATATCCACAGATACATACACAAGAAAGAAAACCAAATCATATCAGCAATATAATACAGCAAGTTCATCATCAAAAAAAGAAGAAATCAAAAAAGAAATTAACCGATAGTTGAGTACCAGTCGTTGACGATTTTGTCCTGCTCATCTAATTCGTAGTTAGTTGACGTCTCAATGGCTTGTGCTGGTGGAGGATCCATCTCTCTGTTTCTCTCTAAGAACTGGAGGAGGAGGATATAATGGTATGATGGTTGATCCACGACAAAGCACTAGTAGGAGACAGATTGGCTGCAAGCTTTTAAAGAATTAGAAGATGTGTGACGAAGCCAAAAGGGTTTCGTCTTTTTATTTGGCCATAATGGTGTTTCCTCATTTTGATTTTGGTCACTAGCTAAAGTATGTCAATGCCTTGCTTGGATTGCTCGGAGACTTGGAGTGGACCATGTACTACTAGTAAATACTAAATAGTAATGGGTGAAAAGGCCATATCTATGTTATCACTTATCAGTATGGTAAATAAACCAAAAGTTCATTGTCAAAACACTACTCCATAACCGTAAGTTACTTGCTACGTTAATCTATCGGTTATAAAGTACATAGATAAATAAAAAGATAAATGATTTATAATATGCTTAATCGTTTATAGAAATAGCTCTTACAAGATTAAAAATTAAACATGATTTATAATATAAAATTAAACATCTCACGATTGAAAGTTGAAACTTAAAAAGGGAGGGAAGTCAAGCAACCTAACATTTCGTCATTGAGATTTTCATTCAATCATGCTTGCGTTGACAAAAAGAAGTTGCTTCCAAAATGAATATTCTACTATAAGCTATATTAAAAATGAAAAAGAAAAAAAAATTAAGAGGGAATTTCCTTTCAATCATTTCTAGGTATAGCCAATAAGTGAATAAACTGCTCCTACAGTCCTACCTCCACCCAAAAAACAATTCTAAACAAACTGAATTACTTGTTGATGCCACTGGAGTTGTTTTGGGAGTGAGTCTGGCCATATCCACTGTACTAAAAATAAGAAAAGAACAAACCAATCTGGGCTATTGCCAATTTAAACAAATGCATATTTCTGTTTATCAAAGATGACATTCTTCCCCTAGGTTGATGAACTTGTTAAGAATGGATGCTTTAATAACATGGCAGCAGTAGGCCAATCTTCAGGATTTATTCGCAGGCAACATTCTAAGAAATTCTTGACCTCGATGACAATGTTCCCAGAAGCTCTGGATTATTCTCATTCTGAAAACACTGGAACGTGTATCAGGGATTGCTTAAGTACTATCAATCCCTATGAAGCTGAAAGCAGAAACTTGTAAGAACACAATAATTTGTTTACGCAGTGTAAACCTCAAACATGAGGAAACATCACTGCGAGACACAAGCCTAGAAGAACTTCAATCCACTATAAGAAGATTACAATTGTATGATTACACTTGCAGACTCGTCTAGTCTATTAATCACTCACTAATCTTCTCTCACAAGAAACACTTTCTTGAGGGATTGAACTACACAAATCAAACCTCAATTCTATTCACTCAAACATGGAACAGTGAAAGAACAAGAACTCAACATGCTCACGTTAGAGATACACAACTAATCTCTTTTTCTTGATTCCCAAGGCATGCAAAAGTCTTGTGCGCGGCAGCTGTTAAATAGAGGGCAAAACTCCCCCTCACTTTAGAATCCTAACCCTAATGGACTTCCTACTAGGAAACAACTTAATGAAAGATTTGTCCATTAGGATCCGAAAGATATAATTCCCTTTTATGTAGGAATGCCAAAATACTAACAATCTCCCCCTTTGGCATTCCTACACAAAACACACAAAACACAGAAGTACACACCACAAGACAATAATTTCCAAAAGAGAGCATAGGCAAAGGTACACTACCACAGTACTTAAATAAAGTACATAATCCCAAGATGAACATAGACATAGAGCCACATAAACAGAAATACATAGAAATCAGAAGTACTCTCCCCCTTTTTGTCTCGGAATGACAAAGGGTCAGTCCAAATAATCAAGAAAGATCCCAGAAGGAAAACACTTATAACCATAACCAACATCCACGCAGAAAGGCTTGACATGAATATGGAAAGGAAACTCATCATCAGCAGTAGAAGGAGCAGTAGTAGAAACAGGTGGAGACACAACAGGAGGAGCAGAAGATGCAATGTAGGTGTTGAGCAAACGTTCAAGTCCAGTAATACGAGAGTCCAGGTCTGCATATAGAGTATTGAACTTGTCTTCCATCCATTTCATCAGCATAGTAGTCTCAACCGACACACCACCATCTAATGCCTGACTAGACCCTCTGACAAGAGTGGAGGAAGTAACTGGAGTGAGAGGAGGGCCAAGGATATCTCCATCCTGATAGTCAACACCAAATGAACTGCACAGTAAGGTGATGATAGATGGAAACACTAAGGCACCTTGAGAATTGCGTTGATCAACAATTGCAGCATAACGAATGACAGTATAAATGAAGAACTCAGGTGGAAGATAAGGACCCTTGTGACTATGAATAGCATATATCTTGGCACCTATCTCCCTTGTAATCTTGCTGGTCTGAGAAGTTGGATGCAAAAGAGATCGAACCAGAAAGCCAAGCAGCCTAAACCATTCATCCATGTGTCCACTTGAGAGAAATGCCGGAGGAATGCGAGGAATGTTGGCATACATTTTGTCCAATAACAGGGACATATCACAAGTAGAGAGAAACTGAGTAGCTTTATCAACTGCGTCTTCAGAAGGTAAAGGAAGATGCAGTATATGACGAATCACAGTAGGGGAAACCAGAATGTAGGAACCCCGAACAAATACCCCACTAGAAGAGGTGAACAAATCCATAGACTCAGGCAATGATCTAGGAAAGTTAGCATAAAATTCATGCACAATAGATAGATTTGGTCGAGGTAGGGATTGCAGACCCTCCTGCCATCCCAAGCGTGCAACTAAGGTGACGAATAATTGTGGCAGAGAGGAGAAATCAAATGACCGCTCAAAAACACAGGGACGATTGCACGTAATGTTCATGTATAAGGTGCGAGCAGTAGAATTGACAAAGCAAGTCAAGGGAGGAGCACGCTTACAGACTGCGGATTTGGACTGTGTCTTGACCGAAGAAGGATGTTGTGAACCAGTTGACGGCCTGAGCCTTTTGGCAGGAGGCTTGGAAGACTTTGAAGGCTTGGATGGCTTTGAAGGCTTTGAGGACTTCGAAGGCTTCGAGGGAGCCTTGCGCTTTTGAGAGCACCCAACAGCAGGAGTGAGAGTGGCGGCGGAATCTTCTTGTGAGGAAGAAGCAGCAGTGGGAGCTGGGAAAACATGATGGAGAGTGCGACTGCGATATGCCTGATTGAGAACGGCCTCTAATGGAGACTCCACAGGGGAAGAAGGAGGTGCACCAGCATTGATAGGTGGCGGAGATGATGGTCCATTGGGAGGAGACGACGGCCCACTATGGGACGAGGATCCACTATGAGTCGAAGGTCCACTGTGAGCGGACGAGTGAACAGGAGAACCATTAGCAGCCGAGGCGGAAGGAGAGTCTTCAAGAACCTGAGGAGATGCAGCAGAGGTGGGAGGACCGGATGGTGGTCCGAGACGACGGAGACGACCGGATCGACGCGGAGGAGTAGTCTGGAGTCCGGAGTTACGCATTTTGGGAGCCATGAACAACAAAATCGGATCTGAAATCTGAGAAAGAAAAACAGAAAAACAGAAAAACAGAGAGAACCACAGACGAAAAACAAAGAAATAAACAAGAAGTTTTTTTTTTATGCTGCCATTTTGACAAAAATCACTCTTAAAGAAAAACAACATGATAAAGTCCAAGAGCTGAAAAGAATAAGATTGTGTATGCTTATGAAAATCAAATCAATTGTGGAACCACACAATGCCAAGAGAAGTACCCACACGTATACCTGAGAACAGAGGCAAAGCTTTTAGACAAAGAATAACCATAATCACATCATGTGAGCAAGACAAGTTTTAAGTTCACCATGAGTCATGTGCTCAACAATTCACAAGAAAACACTTGAGCCGGGGAGAAAAATAAAAGTTACGAAGCTACTATGAAATAACACAGAGTGAATGCAAGCGGTGCAGTGTGTGCTCTTACATTTCAGCGCTTGAGACATATACCAATTGCATTTCTAAGAGTCTCAAATCTTTCAGTATCCAGTGGTTTTGTAAAGATATCAGCCAATTGATGTTCAGTGGATACAAAGGATACTTCTAAAACATCTTTTTCAACCAGATCACGTATAAAGTGATATCTTAGATCAATATGTTTTGTACGTGAGTGTTGAACAGGATTTTTTGAAATATTTATTGCACTTGTGTTATCACAGAATATACTTAACTTGCCTTGAGTGAAACCATAATCCTGGAGCATTTGCTTCATCCAGAGCATCTGAGTGCAGCAACTGCCGGCAGCTACATATTCAGCCTCTGCAGTTGACAAGGATATGCAATTTTGCTTTTTACTATGCCATGCAACCATGTTGTTTCCCACAAAGAAGCAGCCACCTGATGTGCTTCTTCTATCTTTCATATTCCCTCCCCAATCAGCATCTGAATAACCTGCAATTTCAACATTAGTATCAAAAGTAAAGAAGATACCACAAGCTGATGTACATGAAACATATCGAATTATGCGCTTCACAGCCTCTTGATGTGATTCCTTGGGATTTGCCTGAAATCGAGCACACACACCTACACTGTAGGAGATATCAGGTCTGCTGGCAGTAAGATACAAGAGACTTCCAATCATACTTCTGTAAAGCTTTTGATCAACAGACTTACCATCAAGATCCTCGCTGAGCTTGGTGGTTGTACTCATGGGATTTGTCACAAGTTTAGGAGAATCAAGATCAAATTTTTTAACAAGATTTTCAGCATATTTAGTTTGAGACAAAAACATGCCATCAGTTAGTTGACAAACTTGAAGCCCAAGAAAGTAAGTTAACTCCCCACACATGCTCATTTCAAATTCACTTTCCATGATTCTAGTGAATTCAGTAACATAAGATTCAGAAGTTGAGCCAAAAACGATGTCGTCTACATAAACTTGAGCAATCATGACATGTGTTTGATCCCTTTTTACAAACAAGGTTTTATCAATAGAGCCTCTAACATACCCTTTGCTTACCAGGAAGTTGGATAGGTGTTCATACCAAGCTCTTGGAGCTTGTTTAAGCCCATACAAAGCCTTTTTGAGTCTGTAAACATGACTGGGATTGTGAGGATCTTGAAATCCCAGTGGCTGTTCAACGTACACTTCTTCTTGCAAGACTCCATTTAAAAAGGCACTTTTCACATCCATTTGATATAACTTAAAATGAAGATGACAAGCAATAGCAAGCAAGAGTCTAACAGATTCAAGTCTAGCTACAGGTGCAAAAGTTTCATCAAAATCAATTCCTTCAACTTGAGTGTAACCCTGCGCCACAAGTCTGGCTTTGTTTCTAGTGATATTACCAAATTCATCATGTTTGTTTCGAAAAATCCATTTAGTACCTATCACATTGCAATTACTAGGCCTAGGCACAAGATACCAGACATCATTTCTTGTAAATTGATTCAGTTCATCTTGCATAGCATTAATCCAATCATCATCAAGCAAGGCTTCTTTCACATTTTTTGGTTCAATAAGAGAAACAAAACCAAAATGACTAATGACGTGTACATCCTTCTTGTTATCATTCAAAAAACATGCAAGAACAGAATTTCTACTTACCTCACTTACGACTTGTCTCCGCGTCCTGATTCCATCATCCACGTTGCCAATGATATCTTGAGATGAATGATCTTTTTGAACTTGCTTGAACCCAGTTCTTACATTAGATTGAGTATCAAAGATGGGATCATTAACTTCATCAACTTCCTCTTCATTTACTTCCACAGTCATCTTCCTTTTTGAGAATCCATCTTCTTCTTCAATGACATTTCCTGTTCTTACGAAAGAATCATCAATAGACACATTATAAGATTCCATAACAGACATGGTTCTTTTATTATACACCCTATAGGCTTTACTGTTTAGAGAGTAGCCTAAGAAGATGCCTTTGTCACTTCTGGAGTCAAATTTAGCAAGATATTCTCTATCTCTGTAAATGTAGCAAGGGCTTCCAAAAGTACGAAAGTAACTTACATTGGGTTTCTTACCTTTCCATAATTCATATGGAGTTTTGTTACTACCTGGACGAAGAAATGCTCGATTTATTGTGTAGCAGGCAGTGCTTATGGCTTCTGCCCAGAAGTTGAGACTAAGTCCAGCAGAGTGAAGCATTACTCTTCCCATGTCAAGTAGAACCCTATTCTTCCTTTCCACAATGCCATTTTGTTGCGAAGTTATAGGTGCTGAAAACTCATGGGAGATACCAAGTTCACTAAAGAATTCTGAAAACCTGACATTCTTAAACTCAGTTCCATTATCAGTTCTTACTCGTACAATTGACAAATGTAAAGATTGTTTCTCATTTATTACCTTTTTGAAAAGACCTTTGCAGCTTTCAAATGTATCACTTCTTTCTCTAAGAAAGTTTACCCAGGTAAAACGAGAAAAATCATCCACAACCACTAAGATATATTTCTTACCTCCAATGGTCTCAGTTGAAGAAGGTCCAACAAGATCCATGTGAATCAACTCCAAAGGACGAGAGGTAGTCAAAGAATTTAGTGAACTGTGAGCACCACGAGTTTGCTTACCAATTTTGCATCATTCACACATGACAGTAGTTTTTCCACTCAGAGAAGGCATTCCACGCACACTTTCCTTCTTAGAGAGTTTCACTAAGTCCTGGAAGTTTACATGACCCAAGCGTCTGTGCCATAATTCAAGGTTGACATCGGATGATCTGGTGTTCAAACAAGTCTGCACATTTATATTAGCATGAACATGATAGCAGTTATCCTTGGATCTTAATCCTCCCATGACACTTTTTCCATTATTATCAAGAACTATACATTTTAGTTTGTTGAAGTTTACATTTTCATAATCATCAGTGAGTTGACTTACACTTAAGAGATTTGCTTGAAGACCTTCAACAAGTAAGACATTTTGAAGATTTGGAATACCTGGAGTATTTATAGTTCCCTTACCCATTACTGGTGTTTTTCTTCCATCTCCAAATGTGACTGTTCCGCTGGTGAATTCGTCTGATAGAGTAGTGAACCAGCCTTTGTTTCCAGTCATGTGTCTTGAACATCCACTGTCTACATACCAGATATCTTCTCTTCTTTCGGATAAGGCTGTTAGGGCAACAAGACATGTAGCATCATCATGGTCAATTTGACACCTATAGGAAGAAAACAAACACGTTTCGTCAACTGATTCTGGAAATGCATGACACTTACTGAACTTAGCTGAATAACACTTATGTGATCCTTTCTTGACCCAAGTCTGCTTGGTCTTTGATTCCAGACTTTCTGGGATTGAAACC
This sequence comes from Comarum palustre, assembly GCA_951800085.1. Lineage (NCBI taxonomy): Eukaryota > Viridiplantae > Streptophyta > Magnoliopsida > Rosales > Rosaceae > Comarum > Comarum palustre. The sequence goes on along the minus strand of OX637588.1, from coordinate 8,258,323 downwards.
ATCTTTGCAATCCTATTTAAAATGCTTAAGTGTTCCTTTAATTCTGCTTGTAATAAGGAAGTAGAGTTAATTTTCAAACCATGTGTTTCATTTTGCATTTTTCTTCGTAATAAATTACAACGAGGACGAATATGTCCAGGTTTTCCACAAAAATGACATGTAGGAGTGAAAGATGGTTGTCTGAGAGCATACCTGGACTGATGAGCATTCAGCTTTGTATCTTTGCTTACCTGAGGGGATTGATAGTATGTCATCGATCCCAATTCTGGACCAGAGTTGATTTCAGATTTTGACATAAGTATATTGTCATTCTTTTCTTCAAGCACACTATTATGTTCCTTCACAAATTGTGTAACACCTGTGTGGACATTCTCATATCCGAGACCTTTTCTGTTACATGAAGTTCTACCAAGCCCAATCATTTTTGACACCTTTTCTGAACTAATTTCAAACTTGCTGAATTTTGTCCTTGCCTCCGTAAGCTCAACCTGCAATTTCTCATTCTCTTGTGTTAATAAGACATTTAAATTTGTTTGAGCTTTGAGCTCAACTTGCAAGGTTTTCAATTTATCATTAAGCTCATTCTTACCATCACTGTCCACACGAGATGTAGCTTTATGCTGCAAGAATTGAATTTTCTCAAGCAAATTTGTCCTCTCAGTTTCCCAAGATTTTAAATTTGATTCAAGACTTACCTCAACTCTCCTTTTCTCTTTGCTGATAAGTTTGATGTCTTCTTCCAAAGCAAGATTTTTCTTCTGTACACTTTTTGTAGCATTGTACAGTTTCAAATATTTATTATTTGCTTCTTCATCAGAATGATCTTCATCACTCTCTGAATCATCTGAAGTTTCTGGATTAAGAGAAGTTGTTAATGCAAGATCATTTACCTCATGGTCATCGAAGAACTCCTCATCGCTATCATCCCATGTGGATGTCAAAGCTTTGCTATCCTTAAAGGTTTGCTTCCTGTTTGCACACTCAGCAGCCATATGACCAAAACCACCACACTCAAAGCATTTTATTTTTTCTGAGAAATTTTTCTTTTGAGTAAATCTAGAAGGTTTATCAGTTATTTTTTCAGAGTTGAAAACTTTCCTTTGATTAGAGAAAATTTTTGAAGGACCAGAAACATTTTTATTTTTCAAAAATTTTTTAAATTCTTTTGTAAGCAAAGCTAAGTCGATTACTTCATCTTCATCACTTTCCTTCTTAATAGAGGAAAAAGCAACACTTTTTACCTTTTTATCTGGTCTGATTCTCATTTCAAAGGTCTTGAGGTTGCCTACCAGTTCATCAAGAGGATAAATATCTAGGTCTTGAGCTTCTTAAATCGCTGTTTGTTTAGCTTGAAACTTTGAAGGAAGAGATCTGAGAAACTTCTTGACAATTTTGTGATCTTCAATCGGATCACCAAGACTCTGACATTGACTAGATATCCTTAATAGACGAGCATGAAAATCATCTACTAGTTCATCTTCTCCCATAGTCAGGTTTTCAAATTCTTGAGTTAGTCTCTGCAACTTTTGTGAGCGTACCTTTTTATTACCTTCATAAGTAGCCTCCAATAAATCCCATGCCTTCTTCACAGTGTCACAGTGACTGATACGAGTTCTTTCTCTTTTGTTTAAGGCTGTGAACAAGCTGTTTCTTGCCTTAAAGTCACAATTTCGATCATGTACTTCCGCTTCAGTCCATTCGTGCCTAGGCTTTAGTATTGTTGCGACAGAAGTTCCTTCCACCTTTTTGTCATTAGCTTTCGTTGGATGTTCCCAGCCTATCTCAACAATGTTCCACATGTTCTCATCTTGAGAATACAAGAAGGCTCGCATCATAATCTTCCATTCAAGATAATCTTCACCATTGAAAAGCGGAGGACAGTTGATCGATCCAGCAGCTCTATCACGTTCCATCCTGATCTACTAGAAACTTCTAGAACCGGCTCTGGTACCAATTGAAAACACTGGAACGTGTATCAGGGATTGCTTAAGTACTATCAATCCCTATGAAGCTGAAAGCAGAAACTTGTAAGAACACAATAATTTGTTTACGCAGTGTAAACCTCAAACATGAGGAAACATCACTGCGAGGCACAAGCCTAGAAGAACTTCAATCCACTATAAGAAGATTACAATTGTATGATTACACTTGCAGACTCGTCTAGTCTATTAATCACTCACTAATCTTCTCTCACAAGAAACACTTTCTTGAGGGATTGAACTACACAAATCAAACCTCAATTCTATTCACTCAAACATGGAACAGTGAAAGAACAAGAACTCAACATGCTCACGTTAGAGATACACAACTAATCTCTTTTTCTTGATTCCCAAGGCATGCAAAAGTCTTGTGCGCGGCAGCTGTTAAATAGAGGGCAAAACTCCCCCTCACTTTAGAATCCTAACCCTAATGGACTTCCTACTAGGAAACAACTTAATGAAAGATTTGTCCATTAGGATCCGAAAGATATAATTCCCTTTTATGTAGGAATGCCAAAATACTAACACATTCTTACTAGAAGTTTTAAACAAGGCTTCCATCTGCATTGCCATTGATATTATGCAATACAGAATTCAAGACCTTTGGACTTTCAAATAATCAACTACAACCAAAGAAAAAGTTGCAACAAGTGTCACGGTTGAATACATGATGTGCTTACACTTTCGTATGCGTTCTGGTAAGGTTTTCCAGTGAGCATTTCAATAACTGTGCAACCCAATCTCCAAATATCAGCAGCACAAGTATGCATCCCATACATTATCAACTACATGAAGAACATTTTATTGGTAAGTGTGTGTATTATGTATAACAAGGATCCTAGACGAACACATACTGATCGATTAGAAACAGTTACCTCTGGAACCATCCAGTAGTATCGGTTTCCCCCCTCTGAAGATGGATTTTCATCATCTGATTCAACTCCTGAAAGCTAAGCGAAATGACAAACACCATATTGTAATCAATGAATAAATCAATCAGCTAACCAGAAAAACATAAAGAAGATCATCAGAGTTTGAGAAAGAAGAAATTAAGGAACTAGTACTTACTACTCGTGTCATTCCAAAGTCAGCTAGCTTGACAACCCCGCTTGTATCGACAAGCAGATTAGCCCCTTTGATGCTCCTACATAAATCAACTGAACAATTTTAATTTACTTAAAGATCCAAACAAGGTGGAATTGCTCATTCTTATTTGCTACATCCAATCTATCCTCAAATTCCAGTTTCCTAGATAATTAAACTTTTTGCTGAGGGTGACACATGAGTCGACTCTTTCAACAAGTGATTTTACCTGTGAGCTATGAGTTTGCTATGCAAGTAAGCCAAACCGGCCATTATCTGGCGAGTAAAACTACGAACAATAGATTCTGTTATGGCTCCATAACGTTCATCCATATATTTCCTCAAAGAGCCGGGGTGTACGTACTCCTATATATATAAAATCGATCACCACTGCATATACACGAAAGTATATACGATTAGTTTCAGAGATAATATTCCATTAATTGACAAACATGATCGTGGAAATGCCTAACCATGGAGCACACTACTAACCATTTGGCATCCATAATACTCCACAATATTAGGATGCTTCAGATTGCTGCGCATTCTTATTTCCTGTAAACAGAAGCATAACAAATAAAACAAAGCAGAATCCACAAGCTCCTACATTCTAAGAAGCTAGCACCGATGAAGCTAACTCTATTACGGGAAGGGTAGAAATATATCTTTATGTATACAAACCGTCTCTCTAAACATCGTGAAGAAATTGTGCCATTGGGAGATAAATCAACTTCCTTCATTGAACATAAAGCTCCAGTTACTCTGTAAGATAAGAAAATCAGACCTAAGAAAATCAGACCTCCTAATCAATCACGATTAAAGTAGATAGAAATAGTTATTATCAGCTGTACATAGATCTGTGTATACATACCTATTGCTAGCAATATAACGAGGTCCAAATGGACCACTCCCAATAAGCTTTCCCTTCTGAAACTCAATCAGATTATGCACCACAACTTTCTCTTGTTTACCAACACCAGTCTCTTCAATTCTCTTCACTGTAGTCAATGTTTCTTTCACCACCACCAAAGTCTCCATCCCGGCCCTTATTCCCTGCACACTGAGTATAGACAACAGTCTGTTGAGACATTTGTCCAACTCCATCAGTTTATATGTGTATCCAAATTTCTTGTAGCTTGTCCATAAACCAACCTTGGAGCACTATCGAACAAGCTCAGCTCCACCCTCCATTTGCTTCTTGAAACTTTGTAGCTCCTCATCTGGACGTCCCAAGTCCTAATTGTGTTTGGCTATGTCACTGATCACTGGTTGTAAAGCTTCCATGGTGGAGCTGAGATCTCCCAGAAGGGGTTTAAACATGGTTGTCTTGTTCATCACTTTCTTTATCACATCATACATGATATTAAATGGTAGTCCTAGAGCTGCCCCTGCAACAATCTCACCTCCAGCCATTGTTGATTTTATACAACAAAGTTAATGAAGCAAACTCTTCTACTGTTTGAAACTCTTCCACAGAAACAAGAACAGAAAAGGAAACAGGGTAGTCCAGGATTCAGGGTCAAGAACAACTGCAGAACAGAATGTTATTCTTGAGTGGGAAGCTTCTAAGAAGCTAGAGTCCATTCGCTTCCGAGTTATCAAAAACATATTTCATTATGCTTTATACTAGTAAAATGAAAGTCAACGAATTTTTGGCAAAAATTATGAGAACCAAGATAAGTGTTGCTGTGACATACAGAATGAGAGTTATTTAGGATTGATATATGAAATCACATTATGGTGTGGTATTTAGTACTATGAGTTTTCAAGCTTCTGTGAAACATTAAATTTGTCTTGGGGATTTAATCTTCTTCTTTTTTTCTCGTATTTTGTTGTTGATCTTAATTTACCTATGCGAGGCTCTAGTTGTCAAAAATAGTATTTTATGATAATAATAGACAACTAGTTGAACAACACATTTGATCCATTTATTAGAGATATTGATTTGTGGATACGACGAGGGAGGTGGAAGCATTGTAATACCTTCAGAAGGCCAGGTCAAAAGACTAGTTCTGCTGAAGCTCTAAAGGTACGTGGTATACAAAAACTACGTGGTATACAAAAACTACTGCTCTAAAGATGAAGGGAGAGAACCTATTACAGTTACACTCTATGGCTGCAACTCAACTACCAGAACAATTCAGAAGCCACTTTCTCATTAAACCCTGTCGATAGAAATGTATCTACAATCCATTCCCTTTCAACAAGATCGTTTCAGTACCATGGTTTGGAAAACACATGCATAGAGTAAAGAAGGGGGTGGTGTTTTGATTGCAAGCCAAGCTAGATGATATATTCAGGGACATGCCTTAAAGGTAGGATGAGAGGAAGAGCATGGGGCTGGCCATTGTTAAAACCGTAAGTTTCAGAAGGAGATTGTTACCGAAGAGATGATTTTGCAAGAAGATGGATCCGGCAGAGTGCAAGGCTTGGCAATCACCAAATGCGGAAAGCACACATTTGTGGTCCAAGTATGCAAGTGTAGTATACAGAATGCAGACCTTACCACTCAGAGAGCTCCCTTTCCCATACTCAATTGATGTTGGGAATCATCACTGAACTATCAAGTCTTCTTTCAAGTTCAGTTGGAGTCGGGGGTCTTTCCTGTCAACAAACACAGATTTAATTTTCTTGGCCAATGACTAAAATTAACTAAACAGGTGAGTGTCAAGGCCTTTATAGTTACCATGAGATTCATCCCATTAGAGGCATAGGTTGTAGATGGGACTTCCTGCTGCTGGGAACTTTTTACAAATCGATGTTCTAATAGCATTGCAGCAGTTGACCTCTCAGCAGGATTTCTTTGGAAGCAGCACCTAGGAAATCCTTACCCTCAGGCGACAATGTTTCTGGAATTGGTGGAGTGTCCTTCATGACTTTAAACATGGCTGCAGCCTGCATTTAAAATCCAAGAGTTTAGCATTTTTGAATAATCAAGATGCCAAACTCTAAAAGGACTCAGTAGTCAGATCCAGCATCTCACAATACACATTAAAAGCTTCAGTTGCTTCACAAGAAATTAGACTTTGTATGCAAACAAGTCACTATTCCCATTTTAACCACAAGAAGAAAAGTTTTCATGGCTCAGTAGAAATACATTATGTGCTCACCCCTTCATACTGACTCCACGGAGGTTTTCCTGTGAACATTTCGATAATAGTACAACCCAGACTCCATATATCAACAGCAAGAGCCAAATCAGAGGTGTTATCTTTATGCATCTCAGTTTGCATCAGCTGTAGGATGGACACTGTATCAGTATCAGAAAGCTTAGGCCGTTGAGTGCTCTAGACATAACATATTGATTAGAAAAGGTTACCTCTGGAGCCATCCAGTATGGACTTCCCTTTAGAGAAAGATTCCCAACATGTCCTGAAAGCTACACAGCAAGTAGTGAAACTATGTAAGCGCAAGATCAGAGTAAATAATATATCCTAGAATTAATATAATGGCATAATGCAAAGAGACATCCACTTGATAACATGTTCAAGAGAAAAAGAGGTGTGATCAATGAGAATTGAGGAAATGGGTAAAAAGAGAACCAGAACTCACATGTTTTGCCATTCCAAAGTCAGCTAGCTTGACAACCCCAAATGAATCCACTAACAAATTAGCTCCTTTGATGTCCCTATCAAAAGAAACAGAAATATGATGCATTAAAATAGACCATAAAGGGAAATGCTATACGAAAACATATCTTGCTCAATTCATAATGACAGAAACTGGGTGTAGGTCTCATTCTTAGTGCTATACCAAGTCAATTCTAAGGTTCCAATTATGCTACAAAAACTTTATATTTATGCTGAGAGTACCTGTGTATTGTTTTTTTGCTGTGCAAGTAAGCCAATCCCGAGAGTATATGGCGAGTAAAACTGCGGACAACATCTTCTGTCATAGCTCCACAATAATGTTCATGAACATATTTGTCAATAGAACCAGGATGAACATACTCCAGATATATAAAAAACCGATCTTCAACCTGTATGGACATGAAAGTATTTTGTGCTTTGTTTCAGGCATAGTCTAATGAAAGAACATGAGCCTGGATGCTTAAACATAAAAAAGCAGATGTTACTCACAATTTCACTTCCATAGTACTGAACAATATTAGGATGCTTGAGCTGGCTGAGGACTTTGATTTCCTGATAAAAAGGCGGAATGAGTGAACATAGTAGACTACATCCTTTAAAACAGTCTCTGTATACATTTCATGTACTGTATTCATCCCTATTTATGAAATAATTATATGCAGACTTTAGTAGCATACATAACCAATATTTCTAGTCCAATGAACAATCTACGAAAACAACTCAGAAGCTGAGAAGAGCAAGAAACTGAAAACATTCATAAAGCATATGTTCCATCCCTATAAAAATGTGTAAGATACTGGAGAATAACCTGCTGTAGCTGCTTTATACACTCTGCTGCTTTCGGGTCATCAGGAAGTAGTTCAACTTCCTTCATTGCACATAAAGCTCCAGTTTTTCTGATACAAAACAAACACTTCATCAGCAATTACCACTAGTAAAGAAAAGCTACAATCTCCTGTACAAGGAACTGTATGTACCTATTGGTAGCAACATAAACACTTCCAAACGTGCCGCGACCAATAAGCTTTCCCTTTTGCCATTGCCCTTTAATCGGCTGGGACTCTTGCTTAGGTGTGACTGCAGGTCGTGGTGATACTAGTCTGCTGCTGATGGTACACTTGGTGAAGGGAGAGCTCCAGGAGGCAGAGGCAATGGATGGACTTCAGAGGTAACAGATAACAAGGAATGCAGTGGGGATGACCCCTGTGGTTGTCGAAGGGGACTTCTACCGGTGGGACTGTTTATCGGGGAACTTTCATTACTAAACACATCTAACAAGGTAGAGGGAGGTTGAGTCCTGTCATTAGTATTCATCTCCGGTGCAGACCAGGCTTGATTTCTCGAAGAAGTCCCCAAATCACCAGCATTACTAGTTCTACGTGGGCTGTATCTAGGACTTGCGCATGGACTAGTTGGTGCACTTCTAACAGGAAAATCGAGGCTGAAGTCATGCTCATTAATCTGTAAACGATTTCGCTCTCGATTATTCCTCCTGGACGACACTGTCTCACGTACTTGATTGCTATTCTTTGGAGTGTCTTTGGAGGGAAGCAGTTCTCATGTCCCCAAGAGCTACAGCGAGAACACCTCCTCCCTCGGCGGTTGGCCTCTTCCGGTAAAGGAAGCGGCTGCGAACTCCCCAGCGCGGCTTCTGATCCGGGCGCGCTGGGGCATTTGCTTGCTCCACCGTCAGTCATTAAGCAGCTTCCTCTGCTGCTGAGCGGTCTTCCTCCTCGACCGGAAAAGCCACCCTCCCTCTTCCCTCCACTTCTTCTTCGGCAACGACGTGGCAAACCAACGCATGGTGGAGTCTAGCATGAGGCTAGGAAGAGGAGGAGGACAAAAGTGTAATCACGTAATACTCTTCGAAGATCCATTGTCAACCATGTTAGCGTGGATCTTCTCTGGAGGACGAGGCCATGACGACGACGGCTTGAGACGGTGTACGTCATCGCGTACGTTTGCTGCAAACGTCTAGTTTCTTTTATTCCCAGGACGATCGGGAAGCTGGTGTTGCCTTCATACAAATTGAGAGGTCAATATCTCCTCTTCATTTCCAAGTCAAGGTGGCTTCCATTAGGGATGATAATGGCCATGGGTAGTGTGGATGGATCAAAATATCATACTCATATTTTTTAACATTTATGAACTTATTTTCATACATGTAATTAGATAATGGAGATTTTGTACTCTTTGAGGATTAAGTTTTCAATCTGATTCTTGTTATGTATTAATTATTTTTTTTTTTTAAAATATGATAGCATGAAATTAAAATTAAATACCAAAATAAATAAGTTACATTTTTTAATCTAATAAAAACAAATACAAGTCTTAACGAAAGTTTAGTAAAATATTTATTACATAAATATCTATTTATAAATTATATATAAACATATATATATATTAATATTTTCATTCTAAATTGGTAAGGATTGAAACGAATATTAAAATATTAAATCCATCTCGTATCCGATTTAAAAATCTAAATATTAGGATCCTCTTACCCATTACTCGTTATCTCCGTATATCAAATACCTTACCCGCCCAGGATTATTGTCATATCCCTATTCTTAACGTGTCTTTGGGTTTTTTGCAAATCTTTTCTCATTTCTTTGTTACGTCCGTTATTTCCGTTACTTATTGTGCATGATAAGAAAGTTTGTTACTCATGATGAGGGTTAGTTATTGTGATTCGACAGATGTACAGACGTGATTTTTTCAATGGTGATCTATGTAATCGGAGGGCTAATGTGAGCGTTACGATACTAATACAGTGTAATCATGCAATGTGAGATTCATAGGCTTTCTTTTCTATTAAATTTTTCAGCGTTTAAAGTCTTAGGCTAACAACCACACAACTGAACTTATTATCGATTATAACAAATAATTCAAGATATTTAGAGAATGGAATGAACATAATTTTTTTTATGACAAAATGAAAAACTAGAAAATAATACCTCTAACAACATCCCCTCCGACGTCCCATTTGATTTAGATGAAACGCTGATCACACAGGGATGAGCAAACAGTGAAACATTTAACATTCTGCAGTGTGATTGAATTAAATAGCTGCATACTTTGACTGCTACCTAGAAATTATTATTTGTTTCTTGTATCACCCCCTTTCTCTCTTCAGTCATTTGCTTGCTATTAAAGCACCTGGCCATTTGCAGCAGTCTACCAAAAAAACCTTTTACAGAATACACACAAAAAGAAAGACATGGCTGAATCTTCCACTCCTACCAAGTTCAAGTTATTAGAAAATAGAAACCAAAAGTGTGCAAGAGAAACTCACTGATGGTGAACTACTACTACCACCACAGAAATATATCCTCAAAGATGGAACCACACTTCCAGATGCTTCTGTTGAGATGATGAATATTCCAGTTATTGATCTTGATCTCCTCACACCTTCCTCGACCAGTGTAGAGGAATTTGACAAACTAAGATCATCTCTAACCAAATGGGTTGCTTTCAGGTATGAATTCAAACTAGAGGAACTCTTAAGAAGGTAGAAAACTAGATCTCATACCAAGTTCTGTGATGGGAGCTAGACATAATTGCTATGTAATTATGTATAACATTTTTAGGCTGCTATTGTGTTTTCAAGGTAATAAACCACGGAATGACTCCTGAATTCCTTGACAAGGTCCGTGAAATAATGAAACATTTCTTTGCAATGCCACCGGAAGAGAAGCAGAAATATTTGAGGCCACTCGATATTGAAGAAAATGGGAAAGAAATGGTGTCTTCTAACGCTAGACTGGAATGACAGACCATTCCTTACTGTATATCCACCAGACCAGAGCGGGCTAAAGTTTTGGCCTGAAAATCCCAAATCGTTTAGGTGACATACTAACATATATAAGGTCTGAACTTAGAACTCAATTTTTTATCAAGCAATCAAAATATGATTATTGGTCCTAGTGTTGATGTGTAGTTGTGTACATTGCGGGGGTACTCTAGACCAATAAACCAGCAAGTTACAGGTGATAACATAAACTGTCCTTAAGGACATGACTCGGTCATTGAATTTGGAGGAAGATTGCCTTCTGGACAATTATAGAGAAAAAAAGGAAAATGAATGCTAGATGTTGCTTTTATCCACCATGTTCAAGGCCTGACGGCGTACTGGGTCTCAAGCCACATTCAGATGGAACAAGAATCACCCTTCTGTTGCAAGATAAAGAAGTGGAAGGTCTTCAATTTATGAAAGATGATCAATGGTTTAGAGCTCCAATGGTTCCCGAGGCGCTTCTCATTAATGTTGGTGATCAAGTAGATGTAACTAAAGCTTAAACGTCTTAGTATCTCAATGTTCTGGCTAAAACTAATTGCCATCAAAACCTGTTCCTTTTGATGCACAGATATTGATTAATGGACTGTTCAAGAGCCCAGTTCACAAGGTACAGACAAATGCAGAAGAGAGGGTTCCTGTGGCTATGCACTGTCTCGAATTCAGAGACAAAGATTGAAGTCATTGAACCCTTTGAAAGCCTTATCAATGAGTCAAGGCCAAGGTTGAACAAGAAGCTTAAGCTGAAAAACTACCTTAGTATCTATTTCCAATACTACCAGCAGGGAAGGAAAGCAATTGAAGCGGCAATAATATAAACTTTGATTATGCATCTCTTATGGCTTGCACCACAAGATGAATACTGCTCTCATTGAGAACATGGTGGAACGATTGTAATAGAGTTGGGTCATCCCAATTTCTACACTCGTACGTGTTATTTCTATTCTAAGAACCTATAAATTTGCTTATTTGATCTCTATATTTTGCGAATTATTAAAGTATATGTCCTCTTGTAAGACGAAATTATATTATAACTAGTGTTTTCTTTACTTAGTTTGCTATGGTCGGTGAGTAGTGATAAATTTCTCTTAAATTTTTAACTATTTTAATTTCAATAAACATGACATGTCTCATAAGACTATCAGATATACATCATCCAACATGAATAATACGACTACCAGCCTGATCTCAAAATTGCCAGAAGATAATGCTCCGGCTATAAGCATTTCCCAACACTACAGAATTTGATGGAAACACCATAACCAATAATAATAAAATAATTTGATGGAAACACGAAACAACAGATTCACTGTGAAAGTACGATAACAGAGGCAGAAACAGGAATGAAACAAATTTAACACTGTATGATATTTTAAACTTCTGACAAGCACTCAACTGAAGGTAAAAGCAGAGAAAGCAGACAATATAGCAAGGAAATGATTCTATTCAAAGTGCTACTAAAGGACCCAGCTTGTATCTGATTAAGAATTTATGATCTAAACAACAATGTCAAACTTTCTCCTAGGTGAGAATCCCTTAACACCACCACAATCAGTAGCCTAGTGAGATCAAGGCTTATTCTTGAACTTCTTGTAATTCTTGCTACCAAATATAGTTACAAAACTTTCAAGATGGTGCTTTGGTTCCTAAACTCCTGCCGGTTCTGGGGTTTCCAACTTTGTTGCAACTATCTTACATATGGGCATAACATCGTTCTTGCTTAGAAGCTTCAGGGATGGATGAACCTTAACATCAGGAAGGCACACCTTATCTCCTATATCTAGATTGCGGATATCCACCTCAATTTTGGGAGGGATGTGTTCGGCAGGGCAAAGGTACTTTAGACTTGTTCTAATTTTGTTCAGATGACCGCCTGTTTTGACATAAACAAGTCATAATCAGTATACATGTTGCATACAGTCATAACCGACGAGCAATAAACTTTAGATGCCTGTATGCTTGTGGCATGGGCCAAATACATATAAGCTTTAGAGACCAAGTATAAACTGCTTACACAAGGCAGTATCAACACAATGAGTTTGAGAAGAGGATTCAGATTATATTCGAGGCGTGTACGTTTATCTAATCCTCACATCTTGATGAATTTTCTTCATTTTGTCTTGAGTTTCGACTTTCTTAGCACAGATACTTGAACAGGGGTTTAGCAAGTTAAATTTGAGATACTTGAACTGGGGTTTAGCAGGTTAATTTTGTATATCATAAAGTAACAGTCCCAAAACACCACATCAACCATTGAATTCCACTAGATGTACACTTGATCAGCTTAATACTCTTAATCTCTTCTCCAATCCCCTTCTCATTTATCCCCCGCTTTTTCTAGCTTATTCTTCCAAATTTCTACGTTCATCTCTTCTTCCCCTTCACTAATTCTATCTCATTTCACCGCTAATGCTCTATCACATTACATCCTAGGAACTCAAACAATGATAATCCTCTAAGCTTGAACACTTAAAACATCAAAACTAACACTCAAACTATTGGTCATCATTATATCGAAACATTGTGTAGTAAACAGCAATTACCTTTTTTGAGACCAGGGCAAACATCTTCACCCTTGAAAGTAACCGGAACATCCACCTTCAACTCGGAGCCCTCATCGGCCCAAACAAACACTAAGTTCAGTATCTTCCCACTCTCCTCATCCCTATGAATCTGCATTCCACAATTCCACAAATCCAAAATCAAAAACTAAACAAAAACTTCAATATTTCATATCAACAAAAAAGGAATGAATATGTGAAACCTGCCTTGACGGGTAGGACTTTCCCGGATTCAAGCAGAACCGAGGACCCGGACCCGGCCCGGATCTGGAGGGGAAATGTGGTGGAGCAGAAATAGGGGAGCTCAACGGAGTTGAGAATGGCCTGAATCTGTTTTCTTTCGGTGGTGAGCAAGTGTTTTCTGGCGATGTATCGGCCGGTGGGCTTGGGGCTGTTTTCGGGCGGAGGCTGGGCAAAGACGACGGCAGGGATACGACCCTGGGCTCTGTCTTTGGCGGAGATTCGGTTTCCAGTGAACTCTCTGGGGATGGCTTGGATGGTGTGGAAGAGAGAGGCTTGGGAATGGATAGATGGGTGTGGGGAGGGGAGTGGGTTTGAGACAAGTGAGCGGAGGCCTCCGCCGGCTGAGCGCCACCACCTCGACATTTTTGGTTGTTGCTGGGAAGTGTTGGCAGTTCGATCACTTCGATGAGGGTTTTGCGTGTGGGGTTTAAGAGCTTTTGGGCCTTTATTTTGGGTTTAACTCTCCATTTAATTTTGTTTGGGTCTTACTTTAGGTCGCTGTTTTTTTTTTAAAAGATAATAAAAATAGCGATCGTTTCTTAAAAGCATTATATTTGAGCGATAATGGTTAAACGAAGACGTTCGTTTCTTGTTCAAAAAACGAAGACGTTTGTTTTCATGAAAGGATGAGGAAGATGCATGAGAACAACAATTGGTGTTGCCGCATGTTGTATTTAGGGTTGTTAATTAATCTATCGTGTCGGACTGTTAGGGTTAAGACATGTGGGATTGAATTTTTGATAAACCCTTTTAAACCGGATAAGCAAGTGTATCACTTGCAATTCTTGAAATTACTTATTTTTAACGAGCAATGTGGCTAAGGGACATAAAGCATGATCTAACTCATCGTCTATTTGTTTGATACATTCGACTGAGCAAACAAATTTTGTTAACAATGATATTTTACAGAGGTATTGATCTTTATTGGTTAATCAAACTTTTAAACAATTAGGATTATAATTTACATTACTGAAAATACGTAAATAAGAAAAAATTCAAACGCACACATACATATATACTAATTCAGACGCAAGTATTTTCTGGTGACGGATATACAAATACAAATGACATGTGTTTCAATTTAGTATGAGTTCAACCCGTTTTATTAGATGGGCTTTTGTCTAATTTATGATTTAACTAGTTCAATTATATATCGAGTATATTTCATACAAACACATTACACAATACACGACTGACGCATACGCTTAGCTGATCGACCTTAGACAAATGAAACTAGGAAATACTTGTATATGAAGAAGGAAAGCTTATGTTCACATCTTTGCCGACGGACCCCTTTAATTTGGTCATTTTTACGTACATGGGAAAGGGAAGCGGACCGACATAACTTGTCAAATCATTAACCAACAGAAGAAAAGGTAGCTTTGATTTGCTGAACACGATCATAGCATATGAATCTCATCGATCCTTATATATAACTTGCCACCATTTTCAGGTCGTTGTTGAATTCAATCAACTGGAGAAAGCTTTAATAATTTGATTGGCATTCCTTGTCAAATCCATGCACGTTCATCGACACTTACAATACAAAGTCAAGCAGCAAAATGGATTTAAATGGGGAAAAGCTAGAATAAGATCGAGAAAAAGAAGAAGAAGAAGAATAAACAAGATGGTGATCATCGACAAAATGGTTGATATGCATGCAGGGGTGACCTGGAAATCCAACAAAGTCCATGTTGCCCTAATTTTAATACTACTACTGTGAGTCTGTGAGGATTTATCAAATATTTGAATATATATTCAGGTGGTCGATCATCTTGATTGCGGGTAGCTAGGTGAGATCACATTTGGAATCAATTTTCTATGCCTTTCCAAATCGTAGAGTCTAAGTCAGTTTGCTTCTTTTGATTTTAGTTTGCAAAACCATGGCAGATGGAGTCGTGGATTTATATAGAAACTGCAAGGTGAAGAAGAAGCTAGTAAGCTTAGCCGCAGTGATGGATTGACGGGTTTCCTAGATTTCATACGTTTTGTAAACCAACTTTGTAAAAACAAATTGAGAAAGATTTGAAATTCGGGTAACGTAGTCATGTTAATTACACTCTCAAGCAATGTATAGTATACTCTTTATATCAGTAGAGTGTACGTATGAATCACCAATCGTATGATGTGATATTTCAATTCATTCATGCGCATCACATATATATTAATTAGGCAATTAAGCCTACAGATTTTTTATTTCTTCAAACTTGTTATGCTGCAATAATAGTTATGAGCACGAGATTGATTGTAGAGAAAAATTAGCCAATATCACTTATGAATTCCATGATTATATGTATATTTCTTTGTGTTTTCGATTTCCCAAAATGAGAATAGCATCATTTTCATCCAGATTTGTCGATCTCATTGCATAATGACATAATCATTACTTGAAGGATAAAAACTCTCCCTTCTTTAATCCCATTATTGTTGGAACATTTTTAGACTTTAGTATGAACAATTTACGTTGAATTCAATTAATCTAATCCCTCGAACTACAATAATAATTTTTACTGTTGGATATTCAAGGAAAGGGACCTCGATTGAGTTTATTACAAATTACATAGACCTGTCGCTACTAATGAAATGTGTACGCCACACATACAAACTTGTACCTCACTTTCAAATTATTTAAGTGCAACAAATACAAGGGTGTAACTCGATCGCCAGCTAATCTACACTAGAGTACTCCATAATTTTGTAGCTATATATGCATTATATTCCCATACTCCCATGGGTACCAATATCATAGTATTTCATATCAGCTTCAAACTAGCTAGCTGGTCAAAATAAGATATATGATTGACCATACTAGGACTCTGCCATCTCTTACAAGCAACCTAGCTTTTACCTTCGAATTCCGGCCAGAAAAATGAAATATAAGCCCTCACCGGCCGGCCTAGCAAGGAGATCTTAGACACCTTCAAATAGTTAGAACACAACTTGAATAAATTTGTTAGTCTTGTGTTATATTGTGACTATTTGATCAAGACTACATGTTGAAATGTTTTTTGGATGTTATTTTGGAGATCGATGTACGAGTTCATGTCACAATCCTGGTCTCTTGTATTATTGTTTCTCCTCAAATGGGGTCATATTATACAGTAAGTAGACTGATACTGAATATAAAGTACTCCAATACAGTGATATGACGATAGTAAACAGTGATGTTCAACTATATATGTTAATGTGAAAACATATTTACCAATAAGTATAGTGATGTTCAACTTTACATATGTTAATGTGAAAACATATTTACCAAAAAGTACGTGGCATGAATTACACAACAAATCAACCCTAAAATCTCATGTCATAGCTACCGAATTAATGATTCATAAGATGCAAAGCCTCAAACTCGGCCTCCAACTATGTACATTCTTTTTTGTACTACAAATTGATCAATTATTAAACAAAACTGTTCGTCACTGAAACTTTTCTAGCTAATTGCCATGGCCACTGAAAAGGAGCTAAGAAATATGGACAAAATGGCGGAAAGAGACTAGCAGAGAGACAGAATGGGTCTTTGACGGTACCTATAAACATCAGGTTTGAACCATCTGCACGCAATTGCCCAAGAAACACTGTAACACTACTGCAGAAACCAAACCCACACAGAGCCAGAGCTCTTGTCTCTTTGCTAGCGCATGCCTGCAGTTTCTCTCGGCCTCATCCTCAGCTTCATGCGCAGGCCCCTCCTTCCCCTCAGCCTCAGCTTCAACCATAACTGGCCGGCGACCTCTCCTCCCCTGCCGGCCCCACTCTCATTGATCTTTTCCACCACTCAACTGACACCACGTTTGCTCTGACCAGGCCAGGTATCGTCCCGTTAAAGCGAAGTGATCGATCCTACCAATAAGAACTTGTTGCATAGCCTTGGTTGGAAAAGTGAGGCTTAGATAGAATGAATCTATTGGGTATGAAGAAAAATCATTCTTAAGTTATAAAGAATGATACCACACACATTAATACCAAGGTCTTTTATGAAAAACCTCATACCCATTTCTGCACTGTGTGGCTAAAATGGGGGGAGTATCGGCATTGTTGGAACCGTATGTGTGGACCCGTAAGACCCCCGCTTTCACGTAACAAGTGGTATCAGAGCCTAAATGATGCTTTGGGGTTGCTGTCTTGTACGATTGAGTTGTAATTTGATGGAGCTTTCATTTAGATTGGGATCACAAGATACAGATGGTTGTGATCGAGGTTGAGTTATTGAAATTTAGATCGTGAGACAGTTGGAGATGACTCGAATCACGTCTGGTAGATATTATTAAAAAAATGTGGATTAGATAGAAGTCATTATGGAATCCCACATCAGGTATGAAGAAGATTCATCCTTAGATTATAAAGAATGATAACACACACTAATGTCCGAGATCTTTTGTGAAAAATCTCATATTCGTTTCTCCGCCGAGTGGCTAAAGTGAAAAGAATATGTATTGTTAGAATCGTGTGTGGATCCGTTGACCCGCTGGCCGCTTCCACGTAACAGGTGTAATGTGGGACGCAGCGTTTTACTGTTTTAGCTAATATGTAATGGTGTATGCATCATGCATGCATGAGTCTAGCTAGGCGCGGCCTCCATAGATCACCTGGGGATTTTCACTGTTTCAATCTAGCTCTGTTCGATCAATAGCTAGCTAGCTAGCTGAGCTAGCCAAACACTCAAACTCTCACTGTTAGCATGGTACGTGATCGATTTGATAGGTCGTTTAAAGATATGCTTTCGAATTCGATCGGTTATCTATCCTCAATAGAGATTCACTGCTTGGATAAAAGAATGACGTACAGTAAGAACTCACAGTTTCAAAAGTTCGCTATTTACAGAGTGAACCTAAAAACGATAGAAAGAAGATTTGCGCTTCCATTGATCATAATTACGTACGTTATGAAATAATTTTAGAGATAATTTGGTTCATTTGCAATCAAAAAATCACCGCCAAACCAAAAGTAGATTGACATTTTGTTCTAACTGAAATTATTTTTTGAAGAGAAATGTCATGATCATTACTTCTAAAGTTCTTTAAATTCCTCAATCGAAAATGATTTGATGAGTATGAATATCATAGTCCCTTGTAGATTCAAACATATAATAATGATACTACATTTCAATCAAAACAAGACATGTAGATTTATTACAATTAACATAAAAACTAATGTTTTTTATATTTTATGAAATGACATTCAAAGGTATTAGTGACTTCATACTAGGGTCTAGGGTTTAAGTTTAGAGTTTTAGATATAAGGTGTATGGTTTAGGGTATTGGATATAGGGTTTAGTATTTAAAAAACAATAAGAAACCAAAAATGGTCTTTAACAATATAGCTAAAATCCACATGTTTAAGTTTAATTGTAATAAATTCACATGTCTTATTCTGATTCAACTGTAGCACTATTAGACATTGTCACGTGATGCTGCGGTAGCACTAAAAAATTGTTCGATTATTTGATCTTGTTGAATTTGGAACTTATAGAAACTTGTTGGAAAGATATTTCCCAAATCATCACACAAAGCTCTAGTTATATGAATAATATCCAATCATAATTGACATGAAAGGGAAAAAAATCACTACTATAGTGATTCAATTTGATTCGATGATACTTGCTTTTCTTACTTTCCAAACAAAGTTGAATAGCGGGTAATGATGTAATAGACATTGATTTTCTAGTCCAAATAAAAATCTTATTAGTCTATGTACATTTGCTACATTGTTGGAATGATATTTCCAAATCATCACACACACTTTTGTTCTAGTTAAATCCAATCACAATTGACACAAAAAGGAAAAAAAATCGCTTACACATCCTGTTTTATCACTGCACCGATTCAATTTCATTTGATTGTATTTTATTTTCTCACTTTTTAAATTCACGGGTTAAGATGTATTACACAATATTTTTTTTCAATCAATAAAACCCCTATATATTTTTCTATGCACACTCGGTACTTTGTTTAGCCTTAATCATGTGATTATGCTTTGTGAGTAATAGTTAATGTACGTGTGAATAGAGTCGCTCTCGTTTCCCATAATTGTATAGAAAAATAAAAACGGGGTTAGGTCACATAACTCACCAAACAAGCAAAGGCCTACCACCGTAACGACCGTATCAACACCCACACGTGGTAATTGGAAACTACAAAATGATCAATAATTTATCCGAAAACAAAAATTTACACGGCGACATGAATGACTAGTTAGGCAGTGGAGAAGTGAATGGCCGGTGGCTGGTGGACATGGCCTCTGACAGCCGAGAGTACGGCTCAACACACATCAGTCGCTAGGGGGAAGCTTAAGGTTCCGTCACTTCAAAACAACGATCGACAAAGCGGACACGTGTCGTGGGGGAGTCGTCGTACGGAGGGGTGGTGACGACCGGCAATAGCCGGTGGATGGAGCAGAAAGCCCATACCACCCACCTGACGGATGAGCCCGTTTTCTTTTTTTATTTCTCTCTCGCTCGTGACCCGTGCGTCGCTGATGCAAGGGAAGGTTGAAGAAGTAAGGCATTGATGTGCTGAGCCCGTCGCCTGTCGATTTTACTGTTATGCCCCTGCCTGGCCTGAGTGTTTTTCTGGAGGGAGAGTGGCATTTTGGTAAATATGGAGGATGGGGTTAACGCGCATGGTATCCGGCTGTACTGTTTGCCGAGGATGTGGATAACTATGGCCACTGACCAGCTAGGTCCACTGTTTTTAAATACGTAAATGCCCTTTTCACTACCCATCAATCCCATCATGTTGAGGATTAGATAATTGGGGTAAATACTTGATTTTACGAATATAGCAAAAAGACTCGTTGTAAATACTTTATTAGAAACTGCGACAGGATCACCGACCAGAAAAATGATGATATTTTCGTTATTTACACGGTCTATAGAAACTTTAAAAAGAAAAAATAAATTGAGAATTTAGATAAAATTTTCAAATTTTTATTTCTTATGACTGTTTCAAAGACAAGAAATTTATATCCCGGATGACTGTTTCTATAGCGATATGCTTTGACACTTCTTTAGATGGTAGTAAATTAAGCATTACGTTTATACTATGTATTTCGAAATTAATTAGCTAATTTCAAAAACATTTCTTTATTTTACGCGAGGTAAGTTTAGAATTTTTGCGACAAATATATACTATACCTTAGAGAATCAATATACTCCAAAGTCGTAGCTAGCCTCAATCGCTTTTAAGTAATAATGAACCATGATAGGTAAAAGGTTTTCAAATTCGAAAGTCAAATTACTTGATGTGGATCATATATATACCAAATAACCAAAGATCGGGTTTCAGATTATAGATTTAAAATTCAAGAAATATACATTATTAGCTTATCTAGTTTCCATAACTCAAACAATTCCTTTGTTAATTACAAAATTGATTTTCCACATTAACAGCCCCCAAAATTAAATAACAGTTTCCCTCACAAGCCATTGTCATCTAGGATTCCTTGACTAAAACAATTTCATCTTTGACTTTCCACCCATCATATCCACAAAATCAATTCAAAAACATAACACTACCAAACTTACCATAACATACAAACAGGATTGTAGCTAGGAAACAATTACCATATCATTCAAATTAAAATTACCATAACAATATGAAGGGCATTTACGTCATTAAGGCAGTGAAAGCTTCCAAACAAGGGGCAGTATCCATTAAACGCAGAGGGACAAAGAGGAAACTAAATGGGTTGCTCAGAATAACGTCCTTATCAATATATTTAGTTTTAATCAGATCCAACGGTCACTGCTCCCCCCTCATAATTTCAACGGCTCGAGATACGACACATATAATAAAAACAATTTGACGTCGTCGTCGCCATGGTAAAACTAAAACCCTCTCTCTCCCTCATCATTTCTCTCCATAATTCTCAGAGAAATAATAAAAATCGTTTTTTTATTTTTCTGTTGGGATCCTGAAACTCGAAGATCGGATCGAGCGCTCTCGCCAGCTCTCGAACCCTGAATCGTCGAGCTAGGTCGTCGTCTCCGTCACCATTCTCTTCCTCCTCTCCCAAACGTCGCCGTTTTCGTCGTCGTACGTGTTTTCTTTGTTTCAAGGAGAGAGAGACGAGAGAAACGCGGAGGATTCGTCGTCGACCGTGATCAAATAGCACCGGAATAACCTCAAGGTCAGGATGTTTTGGTTTAAAGTTACCGTTTGGTTTATTAAGTCTCGAAATCTGAAAAAGAAAGGGAGTTTCGTTTTCCGGTTTATGAGATCGGTTCTGGTCTAGAATACTCCAGAGATCTTTTTTCTTTTGTTTTTTTGGCTGTGGTTGCATTTTTCGTGAGTATGAAGTTAAGTCAGGCTAGCACAGTGAGCTTGTTCTTGAAGCTTTTTCTGTGATGTCTAGCTTTGTTTGTATTTCTGGAAAATTGACAGAAATTAGCTCTCGTTTCATTGTTTTCTGTTCCACTGTCCTTCTCTCTCTCACACAGTGTAAAGGAAGCCATTGTTGTATTCTTGGCCGTATCTGCGATCTTTTCACCCGTCAGATTCACAGATTCTGAAAATCGAAAACTCTTATTTTCTTCTCTTTTTAAATTTGGTGTGATAAATAATCAAATATTATAAGGGCTTCGCTTTGGTTCGAAGATACTGTGTTTGTGATAGGTATCAGGTCGGTTGTGCTATAATACCATTAGATTAAGAGAAGCCTCTTAATGGCAACACCTTCGTTTTGCTCTAAAACCCATGCCAAACAATTCAATGAAGCTTCCCTGAATCCCCTATGCTTTTTTATCCCTCATTTCAATGCTTCTTTTAATAAACCCAAAGAATAAAGAAAACACTATTTCTCATTGAGTTTTTATTGTTTGTAGTTGGTGCAAAGTCCATTTGTCTCTCTCTTGCATTTGTATCAAATTTATCAACATTGACTTGGATTGGTTTTTTAATCTGCAGCGGATTGATTAGTTAAAAGAATCAAAAACAAAACAGAAAATGTCGTCGTCAAATTCTCCGTGCGCAGCCTGCAAGTTTCTCAGGCGGAAATGCACCCAGGAGTGCGTGTTCGCGCCGTACTTCCCGCCGGACCAGCCCCAGAAATTCGCCAACGTCCACAAAGTGTTTGGCGCTAGCAATGTGGCCAAGATTCTTAATGAGCTGAACGCCACGCAGCGTGAGGACGCGGTGAACTCGTTGGCGTACGAGGCCGAGGCTCGTCTCCGCGACCCCGTCTACGGCTGCGTGGGACTCATTTCTATTCTTCAGCAGAGGCTGAAGCAAGTGCAGTTTGATCTCTACAATGCCAGGAAGGAGCTGGCTACTTACATGGGACCTCAGGCCATGCTGTCAATTCTTCAGCCGGCTTCTTACATGCCTCAGCAGATTCAGGGAGGCAACGCAGGAGGGTCTTCCTCGGCGGCTGTGCCCTACAACGTGTCTCCGATGATGGGTATTGCCACCGGGGGTGGTTCTTCCGGTCAGTTAACGGTGAGAGAGCAGCAGCAGATGTTTGAGGCTCAGCAACTGTTGGCTGCGAGAGAGCGGCAGGAGATGTTGAGAAGCTTTGAGCAGAACGAACAGATCCAAGAAGCTCATCATATGAGGTTTAACAGTGGGTTTGACTCGGTCACTGGAACTGGGTTGGGTCAGATGAGTCCTACCTCACCAGCAGGGGCTAGTAATGCAAATATCTCACCTGCTTTGGCTCTGGGGTTTGATCACAGCCCTTATCAGATTCAGCATCAGCAACAAGAGACTCACCACCACCATCTCCAGCTACAGGCTTTGCTTCAGTCCCAACAACAACAACCACCGCAGCTGCTGCCGCGTAAGGTGGAAGGCGAGGAGGGCAGAAGTAGGAGTGTGGGCCCGTCTTGTTAACATCCACCTCCATTTTTTGGGCCCTTCACCGCTTTTTCATTAAACAAAGCTTCATTCTGGGTATGCTTCTATTTTCCTATTAATTTCAGATACTAATTAATGGTGTAAATATGGGGTTTGTTTTATCATGAAAGAGGCAAAAATGGTGAAGAGCCAAAACCCGCTCTTTATTGCATGGAACAGAAGGGGAGGTGTGTGGGGAATTATTGTCTTTTCAGAGAGAATGGGGTTGTCCCCCTCCCCTACTAATTAAGCTTCATCTTTCTTCATCATTAATATAGCATATGAGGGTTTCAGCTTCATCTTTCTTCATCATTAACATAACATCTGAGGGTTTCATTTGCAGCATGCAGTTTGGTTATATATATCCCTTTCTCCTCTTGATGAATATTTGCATTGCCATAATGTTCATTGTCAGTGAAAATAAATACCCAGTGATGTGATGCTTTGGTTTGTTGAGATAATATGACATATTTATGGTGCTGGAGAGGAGAGGGGGGAGGGTCCAAATTGTGGAAATTAGAAAAACATGTCGTTATTGAGTTTGACTCGTACTGCTATTATTGGACAAAATGAGAGTTTATGATGGATGGGTTTTTAAGGCAATCAGAGATCATGATGATCTCCTCTGTATACACTGACATTGTTCTTCCGCAGTATGTGTAAAGACAAGCATGCCCTTGTTTCAATCTTGGCATCTGTTTCTTGGTAATCTTGATGATACAGACTACAGAGTCAGTCTGTTGTATATTCTGGATTTTTGCCATCTTTCACATAACAGTTGGAACATGCTGCATTGTGCTCTTTGTTGACTTTGGCTTTGCTGCTTTTGTTTCTCCAGACAGCTATGGAGAACACGGTCATGTAGTATTTCCCTTATTCTCATTCATGTAGAATATAGTAAGGAACAGGGATTGAGGGAAAGTTATGCCAAGTTTTTTTTTATTTTTGGTTTGATATGATTGTTTTCTCTTGACATAATAAGGTGTTGCATTCAAAGTTTACGATATGATGATGTGTTTATACGTTTTCTTTTCTTATTTCGACTAACAAAGTACAATGTCTTTCTCAATAATGATATAAACTGTGTTGATTATCTTGAATTATGCATTGAGTGAGACTATGATATGATCATATTAGTAGCACGCATTGCATTGGTTTGTGTCACACGGCTACTAATGTACGAGTGTTCCCTTTCTTCTGTTTTCTTGTGCAGTTTATACGTATCTTCCCCACCTGCATACAACCGGACACACCTAGAGAGACTTACAGAGGAGAGTTTGGGAGAGATTCAAATCCAAGGGTCCGCTATATCTGCATCAATTTTGAGTTTCTAAAGAGAATTAACGTGATTCGAGAGAGTCATTTCCAAGTTTAGGATCGATCTGCATTGATCTTCCAGTACAGTCTTGATTTTATCTTCTGGATTAATTAATTAGTAGCATTATTCATAACTTGATCATCTTCCTTTTTTGCAAAACATGTAAATCTGAACTAGCTGCTACTTCATTCTCTTATGCATCTTTTAATCTCGCTCTAGTAATTAGCATATCAGTTGTAGTTTACTATTTTACTGTTATGACTATCATTAGTGTTACTGTTACGTTTGTCTAATACCATGGAGGTCTTTACCAAAATAGAACTTAAGACTTCATAATACATGTGACTGGATTTTCCTTCTGTGGTTTATTCTCTGCACTCTTGTGTCACATTGACTAAAAACCAACTTGGGATTAGTGTAAGATAGCTTTTTAAGATTTGGGTTACAACTTTAATCTGAATTTAATAATAGTTTCTTGTTCAATTACAAATCATAGAGCTGCTTTCTACCGCTTTTTGGACTTGCTAATTATGCTAGCTGTTCAAAGTTTAGTTTTGGGGATTTATTTGTCTTCTAGTGTGGGGATGAAGACCTTTGACCTTAAGATAACTTGTTGCATGAAAGTGCATCCATGCATTTCTATTTCTAAGTTAAACTTCTCAATTTGATATAGTTCAGTTTTGGCTAGTTGGGAGCCGATTATCTTGTACGTTGAACCAATCAATTTTAAAAAATTTTAATCGTTGATAATTATGTTTAGTTTTTATTATTCAGTTTACTACTTTGAAGTTTAAGGTTAAAAACAGTTCAGTCAATCTTTTTAAAAATTAATCTTTTTAGTACCCTTAACTTTTAAATGTCTACACCTTTGTTTAAATTTTCATCTTGAGCTCTAAATATGACGTCAGATGTTAATGTGGGGTCGGCAAGGAGACTCTACATATTAGTTTTAACTCTCAATATGTATAAAAAGGACAAAAATAACTCTTACGGATCATAAGGGAAAACGGTCATAATAGTTATTTTTGATCGTTTCATACATTTTAAGAACTAATATTAGTATGTACGGCCTCCTTGTCAGCTCTACATCAACACCTGATATCATATTTGAAGCCCAACATGAAAAATTAATAAACACTAATAACATACATCTTGGTTTCCAGTTTTTCTACATACAAGAGGACAAGTATGTAAACCAAATGTTTACAAATACCTACTACGTACATACAGCTAGAATTTTGCAGTTATTTAGATCAATCCTGTCGTTATATTTTGAATTAATGTAATTCCTTTCATTCCATATTTAGTCGGCTTCACTGAGTTAAAAAATGGTCATATGTTTATACTTGGCGCATCTGAACCTAACCCGTTTAATAAATGAAATGATTGAAGAACAAGACAGGGATATCAATTCTCCAATCTTCATTGTTGTTTTATTTGACGAATAATGTTAACAGCAATATTGACATTGAACAATGGCTTTGGCATGGTAGTGATGACTGACAGATGACTGGTCTTACACACTTCAGTTGCAGACGTTTACATTATCTATAGTTCAGAAAGTTTTGGCCAAATAATTCAAATTTCGTGTACTTACTCAACAACGTATACAAGTAATTCATGTTAACGTATACTATTAGATCTAAATAAGTCTTAAAAATTCACTAATCATACGATAGAATGACTATTTTATCGTTCTCGGATGTTTTCCTTAGACTTGAGTTCAAAACATGCATTATTAATTTAACTATTGCATATGAAGAAGTTTTCTTTTCGTGTTTTATGTACAAATATTGTTATCTGAAAACAATATATATATTCTGTTTATCTGAAAACAATATTTAGTTTTAAATCAAGGAGCTGTACGTAATATCTTCATAAAAAATAATAATAATAACCCGCAAAGTAAGCAGAGAACAAATAATAAAAAACAGCCGTAATATCTTCATATATATATAAGGTAGCAGGTAACCACAGAACAAATAATAAAAAATAATAATTGCGGTGAAGGTGGATCGAACACCTGACCTTCAGATCTTCAGTCTGACGCTCTCCCAACTGAGCTATCCCCGCAGTTAGATATATTGTCTGATTAATTATATTTAAATGTGACATATATTGATTCTGTAGTACTAACCAAGCCCAATAACATATACATAACCCAGTAATAAATAAGGGTTAGACTTGCAACTTAGAAGTTATAACTACTGGTTAAGAACTAATACGTGACATGGAACTTCAACTTCTAATTCACAATTTGTAACTGTTGCCATACTTTGTTGAATGCTTGCTCACTTCATGAATACGATACTTGCAATTCTTAAACATCGTCATGTACATTGCGAACTCACATCATATGTGCAAGACGCACTCATTTACATCGATCAGTAGTATGAAGGTTTATTTCATCAGAATATACTTTCAATTGTAATTTTGTATGACAATGTGTCAAGGAATATGGTTCTCATGTCTTGAAGACATGAATTTCTAATTAATTTGTGACAGAACCTAGTATTTAGACTACGCTTCCCAAAGTGTTGATGACCGTGAACCTCCGAAGGGGCAATGCTACAGTACGTACGAGACTTTGACTTGCTACAGTATCGTAAGGTCGACAAAGGAGACAGGTGGATCTAGTGGTGATGGATACATTCCGGTAGTTGATGAGTATCCCGGAGTGTTTCTTGAAGATTTACCTGGTTTACTGCCACACCGTGAGGTAGAGTTTCGAATCGACTTGGTCCCAGGAGCCACGCCGATTTCAATTCCATCTTACCGCATGGCCCTAGCAGAGTTGCAAGAGTTGAAGCTACAGTTGGAGGATCTTATGAGCAAGGGTTTTATCAGGCATAGTTCGTCTTCGTGGGGAGCACTGGTGTTGTTTGCCAGGAAGCATGATGAGACCCTTCGACTCTGTATAGATTATCAAAAGTTAAACAGTGTCACTGTGAAGAATAAGTATCCACTTCCGAGAATTGATGATTAGTTTGATCAGCTTGCAGGAGCTCAGTTCTTTTCTAAGATTGATCTAAGGTCTGGTTATCATCAGCTTCGAGTACGAGATGGTGACATAGAGAAGACAGTTTTTCGTACACGCTACTGGCACTTCGAGTTTCTTGTCATGTCATTTGGATTGACGAATGCCCTAGCAGCTTTCATGGATCTCATGAATAGAGTCTTCAGGCCTTATCTGGACCATTTTGTGATCATGTTCATCGACGACATTTTAGTCTACTCCAAGACACAAGCAGAGCATGAGTATCATCTTCGCATAATTCTAAAAACTTTGTGGAATCACTAGCTTTTCGCTAAAAAGTCAAAGTGCGAGTTTTGGCTTTCTGATGTGCAGTTTCTTTGACACGTAGTCTCAGCTTCAGGGTTGTCAGTGGATCCGGCGACGATCGGGGCAGTTCTAGATTGGGAACATCCTCGTAATGTTACAGAAGTGAGGAGTTTTCTTGGTCTAGCTGGATACTACCGTCGATTTGTACAGGACTTCTCAAAGATTGCCACACCACTAACCAACTTGACAAAGAAAGGAGTCAAGTTTGAGTGGAGTGACGCGTGTGAAGAGGCCTTTGCAAAATTGAAGAACCGTTTGACTACCGCCCCAGTCCTCGTTCTCCCTAATAGTGTGGATCCGTACCAAGTGTATACGGATGCTTCAGGGACTGGTTTGGGTTGTGTGCTTATGCAGAATGGCGGAGTTGTGTGTTATGGCTCCAGACAGTTAAAGCCACATGAGAAGAATTATCCGACTCATGATTTAGAGTTGGCCGCTGTTGTTCATGCTTTGAAGGTCTAGAGGTGTTATCTCTACGGAGTCACCTTTGAGATCTACACGGATCACAAGAATCCGCAGTACATCTTCACTCAACGTGATCTTAATCTACGACAGCGGAGATGAATGGAGTATCTTACAGATTATGAGTTCACTCTACGATACCAACCAGGCAAAGGAAATTTTGTTACCGATGCTATGAGCAGAAAGCCGAGGTATGAGCTTGCGAGTATTTTTCTTTCTCGCATGGAGGATTTAGAGACACTAGAGGACTATGATTTGGATGTGCAATTCGGGGATTCTTATGGATTCTTAGCTAGTGTGTCATTCAGGCCCCACATCCTTGAGCAGGTGGGAGAGTGCCAGTGGAATGATCCAGAGAGTCACTTGCTTCGAGCCTAGGTTTATTCAAGTGAAGCCGATAGCAAGTGGAGTGTCAGTGGTGATGGACTTATCAGATATAAGGGACGTGTCTTTGTCCCTAGTGATGATTACATCCAGAGACTTGTGTTGGACAAGTCACACAGAACCAGTTTCACCATGCATCCTATAACTATAAAGATGTATCAGGACATGAAGCGCCAGTTTTGGTGGAAAGGCATGAAACAGAGCATTGGAGAGTATGTAGCTAGATGTGATGTGTGCAAGCAAGTAAAGGCAGAGAACAAGCATCTAGTAGGACTTCTTGAGCCTTTAGCTGTTCCACAGTGGAAGTGGGACCACATCACAATGGATTTCGTCACCAGCCTACCCCGTTCACTGGAAGGTCATGATGGGATATGGGTGATAGTTGATAGATTGACGAAATCTGCACACTTTCTACCTGTCAAGATGAACTCGCCTACTCAGTATTTCGCAGATTTGTACATTAGTAAGGTGATCAGACTTCATGGGATACCGAAGGGCATCATCTCAGACCGTGACCCACGTTTCACTTCCAAGCTCTGGAAGTCATTGCAGAAGGAGTTGGGCACTGAGTTACATTTGAGTTCAGCATATCATCCTCAGACAGATGAACAGTCCGAGCGTACGATTCGTACTTAGGGCCGCCCAGAGTAGGAGCAAGTCATATGCAGATACACGCTTACACCCCTTGAGTTTGCAGTGGGAGACTTTGTATACTTGAAAGTCAGTCCCCGCAAGGGAGTTAGACTATTTGGGGTTAAGGGAAAGTTGGCCCCAAGGTTTGTAGGGCCCTTCCAGATAGCTCAAAGAGTTGGATCTGTTGCTTATCGGATTCACCTGCCACCACTACTGCAGCATATACATGACGTGTTCCACGTCTCACAGTTACGGAAAAGCCCACCGGGAGCCCCACAGAATATTGTTTGGACAGAAATACAACTGCGCAGTGATGCAACTTACGAGGAGAGACCGTACCACATCTTGGATCATGATGTGAGGAAGCTCAGGAACCGTGAGGTTTCAGTTGTAAAAGTGCAGTGGGATCATCATAGTGAGGAAGAGGCAACTTGGGAGCTTGAGTCAGTCATGCGGAAGGCTCATCCGTACCTTTTCTGATGTCAGGTAAAATTTTAAGGACGAAATTCAATTTAAGGGAGTAGAGTGTGAGACCCCGATTATTTTATTTGATTTTCTGACACATTTAGGGTTTAATTCCGGTTACTTTTCGGTACGTCGTAAATTTTGTCTAACGCTTTTACGTTAGGACACACGTCGCCAAGGGCGTGAAAGTATTTACGGAATATTTTCTGGCACATCACGTATTTTCCGTACAATTTTTACGATTTAATTTGACGTTCGGTTGTTTTTAAATGAATTTTCGAAAATGAATTTGGTTTGAAAATCAATTTTGAAAGTGTGATTGAATCGTGACCGTTGATTCGATCGTCGAATCATGACCGTTGATTTTTTATTTAAAACCCCTTATCCTCTCCCTCACTTCTCCACCTTTCCTTTTCTTTCCTTATCTTCTCTCATTTCCTTTTCTGTCTCCTTCCATTTCGGTTGAGAGAGACTTTCTCTCTCTTCTCCTTCAATCAACTCCACAGAGCCACCAGGAGCTCCCTCATCCGCGCGCATCGACGCTCACCGCCGGCACCATCGGCCACGCACTGCCCCGGCGACCTCGCCCAAGCCACCAGCAACGCCAGCTCCGCCGCCAACGCCGCCCAACAGAGGGAGGAAAGCCCGAGAGCACTGTACAGTCGAGTTCAAGTCGATCCAGTCCATTTGGAGAGCAAGGATGCTCCCAGGCACCACCAAGAGTTGCCCAGAAGCAAGGAGGAGGCCAGTGGAGTTCCGCCAGAGGAGGACTGCCGGAAAACCCAGGGAGAATCTTCGAGGTACAAAAACTCGACCATTTCTTGTGATTTTGGTATTGTTGGATAGCTTAGGTTGTGTAGAAGGAGAAAAGACATGCCTAGGGACTCGATTTGGCCGGAAAACGAAGCTTTTCAGGCGACACAGTCTGTCAGGAACCGACACGGTAAAAACTCTGGTTTTTACCGCGTCAGTTTTACTTTTTCAGTTTTACCGAGAGATAAAGTTACCAAATTACCCTTGACAGATTCACTAATTACATTTACTTTTACATTTACTATTTATTGTTTACCGGTTGAATTTTACTATTCACCAGTTGACTTTGACCATTGACTTTTACTATTCTAAAGTTGACTTTTGACTTTTACCGTAGAACACTTACTTTTACGTTTTAATCACTACTGTAAAATGATTTAAAGGTTTTTGAGTTAAAAATGCGAAGAAAACGACGTAAGTACCGAATAAAAAATAATCCTGAATTATGGCCGGTTCGAGAATCAGAGTGTTAAATAAATTAGACTCTAATGTCGGAAAGATAAACAGAAAATGTTTATCAAGTCGTAATTGTAGAAAGTAAATCCTCGAATTACATATGTCTGACTATGTCATTGTTATCTCACCCACAGACTTAGGAACACATCGACGTTGGCTTCAGGAAGACCGAGAGTTGGAGTGCAGCCAGCTGTATCAGCATATCAGGTAGTAGGGGCACGCCCAATGGGTGAGCCGAAACCCTCCCGGGTTGGTAGATTTTCTTTACTTATATAAAAGTATAGCTGCATTATTTTAAAGTACGACCACACGCTTCTTATAGCATTTGGTGTGCGTGTGTGAGTGTTTGGATCAAAGAGTAGTACCGTTGTCCTGATTTTCGGTGCTTGGCCTGAGAGCGACGGAACCTAGTATTTAGACTATTCTTCCCACGGTGTCGATGATCGTGAACCTCCGGAGGGGCAATGCCCTGTTTTTTTAATTATCCCACTTACGCTCGTCTCGCACAGAGTTAAACGAGACGTAAGTGTGGTATGCTGTTACGAGAGATTAGTTGGACATTAGCTGTAAATGGATGCTCTAGCTACTATTCGTTTATAGAAGCATAGGTAGTTGGCCCCGGTTTGTTGTGAAGACAAACCCGAGATTTCGGCCACGTGGATCCAGAGAGTTTTTTTCATGTGTTGTCAACATGTTTTACTCAAGCTTTGTATGCGTGGCTATTGCATATGTTTTTTAAATGCCCTGAACATATTTCTATACGTATATGTACATATATAAGCTATATGTTTTCTCATGCGTTTTAAACCCTGACTTGGTTGGCTTTGGGCCCCATTTGGGTTAGCGAGGACGAGTTGCTCACCCCTACATATTTTCAGGTCTTCAGCACCCATCTCTGGAGGAGCTAGACTAGGAGCTTGTGGAGACGTCGGTTATCGAGCACTTCTACTTCCGGGGACGCCCGTTCTGGTGTGGGCTCCATATCTTATGATTTCCGTATTTGGTGTTTTCTTTATAATCTGTTGCGTATTTTGAGACATTATCCGGGCTTGTTATTCCGAGACCTTTTTCCTTGTATTATATTTGTCTCGGGTATTTCCATTTGCTACATTCTTCTTGTAAAATATTTGTATGTTATTCTGCACATAGTGAAGAAAACAAGAAAATACGAATAGTCATTAATATATGACTCCTCCCCCGTAAATTAAAACATACATCTCATGCATAAGACACGGTTCCCCGACCGTCCTCAAAACTATGGCCATAAAACAAACATTCCAAATTTAATCAATATAACACAGATTTCAACCGACATAACATAAGGGCTTACGAAAGGGGAGCAACCCACTTTTCCGGTCCTACCAGCTCATTAAATCAATAAAAATCATGTTGTTTAGCATAAAACCATGACATGCATTAATTCAAAACAAAGGTTCACTCATAGTACTTAATGCGACCTCCTCATACAAAAAAGTATTTTAGCCACGACGCAAAGCCATCGCTAATGCCATTTTGCCGACGCAAAAGAGCATTCGCGACGGCAAAGCGTCGGTCGCAAATAGTGGCGTCGCCAATACTATTTGTGACGACAAATACGCCGTCGCAAGACCATTAGTGACGACAAACACGTGCCGTTGCAAAAAAATGCTACAACGTAATTGCCGTCGCAATAACGTTGGCGACGCCAGTATTTGCGACCAACGTTTTGCGATGGTAACAACGTCGTGGCAAATGAGCTATTTATGAATAAAAAAAATTGCCATACAAATATACGTTGGAAATTTATATTGCATAAAAACCATAAAAGATAACTATTTGCATTATGTGCAAGTTCGATGGTAAGAGAATATTACACTTTAATGCATCTCATTAATGTTCATAACTAAGGTACAAAACTCATGATTATAAGCAAAGTATGTATATATACTAAGGTGCAACATCTAAAATATGGATCATCTCAAATATATATCATCAGTGTCTGCAGTATTTGTACATGTAAAATCAGCAAGTCAGCGAATGTCAAGCTGAGTAAGCACCTGATCCTTTCCTCATGGAAGTAAAACACAAAGACAACGAAGGTGAAGAGACCCTAGAAAGGGACCCTAGAAGAGGTCAAGCTGAGTAAGCACCTGAATAAACTACTTAGTTCCTAATTCTAAATTATGTCTTCAAAAGGGACCCTAAAAGAGTTCAACACAAAACTTAGATACATAACTGAAACTGAGAAGCAATATATTATTAATTGGTATATATTACCATAACTCTACCAACTTAGATGTTTCAAACCTTCACCATCCATTGGATACAAGAATCAAACTAGCCAAATCTACCAGCTCAGAAGTACTAACAACATGATTATTAATTGTAACATCATTTCCATTGTGCAATTTACTTGTAAAAGCTTTACCTGTTAGCAAAAAGACAATTCATTAGTTGTAGATTATCTTAATTGTAAAACTAAAACATTTGAAACTATGATATCCCTGAAACTGCAACACTTATTTGCAAGAAGAAAGTCTCAGTTCATTGAATTTAGCATCTAAGGTCTCATATTACACTGTTTTAATTTGAAGAACATAAGAGTCTGATCCTTCTATTGAAGATACAATTATATTTCAAAAATTAAAGACACAAGTTATAGTTATATAACTAGATGATTATCAAAACAATAAAAAATGGTTGATTGATGTTACAATACCATTCTGAAATCTAGAACTAAATGACATTAGTTGGAGAGTTTTATATCAATTATTGGTTAACAAGATAATGAATTCCTTAGAGGGAGATAGTATTTTTAATCATGATCAATACAAAACATCCATAACATGCACATATAATTACAAGCTTCAGTTCATTATCAATCTAATTACAGTTTCATTCCAGTTAAGCTATTTTATATATTCAAAGCCATCATTAAACAAGGATATATGCATATGTACTATGATAGACAAATCTTGCCAAAGCAATTAACAGGCATCAATCATATATATCTTTATATCTGTCGATCATAAGACACAACAATATGAAAACGCATTCAGTGCTCAAATACCAGAAAAATCAAAATAAACCAAAATTTCAATCTTTTCATATTCAAATAATCAAAAGTAAATTCCATCTAGTCTCTATCTATCCTAGCCTATGCGCAGCTAGGAATACATACGAATTTCGAATCTTTATTCATGAAAAAGATATAATCAGAAGTGCCTCATAAACTCAAACAATTGTGAAGGGTAGTTATTGATTCTTTTACTTCAAGGATGACTGGACTTGAATTAGACTTAATCAGACAATCACCAATAGAGTATCTATTTTTGAATGAATGCAAATAAAGGCTAGCTATTTATTGAAACTAATTTGAGTGGTTGAGTAGTCTTCTCATTATGATCGAGCAACATTCAAACTTCAAGAGCAAAAAAGGGACAAAGTAGAAGTATGACAATATCACTTCACATATAAGCCTTATTCTAATACAAAATGCACTCAGCAAACAGTAACATGTACAACCATGCACCAAGGAACCTTTAAAGGCAACCATCAAGAAAAGAAACGCAGCATAAATTTCTTGCCACCATGTCAAGAATACAATCGACTTAAAAGTTAGAAACTTGGCCAGTGGTTTAATAGGTTGCAGTTTGTCCTTGATGACATAATAGAACTGCACAAGATAATATAGGGCTCATGTTTGACTAAAATTAAGAACTACCAAATAAGGGTAGCTGCAAGTAAACAAAATTTCATATAAGACATCATCTATTAATTACACTGAGAACAAATACCACCGTGAAAGAAAATGCAATAAATCTACAATCGTAACCACCACTGCATATGATATTTCTCTGATCAAGCATACAGATACAAGCATCCCATACAAAAGTTAAAAACTTATTCGGTAATTATTGAACATTGAAGGTAAGAGATATGAGAGTATACCTATGGATGAGATTGAACTGTACTGATAATCACAATCCTCATGGTTGATAGATATCTGCCTAAGAGCATCATTCTCTCTATCAACAACTAGCAAGGAACAAGTAGGCTGGACATATACTACATCAAAATCGTTTAAGAACAATGCATCTTCGGTGGGTCCATCCCTGTAGCCAGGACGTTTGATTTTCCCACCAGCTATGAATGTCAATCAAAGCGTAAACATATAATAAGGTATCAAGTATACACCTAGTTCAATTCAAGCATTCTCTCGTTCTTGGGTTTTTCAATTCAACACTGAATTCAATAAGAGCAACGAAAAACAAAGGAGACACATTGCATTCACAATCCTTCGAAATTGCAGAAAATGTAAGGTGGTTATCAAACCTTGTTACCGCAACCCAGATCTAAAGATCTACCATACTCTTTAATATTAGATACAAACCTAAGGCCTTAGCGACGATTTGTAGATGTGGGTCGTAGTCCGTCGCCAGTGTTGTTTTCGGCGGTGGCTGAGGGCTTCTGGGAAGGGAGTGCACTGTAGGTGAGTAAAGACGAGGCAGATGGAGGAGGATGAGGGAGAGGGAATGAGGGAGTCGACGCACCCGTGAGGGGTAAGGTGAGAGAGACGAGGGAGAAGGTAAGGACCGGCCAGTTATTGGTGGCGTTGGCGCATATAAAATAAAGGGAGAGAGGAGAGAAAGAGATAACAGCAGAAAAGATCGAAACAATAAGAAAAGAAACCTAAAAGCCATTCCAAACACGACGGCAGCTTCTTTGCAGTCGCAAGGTGGTGTTATTTGGCTACGGTGAGTTCATACCGAAGTAGACGAAAGTGGATGGCGACGGCTAATGGCTACGGTATATACTCGTTCGTCATTATTGCGACAGTAACTAATTTGCCGTCGCAAAAGAAGAGCTATTGGCCACGGCATTTGCATGTTGACGCAAATTGGGATAGCCAATGTAATCATTTTTTGTAGTGTCACTGTTCGGAATACCCTTGAGCGCTACTTTGAAACATTCACATTATCGAATCCGTCTCACGTTCAATCATAGACTATAAAATTAATCCAACATATCAGTCTTTAATACCGTTGACTTGTACTTTTCCTAATTTGACTACGAAATCCTAATTTGACCATGAGTTGATCAAAATCCTCCCTTTTTAACAATTTTTCAACCATTATGCTTATTTCCGATTATCGACTTGAAGTTTAGTTTCTGATTACGCCACCTTAACATATCGAATTTCCTTACTAATTCATTTGATGTTAGGTAACACATAATAATTTGTGGAATTACTATGGACACCCAATCACCGCTTAACCAATTTACTAATTGTGAGTCGATATATTGATTATGAAATTATCTGAATTATTTACAACGATCAACTCAATTTTTGACCAAGATTCCTGAGTTGAACAAATTCTCATTTAAAGATCCAATTGGCTTATTTTAACCGGTTGACTTTTCTTTTTACCGGTCAACTTTTCAAAAATGGAAACTTTCCAAAGAGGAAAAGTTTCCCAAAATGAAAACTTCCTATTTACGGTAAGTTTTCCGTAATTACTCTATTTACGATTTAACAGAAACCTTCAACTTAAAGCTTAATGGGGGAATCGATTTCTACCTCTTCGGCTCTCTGTCGAAAATTTTGCTACTTCGTCAGATTCCGACAATCTTACCGAAAAATGGCCATGGCTTCGCCGTAGCTCCATTTACCAAGTTCTCGACATACACAAAACAAAATAATCAATTCAGTCACTGATTCAACACCAATAACAACCACATAGAAACTTCACAACTTCAAGGAGATCCAATCTTACCCTCTATTTCTCTAAATTGATGAACCGAACAAAAATCGAAACTCTCATTGCTTCCCTCTGCTCCAAATCAAGAACCAGAAGCTCTTAGACGTCAGCCTTAGCCTCAGTCCTCCTTATCCCTCTTGAGTCGAAGTCAAGAGGCTCAACCCCGATTCGAGCTCAACTGCATCTCACTGTTTCGTCCAAAAAAACAGCTCTGCTGCTCCAGCAGCCCTAAACACGCGCTACCATCACCCCCTGGGCACGAATAGCTCACCAAAGGTCCAAAAGCGCATCACCATAGGCTAGGGTTCGAAACCCAGAAATTACAGAATAGGGGTTTTCGATTATAACTTCGAATTTGATAAACAAGGACAAGGAATTAAACGAGAAGAAAGGAGAAAACCCCTACTTCTGACAAGGAATTAAACGAGAAGAAAGGAGAAAACCCCTACTTCTCACTAACTCCAACGTCGCTTGAAATCGAACAACATAGTCGAGCTCCTCCTCGATTCGTCCCCTACGGTGGTTGCACAGCTGATTTGAGGGCTGGACTAGGTAGAGGGTGCAAAGGTGAACGTTTCGGTGGTCGAGCGCCAAAGTGGATTGGCCCGAGCTGGCGGTTCGCCGGAGAAGGAGATCGAATGTGGAAGGGACGAAAGGGAGAAGCAGAGAAGAGAGAGAAGCAGGGGGAGGGTCTGACCCAAGTCAACCCCCTCTCATCTATTTATACAAAAATAAAAGACCCAGATCAAAACCCTAATAGATCTAACGGTCCAGATTTAATGAAGGATAAAAAGTAAATGGTAGAATGGTAGAAATCATTTATTGAAATGATAATTAATAGTAACCAGAAACTTCAAAAATTCGTAGAAAATAGACAAAAGCTCCGAAAAATAATCTGGACATACCAGTAAACTCGTCTCAACACGTACTACGACTTCACATTTTTAAATCTATTTTTTCTTGATTCGAGAAAAACTCAAAAATAAACTCGAGGGATAACTTATTAAATTACCGTCACTATTAAAAGCTCTCAATAATTCATAAACCCCTGTAAAAAAGTAACTTTTAGGTACGGGGTGTTACAACATTACACCTGACTAGAAAGCAAGGCCAAAACATCTCACGATCTCATTCAAGGTTTCACACTTCTAATATATTTTTGTGTTTAGGAAGTTAGAATGTAATTTAGATTAGAAGTTAGGGATTTCCAGATTTCTTAAAGTAGGTTTTATGAAGAGCTAAAAAATGGCCATCGCCCAAGCTATAGAACACCCCTAATTAGCCCACCTCATTGCCCAATCCGGGTTCCATCCCTGCTCAACTTTCAGACAAAACTCTTAATTGAGTTTTAAACAAAAGAAAACTACAGCTAATTACACTGGTCCAAAAGGTATATTAAACAAGACAACCAAACTTAAGTTCACAAAACCTAGCAACCTAGATATACTTATCTTAGTTGTATTCTGGCTTTCATATGCCCCTTGATTTCTCACTAGTCATTACTTTGTCTTTCTTTTCATGGGTCAAAACACTATTCATTAATTATTAGGTTGCATTTATACACCTTCAGGTTCTTTTTCAAGCCTTCTCAAACTCTTTCCTTGCTCTATGCTACACCACCCGCTCAAAACACGTAGTGTCTGGGGATAAGAGAAAGCTTATTAATCAGTCATAATAACTCTAATGTATGTTTTTGCATTCATAAGTAAACAGATATTAGAAAAGCAGGGATTACCAAACAACTGGCATTTACATAAAGATAAAATGAATGACAAGATAAGGAACATTTGCACTAACCAGAAGTTAATCTGAATCCGAGGATGTTTGAGAGCGAGGATTCAATTCCATTATCATTTTTGACAGTGTCTCCCCCATGTCTTCTGATTCATCCTTTGCAAAGCCCCAACTCCTAAGAAACTCTGCCCCATGTCCTCTGGCAATCCCAAACTTGCGAAGATCTCCCAATCTATTCTCCAAAAATGGCAAGACGGCACTGCTAGACCGTAGTCTAGCTGCCATAGGAACAGAATGGACATCAACTGATCCCCTTGATGAGGAACCAATAACTGGGGTGCCCAGAAGCTCACCATGTTGGCCAACATGGCTCCCAAAGATTGAGGGGAAAGGCAGAGGTATTGGCAGAGGACATTGAGCCACTGAAAGATGGCTAAAGATTGGCCTTGTTATTGCATGCTCATAAGCAGCGTGTACCATACCCTTTACATCCTTAATTGATGCTCGCTGGCCTCCTGTTGAACAAACCAACCAATCAGAATAATAAAGCTACAGTCCTAAAAAAATCCCAGTAATAATTTTCTAGATTTCTCCCAATACACATTTCATTAAGTTTTGGACAATTTATTTTACAATTTTTAGAGAGTACTAAAAAGAGAGAAGCCTGACATATTCTAAGGTTTTAACCTAAGAAAGCACAAAACAGTCCTTTGTAACACAATTCTTACAGAAGACTCATCCAGATGCTTTAAGGTCTCTCAGACTTCTACGCAGATTTTCTAACATGACAATTCACTTCTAGCTATTCTCGAATCCCACTCAACCAAAGTCGCATATGCAAATGCAACTTAATGCCTACAGCATGGATTAAATTGCATGTGCAAAACACCATGATCATGAATGATGCTTCAAAGCACCACTATAATGTATCCTGAATTAATAATATTAAAGATTTCCTAGGGGATCGATAAGAAAGATAATAAATACAACTATAAGTTACGCATTGAAAGCTCAGAAACAGTACCAGTTCCAAGGGCGCCAAGGACCATCATGGATTCTACTGATTGCAAGTCTTCAACATGCTCTGAAACCTCTGGTGTCAGTGGTTGCAAGTTCTGTAGAAAAGTTTGTTCGACCTGGTTTCCTGGATTTTACCATGCAAAATAATTAACCACATTCATTGCTGATAGCTGACAATGAAAGCAACCGAAATAATACCACTTAAAGAAGGTGCTGGCATTGCAGCATCCAGAATAGCAACCATATTCTGTCTAGCTTGCCCTGATTGGATTTGTACAACCTCATTAACAGTCAAAGCACCAGAAGCATAATTTGAGTCTGCATTAGGCCCGAGCGGTTCCATTCGGAAAGGCATGCTGACAGAATGTAGGGTAGCAGCATACACTGCACTGCAGTGATAAGGCTTTTCATTTTTAATGCAGAGAAGCTTTGACGCTTTACCTATGAAAACAAATTGACAGAAGATTAGTAAACAGGTAAGCATAAGAGAAGCTAAATTTGTTCAAAACAAGTTTACAACCTAGCCTCCATATTAAGTTTAGTAAATGCTTGTCTTAGGCTGATTAATGGGAGGAACCCTTTATCGAAAAGGAAAAATAAAAGATCTAGAGAGATAATGTCAGAGCAACATCATGTAAAACAAAACAGTCTGGAGAAAATAGTTAAATGCAATGTAATTACTTCTACCCAGTGAAGGTAAACCGACCGGAACAATCAGTTTACATAAAGATGACAGCCTTGAAAATGAAACCGCGTCATGAAGCTTCCTGCTGACTCTATGCTTTTGACTTATGGAATCTATTGCAGTACCAGGCCCCCGTACAGCATAGAGCAACACAGGAACATTTGTGTATTCATCTGCAATACTCTCCAGAAAATCAACTGCTATAGGAGAGAAACCTCCCGAGTCATCAACAATGAACTGGAAACCCTGTCACAATACACCAAGATACAGACTTTATATCCAATTCATATTGAAAATTATTTTTGAGTGCTTATACCAAAAAGGCACTATCCAAAATTCATGATGCAGCTGACTCTACTATGTGCTAATGCCTGTTCAAGGCCAATAAAGATGTTCGAAATCAATATTAACCTAGGTAAAACTCGCCAACCAGGTAAATATGGCTCTTACAGTTTAACACTAAACTGGACATCAACATACATGAATCATAATTCATCAAACCAGGGAATGAATTAACCTGAATATGGTCACACTCTTCTACGAAAAAGCGAAGTCTGTCACTCATTTCTTCTCCATGTAAACCCCCAGAAAAGGAATCCCTTCCTATCCCATAATTGTCAAATTTGTGAGCATCTATCCACGATCCACTTAACTCATATAAACTCTGGGGATGATAGTGGGCTTTTGAATAGTCAGTCCAGTATTGAACATCATTTTCTAACTGTTCCACAATGTCCCTGTCAGAAACTTCTTTTTGAGAACCATTCGCCACA
Organism: Comarum palustre; assembly: GCA_951800085.1. Classification (NCBI taxonomy): domain Eukaryota; kingdom Viridiplantae; phylum Streptophyta; class Magnoliopsida; order Rosales; family Rosaceae; genus Comarum; species Comarum palustre. The sequence continues at coordinate 8,217,411 of OX637588.1, read as the reverse complement.
CCACTGACACCATTTTCAAAAGTAAAAGAATGCTCCTGCTCTTTCTGGTACAAACTTTGCAAGAACAAATTCCTCCGACGCGGTTCAGAGGCTTGAGTAGAAACATTACCATCCCTGCACATTGGTATAGAGACAATAAATTCATCTACAACTAAATGAAAGAATTACATGTAAATAAACAACTCAACATGAACAAAATTCCAATGAAAGGGCCTCACCATGTCATAACACTAGATGGTACAGATGAACCCCCATTGTACAAAGTTCCAGATGAACTCATAGACCCAAGAGAACCTGCCACAACCCCAAATAAATCAATCACTGTAATTTCCACACATTCTAAACTACAAAAGTCACAAACCCAAATCAACCAGGCAATCAAAATCCAATCTTTGCAACTTCCATACACCCTAGACTACATTATACACAAAACTCAAATCAAATGAGCAATAAAAATTCAATCTTTACAATCTCCACACTTTCTAGACAACTAAACACACAAACCAAGTCAAGTATAACTACCTTGAAGGTCGACAGAGAGCAACCGCGGCGTGTAAGTAGGAACACCCTGTTGATTTCAATGTACAAACAGTCTAAGTAAACCAAACTGCAACCAAAGAAAAATGTAAAAATGGTAAGAAAGCTTGAAAAGAATGTCCCATACCTGGTGAGTTTCACCGTAACGGTAGAAAACATCCATGTTCAAAGCCTGGTTCTTGAACACTGCGTCTGCTTCTGGGTCTTCTGCCAACTCAAGTAGCTCATTCTAGAAGCAAACATAACAACATGAATAAGAATCTGCACAAGGATTTTAAAGGTGTGGAGTTTGTGGGTGTTTGAGTAAGTGTACCTGGAAGTTCCAGAAATGAGAGCCCACAAAGTTTGCAAAGCCTCCAACTTGGAGGGTGACGATTTCCCTCATAGCTTAAGATTGTGAAGAGAAACTGGAATTCCAAGCCAAAAAAGTAAGCAATTTATTGTGGGTGAGAGTGAGACTACTAACTAGTTTACTGTTTGAGATTGGGTTTCACGGTGGCGGCTGGCGGGAGTGTCTGTAAGGTTGGTGAGAGTTTGAAGGAGACAGAGAAGAAGAGAGGAAGAGGGAAAGGGTGTCACTCTTGCCGCCGCTGTTGGAAAGTTCTTGGTTTTGACCATTTTTTGTTAAATGGGAGCAAAATTGGGCTTTCAGGGATGTGAGATCTGTGGGCATGGATTGGACCACGAGGACCCAATTGAGTTCGACATGGGAGTTGTAGATGTCACTTTTTGCTCACATCTTTACAACACTAAAGGTGCGACAGTAAAATCATGCTGTCGGCCTTATTGGCAAAACAAGGGTAGCGGCTCTTCATACACCTTAATTCAATGGTGGCCAAGATCCTGAAGGCTAAATATTATTGTAAATGTGACTTTATGGAAGCTGAGCTGAAGGGGCTTCATTCATATGGAGGAGCATAAGGCAGCAGGTGGGGCTTTGCTATCAAGTTGGGATTGGGCATGACTTTAGTGTATGGAATGATAGCTGGATGTCGTTACCTTATAGCTTCAAACCGTACTCACTTCCTGTTGAAGGATGGGAGGACATGAAAGTGAAGGATTTGATTGATCCTGCAGACAAGACTTGGATGGTGGAATTGTTACATAAACTCTTCATGCCACATGAAGATGAGATGATAGAGTATCTCTTTGAGTATTAGACATCCATATGACAGGAGGATTTTGCATTTTGATAAAAGAGACTGTTATAATGTCAAGAGTGGGTACTTTGCTTGGAGGCAAGCTCGTAGGGCTACTCACCATGCATCTTCATCGAGTGAGAAAGGTGGAGGCCCTATGGGACGATACTGGAGTGTTATTTGGCTGGCGCATATCCCCTTAAAGGTGAAAGTTTTCATGTGGACGCTGTTGCGGGATATATTGCCGACGAGGACGGCATTGGTGAGAAAACGAGCCGGTGCACGATGTGAGGTGTAAGGAGCAACCAGAGACTAGTGTTCATCTGTTCAAAGACTATGAGGTGCCTGGTATGCTGTGTAAGCGCAGTTTTAGGGTGGTTGATGTGTGCTATATTCAAGCTTCCTCAATTCAAGAGTGGATCCGGTCTGCCATTAATTACCTATAGAGGGATATGCTTTGCTTATTTATGATGTCTCTATGATCTTTGTGGATGGAGAGGAATAAAGTTATATTGCAGGGAGTTCCAGTCAATGTGATGTGGTTAAAGCAATGGATTCCCCAATATCTTGGAGAATTCCAACAATATCGATACAAGCCTTCCATCAAGCAGAAGAGGAGTAAGGTTAAATGAGAGTGTCCTCCGAGAGGTAGACTCAAGATTAATATTGATGGAGCTTTTAATGCAAGCAGTGGAGGGGTGATGTAGGGGTTGTGGTATGTAACGATGTAGGTGTGGGAGTTGTAGCATTAACAAGACTGTTTGAGTATGCTCACTCAGCGCTTAGCATGGAGGTTGAGGCATACAGAGCTGGTCTCTTACTTGGTATATACCAAGGCTGGTCGGATGTTGATATTGAGAGTGACTCTATCCTAGTAGTTAATGCTTTGAAGAGAGAGGAGGAAGATTTGTCTGTGATTGGTAGAATTTTAGAAGATTGTAAGGCCTATGTTCAAGCTTTCCACTCCATCCAAGTTCGACACATCTATAGAAAAGCAAATGGTGTTGCTCACAGGTTGGCTCACCTTGCTAGTACGGGTTATCTTGATAAGGTTTGGTTAGAGGAGACACCTGCTATTATTCAGGATATTTTCTACGAGGATATTAGTACAGTTTATGATGTAATTCAAGGGTCCGGTTCATGTCTGCCCTCGTTGCAAACTTTTGTTACTAGCATTCCTTAATAAATAAGACTAGGTCTTCTTGCCTGGATTCTCAAAAGGTGCGACAGGAGGAATAAGATATAGGTGTAGTCATTCATGTTCTTAACATGTTAGAATCAGAATCATAATAAAGTTGATTACAAAAACATCCACATATGTAAGTTAGTAATGAAATCCATATATTAATATAAACATTAGTGGAACTATATGAGGGTCGATGGGGACTGCAGCCTCTACAAACATTTTAAATTTTCTTAACAAACTACCTAAAAATAGGTAAAATTATCAATTTTGTATACATTTAGCCCCTCCAAACTAGCAACTCTCTCTAAATTTATTTTGTATCTGGTTTTTTGTTATTTAAATAATTCGTTCCCTATTTTCAAGGCTTTTAAGACTCTTAAATGTTCTATCTAAATCAATTTATGGTTATTATTATGATTTTTTGAAAGATGGTTATTATTATTATTATAAACACATACACACACAACTTTTAAATTTTCTGAGACCAATCTTTTACATGATTGCTTTTTATTGTTGTTATTATAAAAAATTTATTACCAGATTCCAAACCCCGAACAAAAAACATTATTTCAGCCCCTCCAAGGCTTGGCGTCAAGTTCTGCCACTAAATATAAATACAGTTTCGTATGGGTAATTTTAAAATATAATAAATCATAAGGACAATGTGAGAATGTAAAGTTTATTTCTCTATAATCAATAATTAAATATTTTGTCCCCTAAGAGAGCAGATGCAGCAGTGGAGTCAGCCGTCGGGTTGAACCGAGGGTGGAAGTCAAAACAGAATGCAGCGGCTGAAATTGGTCTGGACTAACGATGGAGCCCACATAGGATCCAAATACATGGGGCAATCGATGGACCAAGAATTGGTCCTCAAATTGGTCCGGGCGAGACTGGATGTGGGACTCGGTTGGTGGCAATTTTGGCAGAAGCACCCACGTGCTTTTGTCAACAACGAGAAAAAAAAATCGTCAGAGAAGCAATGGGAATTTAATTTAGGCCATTTGATCAAGATCAAATGGATAGTAATTAAAAGCAACGATCAAATTAATGTTTAATTTAAAAATAGGAAACCCAACGAAAATATTATGATCAAACTGAAAAAAAAAATCAACAACAAAATTTTCCTATAAATATCATACTACTCTTCTTCATTTTTCACACATCCATCTCTTCCCTCCCCAATTTATTTGTTCTTCTTCTATCCACCTTCTTCCTTTTCTATCGATCTCTATTGTCTTCAATTTATTTGTTCTTCATTTTTATTCTCTGATTAATAAAATGGGAGAGTCGAGTACTACATGGACAAAAGAGGAGAAGCTTTAATTGTGTAAATCATGGGCGACGGTTACCGTATGCCCCATCACCAGCAATAATCAAACTCTTCCAAGGTTGTGGTTCAAGGTTCGTGAATATTATATTGCAAATTGGACGGGATCAACCCCGGTTTGACCATCGGGAGCTCTTCAATCTCATTTCAAGCCTTTGAAGAAGATTACTAAGGAGTGGCACAATGCAAAAATGCAAGTCGGAAGACATAGACCAAGCGGCATCAATCAATTGGATGAGGTATTTTTTAAACCATCAACTTAAATTAAGTGACACTAATTTATATAGTTATCAATTTTTATCATATTTGAGTTGTTGTTTTTTTTTGTGTGTAGGAGCATCAAGTTAACTTAGAGATTATAAGGGTGACAAATAAGCAATTCGACCATAAAGATTGTTAGGAGGCGGTGAAGGACCACCCTACTTTTAGAAATACACCTACACCTCTAGTCGCCCCGTTTAACTATTCTATGTCTAGTGGTTCACAAACCAAATCACCAATTAATTTGGATGAAGATGTTGTATTGGAGACGCCTCTTAGCTCCGTTGGAAGATCAATGAGACAAAATTCCGCCAAAGAAGCAAGAAGAAAAAGAAAAAATCATGAGAATGTAGGTCAATCCATGGTTCAAGCCTTACTCGTCATCATCGAGAGCAACAATGTTTCCAATGAGATTCTTAGGAAAAAAAGAGAATTGTCGTGCCGAATATGAAAGATTGATGGCATTTGAAGAGGCAAAAGAGGATGCAAGTATAATGGACATGCAAAATAATGATATTTCGCCAGGGTCAAAGGATTGGTTCAAAAGATTGGGGAGGGACATTGGGAGAAAAACTGATCCTAATGCTAATGCGGATTGCTTTAGGCCCCTATTTGCGAAACCACAACCCCCGCAATAGAGTATTGTGTTTTAATTGGATTATTCTTGAATTGTTAAATTGATTGTATTATGCATATTTTTTTATTTAATGAAATAAATGTCAACTATTTGTTATGAACTAATAATAGTGAAATAAATTTCTTTTATTGAAAGAAAACAAACAAAGCACACAAACAAAATAAAAAAAATAATAGTTTATCAATAAAAAAACATATTTATAAAAGGTGAATAGTAATTAATCCTCAAATTGATCTCGTTGGTGTATCGTCAAACCAAAAACCAAAGACTGATTTAAATGAATAGTGGATTAACCGGGGTTGAGGATTGGTCCAACCCCACCTAAAATGGATGCATTTGCTCTGAGAATGAAAATGGGAGTCGTTCCTTATTTCTCTGTGAAACCCACGCAACTTCCATTCCCACGATGGTTAATGAACAACCATCATTTAAACCAAACCAAACCTCTTTATTTTTTTGTGAAACCCACGCAACTTTCATTCTCACGATGGTTAATAAACAACCGTCATGGCATGGAAACCAAACCAAACTAATCATCCCCAATAATCAAGATCATGGCCTCTTCCTTGTACTTCTTCACAACTTCGGTATAATTTTAAGTAATCAAGACCATAGTAACAAGTGGCACATCGATTAAACCGATTTTCATAGAAACTTTTTTTTGAAGAAATTTTCATAGAAAACTGCAGTGTGTTTAGTGAATGTTGATGAAAGAAATTGGGCAACAACCAAGATCTCTCGAGTCGTTGACTCAATGCCTTTGCTCATATCTCAATTGAAAAAAAATAGTTGAGGTGTGACTGGAGCAGGTTTTCGTCACCACCATTGATTGTGCTCCCAAGCACTAATATAGATCGTCCAAGAAACCCGACAATGAAAACAAAGAAATATCTAATTTTCAATGGTTGACATCGCAGAGAATCAAAAACGGGAAACTATTTGGTACTGAGTCACCGTAACAGTGTACGAATAAAGGTTATCCTTTGATCATTTCAATTATTTTGAAGCAAAAAGACTCTTGGAGGATCAACAAGATTGGATTCATAAAAAAATTTGCTTCATCTTGAGAGTGACTGCTTTGTCTGGATCTATGATTGTTTTTGCATGAGCTTAGCTGTAGGATTAGGTTAATCGATGAATGGATAATGTAAACAATCCAAGCCAATTGTTTGGCTGCTGAGTAGTTGTATTTTCATATTTGATTTCAATGCTACTTTGGATTTTGCAGCACAATACTTGAGGCAAACGACAAGGATTTCTAGTCAAGATGATGAACAACTGGAACCTTAGGATCTGAACTTGGGATGAAAGCAAGCTCGGAAAATTCAGGTCCAGAGTTTTGAGTACTTGAATGCATACATAGTTTCACTTATCAAGTTCAGATGTTGGAGCATAAACTATTTACTAATGTCAGAGAAAAACCAGAAGAATCAATTGAAGTGATTATTAAGCTGGGATACAGTCATGTTACTTCCTACGATCAATAGGTTATAAAAGCGGTCATTACATAAACCTGTATAAAAGTAGTAGAGGGAAGAAACTTGCAGCATAACAATGTCTTGTCACCTCTCTCTAAAGTAGCTAGTGCCTCCTCTAAAAACCTTCAGCTTCCAAGTCGAAGCTGCTTATTATAACTATGCTCATCACATCAGAGAATATATATCCCCATGTATATATAATATATTTGTATCTGCAAAATTCAGGGGGGGGAATAATATATGACTACACATCTCCACTGGAGTTGTGGCTTGCCCTCTTCCAACTGTAGCCATCTGATTTCTGATCATCTTCTTCTGTTTCTGTGCTATCACCCCCAGTTGTAGATTGGCCACCTTTGGCAAACTCTGTACGAGGGAGGGGTCCCCGTGGAGAACGAGACTGTGAAGTATTTGCCTTGGAAATGTCTACACAGTGATCTTGGTTCATCCATAAACCGTTGGCTTCAGCAGCAGAAGAAGCGGGTACCTTTCGGACGTGAAGTCTGTATTTCTGCAATGATAAAATCAAACACGAATAGTTTAACAAACTATTCAGAAATGAATGAAAATGAGCTTATTCAAATCAAAGGCCTACCTGCAAATGGCTTTTCACTTCGTCATTGGTGAGACCATCTACCTGCATAAGCTCTCTTATCTGTTTAGGAGTAGCTACTGCAAGACAGAATGACCAAGTAATTAGGTGGATGCCGGAATTTGATTCAAACAATTAGAAAATGACTCGACTGAAGTAATTTGGCACATACGCATAAACATCAAGGGACTACATCCAAGAACTGTGTTGGTATCTTCTAACACTATCATTTTCTTTATTCAACTTCACAATCTAAGCTTATCAGAATCTACACAATTCCATTGTTGAAACTAGTTCACGAGAATAAGTGCATGATTCTTCCCACTAGACTGACTTAGTCAAGCAAATTCTAACTTGAAAAGGACCAAAAACCAAGCAAAATTCCCAATGCAAGTTCAACTTCATAATTTTCCAAACAAACATCAATTTGTCTCTAACACTTTCTAGCCTCAATTTCTAACCTTGTGATCCCCCAAGCTGTTGAAGCACATCAACAAATCGGCGATGAAGCTCCGGTGACCAGCATCGCCTTTGTTTCCTAAAACATTGTTGATGCTGATGCTGTGACAGCTGCTGAGCCTCAATCTGTACCTTCACCAAAGATAGACCAGACCCTTCTCTAGCGCTGCTCTTAGAGTTTCCATTGTTAGACCCGCCAACTTCACACATTGGAGTCATCAAAGAAAGACTCGGCACCTCTGAAACCTCCTTGTCTTCCTTCACATAGTTTCCGTTGAATGGCACAAATGCCCCTCCCCTGCTTCTCTTATTACTCATCTCAATCGGATTTTCCGGCACAGACCGATCATCTTCCTCATTTCTCTGCCACAACCACAAAATTAAATCCAAATAAAGTCACAATCTTTAGCTTAAAAATTAGTACTTTACCAGTTTAAGCTCTGATTTGCTGTAATCAACGTTAGTACTCCAGAGCTGAACAGAACTCATCCAGCTCTTCATGTCACTACTTTCCTCTTCCGAAACTACCCCTCCATTCTCATCCTTCTTCTTCTTCATCGGTATGAACTCCTCAACCACCACCGTCCGATCTTCCACTTTCCCACACTGCATTACTTCCTCTTTCAATCTCTCAATCGCTACGCACACAAGAAAAAACAAACAAATCATCAACAAAAAATGACGCAAAAAAAATTGACACAAAAAAGAAACTCACCATCTTTCAAAATGACCATACAAAGAGGAAGCTCCCTTTTGAAAACCTCGATCTTCCTCATTTCATCTTCGAGTCTCTTGTTGTATTCTTCAAGCTTTGACGACCTGTCGGCGCCGTCTTTGAGTTGGGAGAGAAACTCGGAGATGGTCTTGGGGACGAAGACGACGTTGGAATCTAAGCTGAGCTCCATGTCTTTGGTTCTTCTGTCTCTGTGTTTTGGGGTCAGATAGAAGAACAGAGAGAGTTTTTGGGTATATATATGTTGTAAGGGAATTTTGAGATTCAGGACAAGATTCAGTACAACTTCGCGTTCGGGTCGTCGCGTCTCTGAGTCAACTCGGGGGAGTGGACTCAGTGAGGTGTGGCGAGTTGGGGAAGGTGCGAGGGGAATCTTTGGAATCCGTACTCTACACGCGGCGAAAATGTAATCGATGTCTTTTACTTTCCGTTTTCTTGTTGGTAATTTTTACGGGGCGCTTGTTTAAGAAGATTCGTTAGGTGGGTGAAAATGAAATTACATGATGGCTAAAAGCCTAAAAGGCGCGCACTAGTAGACCTTCGGTACCAAATGTTGGGGTAATTTGATAACTACGATAGACAATTTAGACAATAAACACAACTACAAATTCATCAAATTTCAAGAAACATCTTAATGTCTCGACAAAATCTGCCAAGTCTTTAAGGTTTTTTCTCTAACAATAATTTCTAATTTCCTTCATTTGTATTTTTCATGTTATAGCAGCCAAAATCACGAATATATGATATTTCTAGATCACACATCAATTATTTTATGATTTACATTGTCTCCTAGTCAGAATGCTTTGGTCTGTCTAAAACGCATTGTCGTACGAGAGTGCATATCAACACATTCACCTTATGCCCTTAATACGGGGTATTAGGCTATAGCTTTCTAGGTTCTCTAAAAATGTTTCTAATTTAGTACAGTTTTGTTAAAAACATAGTATTTAAAGTTGAAATCCTAATTTTTTGAGCTGACACGATATAATTTGTTCGTTAATACTTTTCTAGCCAAATTTCCGATGCCATATAAGGTGAACTGGTGAAGCACATGAAACACTCAATAACCAAACAAAGGACAAAGGAAGAGACTATTTGGGCCTTTTAAAACGCTTTTAAACCTTTTCAATCTGAATTCTGAACAACTGGTTTTCACTTTTCACCAAAGCCACGGCCCCACGGTAATAATCCTTCCGATTTAACCCTCGTATGAGTCTCACAGATTCCTAGAAGGGTAGCCAGGTTAGGTGCATCTTAATCAGATTACTAGTAGCTGGCGTGTCAAATCGGACCGCCGCCGACAGTAAAGAATCTGGTGGCGAGTGGCGACCATTAACTATGAAATAACCAAATAATTTATTTGACGTCTTTGCTGGTTTGGGATGAGTTCATATACAATGTACGCTTGTTCAAAGCATCTGGAATATCTTCCATATTTGTCAATTTTGATTCACTTAACTATTGGCCATAATTTGGTTAAGATTGATAGACAGTCATATCAATCACTTCATAATATTCACATTATGATCAATAATAGTGATAAGGAAGTAATCGCTCCATACTGATCTTGTTTTTCAATTATTTGAACCGTAATCTTTCATGAATCTCAACAATATTAACTAAATCAGAAAATAATTTAACCAAATAATCCAATTAGTTAAAACTTCATTTATTTCAGCTAATAAGGGACAATGCTTGAAGTATAAAATTGAAATTTGCACTCCTTATCTTATATTCCACACTTCATTTTATTCTTAGTTAGTATGTTTAGTTTTAGTAACTTCTATTTGTGTCACTAACAAAATTTTAAACAAAAAAAATGAGTGTATTTTTGAGAAAATTATCAAAGAATTTATATTAAAAAATCAATTGTTACAATCATGAGATATCTTGTTGATGGTGGACTAGAAAATGAGTGTGTATTGTAATCTGAGTAATGTGAATTTCACTAGCTTTTAAGATAATTATATGTTAGATAGAAGTTTAATTTTCTCAAACTAAGCGTTAGATACAATGTTATCATCAAAATATATGTAAATACGTGATAAAAAATGAAGCACAATAGTAAGACTGGTGGTTCAAATTTTCTCATTAGATTCGAGAACTAGCATATTCAAACTTATGAAAAAAGAAAATGAAGCACCAAAACATCATTCATGTGAAAGATTCAATCTTTTCTTTTCTAGACAGTTTGTGGCTCATCCATTTTCATGATGGCCTCACCTACACCACTGACCAACACTCTCACCACCAACCGTCTCCTGACACGCATTCGGTGTAAAAATAGATTTTCTCGAACAACCAGTTTTGGAGTGTGTCAGTACCTATGAGTCAGGTACAACCTTGACATTGATGCTTGTTCACCTCTTCTACTTCTCCTCAAACGACTGACGTACGAACGTTGGTTGAGCCGACATTTAGGTTCTTCACAGACTTAGCTGAGGAGCAACTACGATTTTCCTTCTCTTCTCATGAAGAGAACGTTTCTTACTCAAGCCGATGTGGTTGAGTAGAGATATAAATCAGGATTGAAGTGCGTTCGCCAAAGAGTTTCTTGACAAACTAGGAATATTTGCTAGAGTTCTCACTCTAACAATGGGTTTGAGGGTATTCGTCTACGGATAGGTCTTTATGAAATGGTGGTGGATTGTTCGCTCGCGGATAAGGCCTGATGAGGTAGAAGCGAGAATTACCGACAGATCGGACTTTGGTGAGTAACAACGGTATATGCCTACAGATAGGGCTTTAGTGAACTAAAATACCCAAAAAACCTTTTTGGTAGAGGTGCTCTGAGGGAGGCTTGTTTTACAGTGTGCAAAAGTTGTTTGTTGATTGATTGAAGATGTCTTCATTCGCCATGACCCCTTTATACAGTGAACACTAGGATTTGTTCTTACTTACGGATCAAGGCATATCAAATCTCTTGAAAATTAGATCCTTAAGCAACTCTAAATCTTCGCCAAGTATGACCTCAAAGGAAACATATTTTTTGACCGCAAGTATCGGTTCATATATAATTAAGATAGATGAAGATATTCACCTCAAATCTAACTCTTGTAGTTAAATATGTGCGTACACCATCTTAATAATATAACTACCTCTTGATTATTTTCTTGCCGTGAATCACACATATGCTTACACCATTAAGAAATGAATCTTCATGACAATACAATTATAACTTGACATCCTTTCGACGTCATCTATCACAATAAACTAATTAAGGATTGTGATCAAATATGCACGGCTAAACTTCTATTCGACATTAAGATACCATCATACCAATGTTAATTGACCTCCTATATAGGACATCATGCACGTTCACGCCTTCATTTCCAAGATAACTCAATTGTAACCAATATCTCTCCATAATGTATGATTCTTTCTATATTGCTCAATCTCGACAATTACATGTTAGTTACAAGTTTAATTTTCTCAAACTAAGCGTTAGATAAGTGTTCAATAGAATTATCATCAAAATATATGTAAATACGTGATAGAAAAAATGAAGCACAACAGTGAGACCTGTGGTTCAAATTTTCTCATTAGATTCGAGAACTAGCATATTCAAACTATTTATGAAAAAGAAAATGAAGCACCAAAACATCATTCATGCGAAAGATTCCTTCTTTTCTTTTCTAGCTCATCCATTTTCATGATGGCCTCACCTGCACCACTGACCAACACTCCGTAACCACCAACCATCTCAGGGCATATGTTTCCAGAACATCATTATCACCTAGAGCTAGGGTTGGACACTTCGTACCGCAATTTTGATCTCGTCTCGGTTTTGTACTGAAAATTGACAGGACAGAAAAAGTTTTAAATTGGCGATACAGTACCGTCTGAGTAGTTTGGAAACTGGACGGGACCGTCCTGAAATTATAATTGTACTTGTATCTGATTGTAATTGTCCGATTGTTAGCTGTATACTCTTAAATTGAACTCAAACAAGCTCAATAAGACGCTCAAAATCTAAACATAAATTCAAAGTACTAGTTTCACATGACAAGAGTTAGATAATTCATTCTCATTTGATAATGATGATCATATGAAAGATATCGACCGTCACAACGAATCTAAGTATCGATAGCTAGAGTTCACTTGATTTTTCAAACTTAAGAGTTTTTTCGAGATCTTAATTAATTAGTTAGATATAAATTACAAACATTTAATTAATTAGTTGTTGACCCCCTTTTCATTTTTATAATTTTTGTTCGGTTTCTACTTATAAAAAGTTAGGAGTTTAGAACTATGACAATTATACCATAGAAAAAATAACACTATAGAATATATACATAGGAATATTATACAAAATAAAACTCTTATCAATATTGGATGAGCACACATTGATTTTATAAAAATTAAATATAAAATTTCTTCAAGAATTTAGGATCAATTTATCTCTTCTAAGTTTTTTATTTTTTTATATTTCGTTTTGTGATCTGGATCCCATCCTGATTCCGTCCCGGTACCGAACGAGACCGTCTCGTACGAGATAGATTTCTAAAACTACAACCTCATCCCATTCTGATAATATATTTTCAGAATATAATGACATGAAAATGTCACTGACTCCTAGAATTTGATGGCTTGGAAATTTCCCTCAGGTAGATCGCGGGATTCCTCCTTTAAAGATTCCATCTACCCAGAGGCCGACACGTGCGCCCAACTCGTATTGCAGGAAACGAGGATATTAGAGAATCGAGTTTCTTCTTTTCTGGTGCAGATTGCAGAAGATGATGCCCTTTGGAGACAACTATTATTTGCAACCATCCACGGAGTAGGATTGATCAAGAGAGTTGGATATGATTTTATCTTATTTACTTTATGATATTTTGATCATTTCATTCATATTTTATATGCACAACTATCAAAGAGAATGCGAATTTGTACTAAATAGTTGGATGAATTTTGTTGGGAACCTCTGCAGAATATGGTGGTACGATATGGAACATGTTATGATCATATCAACAATTGTAGATCTCTGCTTTGATTTTGAACCTTTGCAAGAAATATTGGAATTTCATCCGTTAATATGTAGATTGAGTAGCATGGGAGCTGATCATGCGCTTAGCCTAGTGTAGATTAATCAAATGCATCAAGTATATATGCTTGTTCTCTTTGAATTTTTGACGGTCTATACGACAATTTGAAAGATTTTCAAAGGACGAGAGCTTGATGTCGATATTGTTCTAAAGGGTGGTGCACATTTGAACACAACGTGCAAAAGAAGATAGTGATAGAGGTTAGATACCCTAGTGCTTTTGAGTTTTCTTGGGATAGACCCATAAATTTCTTGGGATAAACATAATCGACCAATGAAAATTAAGATACTTGGATTAGATTTCCCTTAAGGAATTCTTATTTTGCATCTTTGCAAGCTCATATAGCGCATAGAATATGAATTTATACCAACGGTTTAGTGAACTTTGATTGGAATCTTTGAAAAATATAATGGTACGGTAGGAATGTGATACTGAAAATCTAAATTTTACGCATGTCCAAATTATAGAAACGACATAACCACGCTTGGATAAAAAGAGTAATGAGCACTTGGTCCAAGTAATGAAAAACATATGCAGGACCAACCCTATGGATGATACTCAAGAGGGTGGCCGCATTTTCATGTCACACGATGCTACTTTCTATCTTTTTTGATTCAAAATGGCTCATCTACGTGTTTTCCACTAGTTTGGGTTTTTCTTCCTTCACTTTATCATTCCCTTTTACCTGTAAAAAAGGGAGAAGATATTTAAACAGAAACGCCGTCTGTGGGAATCGAACCCACGACCACGTGGTTAAAAGCCACGCGCTCTACCAGCTGAGCTAAGACGGCTTGCTTGCCATCGTCTGCTCTAAATATACATTTCAACAGGGGCAGGCAGTAACATGTAACTTTGGTCCTAAACCTATTAACGTACTAAACCGGGCATTAAAGAAGTGCAACATGTTGCGACTTCAGGAGGAAGAATCTGACCATTTTTTGTACACTTGATGATATTGCTCGATTTTCGTTATTGATCGGCGGGTTCAAACTACCCGGGGCAGAATCTGAATATTAGGATATTGAAACCAATAGGTTTATCATTTAGATGATATGCCTATAAGATTGTATTTGTTGCTCAATTCTCATGAGATTGCCTTGAGTGCATCCTTAACAGCTTCAAAAATTCACCTTCTTGTTGATTAATCCAATTATGCTGGACTAATTGGTTAGTTTAGTTCATCCCAGACCTTTTGGGCCTGCCTATTCCCTTTTGAAATTGTTGGGTCGAGCCACCCGATCCAACCGAAAGGGGATGAAGAAATTTTGAGCCCAAATAAGTTGCAAGGGGCAAATGTTGACTGCCTATAGTTTTGTTCTGTTTTTTTTGTTACAACATATGCTATTTTTTTCTAGTTATATCTACATATGATTTATTTTTATAATTTCTATATTTACAAAATTAAATTGAAAAACATGGAAACATCACTGCTAAAGAATTATTTCCTATTTCAAATTCTGAATATTAGAAAGGAAGAAAATGAATCATTTCCTTCTACAATCTTCTATACGTATTTTGTAAGTGATCATCTCCTGGACCACTAAAATGTAATATAATTCTCTCTTGTACCATCCATAATTTGGGAGACATATCAACATAAAAATGACATATGATCAATTTTGATACACCATTCCATCAGAAAACACAACAAAAGAAATCAAACCAAAACGAATACAATGACATAGTAATATTCATCTGATTAGTAATTAATTAAAAGATTTATAATCAGTTATCGTTAAATTTAAATTCAAAAAATAAAAACAAAACAGCTATAATTAAAAATAATTATCTAACGATTATCATGATTCTACAATTACATTCAGGTATTTAAAAAGTTAAAGTTAAAATTGTAAATATCTTAAACTCGCTGCATTATTGTGATCATACACGAACTATGTATTGTCCTTTCGGTTATATCGACAAGAAAGATGAGCTAGATAGGTACTCTTATCTACATTGGTGCATCATCCAGTAGCATGACCAAGAGAGACATAGAACTTGAACATCGTCCTGCTCACACATTGCACCCACAAAGTCACACAACATTATCCCTTTGCTGACCTAATCGATCACTTTAATCTTTGTATCCCTCGTGGTTTAAAAAACCACCGTCCAAAATGCAGGTACAAAAGGGAGGGGGTTAAAGTACTCTAAAGCCTACTCAAGGGGAGCAGATACGATGAATCGAATCATTCCGTATGGTGGACATGAACTTCTATAGTAATTCGACACTTGCATGACATGCACCGACACGTGACGACAGATGCAGGCTTGAGTATGTTTTATCGTGTTACGCAATCACAAGAAAAATACAACAATTGCTCCAATCCTTATCTAAAAGTTATTGTTTTTCAGCATACGTTGATAATACACGGTTTAAGCTATTCCTACCGTAAGTTCTAACATCTTTTCGCTTTTGTGAGCATCTGCTATGCACTCCGGTCCATATGCACGCCATTGAATCTAAACCGTTTTGATACAGTTAGGTCCATGCAAGAAGGTTTTTAGTCCGTGTAAGTCCTTCGAAACAGATAACGAGCTCGAATTGAGGATGCTTCGTGTTCAATTATCTTACCATATTATCAACCGAAATTTTTTGTGTCCAATGATCATACAACTTAGTAAATAGTATTGCATTCTGCACTAGAAATTTGTGTTTTGGTGTTTTCTATATATATATAGAAAAGAAATAAAGTAATTTCTTGAAATTTATGGCAACTCATAGAGAGCTGTGCTAAGGAAGGGAGGCGTAAAATAGATTCCACAGAATATCCTGTATCGTATACTTACCGTGCAAGCAGAGGATAACCCGCCCTCTAATCAGTCGACTCTCCGTCACGACTTCAGACCCTCCGTTCGATCCTCTCACACATTTCGCCAACTCAACTCGCACCACACCCAATCACCACTCTTAGCAAAACAAAGGGTAATAAAGTCATTCCACCCAACAACCCATCTAATCAGAATCGAGAAAACCAGAGCAAAGCAAAAAACACCAACCAGCCGCCAAGAAAGGGAGGGAAGCCACACACTGCTGCTGACAGCAACTAACCAACCTCTCGAAACGACGTCGTAGTGTCCCCCGAGCACGTAAACGACGCGTCCTTTTGTCCTCTCTCTCTCTCCCCCACCTCTGCGGAGTAGATAATATATCTCATTGGTTCCATCGTTTCCCTTGTCTCGAAGTCATCCATCTCCGATCGACTCAAAATCCAACCGCGGCTCCGTCATCTCCGAGCTCAGCACGGATCTAAATACCCGAGCCATCTGTTGTGTTGGGTCACGAGAGCAGCCAGTTGACGTTGTTTAATGTGCGTGACCGAGTTTGAAAGGGAATCTTGGTAGGATTGGAAATGGATCGGGCGGCGATGACGGTGGGGCCGGCGATGGACATGCCCATCATGCACGACAGCGACAGGTACGATTTCGTGAGGGACATCGGGTCCGGGAACTTCGGGGTGGCGAGGCTGATGACCGACAAGCAGACCAAGGACCTGGTTGCCGTCAAGTACATCGAGCGCGGCAGCAAGGTCAGTTTCGGTATTTCAAACTCCAGCAAGGAACTGCTTTTTTTTTTGGGAGCATCCATTTATGGAAACTATGGTCGGGCTTTTCGGTTTGGGTGATGCTGTCATGCGGGTTTCTATTTTTAGCATTTTGATCGGTTTTGGGGTTTCTTTGCCGTTTTTGTCTTTATTATGACGCATTTATTTCGTAATGGTGAGGGATTTAACTGTTTTAGGGAAATTCTATTCCGTACGGGAAATTTCTGGTTATCAGGGATTAATTTCTCAGCATATTGAGTCTAATTGCTTAATGTGTTGTGCATTACTAAAATTGGAATTGCGTACTGATTAGTAAAAAGGGTTGTGTGAGTGGAATGAGATTTTGGACCGGTTTGTTCTGACTGTGTTGGTACTGGGTGTTGTAGATTGATGAAAATGTTCAAAGAGAGATTATTAATCACAGGTCGTTGAGGCATCCCAACATTGTTAGGTTCAAAGAGGTTTGTGTGCTTTTCCATGATGGTAAGATTTCGATTTTTTGGCTAAGGTTGGTATTTGGCTGCTAATGTACTTTAAATTTGACTATGTATACAGGTTATTCTGACTCCTACCCATCTTGCTATTGTAATGGAATATGCTTCTGGAGGAGAGCTTTTCGAGCGGATATGCAATGCAGGGCGCTTCAGTGAGGATGAGGTCTTTACTCGATTAATGTCTATATTGCTCTTTTCGTTTTTCCTTTGCTGATATGAGTGGTTTCTTTTTTTGTTTAGGCTCGCTTCTTTTTCCAGCAACTTATATCTGGTGTCAGTTTCTGTCATGCAATGGTATGTGAAGTTTTCTTTTTGGCTTTTCTAGCCTTTATATGTTCCCATGGAAACTTACTTGATTTTGTATTTTTTCCTTGATGAAGCAAGTATGTCACCGGGACTTGAAGTTGGAAAACACTTTGTTGGATGGAAGTCCTGCCCCTCGCTTAAAAATATGTGATTTTGGGTACTCAAAGGTATATGTTACTTATCTTTGTTTCTTTGTTTTCTATATGTTACTTCTCCTTTTCCGTGGGACGATCTTTCTGTTACTTATCTGGTGTATACTTTAATTTCACATTTTTAAAAGATGTAAAGGAAGCTCAGAGTTAGTCAAGATGGACTTCTGATAGAACACTTGTTTCTATATCAGTTGCTTATGAATCACTTAAGCTAATCCAATCCCCTACACCAATGTCTTTCTTGTTGGAAACTTAAGGCCTACCTGATACCTATCTCAAGCCCCTCTGTGCGTGAACTTTGATGGGATTCTATTTGGATATTCATTTTTCATTTCATGAGACGTATGGAACTGCTATAGCACCCATATATATGATCATAATCAAGTTAGGCAATGATAGCAGATCATTTGTATTCATTTGTTGGATCATTATCTTTATTGCATCTGATATTTGGTATTTTATCAGTCCTCAGTGCTTCATTCACAACCAAAATCTACAGTTGGAACTCCTGCATACATTGCTCCAGAAGTACTATTGAGGCAAGAGTATGATGGAAAGGTATGATTTTTTTATTTAGTTTATTTTGATATATTATTTATACTGGAAATGCGTTCAGAATTTATTTGATTATTTGCTAGCTTTCTTTCTGGACTAGTCCATGAAGCTGAATTTTAATAGCAATGTGGATTAGTTTTTCCTTGCTGTCCCATTTAGACTTCTTTGAAAGTTTGAAGAACTGCAATCTATTAAAAGCTCCATATTTTAGACTTCAAATAACACTCTAGCATGTGACAAATTTAAGGTTAAGGTCTGTCTTTTTTATTAGATTTATTGTTGTTTACTTATATGCATGGCAATCCAAAAGACTGGTCATGGTGGACCGTACAAACTTAAACCGCAAATGAGGGTCCGACTGTTAGAGAAAAAGTAATTATTGCTTTGCCTTGGGTCTTGTCAATATGGAATCCTAGGTTAGGGCATCTACACGTAGTCCTCCTTTTGACCTTTTGTATGAAGTAGCAGCTCTCAGAATCAAAGACAGTGATCTCCTCTGATAGCCATTTTTTTTTCAGTACCGTCACACTTGACAATTAAATATCCTTAATGTGATTTAGATGTTGATGTTAATCTGATACGGGAAGTAATGGACATAAATTTTCATTTAATAACGACATTATATGATTCTTCCTACATTTTCATTAGTGCTTCTGCAGAGGGAAATCATGTAATATTTATCGACTAAATTTTAGGTACAGATTTAATGGATTGTGCATCTGCTAATTTTATCTGTATATATACAGTTGGTGTATTACTTTTCACAAAAATAAATAAATACAGTTCATATATTAATTTGGAGCTTAATTACACTTTTTAAAGGATCCTTACCTTGCATGTCATCTTTCTTGAAATTAATCATTGTCTTTTCTTGTCAGATGTTATGATGAAGTTTTATATGAGTTCAACTAATGTAGTTTCTATTGTTTTAAATGTCAGACTGCAGATGTATGGTCATGTGGGGTAACGTTATATGTGATGTTGATGGGATCATATCCTTTTGAAGATCCTGATGAACCAAAGGATTTCCGGAAGACTATCCAAGTATGACATTTGGCCTTATCACCACTTAATGCTTCTTAATGTAAAATGTATGACTGAAGATAATATCACCTATTGTCTATTTGCAGAGAATTCTAAATGTCCAATATGCCATTCCAGATTCTATTCCATTATCTCGTGAATGTCTTGAACTGATATCAAGAATTTTTGTCTCAGACCCTTCTGCGGTTAGTTGATTTTTCCTTCTGCTCTACAGATTCAGAGAACAGTTACTTTTCCTTCTATTACAATGGTATATATGTCTAACAAAGTAATGGGTGCATGTATGGTTTTCAAATTTTCCTGTTTGAAGCAATATGTTTCAGAATTTCTTCTCTGCATGCACATGCCTTTGAATTGGAACTTACACAATTAGGAATAAATAGTTTTTCCATACGTATTTCAAATATTTGGGCTCTAGTCATATGGACTTTCAAAAGTCAAGGAAAGTTTCCATAACCACCTTCAAGGGATATAAAACCTTTTTCAACTTGGAATCTGTTAAAGTAAACATGAGCAATGGGTGGATGATAAATTAATCTGAACGAGGCCAGATAAGTTAGATTTGTCAACTGAGCTAGAATATACTAGTATTACAGTACTATTATTATTTTTCTTTCTAGTCACTGTTTGTATAGATCTTGGAAGTTGTTGCTTTTGCTATGTTGGTTTGCGAGGTTCAGTTAGTAGACCTTACTATTCTTGTTTATTTCGTCCACAATTTTTTTTGTTCTTAATTGTGTCTGTGTCTTATGCTTGTATCAGAGAATTACAATTCCTGAAATAAAGAACCACCCATGGTTCTTGAAGAATCTCCCCGCAGATTTGATGGATGAGATGACAAAGGGCAACCAATTCGAAGAGCCTGATCAACCGATGCAGAGCGTTGATACAATCATGCAAATAATTGCTGAGGCCACTATACCAGCAGTTGGAATCCACAATCTTAGCCCATTCATGAATGACAGTTTTGACATGGACGATGATATGGATGACTTAGATTCAGAATCTGAACTAGATGTTGATAGCAGTGGGGAAATAGTGTATGCTATTTAATAAAGGTATGTGGATTTAGTCAGAAAGAAATTCTACAGTTAAGAAGTTTCTCTGTCAAAAACTAGAGAGAATGTGCAAGAGTGTATGGTAGATTAGCATTAGATATTTCAGTAGAGAAAGGTACTATGCTATTATCATATGCTAGCTCATTTGGAATATGTTACTGTCATATAAGTATAACATGTAGTTCTATACCTTTGATCGTGTGGTACTGGAATTTGATTTTAATGCCATCAGAGGTGATGTGGTTATGTATTTTTTTGTCTTTCGTTTTTGCTACCACAGAACAATTGAATCATACAGATTGCGATGTCTTCATTAGTCATCCTGAAGTGCTTGTTTTTTAGTATTGTTTAAGATCCAAAACGTCTGTAGGCTGCTGTTGCAAAGCAGAGCTGTAGAAGCAATCAAATATGCAGCAAGTTTAAGCATTGTTTTGAAATTTTGAATCCAACCTCTGGCAAGTGACATAATACCATGACTTTGCAAGACTCTTGGCCCCTTGACAATAATACCATAACTTAAAATGAAAAAGCTATAGAGAACTGAGGAGCTATTCAGAAAAGAAATGGCCAACATGACGTGTAAAATTCACTCTAATATACCCTTAGATTTTGATCTTAAAAGAAGTTCAACGGGTTACTTTCACTTCGGCTATGGAAAGTTGAAAACTGAAACCCATCAACTGAGGATTGGATTGGAGTATTTTCTCCTGCTAGTTTTAGGTAAGGTCGTGTTATTTCTTGGCCTTTTTGCTTAATTTGGTTTCAACTGGTTCGTTAAAATTTGGAACACTTTGTGTTAAGTTGCTATGGTCTAGTTTTCAGTGCTTCTACCTCTAAGACCATAGAATCCTTAGGTTTAATGAAGCTGCAGTTTTGAACCTTTTGGTTTAATGAAGCTGCAGTTTTGCAATTCGTGGTATCCGAAGGTCGTGGCAGTAGCTTTCTCTAATCCAATAGCGTATCACTGGTTGTTCTGATCTTGATTATTTCGAACAAGTCTATCAGTATTCAGTAGTACTATGCTAAAGGTGTGTGCATGTATTACTGTATTTGTACTTTGGCAATCGGTATATAAAGTATAGGCTGCTGGAGATATCATTCAAACATAAACTAACGATCGTTATGAAAAAGTAGAAGAAGATTGCATGGTGGTGAGCTCGGACGGGTTTGGTTCTTCCTTCAATCCCCGAATGTGTTCTAATTCCCCCACAACTTCTTTCATGGAAGGTCGTCTCTCAGGATCTGTTTGTAAACATCTTAGTGTAAGCTCTGCTGTCTGTAATGCTTCCCGGGAAGAACGACATTGTCCCTTGATCTGCTCATCCATGATGGTTTGCAACTTTGTTTCATCACAAAGAAGTGGTGTAGCCCAATCAACCAGTTTGATTTGTTCCCTAGGGCGATTAAAATCGATTGTCTTTAACCCTGTCAGCATCTCAAGCAGCACAACGCCGAAGCTATACACATCACTCTTCACAGACAAATGACCTGTAATTTACCGTATGACATAACAAGCTGGTTTAGTTTACTTCATTATCAACAAAAACAAAGACGAGTTTACATAGCAGCTTCAATATTTGATACAGATATCGTTACCTGTTCTCAAGTATTCAGGATCAATGTAACCCATCGTGCCACAAATCTTTGTTGACACATGTAACTTTCCTTCAGCTAGGGCCCATTCTGACAAGGAAAAATCCATGATTTTTGTATTGTATTCCTGCAGAATATAGAGGGAAAATCATAACAGAATGTCATGTCACTCAGGTAGGAAACAACCATCGTCAATTAATACCATTGTCCAATATCTACAGAAAATTAGCAAAACATAGCATAGAACTAGTACAAGAGGCAGTATTGATAGTTAAATGCACACTGACATTATGGAAGAAAGTAGAGGCAAGTTAGGCAACTAACCTAAGAAGCACTACAATAATAAGTTGGAATTTGCATTCTTTCCCTCTTCTGTTAAATTTCTCCTCCTCCAAACATATTTGCTCCCAAACAACAAGAAGTCCGACACTTCTTGCTCCTAAATATTGTGTTCTAAACACATTGCCCTAACCTAGCTACTACTACCAAACTCTTCCGCTCCAAATTCCAATAGTGGTCAAAGACCACAAATATATTCTATCATGTAAAAGGAAAGCAGAGAAAGATAGTACCTCATCAAGCAATATTTTTGAGGGTGTGAAATTTCTGTGTATGATTTGTAAAATGTGCAACAATGTTAAGACTCTAGCAGCTCCGATAGCGATTTTGAGTCTCTTGTCCCAACATAGTGGTTCCTCATCAGGGTTCCCTACACAGTGGAAATTCTACAGTTAACACAGTTAATTTGGATTTTCAGTTCCAACTGCTTCCATTACTGATTCGTACTTTCAGACAGACGATTAAATAAGCTTCCATTCGGCATGAACTCATAAACTAAGAGCAATTCCTTTTTGTCTTGACAGTATCCCAATAGCTTCACAAGGTTGGGATGAGAAAGCCTTCCAAGGAAGTTCACTGAGAGCTGCAGTATTAAATAGCACAAGTAACCCAAAATCAATTATCCTCAAAATTAAGATAATGTATAGAATAGAAATCATAGATATTGCATTAAAACGACACCGTGCATAGGATTTTAAAGAGTCATAGTTCACAATGCTACATGCATGAAACATGACACAGAATGGGCTGAGTATTTTAATGCATGATTATTTCATAATTGAACGTTTCCTTTTCTTCATTATTCAAGAAGATACGTTCAAAAATGTTCCAAAGTTGAAGCAGTAGTACCACCTCCCACTGTTTAAGGTCTTGGACACTTTCTCGGTTTAATCTCTTGACAGCAACAGTCATTCCAGTGCCAATATTTTTGGACGGAGCAAGTGTATGCTCATCCACCCAGCCCTTGAAAGTCCCTGCAAAGTCACCCTCACTAAACTTGAAATTCTCTGTAGCATTGGCCAACTCGGATAAGTGATAGAGTATTAAGTTGGATGCCTCCAAAACTCGACTTATTCCTGCACTTCTGCTCGCATTGGCAATTTTGTTCGTGCCGTGCGCCGTGATGATGACCTGTTGGTTAGCTGGTGTAACTAACACTGTGGAGGACACATGTTTAAGTTTCACTGACATCAGGAATAGATGAGTCAGTACTTAGAAAACATAAGTGCAAAGAAAAGAAATAAGAATAGAAAAAGAACCTTTAGAAGTGCAAGTCACTATTTGTTCAATTTGTTTCAGCAACCTTCTAGTTTTCCTAGCCATAACCAAGGTCTCCTTCCCATCTCTTGCTGATTGCTCAGTGTATTTTCTTGCCAATTCTAGGGTCTCCTTTCCATCCTTTACCGATTCAGTTAGCTGGCTAGTGTTCTTTCTTGCCAAAATCAAGGTCTCCTTTGCATCCCTTACTCCTTGTACCATCAATATTTGGAACAGTCTTTTAAGAGAAGCATCCAATTCAATAAGTTGATCCATGTAATAAGACTTCATGCAGTTCCACTTACTGACCTTTGATGACTTCTGTACAAT
The DNA here is from genome assembly GCA_951800085.1 of Comarum palustre. NCBI lineage: Eukaryota > Viridiplantae > Streptophyta > Magnoliopsida > Rosales > Rosaceae > Comarum > Comarum palustre. The sequence continues at coordinate 8,193,344 of OX637588.1, read as the reverse complement.
CTTTACGCCCTGCTTCATTTCTGTAATAAGATGCTTTATTTCTTCATCTGGGAGAACCAGTTCTTCATTATGCTTATCTATCTTTTCAATCACCGGCTTAAGAAGCTCCAGCGAAAACTTGATGTTCTTAAGGAGGGATTTAAATGTAGTAGGTTTGTCTACTTCTTTCTTGACAACATCAAACAACACCCCAAATGCTGCTCCAAGAACAGCACCCCCTACAAGTTCCCCTACTATAACCATTACCGAATCTTGCAAACTTGAATCTCTTTCAATTCTAAACTTCGATTAAGGAAACTAGATAGTATAGAGAGCAGTAATTTCTTAACTAGCTGTTAACTGGTGGCATGAGAAAATGTGAATAGATTATAACCTTAAAGATAGGAAAGCAGAAAAACAAATTCAAAGAAGAGAAAAAGGGTAAGCAGAATCAGTCACTTACAAAGGCCCCTTTTGCTATCCAACAAGAAATTCTCAAACTCCTTAGATCTACTTACAAGCTACTTTTTTTTATTTGTTAAGGCCAGCTACAAACCCAACCATATTATTTAAGATGAGAGACATGTTCAAAGACTGAGTACAGGTCTGCCTGAAATTTTCTTGTAAGTTTCTGAGTTTAAGTATAAGATCTCATGAATTTCTTGGAAAGTACTATGAGGTTTCCTTTGCATAGGGATTAGAAACAGGTTAGTCAAGACTTGCTTAAGGTTCCATGAAGTCTCCTGCAATCTTCTTTTTTTTGTGGAAATTGAGGGAGAGGTCATACGAACTAGGAAGGATAGTAATGTTTACCAACATAAGAGGAATCTTTGAATGTGTGTGAATCCGCCTCATATTGTCTTGATAATTTCTTCAAACAGTGGTGGCAACAATTGAAGTTGCGGCTACAAGAAAAAAGAGGTCCTTTGTGTCCCCAACTTGACTTAGTCAATCTTCTTCGTTTACAGCAAGTCACAACAGGTGATTCCAAAATCTTAATTAATGGATGTTCTTCGAGCTAGTTCCAATAATCTGCCTCAATTTGGAGATAAGCTAATTTTCTAGCAGATGCATTAGCAAATTTAGGCCATTCTCTTTCTGATGTTTCTTCATGGTTGTATCACCCTCATCTCAGGTGCAGTCAGCTTACCAGTTTGAGCTCTTAGGAAATGGCTGTGCCCGAGGCTTTTTTCTGTAACTTTGTTTTTTTTTTCATCGAAAAAAAATTGTTTATATGAAAAAATATACAAATGTATAAAAATCAGCATGGAATGAAAAGGATACATAAATGTATATAACTGTTTATATACTAAATTCAATTACTGTCTAATTCATAAGATGAATAGCATCCATTTTTAGGACTTTCCTCTTGTGAGTACATAAGCTGATTAAGCTCATTCACTGCCAGAACAATGTGAAGTGAGGAACACTTAGGCAGCTTGACATATCATTAAGGATTACAGAAGCAGAAAATATTGGATCGTCATCAAGAATTAGAAGAATCCTGCATAGCAGTAACCTTGGACTTATCGGCTTTTCCCTTCAATGCCTGAATGTTTTCCAATTGCTCCACAACTTCTTTCATGGAAGGGCGGTTTTCACGATCGGTTTCCAAACATCTTTCTGTAAGCTGTGCAGTCTGTAATGCTTCCTGGGAGGAATATTGGCTCTTAATCTGCTCATCCATGATGCTTTGCAACTTCATTTCATCACAGAGAAGTGGTGTAGCCCAGTCAACAAGTCTTATTTGTTCCTTAGGGCGGCTAAAATCGATTGTCATTAACCCTGTCAGAATCTCAAGTAGCAAAACACCGAAGCTATACACATCGCTCTTCACACATGCATGACCTATAATTTACAATGAGATAGTAACTTTAATTTACTTCACCACAAAGGAAAATGTCGAATTTACACAGCAGCTTCAATTTTTGATACATATATCTTTACCTGTCCTTAAATATTCTGGATCGATATATCCCATTGTGCCACAAACCCCTGTAGACACATCTAACTCACCATCTACTGACCCCCATTCTGCCAACGAAAAGTCTGATAACTTTGGATTGTAATCCTGCAGAATGTAAATACAAAAGAGCAATGTCAGGTACATGTCGATATTGAAATTAGATTATTCATCTTACCTAAAAACCTTACCTGATTAGTGGTTCCTACCAATGTTTCTTTCCTCTCAGAAATTAACAGCACAAAATGCTGGACATAGAGAGAGAGGAAAGATAGTACAAACCTCATCAAGCAATATGTTTGAGGGGTTGACAGCCTTGTGTATTATTTGTATAGTGTGCAAGAAAGTTATTCCTCGGGCAACTCCAATAGCTATTTTGAATCTGTTGTCCCAAGATAGTGGTTTCTTGACAGACCACCCTACAATAAATGAAAAATCTAGAGTGACACAATAAATTTGTACAGTGAAAACAAGCAAAACTTATCTATGTATGCCAGTTCTATATGTTTTCATGGCTAATAGAACTTACTTTCAAAAAGATGATTTTGTAAGCTTCCATTCGGAATGAACTCATACACTAACAGCATCTCCTTTTTCTCACGACAGTATCCCAATAGCTTGACTAGGTTCGGATGAGAAACCCTTCCTAGTAAGTTAAGCTCCAGCTGAAATATTAAATAACAAGGAACATATAAGTATTCTTAAAAGACAATCTAATACTTCAGCAAAATAGAATACACATAGAATAGTAATTATGCGGCATTAAGACAACACCATGTACTCTACATAAGGATTTTAACGACTGATGATTCACAAATAGAAAATGCTACATACTTTAGACATAAAACAAGCTGACGGATTCAATGCACAACATGATCTTTCATGGTTAAACAATTCCATTTCCTCATAAGCAAACTAAAAGGCCTACAAATGTGCTAGCTACAGCTTAAAGCAGAGTACTACCTGCCACTGTTTAATGCTTCCGATACTTTCTGAGTAAAATCTCTTGACAGTAACAGCCATTCCCGTGCCAACCTTAGAAGGTGCAAGAGTCTTCTCATCCATCCAACCCTTGAACATACTCCCAAAGCCTCCATGACCAAGTTTATCTGGGCCGAAACTCTGAGTAGCATCCTTTAATTCAGTAAAACGGTAAACCCTTAAGTTGGATATCTTCAAAGTTTGACCTCTTCCTGCGCTTCTGCTTGCTTTTGAAACTCTGCTCCCACTGTTATAACTGGAATTTCCTAAAGAAACAGGGTACATGGATTTTTATGTTTAGAGTAAAGCAAAGAATGCTGCTCAAAACAACATAAATACAGAGACTAGAGAAATGCCGAAACACTAAATGGCACAGTACTAGATGTGGGACTGCAAACTGAAATCAGTAAAATCACCTTTATTAGGACAACGCACCAAACATTGAATTCGTTTGAGAAACCTTTTAATGTTCTTGGCCAAAACCAGGGTCTCCTTCCCATCCCTTGCCGATTCAATAAGCCTTTCATTGTTTTGTCTAGCCACATCCAATGTCTCCTTTCCATCTCGAGACGTTTTTATAAGTTGGTCAGCATTTTTTCTTGCCAGAACTAAGGTCTCTTTCCCATCCTTTGCTGATTCAATAAGCTGGTCATTGTTCTTTTGTGCCAAAACTACGGTTTCCTTTGCATCTCTTGCCGATTCAATAAGTTGCTCTTGGTGTTTTCTAGCCAAAATCAAGGTCTCCTTCCCATCTCTTACACCTTGCACCAACAATATATCTAACAGTCTTTTAAGAGATCCATCAAGTTCAATAAGTTGATCAGTGTAATAAAACTTCATGCAGTTCCACTTACTAACCTCTGATGACTTCTTAACAAGCTTTACACCCTCCTCCATTTCTCTTATAATGTACTTAATTTCTTCATCTGGGAGACCCAATTCCACATTATGCTCTCCTATCTTTTCGATCGTTGGTTTTAAGAACTTCAGGGAAAACTTGATGTTGTCAAAGAGGGGTTTAAAGGTACTAGGCTTGTCAACTGCTTTCTTGACAGCATCAAACAACAGACCAAATGCTGCACCAAGAGCAGCACCCCCTACAAACTCCCCTACTATAACCATCACTGATTCCTAAATGTTAGCACTCAATCCCTCACCCCGAAATGAGAAAACTTATATCCATTTCAATCTAAGCTTTGATCAAGACAAACACGACAGTAATGATCCTAGTAACATCTTAGTTGGCTGCAGTAACAATTACGAAAAAAAGAAGAAAAAAATTCAAGACTAGAACTTGGAATCCAAATTATAGCAATAATCCAAGAAAAAGAAAGAAACAATCACTTACAGGCAGGGCATGTAGTTCGCCTTCTCCACCAGCTTGATGGGGCTTTTGCTTTGAATGAATAAGGATTAGGATAAAGAGTCCTCACTTTTCTTATAAACCCAGCAGATTCAAGAGCCCTGGTCTTATATTTTTGGGGTTAGCAACAACCCCACCATCCAAATTAGAAAGAGATGTGCCAAAATTGTCAATGCATTGACCTTTGCAAGTTTCATGGTAAGGATTAGGGAAGATATAAAAAGTATGACAATCGTATATGTGCCTCATATATATGAACAGATAATATTAAAAAAATATAATATTAATACATAAATAATTAAACATATGACTTGATTACATCGTATATATACACGTCATACATATAAGAATTTTTCAAATATACCACCCACCGTCAAAGTAAACTGATTATATCTGGGAGTATCTTCAATACACGGCCGTGTATGTACACTACACATGTGAATGGATGAGATTAAAAGATATAATATTAATACATAGGTGGTCAAACATATGACTTGTTATGAATGACTAAGATTGCACCGTGTATATATCCGTCGTGCATACAAAAATTTTCCCTTCTATTTGTATCAAAACAAAGTAAACTGGTTCTATAATGATATATGGGTCAAGATCAATGCTCCTCTAATGTTGACTAAAATACAGTATTAGAGTACGCTATTTTTGAGTTAAATTTTCGTTAAATTAGTTTAAATATTATTTTTGCTACCTATTTTAAAAATATATATGTATCAATGCTTTTTATTTTAACTAATATTGCATCAATATTATTCCTTAAATAAATATTAAATAGTTTGAATATATTTATATATCACTTAAGATATCTTTAAAAGAATGTATTAAATTATAGCTAGCTAAATATAGCAAACGAGATAGCAAAAAATGATAATAGCTGGAGTTTGGCTAGTTTGTTGGAGCTCTAAAAATATCAAAAATATTTAAACACATTCTCTAAAATAGCTAAAAAACTAAAATAAATAGTCTGCTAAAGTTGTTAGTTTCACGATGAAAAGTATAGAGGAAGGATGATAGTTTTTATCTCAAAATTGTCTCTTGCCATATTCTCTGGGGTACTTTAAGATACAAATAAGAGGTAGACAACAGAGGAAGTCATGAATGTATCTCCTCGTAGAGAGTTCAAAAATTCAAAGCGGTAGACCCAAATCAAGTGCAAAATAAAGCAAAGCCAGTTGCATGCCATCGAAGTAAAATACAAGAGGCAAATTTGTTCAGACATTCTATATCAAATTATCAATATACAAACTACAAAGCGTAAAGAACTATAGAATCTTTCTTTACCTCTTGGTCTTGTGAGAGGGGGTGTAATTGACATGTTACCTCATTTCTTGGCACCATACGTACATGCACCCAAGAGTGAAGTGGTCATAGTGATTAGGACTGAGAGCTGGAAGTAGACGTGAGTTTTTCCTTGATTGCTTGAATCTGTTCCAATTCCACCACAACCTTCATGGAGGTCGGTTCTTACGATCTGGTGCTAGACATTTTAGAGCATCCTTGATGGTTTTCAACTTTCTTTTATTTAAGAGAAGTGACTGGGCAAAACATGAACTTACGTGAAATGTGGGACGTCGCTTCTCTTCAACGCCATGCACTTCAGTCCGGCCATGCCCTCCTCCGATCGCCTAAGACGCATTGCCGTTGGAATATCAAACAAGCTTCGGAAGCAGGATGAAGCTCAATATGAGCTAAGATGACGACGCGCCGAGAGTTGCTGTCTTTTGGTTTTCTCAAACCGAGTTAGATAATAACGGCCAAGTTTCTCAGCACATCGGCGACGGCTGCATAGGTCGAATGGTAAAGGTGGGCCACAGCTCGATTTTAGTTTTGAAAGAAAAATAATTTACGTTGACTCGTGAAAATGTCGTAGGGTATGGCGGTCACCATTTAATAAAATAAGGAAATAAAAACTAGAAAAGAAAAATAATTCCTCCACCACGTGGCGTAAGACTTTACGGATAGTGGGGCCCACTGGTTTTGTTCGACCCAGAATTGCTATTCATGAAGCAACTTTTGGTCTTGATGATCTTGCTTGCATCAATCAAAGCCTCATGTACAGTTCTAGGATATCAGGAGTAAAACCTCACACTCCTCATATTGCTATTTGCTTGCAAAAGTATACACTTTGATTTTGATCTTAAAAGAAGTTCAACGGGTTACTTTAACTTTGGAATTTGTCTCTCCAAACTCATCAAATGAGGATCGGATCGGATACATTGGAGTATTTTCTCCTAATTTTAGGTATAGTGGCGTGTTTGCTTTTCATTTAAAATCTGGAACTTTTAATGTGATTTTGCTATGCTCTAGGTTTTAGTGCTTCTATAGATAGGTTAGACGGTTAGCGGACGGACTTTAACGATTAGCGGGTTCAACCCGTTAAGTTAAATGGTTATAACAGGTTGAACCCGTTAGGTTCACGGGTTAATCGTTAGAACCCGTCAAGACCCGCTACCGTTTTTTTTCCTTTTTTTGCTTTTGTTTTTCCTTTTTCTTTTCATTTTGTGTTTTTTTTGCTTTGTGCATTTCTTTGTTTTAATCAATTTTTTCTTTGCCCCTTTTCTTCTTAAAATCTGTTTCTTGTATTAAAACTTTTTATTTCTCTTTTCTTCTCTTTCAAAACGGTTTCTCTTCAATTATTTTGTAATAGACTTTCAAAATAAATGAAGTGACTATCAAAACTTCAAAAGTCTCAGACTATGTCATTCCTGCTTAAGTAATCCATACAACTAATGAGACAATCCACACAACTAATGAGCTTTAACAAAGTACAAAAACAGTAAGCTACTACTAATGTGTACTCTCCAGTTAGAGTAACACTAAGAACTCTCTTCTACATCTCAAAATAGTAGTACCACAAGTCAGCTTGTGCTAAACACCTAGTACCACAAGTTAGCTTCATTCGCCCAATGACTTGTCTAGCACGTTTTCACTAAGTTGCTCCCAATCAGTGTGATGTTTATCTATAAGAAAAAAAATAGTCAACTTAAATTTTATCACACTTGTATACTGCTCCACACTTTGTGCATTTTGCCCGCTCTATCTGACAGGCAACGGTTTAAAAGACAACCAACAACGCGAAGTCTTTTTTCGCTTATGAACAGAAACTCCTCTTGTCCTTCTTCCTACCAAAGCATGAGGTTCTCCTTGTTCCATTGATGTTGACATATCAGCATCTTCCTCATTCATTCTACAACAAGAACATGAAAATCAATACAAGAACAGGACCAACACTAGTACTAAATCAATAATACTAGCTCAGAACGTAAATGACCATGTCATATGAACATATAGTTCTCCATATGTCAATCCCTTCAGCGCAACTATATGAATACAACACCTGACAAAACCTCAACATCAACTTCAATACCAATTGCAAAACCAAACACGAAGGTACAATAGTTTGTAACATATTGGGTAACATTTTTCCTATACTTTTCCTATCAGTTGGATCAACTGAAGTCGGCAAGTTCTTCCACTTGTATATAATACTGAAATTTTGAGTTTATTGTTGTCAACTTCATCGTCTCAGTAAGAAAGATTTTGAGTTTATACTTTATACTACTAGCTTTCTATTGTAAAAAAGACGATTCTTCTTTATAAGCACTGTAAATATACAAATTCGCTATGAACTGCACATCCCTGATCAATGTTATAAACATTGGTATTCACCTTTGGATCAGTTTTTGTTCTGATGCAATAAAGAAACGACAGAACTCTGATTTTAAGATACCTACTTCTTGAAACCTACCCAGAAATTAGAATCGAAACATACCCAGAAACTAGAATCGAAACATTGAGATTAGAGATCGAGTTTGGAAGCTTACCTTAGAACGAGTAAAAGAGAGGATAGAGGCAGACAATAGCGATGACGGCAGAGCCGATCTTGTCACGCCGGAGCCGATCTCGTCAACAATTTCGTAGCGGTGTTCTTGGTGAAGACGTGAAGTGAGAACAGAGAAAGAGAGAAGTAAAAGTCTGAGAATAGAATAGGAGTAGGTTTTTTTTCATTTATTTCTTAACGGGTTACGACGGGACCTTCCGCTATCGAACTGGTTGTTTGCGGGTTGCACGTTATATAATTGGACGGTTAGTGAATGAGTTTTAACAGACGGTTAACGAGCAACAAGTTAAATTGTCAGGTTGACTTCTTCCTGTCATGAGAAAAATCTAAGAGTTTATCCTCCATTTTTGTTTTCTGCACCAATTAAGGTTCATTTAGCACTTAATTGGTATTGCCTAGAATTTAGATTGTATTACCTAGAAACCAAACCTGGTTAGTACCACTGTTCCTCTTCTCAGAAATAGAAGAGGAAAGATATGAAGTACAAACCTCATCAAGCACTATATTTAAGGGTTTGATATCTCTGTATGATTTGTATACTATGCAGGAAACTTAATCCCCTGGCAGCTCCAATAGCTATTTTGAGTCTGTCTTCCCAAGATAGTGGTTCCTTGACAGGGATGCCTACAAGAAATGAAAATTCAAGAGTATCATAATGAATTTTTAGGTGATCTAGAACAAGCAAGGCTCTCGTCATTGATAAGGTACTTTTGAAAAGATGATTGCTCAAGCTTCCGTTCTGCTATCCTCAAAACACAAGTAATCGATGATGCTTTTTCGAACAGTATCCCAGTAGCTTGACAATGTTGGGATGAGAAACCCTTGCCATAAGGTTCATCTCTGCCTGCATTGTTAACAATGTTATATAAGTTATGTTACTCCACATATTGAATTGGATCAATTCTTGCTTGAATTGCTCAATACGACACAACTTGTTTTCTGTTTCAGGTCAAAGATGTGTTAGGGAGATACAATAAAATGCAATTGATGAAAAGCAAATCAGTACCTGCCACTCAGTAACTACTTGATCTACCTTTGAGTCCCTTTCCTTGATAACAACAATCATTCCTGTGCCAGGCTTAGAAGGTGCAAGCGCTGTCTCATCCAACCAACCCTCGAAAAGCCTCCATAAGTGGCCACTACCAAGCATTGTACTGAAATTACTTGTGGCAGTCTTCAACTCTTTAAAATTGAAAGCTCTCAAGTTGGATGTCTTCGAAATATGGCCATCTATTGACTGATTATCGTCTCTGCTTCTTATCATTGAAGCTTTCTCCTCCAAGAACATGTTCCTGCGCTGCTGCTAGTTTCCGAAACTATGTTCCTGCGGAACATTCTGGATATCCCTGAAAAATAGAATATAATTTGCATAAATCACAGAGGGGCTTTCAGGGTCACAGAAAAATGAAGAAAGATCTTCAGGACAACTTGGAATCAGGCATAAAGAAGAAGGATATAGAAGAACATACGAGAAAGCAATGTGTAATCCTCGGAAGCATTTTTGGTTCCTGAAATGAAAGAGACTGGGAATGGAAGTAGGAAATTAAGAATTACTCAAGTCGAGTGAATTTTGAGATAGGACAAGCATTTTTAGTTTTTCATTGGTTTTTTGGAATATGAAATGGAAAATTCACAGTTCCATTCCAATAGGAATAGGAATGGTTACATTCATTTCTCTTAATCAAACATTATCCAATCCAAAGTGCAAGTGAAGGAAGTTTAGAAGTTGCCCACCAACCTTTATATTTAAGTGGATTTTTTACTACATCACAATCTTCAATAGGTTCTACCCCGGCTTCTGTATTCTTTATCGAACTCAATGTCTCCTCCACACCCTTCTTTCCCTGCATATTCATCATTACATCCAACCCAACAGTAGGCGATGAAGGTTCATCTACCTCTGCCCAGTTAGTTTCAGGTTGATTTTGCACTATACCACTCCCTTCAATTGGATATTGCAATACGTATCAGTAGCAATATGATAATATTGTAATACATAACATAAACTGGAACACTTTACTAACCAGCTCACATGTCAAACATCGACATACGGTGATTATATTGGTTTTGTAAACGCCTTTCCTTCTTCTTCTCATGTTTCTCCTGCAATTAGATATAGAAATTAAATTTTTAAGCAAGTCATAGTTACTGAAAAAAAGAGTAAATTACAAAATGAATCAACTTACCAAAAATTCTGGAGTTAACCTTGATTTGACAGTCCTTCCAAACAGCAGGAGTAATAAACCTATAGTCATCTGGGGGAAACTTTAAAGACTGGGGATCATCAATTTAGGGCAACACATATTTACAAGTCAATCTGCTCTTAAATTCCCCCCATTTGACCCCAGCAGATTTTATCACCATCTTCCTCTGCTGAGGTTGTAAATCAAATGATTCCTACATTCATTTGAATTAAGATGTAAAAGCAGCCATCAGTAAGGACACATCACATATTGACTGACAGTAAGGACACATCAGTAAAACAAAACAACCTTAATAATTAACTGACACTTACCAAAATGCTCTCCCAAATTGAGTTCTTCCAAATTTTGTCTACGTTGGGCCATGAATCTATGTTTATAGGTACCTTGGTTCTGACCAAAACACCTGTGTAGGACTGGAAATTTGCCCCGTGTGCATCCAAAGGTTCTCCACGGTCATCTAACAACACTTGAAGGGGTCCCTCAGAACAGCCGCTTTTGTTAAACGTGCCATTGTAACAGTATGACGCTTTAGCTGCTTCAACCCTCCAGTACATCCATCATCCACAACAGCTCTTGCTTATTTGCGCATTCAACGTATGCATTCAACGTATGCATTCAACTCATTATACCGAGCTTCAAACTCACCATCATCGTCTGAACTATCTGTCCCTCCATTAAAATCTACCTCATCATTCACAGATTCATATTCAGACTCAGATTCATCTGAAACTGAATCATCACTAGTATCATGAGAACTATAATATTCTCTCTCCCCATGTCACTTCCAAACCTTATAAGTTTCTATAAACTTATTAAAATACAGATGAGTCCTGATAACAGAGACTGAATAGCTATCCATGTTCCCACATTTAGTGCATGGAGAAGGAATGTTATCATTAAGATGTTTCGCATTTTCGATTGCAAATTTCAAGAATTGTTTCACCCCTAATTCATATGATAGTGATCTTTTATCAGCATGCATCCAAGACCTATCATCCATCTAAGCACACAACATAGCATATAAAGTATATCAAAACAAAAAAAAATAAAAGAACAAACATAGATTAAAAAAGATGTAATTCGTTATTTGCAACAAGATTGTAGTCTACTACATATTTCTATCTCTAAAGCTTTCGATTTATATTAAGATTAGACTTTGTTGAAAGTGCTTATAAACAAACAAAACATATATATGCCAACAACAATACACCCACAGAGGAAACCAGCAATCCAAAACCCAAAACAACATACAATCTTGATTGGATTTGAAATCAAAACATATAATTGCAATAACACAAAACTCAGAACAAGACGAATTCCCAAACCCAGCAATTACCTGGAGAGATATACAATCTTCAGAATAGCAAAATCCAATTCGTATTATAGTGAACTACATCAAAATCAAAACATTAAAAGAGAGGTTAGGGCTTATGAGAGTCAAAATCAAAATCAAATTCAATTATGAGAGACGAATCTAAAGACAGACTAATGCATCTAACAGAAGGCTGACCAATTGCTTAGCTTCTTCGTCGTCTCTAATAGTAGACTAGGGCTCGTCAAAAATTGAGAGTGCTGTCAAGGTATTTAGGTGACAGGACCCATCCCGAGATTTCCCAGTAAATCCCAAAATGACTCCTGCGGGACCCACCTAAAAGAGTAATTACCGAAATTTCGGCATAATGTCCCCTAAAAGTGAGTAACCCTTCACCTCCAATTAACTTAGAATTATTTTTACCTTTACCCCTAACTCATTTACCATAACTGTTAAAAGTAATTTCTCAGTGAAAGGACATCAATGCCCCTGTGAACAGTAAAATTCGGTCGCCGGCCAATTGGCCTCCGACCGGCCATCTCCGACCATCTTCTTGCTCCTCTCCATCTCCCCTACAACTTTCCTTTACATTATAACAACCAAATCCAAACCTAACATCAACAATTCATGATGAACAGTAAATAAATCCTAAAATTTGGAATCCTTGATCGAATCCCTCACCTAGATTGTAATCGACCGATTCTCCGAATTTGGAAGACTCAGAGGATGACTGTGGACCGGCCCCGAACGACAGGTGACGGCACAGAGGCCTGACCCGACCAAAACCCGAGAGTGCAGACGGATCTCGAGAGTTTCCTCTCTCTCCACACAGCGGCGCTGCCCCTAAACGATGGCCTGCTGGGTTGCCGGACCTCCGCCGAGTCGAAGGAGACCGGTCACGCGCCCCACGGCAGCCGGTGGTGGCGGATCTCGGCGTGCACAGTGAAAGTGCAGCACTGACCCAGGGAGAAGGACGAACGCGAAGGAGAAAGAAGAAAGAAGAGAGAAAAAAGAAAGTGACGCGCCGAAAACGAAAAGAGAAATATAAATAAAAGAAGTAAGTTTCCAAACAAGGAAACTTTCTAGAACACAGGGGACCCCAAAATTTTCCTCCACTCCAAACCGGAATTACCCCAATAAAATCCCCGATAATTTTAAAATTACCGTCAACAATCCCGACAGTTAATTTTATTGTTCAAACCTTATTATCGACACCGTAAATTCACGGATAACGGAGGGAAGGTAACTCGCAGTGAAATTATAAGATTCGGGGCGTGACAATTCTCCCCCCTTATAAAAATTTCGTCCTCGAAATTTACATACCTGTTACTCAAATAGGTAGGGATATTGATGTCGCATCTGAGCTTCGGGTTCCCAAGTAGCTTCCTCCACCTCATGACTCCTCCACAACACCTTAACAAGAGAAATGGTCTTGTTCCGAAGCACCTGCTCTTTTTGATCAATAATTTGCACCGGTTCCTCTACATAAGTCCAGTCTTTATTCAGACTAACAGGTGGCGCATGTAACACATGGGAAGGATCAGCAATGTACTTCCGAAGCATGGATACGTGAAAGACATTATGAATCTTGGACCACTCAAGAGGTAGATCCAATCGATAGGCAAGTGGGCCAATCCTTTCGAGGATCTCATAAGGACCAATATATCTAGGGCTAAGCTTGCCCTTCTTTCCAAAACGCACCACTCCCTTCCAAGGAGATAATTTCAAGAACACCCAATCACCAACTTGGAATTCCAAGTCCTTCCTGCGGTTATCCGCATAAGTCTTTTGCCTATCTTGAGCCACCTTGAGTCGATCTCTTACCACTTTGATTTTCTCATTGGTCTCAAAGATGATATCCGGGCCACAAAACTCTCTATCTCCAACTTCATTCCAACATAGGGGAGTACGACATTGCCTTCCATATAATGCCTCAAATGGTGACATGCCAATGCTAGAGTGGTAGCTATTATTATAAGCAAACTCCATTAACATCAAATTTTTATCCCAACTCTCCCGAAACTGTAGAACACATGACCTCAACATGTCTTCCAAGGTCTGAATGGTCCTCTCTGACTGCCCATCAGTCTAAGGATGAAAAGCAGTACTAAAATGAAGTTGCGTGCCCAATGCCGCCTGCAGAGCTCCCCAAAATTTGGAAGCAAACCGTGGATCTCTATCTGACACAATGGATTCTGGAACCCCATGAAGTCTCACTATTTCATTCACATATATCACCGACAATCGATCGAGGGAAAACTTTTTATTAACCGGGAGAAAGTGAGCAGATTTCGTCAAACGATCCACAATCACCCAAACTCCATCATACCCATTACGGGTACGAGGCAGGCCGAAGACAAAATCCATGGTGATATGATCCCACTTCCACACCGGAATAGGCAATGGCTCCATCAAACCCGAGGGTTTTTGTCTCTCAGCTTTCACTTGTTGACAAACCAAACACCTGCTAACAAAAACTGCTATTTCCCTCTTCATATTCGGCCACCAGTAATAATTCTTCAAAGTTCTATACATCTTTGTACTACCTGGATGGGCGGCATATATTGAACTATGAGCTTCCTCCATGATCTCCCGTTTAAGCTCTTCATTCCTCTTCGGTACACACAACCTACCCTTAAATAAAAGGGTTCCATCTTTCCTAACCGCAAAGTCCTCTGTTGAGCCCTCCTGAGCCCTCTCAACCAACTGTACAATGGAGGGGTCATTATATTGCGCATCCCGAACTTTATCAATTAATACTGGCCTCACACGAAAACTGGCCACCAAAACACCCATTTCATCCACTGTTAAATCAACACCGGTAGCTCTAAGCTCATAAAGAAGTGGAACCCGAATCATTTTCAAATATGCCAAGGATAAAGAGGGATTGCGACTAAGAGCATCAGCTACCACATTAGCTCTCCCTGGATGGTACTCAATCGAGCAATCATAATCTTTAATTAATTCCATCCATCTCCTTTGACGCATATTTAAATCCCTTTGAGTGAACACATATTGCAAGCTCTTGTGATCAGTGAAAATTTGGCACTTGGCTCCATAAAGGTAATGCCTCCAAATTTTAAGAGCAAACACCACAGCAGCAAGCTCCAAATCATGGGTGGGATAATTCACCTCATGCGTCTTCAATTGTCTAGAAGCATAGGCAATCACTCTCCCATGCTGCATCAACACACCACCCAATCCGTGTTTAGAGGCATCACAATAGACTTCATATTCCCCACTATCATCTGGTAGTGCCAAAATTGGTGCACTAGTCAGACGCTCTTTGAGTTCTTGAAAACTTTGCTCGCACTTCTCAGACCATTCAAACTTAATTCCCTTCCTGGTCAATCTTGTAAGAGGAGCAGCAATCTTGGAGAAATCTTAAACGAAGCGACGATAATAGCCTGCTAATCCCAAGAAACTCCGAATCTCTGACACATTGGTGGGTCTACCCCAATTAGCCACTGCAGCTACTTTTTGAGGGTCCACACTAACACCTTCTTCCGACACAATGTGACCCAAGAATCTCACTCTATCCAACCAAAACTCACATTTGCTAAGTTTTGCATACAGCTGAGCTTCTCTGAGAACTCGCAGGACCGTTCTTAAATGCCTGGCATGCTCCTTCAAACTCTTGGAGTAAACCAAAATATCATCAATAAACACGATCACAAAACGATCAAGAAATGGACTAAACACCCTATTCATCAAATCCATGAAGGCGGCGGGTGCATTAGTAAGTCCAAATGACATCACTACGAACTCATAGTGTCCATACCGTGACCGGAAAGCAGTCTTGGGAATATCACTTTCCCGAATCCGCAACTGATGATAACCAGATCTCAAGTCAATCTTTGAGAAAACAGAGGCACCCCTCAACTGGTCGAATAAATCATCAATTCGTGGCAAAGGGTATTTATTCTTCACTGTCACTTGATTCAGCTTCCGGTAATCCACACAAAGTCTCATGGTGTCATCCTTCTTCTTAACAAAAAGTACAGGAGCACCCCAAGGGGACGTGCTAGGTTGAATAAAGCCCTTATTCACTAACTCCTGCAATTGAGTTTTTAACTCCTTCAATTCCGCAGGTGCCATTCTATAGGGAGCTTGAGAGATAGGAGCGGTTCCGGAAAGCACCTCGATGGTGAAATCGATTTCTCTTGCTGGCGGTAATCCTGGCAATTCGTCTGGAAATACATCTGAAAACTCCTTTACCACATGAATGTCTTCCAGGTTCACTTCACCCTTCCTGGTATCTACTACATGTGCCAGGTAGGCTTGACAACCCTTGTTCAACAATTTCCTAGCTGTAACAGCGGAAATCACACAGTTTGGGAGAACATTTCTTTCCCCTTGAATGGTGACCTCAGGCTTCCCTGGACTCCTTAACACTACCTCCTTTCGGAAACAATCCACCATCGCCCTATGGGTTTCCAAGAAGTCCATCCCCAAGATCACATCGAACTCCACAATATCAAGAGGTATCAGATCAACTTCAAAACCGCAACTCTCTATCCGCACCTCACAACTCTTAAATACCCAATCTATCTTCATCACATCCCCGGAAGGCAAGGACACGTGCCAATCCCCAGGACGTGATAATGACGGCACATTGGCATGTAAGGAAAATCTACTGGACATAAAGGAATGCGACGCTCCAGGGTCTATTAATGTAAAAGCGGGTCGGCCAAAAATTAATAACGTACCAATAATAACATCTGGAGAAGAGCGGCCCTCTTGCTGAGTCATGGCATGCAGTCTCGCATGTGTGGTAGGACGGCCTCTACTACCTCTGCTCTGCTGTGTGCCGCCTCTAGTCTGTGTCACAGAGGGGGTACCACTACTAACAGTACCGGAATGCGTCTGCCCCATAGTCTGGGTAGGTGCCAATACTGCTCCCTGACCCAAGAGAGGACAATCTCTCCTGAAATGACCTGTCTGCCCACACTGATAGCACTGACCATGCACCCACTGACTCTGCTGAAAACTCTGGGACGGTCTCTGACTCTGCTGCGCACTCTGACCTCCAGAAGACCCACTCTGGCTGCTAGATCCTCTTCTAAACCCCCTAGAGGTCTTCTTGAAGAAACTCTTAAGCCTCCCTCGGAATCCTGACCCGGATCCTGTGCTGCTACCAAAGCCACTCCCAGCAGAGGATACTGAACTAGACCTCGTCAGCGATCTTCTAGCTGAGCCAGAACCCGCAACTCCAACATCTGAAAGCCGGCCATAAGAAAACTGCTGGGCCTCAAGATTAAGAGCAGCAATCACTGCCTCCATGAATGATGCATATGGTACAACCGTCATCTGTGTAGTGTAGATACCACCAAGGCCTCTAACAAACTGATAGACCTTATCCTGCTCTGTCTTTACCAACTCAGGAACGTAATAGGCCAGCTCCCTAAAACGCTGCTCAAACGCCGAAACCGACATGTCATCAGTCTTCCTCAAATTTAGAAATTCTTCCCTCATGCGGTTCATGTGTGCTCGGCTGACATAACGCTCCTTAAAATGGGCGGAAAACTGCTCCCAGGACATCTGTTGAGCTGCATCACCCACCCTGCGGCTCACATCAAGCCACCAATGCCAAGCTTCCCTCTCCAGGAACTGCGTAGCTATCGCCACCTTCCTTTCCTCTGGACAATCTACTATTCGGAACATCTTTTCGGTCTCCTCCAACCAACTGAGTGCTTCCATGGGTTCACTAGCATGGGTAAACACTCTAGCACCATGCTTGCGGGCCTTCTCATAGTTAAGCTCAGAACTCATACCAGAGCGGATACCCTGCACTAACCGCTCTAACAAACCCGCTCCCATAGTAGCTGACTCTTCACTCCCTCTTCCAGAAGGAGGAGGAAGAGGGTTTTCTCCTTCCGGTGAAGGGGAAGGATTCTCCCTACGAGCTCGGCCACGTGCTCGGCGCATAATTAAACCTGAAACCAAGATGTTTAGTACCATGTAGAACACATAATACTATAATAGCTACTGCAAATACCCGATGATCACTTCGTATCATAAGCATAAATGCTGATGGATCCGCCGCGGTCGGTCCATCACTCTATAGATACTAGTTTCACACAAGGTATAAGCAGTAACAATTAGGAAAGGAATCGAATAACCTAGTGCTCTGATACCAATGACAGGACCCATCCCGAGATTTCCCAGTAAATCCCAAAATGACTCCTGCGGGACCCACCTAAAAGAGTAATTACCGAAATTTCGGCATAATGTCCCCTAAAAGTGAGTAACCCTTCACCTCCAATTAACTTAGAATTATTTTTACCTTTACCCCTAACTCATTTACCATAACTGTTAAAAGTAATTTCTCAGTGAAAGGACATCAATGCCCCTGTGAACAGTAAAATTCGGTCGCCGGCCAATTGGCCTCCGACCGGCCATCTCCGACCATCTTCTTGCTCCTCTCCATCTCCCCTACAACTTTCCTTTACATTATAACAACCAAATCCAAACCTAACATCAACAATTCATGATGAACAGTAAATAAATCCTAAAATTTGGAATCCTTGATCGAATCCCTCACCTAGATTGTAATCGACCGATTCTCTGAATTTGGAAGACTCAGAGGATGACTGTGGACCGGCCCCGAACGACAGGTGACGGCACAGAGGCCTGACCCGACCGGAACCCGAGAGTGCAGACGGATCTCGAGAGTTTCCTTTCTCTCCACACAGCGGCGCTGCCCCTAAACGATGGCCTGCTGGGTTGCCGGACCTCCGCCGAGTCGAAGGAGACCGGTCACGCGCCCCACGGCAGCCGGTGGTGGCGGATCTCGGCGTGCACAGTGAAAGTGCAGCACTGACCCAGGGAGAAGGACGAACGCGAAGGAGAAAGAAGAAAGAAGAGAAAAAAAGAAAGTGACGCGCCGAAAACGAAAAGAGAAATATAAATAAAAGAAGTAAGTTTCCAAACAAGGAAACTTTCTAGAACACAGGGGACCCCAAAATTTTCCTCCACTCCAAACCGGAATTACCCCAATAAAATCCCCGATAATTTTAAAATTACCGTCAACAATCTCGACAGTTAATTTTATTGTTCAAACCTTATTATCGACACCGTAAATTCACGGATAACGGAGGGAAGGTAACTCGCAGTGAAATTATAAGATTCGGGGCGTGACATTAGGTTTTTGAGAGAGAGGAGGTAGACTGGGATGCAAGTGTTTGGTCTGGTAAGAGATCGAGTTGTCGAGGCTTTGAGTGTTTGGTCGAGAGTTGGTTTTCGGTGTTTGGTCGAGAGTTTAGAGCAGAAGCTTTGGGTTTGTTTTTTGACTTTTGGACTTGACTTTCAGTTATCTAAGTGTTGGAATTGAAGAAGGGGGGGTGCGTGGGTGGGCGTGAAATTTAATTTTAGGCTGAAAACATGTGGGAGAATTAGGGCCTGCATATTAAAGCGCCAATACTATCAGACAATGTAGAATTTATAAATGTTGTCTGATTCTCGATAGTTAAATTTTTGGCATTCCCTTACATTCACTTCAACACCAAATCACATAACGAAAGACTTAAAATGTCGTATGATGTCTGAAAGTTTAAGTTTTGGCATTCCCTTCATCAAATTTTCTTCTTCCCTCTCACTTCTAAGGCTAAATTTAGAGAGAAAACCGGAGGGAAATACTGACATGACATGGTTTGTTGTAGGTTTACACATTCACACCACACTTTTAATATAAAACGTCATGTCACTGTTACATGTTGGGCGCCTTCCAACTCGGGCATGGAGAAGTTGAGATTTTTATACATTCACTCCACGGTTTTTAAAAAAACTGACATCTAAAAAGTAAAAAATTAATCACACAACGTGTTTTAAATATGCGTCGTCTGATAGGCGTTGTCTGATATAGCTTTTGTAGTAGTGAAATTTAGCGAAAAGGAAACAAAGATTGAAAGATATTCGAAAGGACATAAATGATGAAGAGTGAGCAATCTACTAGACTCCAACTGTCATGGTGGAAATGTTGCAATCAAATTGGACATTGCCAAAGCCTTTGATACTCTCTCTTGGGATTTTCTTTTGAAGGGTTTAGAAGCTTTTGGTTTCCATCATGTGTTTGTGAATTGGATTAAAGTTCTTCTGCATTCGGCGAATCTCTCTTTGTTAATTAATGGAAGATCAATAGGGTATTTTTCTTGTGGTCGTGGAGTGCGTCAAGGTGATCCGTTGTCCCCACTTCTTTTCTGTTTCGCATAAGAGGTTCTTAGTAAGGGTCTCTCTGAGCTACTAAGTATTGGTCGGTTGAACCCTATTTCATCTCCAAGAGGAACACTAGCTCCCTCTCATTCTTTATTCACAGATAATGTTATTGTTTTTTGTCATGATGATAAACGTCTTTTAGAGTTGGTGATGGCTTTCTTTGAAGAGTATGGACAAAACTCAAAACAAAGAATTAATAAGTCCATGTCTTAAGCTTTTCTTAGCAGACACATTCTTTATAGCAGGCATTCAATCAGTAGTTTACTCGGCATTCCTATTGGGGAGTTTCCATTCTCTTATATGGGTGTGCCTATATTTCGTGGAAAGCCACATGCATCATATTTTCGGCTTTTGGTGGATAAAATTCGGGTGCGTCTCTCTAGCTGGATGGGCTCCATGCTATCTATGACAGGGCGTTTACAGCTGTTAAAATCAGTTTTCAACAGTATGCTTGTATATAGTTTCCAAGTGTATGAGTGGTCTATTTCCTTGTTACGTCAGATGAAAGTCTGGTGTAGTAATTATACGTGGTCCGGCTCTATAGATAAGCGTGGGGTTTCACTAATTGCGTGGAAAACTTATTGTTCACCGGTGGAGAAGGGCGGTCTAGGACTTAAGCAGTTGGTTGTTCTTAACCACTCCTTCTCAAATGGAGCTGGCAGGTTTTCTCTTCTCCTTCATTGGACAGTTCATTTCTTCGAACTTGGTTTTGTTGTAATGGTATTTTATGTTGCTCCTACGCTAGTTCCTTTATATGGTCTGGTGTGAGGCGTTTCTAGAATCAAATTCAAGAGAACTCAAGGTGGATCATTGGGTCAGGGGAGAAAATTTCTTTCTTACCAGACAATTTATGGGACAACCTCTTCTCCATTTTTTGGGCCTCACACAAATATGTATATTGTTGTTGAGGTGCAAGGTTCAAAAAGGCGCAAGGCGGGATTATGCGGTGCTGCTACTGCCTAGTGCCTAACAGTTTAGGTGGAGTTTAATCGGTGATTAGATGATAATTAGGCGGATTATTTTTATATATTTTAATATTTATATTGTATATTATAATATAAATTATAAAGAAAAAATTATAAAGAAATGTCAACAAAATATTTAAAACACATTGTCTCAAAGTAATGTCATCAAACAATAGCTCTAAAATACAAATCCAAATAACATCGGATTACTTGCCATTTCACCTAATTCACAATCCAATTCAATCACAATAACATCTTAAATTCGTAATTCACAATCCAATTCAATCACAATATCACAATAACATCTTAAATTTACAGTTGGCTATGGCTATTGTTCAATATTCAGAAAAAAAATAATGATCAAATTAGATTGCATGAAGCCGATGACCAAATTTAGAGCCTCAATTTCTCAGCTCCATATAAACAACCCTAGAATACCCGATTATCAAATTCAATTCAATCACATTATAACAATAGTATCTTAATTAGTTTGGTTATAATCCAATTTGTTGTATATCTGATTCACCAAGATTCAAGAAACAGGGACATACCTAATCCAACCTAATCACATAGAGAGTACCTGACATACCAGAGCAACGACGTGAGGTGGCGAGCACCAGCCTGCGGTGGAGAGCAGCAACGTGCGGCGTGCGAGGTGTGTAGTGGGGCAAGCAGAGACGTTCGGTGGCGAGCAGCGTCGTGCAAGTGTGAGAGGCGTGCGGTGGGGCAAGCAGCAACGTGCGGTGGAGAGAGGAAAGAGAGGTGTCAAGAGTGGAGAGTCGAGAGGTGTCGAGAAATTTAGCATAATAGGAATTAATAGCATTAGGGTTTAAATTATAAAAAAATTCAAGCGCCTAATTCCGTTTAATTACAGTCTAATCGTTAGGCGCCACGCTTAATTGCCGATTAATCGGTATCGCCTAATGTGTCTGCCCAACACCAAAATTAAGCTTTTAGCTTAGTTTTTCTGCCTAGGCGCTCTTTTTTTCGAACAGTGTTGAGGTGATAGTGGCAGATTTTAGTCAAAATGGAGCTTGGACATTCCCTGAGTTAATGCAGCATCACTTTCATGACTTATGTGAGTTAATTAGAGAAGTACCTATTGCTATGGCTCTTGACAAGCCTCACAAATTGATATGGTTTCCATATGTGTCTGGTGAGCTCACAGCGAATGAGGCTTTTCATTTCCTACGGCCTCATTTTTCTATCATTGATTGGGGTAAGCTCATTTGGACAAGATTTATTATTCCTAGAATCTCTCTTCATGTGTGGAAGGTCATAAGGGGCAGGGTGTTGTCAGAGGATTTGTTGCAACGACATGGTATTTGTTTGGCTTCTTGCTGTGATCTTTCTGGCTTTAATGAAGAATCGATAATTCATATCTTCTTGACTTGTCTTTTCTCTGCTTCATTATGGAATATTTGGGTGACAATTTTTAATATCACAAATATGCTAGCTACATTGTTGGAGTTATTGCAGCTGGGATGTGACGGTCGAAGTGCTCAAATTAAGGAAGTTTGGATCATTTGTTTCACCACCACGTTGTGGTTTATATGGAGAGCCAGAAAAAATGAAGCATGACAATTATGTGGTCACTGTGGAGGCTACAAGGAGGTTAATTATGAGTCATGTTCAAGCTACTAGTAAGGTAGCCTCTGGGAGATTTTAAATTTTTTAGGGTTGATTGTCGTCCTTGTCAGGCTCCAAGAATCATCGAGGTTAATTGGATTCCTCAAATTTTTGGTTGGGTAAAAGTCAATACATATGGTGCATGACAACAAATTTCGGGAAGAGCTGGTAAGGGCTCTTTCATGGGCACCTTTGCTTCTAATCTTGATCTGCCTAGTTCAGTTCATGCGGAGATCATGGTGGTCATTCAAGCAATTGAGCTTGTTTGGGTTAGAGAATAGAAGCACATTTGGCTTGATATAGACTCGGCTCTGGTGCTTAACTTCTTACATGCACCCCATCTAATTTCATGGAGATTTCGTGTTGCTTGAGATAATTGTTTGAACCGTATATCGTAAATGCATTTCAAATCTTTTCATATTTTCAGAGAAGGCAATCAGGTGGCAGATGCACTTGCTAATGTTGGTTTGTCATCGTCAGGTTTCGTTTGGTGGAATGAGACTCCCCCCTTTTCTTATAGATCTTTGTCAACGTGACTCTGCTGGTCTTCCAAACTTCAGGTTTAGTTGAGTTGTAAATTGTTTTTTTGTTAGTCCTATTATGTTAACGTGAAAAAACTCTACTAATAGGGTTTTTATTAATATAAAATTTAATAAATTGGAATTAGAGAGTTCTCCTTTCCCTGTTCTTCTAAAGAAAAAGAGTGAGTAACCTTTGTTAGTACAAGCAGGCATCATTCGTTTAAGCAACCTTTTAATTTTCCTAGCCAAAACCAAGGTCTCCTTGCTATCTCTTGCTGATTGATCAACATACTTGTTGCCAATTCTAAGGTCTCCTTCCCATCCCTTACCGATTCAGTAAGCTGGCTAGTGTTGTTTTGTGCCATAACAAGTGTCTCCTTTGCACTTTCGCGGTCTCAATAAGTTGGTGTTGGTCATTTCTTGCCAAAATCAAGGTCTCCTTGGCATCCTTACTCTTTATATGATCAACATATGGAGCAGTCTTTTAAGAGAAGCATCCAATTCAATAAGTTGATCCGTGTAATAAGACTTCATGCAGTTCCACTTGCTCACCTTTGAAGTCCTCTGAACAAGCTTCGCGCCCACCATCATTTATGTTAAAATAAACTTTATTTCTTCATCAGGGAGTCCCAATTCTAGATTATGATCTCTTATCTTCTCGATCACCGGCTTTAGAATCTCCAGAGAAAACTTAATGTTCTCAAGTAGGGATTTGAAGGCAAGGCAGTATATCTATGTTGCACGGACACGGGTACGGGGACACAACACGCCGACACGGCAAATGTCAAAAACATCATTTTTGACACGGCTTGTACACGGCAAATAGAATAATATATTTAACATAAAAATATATATTAAAATATGAAATAAGTTCATAATATTACCAACATGATGTTCTACATGAATAAGTTCATAACATAACCAATAAGTTTATAATAAGTTCAGAATCCATAAACAATCATAATGAAACAACACATAGCAATAGTTCTTTAGAAATAAAAACTAGGCAGCATAAACAAAAAAAATTGGGCAGCAACTTTGGACATCAACTTAGCACAAGCAGACCTCCAAAACAGCAACACCTAATAATAGAGTAATAGACAATAAGATTTCAATTATTTTATAATTCATCTATCAACAATCATCAACCATCAACATAAGTAATTGAGATAAATGCAATGACTTTAGAATTTACCTATAAGCTTCAAGACATCATCTCATCATCAATAATCATCCTCTCCAATGCCGGTTCATCAAGGGAAAAATTTGTAAGCTCAAGCACATCATCACTCCCTGGTTCCATAGAGTCATGCTCATCTCCAGCAAGATCCCACATTGTATCCTTGTTTTTAAGACAGTTAGGATCAGCCCTGGCCAAAGTCTAAGGTTCGTATGAACATAGACTAAATCTTGAGCTCTTTTTGGCTCTAACTTGTTCCTCTTCAAACCATTTATAAAGCTATATGTACTCCAATTTCTTTCGCAACAAGAAGATGAACAAGGCTGATTTAGCAACTTTAAGGCCAAAGTTTGGAGTGATGGTGTAGAAGCCCCATAGGCAGCCCACCATATTATAGGCTCAAAATAAAACTTGTTTTTCAAAGCATCTGCTCTTGCATAATCACCCTCATTTAATGAAAAATAGGCAAATTCTTGAATCACTTTGTTGCGTTCTTGAGCATCCGGAAAGAGCTTTTGAAGACAATTCCTCCTTTCAATGGTGAGCTCAATATCCCTATGTGGAGCAAGCCGATTAGAGTCATATTCAAGCCATTTAGAGCTATAGTACTTAGGATTCAAAGAGTGTGCCATGCAATGAAGTGAGGTGGAACTTTTAGTCCACCGAGCAATTAAGATGGAGTGAACAACATCATAAAACCTTGAAACCCCACAATGCATTGTTATGACTTGTTCAAATTCAGACATAAAAATTGTCTACTTCACTTTCTCAAGCATCACATCCCACCATTCATAAACCAAGTGAAAACAAGGCCTATCCAAATCAGCCATCCTTATCATCTCATATATAGGACTCATAAATGCAATAATGAAATCAATTTGGTCGTATAAGTTGTCATCCAATAACATTTCCTTCATCCTTTTTGCTTTTGGAGCATCATCTTCTTTATACATATCTCATCTTGCACTAACCACCACTTGTTGCATGCCACTCTTCACCTCTCTAAACCTTTTAAGACTCACATAATGAGAAGCAAATCTAGTCTCGGTAACTCGGAGCAACTTCAAGGCACAATTATTATTATACATAGACAAACGCATGCTATGATTCAAGATGAAATTTTTTATGAACTAAACATCATTGACAACATCCATAAGCCACCCCAACTCTGGATACACATTCTCACCCGGTAGATAGGATTTTGCTTTCAATATATCCTTCAAAACAAGATTCAAAGTATGAACCACACATGGTGTCCAGAATATATGCGGATGTGTATTTTCAACAATTGAACCAGCAGCAGCACACACATGTGCATTATCTGTCACCACTTGAACAGCATTCTCAGGACCAATCTCATTGATCGATTCCAAAAGCAACCTTTCAACTTCATTTTTATCCTTATATTGTCCTTCACAATTGATTGCTTTCAACATTATAGCTCTCCTTTTTGCAGCAGCCATCATATTGATTAATGGCCTCCTTTGCTCATCAGTACACACATCAGAACACAAACTAACACCGGTCTCTTTCCATGTCTTCTTGATGGGTTCTAGTGTCCGTTCAACATGACGCTTCTCACTATCAAGAAGTGTGGTCCTCAATGCATTGTACCCTCGAGGAACATAACCTGGAATTGTTGAAGCACGAGAATGAGAGCTTTGGTAGAGTGGATTCCTTGCAACATTGAACGATAATCCACTAGTGTAAAACAATCTTACAATCTCAGCATCACATTGTTGTTTTTCTTCAAGCTTGAAAGCTTTGCATAGCTGTGGACTCACTCCCCTTCTCTTTTTTACTTCACTATCTCTCTCTATCAATAGAAAATAACTTGAACCACTTCTAGACATACTTGAAGAGGAAGGTAAAACAACATTTTTAGGAGTCTTTTCTCGCAACTGCTGCTCACAAGATTCTAGAAGTTCTTTTACTTTTAGAATTTGTACTTGTATGATTTTGCTGCAAATCTTGATCCCTTTTCTTGGGATTTTAAGCAAATGTGCTTTGACTCTCGAATGTGACCCAGTATACCCCACATTGCAGATGTTACACGTGAAAGGAATATTTCCTTCCCTTGTCTTCCTTCCACCATCGTCATCAGCAACTACCCCTTTAGTGACATACTTCCAAAGAGGTGCATATATATTGTCATCATCCACATTTGACTCAACACTAGGTTCTGAACTCATCCTATTTATTAAACATTATAGGTTCATAACGTCATATACTCAGGACAAAGAACTCGACATCTATGTAAAACAAACAAATTTCACAGAACTAGGCAGTTGTATTATCCGAATGCATAAACATAATATAGAAAACAGAGCTCATAAAAAGCCTACTCCTCCTAGTATTTGTAATTAAAAAATCTGACACAATTTCCCAACATGTTCATGTAGACGTAGAGTTGTGATAATCAAAGTAAAATTTCTATAAACAATACTACTTGACCTATTGAGCATCCACACAAATTTCACTGAGAATCGATGGTAGAATTTCAGACCAACAAAGTAATGATAGATATGAAAGAAATGAAGAAGATGAAGAACATGCATTATCACATACATATTACCCAAAGCAGTGTGCAACTTAACAATGGTTTCTTCCTCCTCTTGAGTGATGTTCCCTCTTCTCAAGTTAGTCCTCAGATAATTTATTCACCTCAGTCTGCAGCTCTTTCGGCACCTTAGCAAACCTTCAAAACAAATACACATATATCAGTCCCAAATGGTAAATGCAGCAAGGCTGCTACACAAGGCAATGGAATATGAGACCACTTGTTAACAGAGAAACTCCTGAAGGAGATCCATCAACATCAACAAGCATCAGTATGAGACGTTAACTTTGGAATGTAAAAACATCAATTAGTTTAGTTTGCCCCATCAAGTAAGAGACTGATCAAAGTCCCCAGTCACAAAATCACAACAAACGAAAACAAGAAAAGTAACAAGAATTGGACATGTCTGTCTCATGGCCAGTCCCAAATGGTAAAAGCAACAATACCGCTCCACAAGGCAATGAAATATGAGACCGCTCAGCCGACAGAGGAACTCCCGAAAGAGGACCATCAACATCAGCCAAACATTGATATTCGACATTAACTTTGGAATGTGCAAACATTAACTTTAGTTTGCTCCACTAAGTAAGGGAATGAATCAATTTCCCCCGTCACAAAAACAAGAAAACATAACACCTCAGTCTTCAGATAATTTGCTGAATGATTAAGGTAATTAACAAGAATGCATATATGTTTATAACAGACCTGCATTCTTAGGCAAATATCTCCAAGAGCCTTCTCCATGGAGTTGATTAAGGTAAAAAATCTAGCACAAATTCAAAAATTCTCCATTTGTAAAGCATTCAGATTCAAATCCCAGCAAGCAATCGAATTACACAATCAAAATACACTAAACTGAATCTAAAATCTATAAAAATATTCTTAAAATTCCCCCAAATCAATTCAAAACCTAACTCCGCCCTTCCGCAAATCGAAACATCATCTATTTGAAAAAAAAGACTCCCATAGGTAGAACATAAACTGGCACAGAGAATCAGAGAATAAGATTGAAAAACTTACGAGAAGCGGAGTCTGGGGCGCAGATCGATAAATCAAAGCACAGAGGAGCGGCAATGCCCAACCGTAATCGGATCTCCTCTCACTTCACTTCGGTCAGGGCTCCGCTCACTTCACTTTATCGCCTCTCTCGTCTCTCTGTTTTTTGTTTCTGTTTAGTTTGGTTCGATTAGGTTTTGAGGTATCAATTTAGTTTTTTTTTTTTTCGAAAGTGGTGACGTGGCGTGTCACAGCCGCGTCATAAACGCGTCTACAGTGTTGTGAACGCGTCCAGAAAAGTCAAAACTGCGGACACGCCGTGTGGCGTGTCAGACACGGGGTTCCGTCGTGTCGGTCGCCTTGTCCGGCCGCGTCGGACGCACAGACTCTCGGCCTCCAGCCGTGTCTATGCAACAGAGCAGTATATCGACTTGGCCACTGCTTTACTAACATCATTAAACAACACCCCAATTGTTGCTCCAAGAGCAGCACCACCTACAAACTCCCCTACTATAACCACATATATCACTGATTATTACAACTTACAACAAAAGCTACAATCACTCGTTATCGAAAAGCTTTGGATGCATAAGAAAAGTTTGAGATAATTAGAGAAAAACCTAAAAAATCCACCATTTTTTAAGATAAACCTTTTTACATTTAAAAAACCTTCATTATCAAGTTTCAAATCCAATTAACTTCTTCTAATTACGCGACCCAGAAGTAAATTGATATTTGAGAATGATGCAGACTGTATTGTAGAGGATGAAGAATATAATGAAGGTATAAAATTGTAGATGGATAAAATTGTGATATAAATTTTACAATAATTCAAGGAGGTGTATTAAGAAAATTTAAAGGTATGAATAGAACTAACTTTGTCATTATTTTGTTTCAGAATTTCTTTTAGTTTGGTAGAGGAATAAAATAGTAATTTTTTTTACAAAAATTGTTAGAGGTATATTTAACAAATTTAGAGGTGTAACTAGAATCTCTCATGAAGATATAGTCTATAATATTTCAGTTTTAATGTTTTATTACTGAGAAATGATAAAAACAAACTTGCAATCGAAATTTCATTGTCTTAAATTCATGAGACTTTTATGTAGTATTATGTACGGTTAACAGAAGTTACAAAACTTAGCTTTAAGCGCGCGGATACATGTACAAGTTTACAGTTGGCCATCAAGTTCGTGATGTAATTTTTTTGGGAGTACTATTGTTTTGGTGAGATTTGTTCTTTTGTTCTTGAGAGCAACCCCATTGGTTCTTTTTCATGTATTTTATTTTACTTGATCAAGGATCACTTTCTTAAGCTCCTTCCGTAATTGCATAAAAAGAAAAAAGATTATATTAGTCATCATTCTCATTTCTCAGAGCAGACCATGATTGAATAAGAATATAACTTCATCAATTGGCCGGTATTAAACAACATAGAACAATTAAATATAATCTACCTCATGGTTTGAAGAAAGAAAACAATATCAGCGCCTTAGACAACCTAAAACGACCAGCTCATTTCTCTCACCTGCATATTCTTTTAGGTACGTATTACACATCCAATAGTCTATGGACTACTGTCTCCATATTTGTGACAGAAGCCAAGGTCGTCTCGTTGGTACTGTTACTCAGTTCCATCACTTTTAATATGTCCAAAAGCTTCTCAAGAGATTTATTCAATATTGCAAGAAGCTGGTTGCCGTACTTGTGCTTCTTGTAGCTGATCCCTGCACAAAGCTTGGAGCGTAAGAGGTCCAATGCCTTTTTCACAAGCATTTTGAAATTCTCTAGTTCTTCTTTTGGGTGATCCAATACTTTGTTATATTTTGCCTGCATATCTTCGATCATTGGTTGCAGAAATTCTAGCTTCGAATATTTGCTCTTCACTTTATATAGCGCATCAAACAGCTCCTGCAATATTGTTCCCACAGCAGTCCGTTGCACTACCACTGCCAAACCTGCAGTATATACCAATTACAGTATATTAGTTAATTAACTTTTTACTATTTAAACATTGATCGATCAGTTAAGTAATTAAGATTATAGGCTCGCTTGGTTTGGTGAATGGTTGAAACGAGGATGCATGCATTGATTGCATTCCCTTGAAAATGCGAATGTGTTCTTATTTGTCTTTTATGAGCATTTTCAACAGCTTTTGTATTAATTCTTTATTATTGACGAGAAAATCACAAAATCTCTATAAATAAATAAACTAAACTCCAACAGCTCTTCAATTTTATATAAAAAATTAATTTTTTCATGTATAATTTTTTTCTTATTTGATAAACCATAATTATCTCGTCAATTGTTTTAATTTTATGACGTTTTGTTCATTCTTTAGAAAAGAAAATGAATTAAAAAAGGCAAGCAATAAAGTTTACATATAAATACAAATTTGTAAAAATTCTATAGATTTAGAGGATATGTTTCTCTCTCTTTTAACTTTTTGTATTATAGAGGATCCTTTACATGAGCTATTGGAGCCAAAAAATGATGTTTTTCCTCTAAAATAAAGATTATTCTATGTTTACATGAGCTGTTGGAGATACTCTAAGACAGTGAATAAATGAACTCTATCCCCTATTTTGTAATACGAGGAATGCTATGTACACACTCAGGTGAAATGTGTTTCAGCCACACTCGGACATATGTCAAATTTTCATTAGCTTTTAATATTAAACAACAAAACAATAATAAATCTTGTTTTATGATTTATTTTTTCCATCGATACCCTAGAATCGACTGCTCTCCAGAAATCTCTCTCTCTCTCTCTCTCTCTCTCTCTCTCTCCAAAACCCTTCTCGTCAGCATAGTCGCCCAACGATCCTAAACCCAGATTTTGACTCATCCACAATCATCAATTCCAATCATCTAAATAGGGCTGCGTTCAGCCCTGTCCGGACCACAAAACATCAAACCCGAGTATGAAATTGAAGTTTTTGGAGCGGTCCAGGTCGGGCATTTTTCAAATTGAACCCAACAAAATCTGGTCTAATTCGGGTCGGGTATTTTTCCCGAGCTTTCAAGCCCATTAAACACATCTTTTTTGAACAAAACATTAAAAACACATCTCTATTCTCTAATCCCTCATTTTATTGAGAGATAAAGAGAGAGGTCGACTAAGAGGGAGACATCAAACTGTTGTCCGTCTTCTAGCCGCCGTCTGGCTACCAATGACCAATCAGAGACCACCATCAGAATCATCTCTCTCTCCTCTCTCTCTCTCTATCCATGTCAAAAAATCCAACATCCATTCACATTCTCCTCAGTTTGAAATTCAAGCTCCGAACCCCAAATCAATTCCTCTGTTCGATTCTTCCTTCCCCGACGAGCCCGTGCTTCTCAAAGGTATACCTATCTCCATCCTCTCGATTTCAGTCTCTCTTCTTCTTTAAATCCTCAATCTTGTGTCCTGATGCCCATTCTCTTTTGAATATTTGGGTTTTCTGAAGAAAGAAGAAGCTTTTGTGGAGAACAAAAAGGGTTTTCGGAAGAGGAAGATGAAGGTTTTCGGGGAGGTTCGGGTTTTCAGTTCGGATCAGGTTTTTACCAAGCTATGAAACCCGGCTTGACCCAGATACATTTGGTTAGGTCCGGTTTTTACCCCGACCTGGTAAAATCTGTTTCAGAACCCGACCCGTTCGGTCCTAATTTTCGGGTTTCAGGCTAAAAACCACATCCCTACATCTAAATCAATCAAGAGCTTAATTTGATATGATCTGAGCTTGCAGCTACTGAGATATAATTATTGAAATTGGGAAAAATTGAAGAAGAGTATTAAATTTCGATTATACTGAGGCATGATTATTGGGGTTTGAAGAACTGAGAATAAGAAGAAAAATACCCCAGAATCTAGAATGGGTTTTAAACTTTTAGTAAAGAGGAAGTGGGTGGTGTTTCTAGGAACCGTACCAAAGAATCGAAATCCCTAATCTCTATGTATTTGCTTTACAAGCATATATATATATATATACATAGTTTTTATTAGATAAAAATGTCCTTATCTTGGATTTGGTAAGAATTTTTTAAATTGGTCAACTTTTAGA
This sequence comes from Comarum palustre, assembly GCA_951800085.1. NCBI lineage: Eukaryota > Viridiplantae > Streptophyta > Magnoliopsida > Rosales > Rosaceae > Comarum > Comarum palustre. The sequence continues at coordinate 8,161,575 of OX637588.1, read as the reverse complement.
TAATTTTTTTGTATCATAACCGTTTAGTTTCTAGATATATATGAGTAGATAATCTCTGCAAATTTTCAGATCATTTGGAGATCGTTAGGACATTCAAAACTGTGATTTACAGAGAAAAACATGAACGGTTCCGGTTGAACAGATTCGGTTCGTTCATTGTATTCGTATTTTTTAAGGATTTAACGATTACCAAATCAGTTGAAATTTTACAGAGATGATATATATATATATATATATATATTATGAACGGTTAAGATGCGAAAATTTGATTCAAAAGTGAATCAAATTAAGAAAATCCGCACCAAATTTATGATAAGGACATTCTTAACCAAGAAAGTCTATATATATATATATATATATATATATATATATATATATTTGTGTGAAAGCTTTACCAGCATATATAAGACCTATACGAAAGAGACCGAGTGGGAGAAGAACTACGTCAAAAACAGCAAACTGGGATTTAAAAGAAGGGAAGAGGTACAGAACAAAAGACTTGGGCGTATCGATTGAAAAAACAAATCACATAACAAGATTTATTGTTGTTTTGTTGTTTAATATTGAAAGCCAATAGAAACTTGACACATGTCTGAGTGACTGAAACACACTCACCTAAATATGTACATAGCACTCTTTTGTAATACTGTTGCTTAGTTAGTCTGATATTTTTTCTTCGTATACAATAAAAATAATTATGTTCCAAGATATTTGGACATGTGTATGTCTTAGGTTCATGTTATGTATACAGGCTTGTAAGCTCAAGTAGAAATAGAGCCCATGTATTATGTAAACCTTAATCCATATAGTTCCTTATATAAAAGGCTCTTATCATATCAATAATACAGTTCTTTTCTTCTAGAACAAAATAAATATTTTCTCGGAGCAAGATATATAACAGTGATTCACGTGAAGTTTAAAAGTTTTACATACCTTTTAACACATTATTCTCTTTAACTCGTTCCAGCGCCTTCTCTATATTCGTCACCAAAATCCTAGTCTCCTCCACATTCTTTGCTTGCCGCTGCAGCGCGGGTGCACCTAGCAGTTGTCTAGTACAGGCTTCTAAATCAACAATTCGTTTACTGCTCTCCACTGCAGAAAGCAAAGCCACCTTTGCCTCCCTAGGCTCCTGCCTCACATTCAGTATCTCCCGCAGCATTTTAAGATGCTCCTCTATTTCGAGGAGTTTCGCGGTGTTTTTTCTCACCTCGAGTAAGATGTTCTTCACATCGCTTGCTTCCTGAAGCTTGAGTGTATCCAACAGAATCTTAAGCGAACGATCCAGTTCAACAAGCTGGTTGCTGTAACTTCGCTTGACTAACTCTAACAAGTACTCCCTCTTCCGAATCTGACTCAGTCTGCCTACCAGCTCTGCGCCATCCTTCATCTTTCTTCTGAGATCTTCGATCTCCGTAGTTGGGAGATCCAGTTTCTTGTTGAGCTCTAGCAGCTGTTCAAAGATGAGAGGTTTCAGAGATTCAAGGGTGCTGTTGAGAATCTCTAGGCGGCCTCTGTAGCGCTTAATGTCGTTTCTCACTTCTTTGAACACCTTGTACAGCTCGGAGAACAGTGTTCCTAAAGCTGCTCCGGCGACAAGCTCCGCCATTCTTATTTCTAGCTTACACAGAACTTGGTTTACTTTCTTCTGATGAAGAATGCAATGTCTGCTTGGGTATATATATACACCTTGAGGTTGATTAGTTTGTGAAGACCGTCGACTCTTTCCGAGCTTAATTAAGATCGTTGACTAGTGACACGTCCAAGAACTATCACGGGAGGTTCCTTTGATGGCTACACACTACACAGGCACAGCCTAAACATCTTCAAGAGGCGACTCTTTCCGAGCTTAATTAAGATCGTTGACTAGTGACACATACAAGAACTATCACGGGAGGTTCCTTCGATGGCTACACACTACACAGGCACAGCCTACACATCTTCAAGAGGTAAAATGAAATAATATTACAACAGGCCAAGTGGAACTGATTAGGAATCAGAGCAAGTAGAACTGATTAGGCTTTGAAGACTTGAAGGTCTTTGTGCCCAGTGATACCGTCTGACCTAAAGCTGGCATGATATGGTAATTTATCATGATTACCGCAAAACCAACCGAGCTAATAATGTTGGTAACCGACATAGTCGGTAACCGACTTCTACGGTACGGTTACCGTACCAACTTAATTCTGGTGGTACGATTTGGTAATAGATTTTAATTACCGTGGTAATTACCGTACCGACCGTAATTTATATATATATAATTAAAATTATATTAAGTCTTTTAATTCTAGCCGTTGATTAAGGAACTTTTAATCCTAGCCGTCTATCGCTATCCTATACTAACCTATCTAACGCGCTGTCAGCCTTCTCTCTTTTTCTGATTTTTCTCGAGCTCTCCGCTCCCCTCGACGCGATCTCTCCTCCTCTCGATCTGTCCTCAACGTCTCGAGCTCTCCGACCTCCTCGACCTCAACCTCTCGAGCTCTCCAATCTCCCCCCTCGACCTCAACCTCTCGAGCCGTTCAGTCCTCCTCCCCTCGACGCGATCTCTCCTCCTCTCAATATGTCCTCAACGTCTCGAGCTCTCCGATCTCCCCTCTTCGACCTCAACCTCTAGAGCCGTTCAGTCCTCCTCCCCTCGACCGCGGTCTCCTCGACGGCTCTTCGATCTCCTCCTCCTCCACCAAGTAATTCCTCTTCCTTTGCTCCCCTGATTTTGACATTAATAGGCTGCTGAGGTATCTTAAGTTTCTGGGCATATTTCAGTTCGATTGGTTATTCAAAGTTGTAGATTGATATACTGTGATGATATACTGTATGATATACTGTGATATACTTTGAAACCTGTGATGATATACTGTATGAAAATGCTCAAGGGCTTGGTGTCACTGTGATGATATACTGTATGTAATTTGCTTTTTAATTTGCTAAATTGTTGAATTATTAATTATAGATCGAGGATGGGTCGCCAAAGGATTAGGATGACCGGAAACGCATTAAGGAGGGGCAGGCAAGGTGCACAAGGCAGAGGCAGCCCAGGCGCGCAAGGTGCGATCTCTTTCTCAATTTAGATTCATCTGATGTTTTGTACTTCTGTTTAAATGGTTAGGATTTTTATTGGTTTTTGTTTTTTTTTTCAATTTTCATAGTGTATACACCATTGTCACACATTCAAAGCAGTAGAACTAGTAGCTCATCTCCATCTGTTCAGTCAACTGCACATGTAGCCCCATTAGGACCTCCCCCTGCCCCTGAACGACCTCCACTCCCTCCTCTCCCTGCCCCTGGACCTCAACATGACTCTCAACCAGAAAGTAGCTCACAACCTTCTTGTGGGAAAAAAAGAAAAGAACCTGTCAACAAAAGTCGTCTTTGGGAATACTTTACTCGATGTAGGTTACCAAATGGTGAAATAGATCTAGAATGGTGCAGCTGCAACACTTGTGGTACTGATGTGTTGTGTGCAGTTAGGAGAAATGAGACAAGCTCAATGTGGAACCTTGTGAGGAAATGTGAGTCACACCCAATGTTTAGGGAAGCAAACAAGCAAACTTCTGAATCTGATTCTAAACAAGCCAAACTAAACCTAAATAATGTGTCTGGAGGAAAACCTCATAAGTATAATAAAAAGAGGTGTGATGATCTGTGTATAGAGATGATGATCAGGATGAACTACCCTTTAGGCATGTGGAGAAGGAGGGGTTTAAGGCTTTTGTATATGAATTACAACCAGAGTGGCCGATATTGAATAGAAAGCAGGTTGCTAAGGGTGTATTAGATAAGTTTAATCATGAGAAGGCGATTTTGTTGAGTGGCTTGAAGGCAGCAGACACAAGGATTTCAATCACCACAGACACTTGGACATCGATACAAAACATCAACTACATGGTTCTTACAGCTCATTTTATGGATGTTGACTGGAAATTGCACAAAATAATCATAAACTTTTGTCCAATTGTCAGTCACAAAGGTGATGATATTGGCAGAGCAGTGGAGCAGTGTTTGAGGCAATAGGAGATCTCAAAAGTGTTTTCCATCACTGTCGACAATGCATCTGCTAATGATGTGGCAGTGCAATACATAAAGAAAAGGTTGAGGGGTTACAAGACTTTGATGTTTGATGGTGAATTTTTGCATTTAAGATGTGTTTGCCATATTATTAACTTGATAGTTAAGGATGGTTTGAAGGAATTGGAGAAGTGGATTGCAGCAATATGGAATTGTGCAAAGTATGTTAGGAGCTCATCTGCTAGGCTTGATAAGTTTAGGGAGTTTGCTGTTTTGGAGCAATGCAGGGCTAATGCAAATGTTCCATTAGATGTTGTAACAAGATGGAACAACACATTTCTTATGTTGCAAGCTGCTTTGAAATATGAAGTTGTTTTTGGGAGGATGGCAGAAGAAGATGCTTTATTTAGAAGCTATTTTGAGGACAAGATTGAACCACCAGATTATGATAACTGGAGGGATGCTGAAGCCTTTTGTTTGTTTTTGAAGAAATTTTATGAAGCTACTATTAGACTGAGTGCATGGAAATCAGTGACTACAAACATATTATTTGTGGAGATGATTACATTGCAGACTGAGATTGACAGAGCTTGTGACTCTCCTGATCCGGTTTTGAAGAAAGTTGCTGTGTCTATGAAGGCCAAGTTTGACAAGTATTGGGGCAGCTTTGAGGTGTTGAACAAGGTGATCATGATAGCTAATGCTTTGGACCCGAGATACAAGTTGCAGTGGGCTAAAGTGGCAATGAAAAAAGTAAAAGCAATTCCCCGAGTAATTGAATCCATAGAAGCTGACTTGAAGAAGGTCTTCTATCCAAGGGCTTTGAAATTGCCAAGTGGTGGAAAGGCAATGAGGCAACCTATCCAGTGTTATCAAAGCTGACCAAGGATATATTTGCTATTCCTTGCTCAACAGTGGCATCTGAAAATGCATTTAGTTTAGGTGATCGAGTTGTTGATCCTTTTAGAGCATCATTGACACCGAGAATGGTGGAGGCTCTTGTGTGCACTAGTGATTGGCTAAGGGCTGATCCACCAAACCTATACAAGGATCCTACTGAAGATGAACTGAATTTTTACTATGAGTTAGAGGAACTTGAGAGAGGTAACTAGACTTTTAACACAGTCAATTGATATGAAATATCATACCTTAATTTTTTTTATAACTATGTGAATTACTGAATTTGGTTTCTTTTTTTCTTTTTCTTTTTTTTTTGCAAAAACTTTCGATGATGGTCAAGTATTTGATGCACAAACCCCAATAAAGCTTATTGGAAGTTCTGGGCAAAACAGTGTGTAGCAGTCATTGAGGTTTGTTTTTCAGTTGTTTGATGAATTGAAGGGAAACTTATTTTCATTTACTAGTGCAGCGTTGATGAATTGATGAATATTGAACAATTTGAAGTTTTAAACTGTGTTTGTGACTTTGTAGTTGTATAATTCATTTGTATGAACCTTGTTAAGTTGGTTTATAACTCTTTGTTGATTATTTCATATTACATTTTGAAATTATGCATCGGTTCATAGCAGGAGAACTCCAAAAAATTTGGGCCAAGTCTTATTTTTTATGAAAAAAATTGGCCCAATTTAATGTTGGTACAAGACCCAACCGTACCGTACCAACATGTCGGTATACCGACTTTGATGGTTGGTAATGGTAATAGGATTTTGTTTACCGATTATAGTTGGTTGGTAATTGGTAATGGTAAAAAAAAGTTGGTAACCGTACCATGTCAGCCCTAGTGTGACCCATATGTCATATTCTATGTGACACAATCATCTTATATATCGAGTGTATTTCACAAACCTTATTAACAATAGCCGGTCGGTGAGGTCTCAATCCTATAAAAAAGTTTATGTCGTTAGGTATGAGAGTAGCACGAAAACGTAGAAACAAACACACCAATTATATGTAACGTTTTGAATTATTAATTACGTCTTTTTATAAAGTAAATCTTGCTATTTTCTTGTTTTACCCTTTATATATACGTGACCAAACAATTGTCATATAGACCATCGACAGACCAAAGGAAAGACTAAGACCCGGTCATGAACTCATCGTGATTCGGTCACCCTTCAGAAGATTCCGTCATGGATCCTTATTTTATCCCGGCAAACAAGTACTACTCGATCTTGGCATGCAGTGTCATTGATGATGAAAATGAAAATGAAAATGATGATGAAAATGAAAATGTCAAGTTTTGGTTGGATTGTAGGCACATATGCCTACATGCCATATGTTGACTGCATTTTGACCAATCATAAGTGTTAAATACGTTGCAACTGAGACAAGTAACAATAAGACAACAATGTCAGCTGTTGACAGCCATAACCCGCCACCCAAGCAACACAGCAACTCGCCTTCATGCGCGGTCTGAATATCGTCTTCTGATACTGAAATGAGCTAAGTATCCCACATCGAAGAGTATGTGAGAGCTCTCCCAATAGTATGCTATAAATAATAACTATCTCTCACCTTATTAATTATGCAATTACTTCTTACATACTGTTATTATGTCAATATCAATACTGACTTACATAACGGAGAGTCGAAGACCGCCCTTAGGTGGTCTAGACCTTTAAGTGATATGTGTTGTCACATTCTGGTCCTTAAATTATTTTACGGATGGTTACTTTTACCTTTTTTCATTTTAAGTAACCGTTTTACCATATACGGACTATAGAGTTGACTTTTTCTAGGACTATTATTTTAGAAAACCTCCTTCATGGAAATCATAGAGGATGTTAATACGAGTTTGTGGACACATGACATGTTCAAATCAAAGTTGGTATGAGAAATTATGGTCTATTTCGAAAAGTTATTGTTCCGGTAAAGGGTATAAAAATAGAAACATATTCAAGGTGGAAAGTCAAAATTAGAAACTTACATTTTCTCTTTCTCTCTCCTCTGCGTGACGTTGTCGCCTCTGCCGATTTACGTGCATCGGTGCTCCAACATCAGACCATCTCAGGCCGTCGCACCAGTCTGGATCGATTCCCCGCTGTCCCAGCTTCCATTCTGGGCAAGTGGTTGGCCGAGATACGCCTCCATTTGAGAAAAATCACAGCGAGAATGCCAACCGTGTAATTGGGGGTTTTGGCCGGATTTCTCTCTCTTCAGGCCACCAATCGATGAGTTCTTTATATGGTTTTGTTGGATTTGATTAGTACAACATTTTTCTAGTATTTGGTAGCTCGATTCATTGTGTGTGAGGAGAATCGACGAATTAAAGTTTTTAGAGTTTGAAATTGGAGATTTTTACATATATATTTCAATTGACCTATTTAGACTTAGAATTGGGCTTCAAATTTTTCTAGAAAGTTGAGAGGAAAATTCTGTCAAATTTTGGTGGCGATTAGAGATAACCAGAGTATGGCCGCCGGTGGTGAGGCTGTGGTGGGGTTTCCACTTTTTGGACAGATTTTCATATCAATTAAGTTGTATAAATTAAGAGGAGTTCATTGGTGTGAATTTTGTAATTTTCGGAGGAGTTTTAACTACTTTTTGGAATTTTCCAAGTTTAATGATTTTGACGGATAAGAAAATATTATTTCGGTTATCGATTATTTTTGGTTAAGATTTAAGGAATATTTTTATGACTCCTAAGCTAATGTTGAAGGTCGGTTTGGATGTTGTAAAAGTTTAAGAAGTGGGATAAGCGAAAAGGGTTTAGTATTTATGTTAAGAGATATTTATTTGAGTTTTTATTAGCTTCAATTCCCTCATAGGCACATCCAATCCAACCGTAACCCTTGGAGGCTCAGGCACAGCACACCACCCTTGAATTTTATCAGACTGATTGTTCTGTACTACACAATTCCCTTCAATTCTCTCCACCACATTTTCAATATTCCTCACCTTAACCAATGCCTTCTTCACATCTCTTATTCCCTGCACTTTCAATATCCCCAACAGCCTCTGAAGTGACTTACCCAATTCAACTAGCCGGCTGCCATACTTAAAACTTCTTGAACCTGCTCGCTTTTGAGCACTTGCGAATGAGCTCCACTCCTTGCTCCATTTCCACTCTAATATTCTCTAGCTCCTCCCCTTGACTATCCAGTTCCTTCTCACACTCTGCCATCTCCTTGATCAGTGGTTTCAAAGAGTGCACAGTGGATTCGATATCCCCGAGTTGGGATTTGAACACCAGCATATCCTTCAATTGCTTGAGAGAATCACACAGCGTCCAAAACGTTACTGACGAACTCTCTCCTCCGATGAACACCACTGCCATTACACAAACAGAAACCAAAATCAGCAAACTCTAGGAAACATAAAAGAATCAATGCAATATTAAACCAGAGACAACACATAAGATGGTTGCTTACTCTTGGTTTGTCTTAGTACGAGGTAAAGTCACAATCAAATGCTTTCATAGTATAACAAAGGTATCTTAATCCTAAAGAGAGCACAGAGTTTTGCGTTGTTTGAAACTTGTTTTTAAACCATAGTCGTATTTCATCATTTTAATCACACCATCACCACACCATCACACACCATCACCACCACCACACACCTCAAACCACCACCACACGGTATACCACCACCACCACCACCTCACACCATCAACACCACCACCATAAAAATGGTAAACCTAAAAAATATTAAAAAACGACAATTCACTATCTGCCAACGATCTCCTGCAATCCACCTCCGGCCATTCTGAACCCACCACAACCACACAGTCACACACCACCACCACACACCATTACCACCACCACAACACACCACACACAACCACACACTATCACCACCACCTCCACCACACACCATCACCACCACCACGATTTGGAGAAGAGAAGAAATTTTTGATTTTTAGTTAAAATTTTCTGAAATGTTGCGCGGGAAAATGTTTATGAAATTTTTAGCCTATACCGACAGAGTGATTGCATTCCGTGGGTTAAGTGATAAATAATTATTTTTTTGAAATTTTGAGCGGGAAAATGGTTCAGCAAATTTTAGCTCTTAGACGATGGAATGTAATAGTTTCGTCGACTAAGTGATAAATTTTTTTTAAAAAAATTTACACGGGAAAATGGTTCTGAAAATTTTAGCTCTTAGGCGACGGAATGCAATAGTTCCGTCGGCTAAGTGACAAATAATTTTTTTTAGAACTTAAGGGACAAAAACAAGGTTCCATCGTCTAAGTGATAAACAAATTTTTTAGGGTTTTTTTACTAATTAAATTTTTAGTAAGCCCGTTGTGATTCAGATGACTAAAATTTATAAAAAAAATTCGACCGTCTTATATGATCATTATAGTAAAAAATGTAACACCCCGTCCCGAAATTTACCTTTTTACCGGGATTAGGCGAGTTACAGAGAATTGTAACCTCACTGTTAATTTTCCCTGAATTAATATCGAGATATTCTCGGTTCTGGGGGGAAATAGAATTAATGTCCCGAGGGGTAGATTATGTTAATACGAGTTCCCCGGTATGTCCGGAAGATTTTCCGGAGCTACGAGTTGTTAGTTACGAATTTATCCAATTTACGGAAGTAACAAATGTTAAATTACTTTACCGTAGAAAAAGATGACTTTGTGTTAAGTCAAGAATTTGAGAAAGTTTCCTTTGGGAAAGATGTAGAGGACATTAATACGAACTCGTGGGTATGTCCTATGAATTAATCGGAGTTCGTATGCGAAAGTTATGCGGGATAATGTGTTGTTACCGTGCGGTAAAAGTAAATAGCAAAATATCTTTTTACTATTCACGGTAACTATTTATTGTCAAATCTGGACCGTTGGATTCATGAGATCAAATTTGGGCCGTTGATTTTCGTTTATATATAGGGTTGACCGGATCATTCTCTCTCCTCCCTCGATCACTCTCTCGCTCTCTTTCTCTCTCCTCGACGGAGACCGCCCAGGCGAGCCTCGCCGGTGCACGTGCTGCCTTACCGCCGCCACCACCACGTTCGCCAAGCCCCGGCGATCATTTCCTGACCACCAGATGAGCCAGCACCGCCGTGGTGATGTCCAGAAGAGGAGAGAGAGAGAGGGGAGAACTGCCCTCTCTGACTCGAGGCAGAACCAGGCGAGAGGGAGGGGCTTGGGACATCCTGGCAGCACCAGGAGTTGTCCGGAAGCATGGGGGAGGGAGGAGGAGCTCAGCAGACTTCCGTCGGAGGATAATCGCTAGAATTTCAGACGCACGGGTTAGGGTAAGAAAAGCTCGACTTTCTCTCGTGTTGTGGTGTTGTTGGATAGTCTAGGTTGTTTAGAAGGTAGATTTGTCGGTGATGGAAGCTGGTTTGACCGGAAAAGCTTGGTTTTCCGGCGAACCAGCCGATCGGGAAAACCAAGGGTAAAAAACTTGGTTTTTACCGCGGTACAACTTCCTTTTACTGTTTTACAGTGATGGGAAAGGCCAGAAATACCCATGTCAGATTTGTATATTTACAGGGCTGCCATTAGGACTGAAATCCCAAAAATGCCCATGACAGTTTGGTATAATCACAAGACTGCCACTAGGGGTAAAAAGACAATACTGCCCCCCACAGCTTAACATATCTACCAAACTGCCATTGAGGTGGAATTGACTTTATTGCCCTTGACAGTTTAGGATAATTACAAGGGTACCTTCTAGTTGACATTACAGTTATGCCCCTGGATGATTGGTTATTTACGTGGATGCCACTATGTTTTATATTTATATTTATGTGTGATTGTTGTTTTTAATCGTGTGATTGCCTTTATTATCTGTCTTGCTGTGTATGGATGTTATTGATACGAATGGTGGAATGTTCGGGTTAATCCCGAGGGTTAGTTGGTCGGTGGATACCTCATTTGAGAGGTTAACTCAGGATATGCGTTAGGTGTATGCTATCCTCATTTATTAAGCGACAGATAAATGGAATAGCGGGATCCACCGGTTAGGGTGTTAATTAAAATAAGAGCTACGTGTGGCTTGATCCCTGAGGACAGGGTACGTAGGCAGCCTGACCGGGATTCGGGTGCAGCCACAAATATTATTAGAACCCCTAGGTTCTCTAAATAGTTGGTTTGAGTGCCAAATGCGGGAATCAGGATAACCTCCGGTTATGAGGTCTATTCCGGTACCGTTTGGACCGTTTGAATTTAGTTTGGAAAGAGGGTTATCCTTTCTCAAGGGAGATTTCGAGTAAATCTCTCTTGAGATGGGTCTCGCACGTCCTAACCCAGGTTTAGAAAGGTAAACATGGATCGGGGCGTGACAAAACATGTCTATGGTAAATAATTCAACTGGATTTGACAACGTTAAGGGCTTGATCGGAACGGTCAACCCTAATCCATCGTCATTTATCACACGAAAACACTCATATTTACATCTACATGACCTATTTTGATTGAACCTTCTACACAATAATCTCTCACGTAGATGAGACGCAACCGCCCATATAAAAATTCTAGGACATTTAGCCCACGATAATAAGGCTTCCCATAGAGAATAATAATGATAAATACGGTTGACCGTTATTATCGACTCTAAGATGTTACCCGTAGTCGTAATTTACTATTCTGATCACATCTTATTTCACAAGATTTTTTAAAATTTTGCTTCCTATGTACAGTTGGTTCACAAAATTGTGTATTTGCTTAAAACGTACTAAACAACTAATAGGCACATTGTGATTCCGATAACCAAAATACACAAACTCAAATTCGACCATCAGATATGATCATTATAGTAAAACATGGCTATGATATGAAATTCAAATGGATCTGACAACGTTAAGGGCTCGATCAGAACGGTCAGCCCTAATCTATCGTCATTTATATATCACACGGAAAAGCTTATATCTACCTCTACATGACCTATTTTGGTTGAACCTTCCACACAACAATCGCTCACGTAGATGAGACACAACCATCCATATAAAAATTTTGGAACATTTAGCCCTCGACGATAAGGCTCTCTATATGGAATAATAATGGTAAATACGGTTGACCGCTATTATTAGCAGTAAGACCCTAGCCGAATTACGTGATTTTCAACCATCACTGTATTTCACCATTCTGATCACATCTTATTTCACGAGATTTTTGAAAATTTTGCTTCATATGTACAGTTTTAAAGAAAAAACTTATGATTGACTTGCTAATCTATTTTTGATCTTAGCTGACAGAATATAAACTGTTCTGTCGGCTAGGACTGTTCTTAGCCGACTAAAATGACCAGGAACACAGATCTGTCGAGTAAGAAGTTCCTAGTCGATGACAATTCCTGACGATCTTGTTCCGTCGACTAAGAAGTTCAATGGCAAACAGACATGTTTTTCTTGCCAACGAACATATTTCCGTCGGGTAAGAAAATCTTAGCCGACATAACAGTTTTGATTCGTCGGCTAAGAGTACATTTTACTTACAAAATTATACTACGGATATTTCGGTTTTCGATTAACTATTGTGATACCAATCTGGAAGTGGAACAACCGTACGAGTTAAACTCATGGCTAATGTCATGATATGTCACGCCCCAACCCAAGATTACCTCTCTAACCCTGGGTTAAGACGTGCGGGACCCAACACAAGAGAGATTTACTCGAAATTCCCCTTGAGCCAGGATAACCCTTTTCTTCATAACCCAATTCAAACCGTCCAAACGGTGCCGGAATAAACCTCAAACCGGAGATTATCCTGTTTCCCACATATGAATCTCAAATGTGCCAATTAAAGAACCTAGGGGTTCTAATAGTATTTGTGACTGCACCTGAATCCTGGTCAGGCTGCCTACGTACCCTGTCCTCAGGGATCAAGCCACACGTAGCTCTTGTATTAACTAACACCCTAACCGGGCGAATCCCGCTATTCTAATTATCGGTTGCTTTCTAAATGTGGATAGCATACACCTAACGTATATCCTGAGTTAACCTCTCAAACCAAGCATCCACCGACCAACTAAAATCCTCGGAATTAAACCGAACATTCAACCATTCATAACAATAGCATCCATACCCGACAAGACAGATAATAAAGACAATCACACGATTACAAACCACCATCACACATAACTATAAACATAAAACATAGTGGCATCCACGTAAATAAACCAAACCACGGGCATTTAAGATATTTCCTCCTACTTGGCATCCCTGAAAATAACTATAATTACCAGGGGTATTTATGGAATTACCATCTCAATGGCATTCCTGTAATTATCCTAACACTGTCAGGGGCAACATGGAGATTCTAGCCTTAATGGCAGTTTCATAATTAATCAGAACTACCAGGGGCCCTTTGGGAATAACAGCCTTAGTGGCAGCCCCTATAAATAGACAAATCAGTCAGGGGTATTTCTGTCATTTTTGGTCTCAGTGGCTGCTTTGTAAATAAACAGAACTACCAGGGGTATTTCCGAGATTCCAACCCATGGTGGCACACCTGTAATTATCCTATCCTGCCAAGGGCAGTTCTGTCATTTTGCCAACACAGTAAATTGGTAACAATCCAGATCTACCGCGGTAAAAACCAAGAATTTACCCTAACCATTTCCGGCCGGTCAACTGGCCGGATTCTCCCCTATTTCTAGCCAGCAATTCTCATACTCACAACCAACAACAACAGCAACACTACAGAACAACCCAACTTCTACCAACACCAACCAACAACAACACCCAGTTAAATTCCTTACCTCCGCAACCGGACTCGAATTGATCTTCACACCCGGGGAGTACCTCTGTGACCTCCTCGGTCCTCCTTCCTCAAACCGCCCCTCCCTGCTCCGCTCCAGCTGCTAGGGGTGTCGACACAGTCCTTTGGTAACTCGAGGAACTCGCTAATACCCGAGAATTTGCTCGCCGGCGAGTCCTCATCAAAACCCAGAAACATCAAACCAAAGAGGAAATGGAGTTTTTAGAACTCGATCCCAATTCGAATAACAAAAGCATGGAATGGAAGGACAAGAAGAGACGAGTCGAATCTTACCCTTCACGCGCCGTCCACTTTCCTGAACGGCGAGTTTTCGCCCGGAAACCGCTCGTCCTCAATCCTCCGATCTCCACCGATTTCCACTACCTAGGGCTTGAATAACTAGGATAGAACGAGGAGGGAGGGAGGAGTCGATAGGTGGTGGCGGTGAGAGGAGACGCGCGGCGGCGCGGCATGATCGAGACAGTCTCCGTCGAGGAGAGAGAGAAACAAGAGAGAGGAGGAGAGAGAAAGTGCCACCCCCCGATCCGGTTTGGGTATATATATATATAAAATCCAATGGCCCAGATTTGATCTCTACTATCAACGGTCCAGATTTGCCAATAAATAGTTACCATGACTAGTAAAAAGATATTTTCTTTATTTACCTTTACCGCACGGTAACTGTCATTATCCCGCATAACTTTCACATACGAACTCCGATTAATTCATAGGACATACCCACGAGTTCGTATTAATGTCCTCTACATCTTTCCCGAATGAAACTTCCTCAAATTCCCGACTTATCGCAAAGTCATCTTTTTCTACGATATAGTAATTTAACATTTGTTACTTCTGTAAATTGGATAAATTCGTAACTAACAACTCGTAACTCCGGAAAATCTTCCGGACATACCGGGAAACTCGTAATAACATAATCTACTCCTCGGAACATTAATTCTATTTTCCCCCAGAACCGAGAATATCTCGATATTAATTCAGGGAAAATTAACAATGCGGTTACCATGCTCTGTAACTCGCCTAATCCCGGTAAAAATGTTAATTTCGGGACGGGGTGTTACATGATATATGAGTTTTTTTGGCTATCCGAGTTTGTTTAAGGCTTTAAAATGCAGTTTTTCTAACCACTTAACACACGAAAATGCCTATATCTGCATCTATATGAGGTATTTTGGTCAAACCTTCAACACAACAAACTGTCACCATGATGAAACGCAACTGCCCATCTAAAAATTTTGAGACATTTACCCCTCGATGATAGGGCTCTTCATAGGGATATATAATGGTAAATAGTATGCATGTTGTGATTCCGGTCATTAAAATTCACAAATAAAAATACAACCTTCAGATATCATCAATATGTTGAAATATGTCTATGGTAAAAATTTAACTTGATCCGATAAATTTAAAGGCTTCATCCAGACAATCAATCTCGTAAGTCAAACCCCTAAATTGTATTGACTGCAACTATCGGCACCGAGACTTTACCGGAATTACGTGATTTTTCAACCGTAGACGTATTTCACCATTCCGGTCATATCTTATTTCACGACTTTTTTACGTTTGAAGTTTCTACGTAGAGTTTGTTTTAGAAACGGAACATTTACTTAAAGCTTAGTAAACAAGTTATACAACATTAGTAGACATGTTGTGATTCTTTTTTATCAAAGTTGAGAAACAAAATTCCGACCGTCAGATATGATCATTATGTTGAAATATGTCTATAGAAAAAAATTCAACTTAATCTGACAACGTTAAGGGCTCGATCCTTACGGTCAATCCCGTAAGTCAAACCCCTTAACACACGAAAACGGTTATTTGACCGTCTAAATTACGTATTTTGCCCTGGCCTTCAACTGAAAATAGTTTCAAATCAATGAGACGCAACCAATGGTATAAAAATTTTATGAAAAATAACCACCGGTGATAGGGCTACTTTTAGGGAGAAAGAATGAAAAATTACGTTGACCGTAACTATTGACAACGAGACTTTACCAGAATTACGTGATTTTTCATCCGTAGACGTATTTCACCATTCCTGTCATATTTTATTTCACGACTTTTTTTCGTTTGAAGTTTCTACGTATAAGGTTTATGGTTTAGGGTATTAGCCGACGAACTTAGGGTAATTCATTAGCTAAAGTTAAAGAAATAAATAAAATAAATAACTATAGCCGACGAAATTAGGTTAATTCATCAGATAAAATTAAATAAATAAATAAAAAAATTAATTAATAACTATAACTGACGAAATTAGGGTAATTCGTCGGCTAAAGTTAAATAAAATAAATAAATAACTATAGCCGACGAAATTTATTAAAATTTGTCGGCTAAAGTTAATTCAAAATTCAAAATTTTGAACTTTTTCCGACAAAAATTTAGAACTTTAGCCGACGAAATACCCTAATTTCGTCGGCTAAAGTTCAAAATTTCCTCCGAAAATTTGAATTTTTTTTCTATATTTTTCATTTTTCCCTTCCTCCTCCTCTTTATATCCCTTCCTCCTCCGACGAAAGCAACTCCTCATCTTCATCCTCCTCCTCATTCTCCTCCTCCTCCTCCTCTCCTCCTCCTCTCCTTCTCCCTCTCCCTCTCCTAGCCTTCTCCTCCTCCTCTCCTAGCTTCTCGGCCTCCTCTGATCCGGAGCTTTCTCGGCCGGCCTAGCCTTCGTCTTCTTCTTCTTCTTCTTCTCTTTCACCGGTGGAAAAAACGAAAAACAAGAAAAAAAAAATACTCAAAAATACAAGAAATAAAAAATAATAATAAATAACTATAGTCGATGAATTTTATTAAAATTCGTTGGCTAAAGTTAAATAAAAAAAGAAAATAAAGTAAAATAACTAACTATAGCCGATGAAATTTATTAAAATTCATCGGCTAAAGTTAAATAAATAAATAAATAAATAAATAAATAAAAATAAATTACTATAGCCGATGAAATTTTATTAAATTTCGTCGGCTAAGGTCTAAAAATATTATAGCCAACGAATTTTAATAAAATTCGTCGGTTAAAGTTAAATAAATAACTATAGCTGACGAAATTAAGGTAATTCGTCGGCTAAAGTTAAATAAATAAAAATAAATTACTATTACCGATGAAATTTTATTAAATTTCGTCGTCTATGGTCTAAAAATTCGTCGGTTAAAGTCCAGACTTTAAGCAACGAAAAATTTATTCGTCGGCTAAATAAATGACTTTAGCCGATAATGAACAGTAATTTTGTCTGCTAAAGTCTTGGCAGACAGCTTTTTTCCGATGACGTTTCATCGGCTAAGAATTTAGCAGACAAAATTTTTTACTTAACCGACGAAATGCTAAAGTAATTGTTCTGGTAGTGCATGATAACAGATGTTGTAATTTGTTAGCCATATTTAATTATTTATCACTCATATTGCTGCAATATTTATCTGAGAAAAGAACACGATCAAGGAATTCAAACATTGTTCTCTACAGATTTCAAAACACCCATAATATCTCAGGAGTACAAAAACAAAGAAACAGACGACGGAAACAAGCACACGCACATGATGCATGGATAGAGAAATGAAGGCTCTCAAGTGAGTCAAGTCTCAAGAGTAAAGCTTCTAATTAGCCAATCTAGGCTGATTTCCTCTTTGACCACCTGAAAATGTTGTTTATTAGACTTGCCGACTAAGGTTCCCATAACCGTTCTGTCTCCTCATCACATATCACATTAGTTAAACTTTTAACATCTAAAATTGATCTAAAATTGATTCAGGCAACTCTTGCAATCTCGAGCACTGCCTCATATCTAGCTTTTCTAAGGAGAACATTTCACCAATATGTTTAGGCGATATTAGCCAACAGAAATATTAGCCGATATTCTTAGTCGATGAAACTTCACTATTGGACCTGTTCCGTCGACTAGGAACATTTTAGCCGACAGAAATTCCCCGACGAACTACTTTCGTCAATTAAGAACATCTTAGTCGACAAACCTGTTTTCCTGACCGACGATACCTGTTTTGTCGGTTAAGATGTTCGTAGTCGACGAAAAATCATTTGTTCCGTTGACTAAAAGCTAAAATCCAGCAGTGGTTGTTGACTCCTCCTCTGATTCGTCATGAATGAGAGCTAACTGTGGCGGATTGGCTTTTCGCCACTGTTTCTCCTTCCTTTCTTTTCCCTGCTTTTTATGACAAAACCAAATACTCTTTTCCGTTGTTAGCCTTGCTTTCCTCTCCGCTTGGAGGTCTTTCATAACCAATGCCAACTTTGCAACGTCATCGTTGACGATGAGCCTTCCTCCTTCTGCCGCTACCAAGGCTCCAGATGCCTTGAGTGGCTACTTCTGGGCATCTCCTCTGGGCGCGCAGAGTTTCAAAATTTAATGTTCTTGTCACGTTTCCCACTTCTTGTGGCGCTTGATCGACTTGCTGGATTGCTTTCGTCGTTAGCCATGATAATGTGCGTGAGAAACCTTTTATTCAGATTTTACACAGACAACGCCAGTGTTGATGCAGTTATGTAGCAGTCTAGTGTATTCCGTATCTATGCTCTATGTGGTGGGATCTGTAGGCTCCTATCAAGCTATCAATAAAGACACTCGACGTCACTTAGAGATCAAAGTCCATCGAAGGGTGGTCTTTGACTCTCCTGCTTGCCAATTAGTATCAATGTTGATATAGTAACAATATGTATCAAGGTAATAAATGCGTAGTTAATGAGGTAAGACGTAGTTATTATTTATAAGTTGCTGGAGGGAATGTTTCCTCTTGCCTTTTGATGTGGGACTAACATAGTTTTGAGTTCTACAGTGTTGTCCTAAGAGGTGATATTAGGACCGCGAGTGTGAGCTCGTCCCAGCTCCGTTTTGATAGCGGTTTGAAGTCATCTGTAGTTCAGTAGATGGTGCTGCTGTCCTGCTGTTACATGCCTTAGATGTGGTAAGTTTGATGGTTATGGTCAGTCTAAGTGCTGTCAAAGTGCACCAGCTAGGCATGTATACCAACAGTGTTGGCTTGCAGCAATCAACTCTTACAGAATCAGTAAGCAGAGGCCACAAGACAATTAAGCAGTTAGTTGTGTGAAGGATTAGTTACTAGCCCTTGTTTATTTGTTTTTGGTTATAATCTTAGTCCTACACTCCTGCATATGTATCCTATCCAGATGTTCACTTTTTTCCATGATAACAGAATTGTTGTATTTAAAACACCAAATAGAAAAAAAACAATGAACACAGCGAAAACACTATAGTGCAATAGATTCACTGCAGTAAAACAAACACAAAACATCAACAAGAAATTAAAGAACACAAGAGATTTAAGCGGTTCGGCTTAGCCTACATCCACGGAGCAGTAGAGACAAATTCATTATCAAAGTCTGAGAGGTTACAAAGATTACAAACAATCAAACTCACACTACCAACTCTACTAACACAGTAAACTGTAACAAAGACTCTTATTTCTTGTTCTGTAAACTGCCACTGCAGTTACAACTTCTACTCTTCTATTTCTTAGCAGCATTTGATAACTACTACAAAATAGGAAGACACAGTGAAATAAATAGAGCCATAACACAATAATGTTGTAATTTGTTACCCATATTTAATTATTTATCAATATTAATTTGAGAAAAGAACACGATCAACTGATCAAGGATGAAACTTGCGGAGCCATTTCATGTAGCATTGGAAAAATGGTGAAAATTCAAATTTCAAAACACCCCCCAATATCTCATGAGTACATGCAACATGAATTACAAAAGCAAAGAAAACAAGGAACAAACGACGAAAACATGGAAGAAAATGAGCACGCACATGATACATGTATAGAGAAATGAAGGCTCTCAACTCTCAAAAGTAAAGCTACTACTGAAGCCAATCTAGGCTGCTTTCCTCTTTGACCACCCTGATCTCTATGGTTTCTCTGAGACTGTGCAAGTAAGGTTCCCATAACCCTCTTGTCTCCTCATCACATATCACATCGGTTAACCTTTCAAGATCCAGAATTGATCCAGGTAGCTCTTCCAATCTCTGGCACTGCCTCATATCGAGCTTTTTTAAGCAGCACATTTCACCAATATGTTCAGGCAACTCCTTAATGCTGTAGCAATTGGATATGTCAAGTACCTTTAGCTTTCCGAGTTTCCTAACTGAACCTGGCAACTCTGACAGGCCTGTACATGACCGTAACCTCAAAATTTCTAAATTGACCAGCTCTCCTATCATTCCAGGTAACTCAAATAGCTTATGACAGTTGGTGACACTGAACTTCTTGAGATGGATTAGATGACGGATGTCAGCAGGTAATTCCTCCAGATCACTGCAATAGTCAATGTTAATTTCTTCAAGTCTTGGGAACGCCTTAGAAAATTTGAAGGAGCCGTTGCTAAAAGCTCGCCCGATGTTACACATGAATAAAGATATCTTTTGTAGCCTTTTCAACTCTATGGAGTTCTTGGAAATGGGAGGAAGTGAAATGCGTTCTAATCGTAGCCTCTTCAGCTCGGATAAGGAACCCAATGTTGTAAAGTTACTCACTTCAGCTGGAAAGACACCATAATTTGTTACTATTAGAACTTTCAACGACTTTGACATGTGCTTGAATTTGGGAAATGCATAGTTCTTCGTCCGAAGATTCAAAACGAGGACCTTAGCTTTCGGCAGATGCATGTTCCATTTTGATGAAAACTCCCCATCTGCAAACAATATGCTATACGATGTTAATACGGTTCAAAGTCTAATATGCCTGTGTGTTGCATATATATTTAGTAAGAAGAGTGTGACATAATTCACTGACCCAATCAAGAGAGTGATTTCCTCCAACATTCAATACAGATTTGTAACTCCATAGTTTCAGTACAGATTTGATTCTTTGTGATCATAGGCATTATTACTCTTTATTCTCCTTTGTAAATGTCAATCAAACTCTAGCCTATATTAACTGTACAATGTAATCAGATTTGTTCAAGGGAAATACATTTCTACAAAGAGACCTAGGAGAGATGGGACAATTACCAGTTGAGATGGATAACAAGCAAGTCTTCTTGGGTTTTTGCTTAAGTTCTGCCCACCAATTAGGAAGCTCATCTTTGCATATGTCTATATTCAGCCTTTCGTTATGTCCTGTTGAGTCATGAGTAATCTGATGGATAGCCAGGATCCTAAGTATATCATGCTGGGTAACAAAGTGTTCATTATAGTAGCCATCTGCATCCTCCTTCGCATTCCTAGTTATGAACAGGCAAGTTGTTTAAAAAGGCTTTGCTCTAACTGTCTAACATATATACACAGTATTTCAATATCAAACTAATTATTAGCAAACAATGTCAGAATTGGGAAGGATAGGGTGCAGAGAAAACATGGATGCATACCTTATGACTACAAGATTGGCTAGACTGCGGTTGCTGAGATCGTGCAGTGAAGCAATGCACAAGAAATCCAAATCTAGGCCAAACTGCCCGTACAACTCTGACCACATATCAATAAGGGTAGCAGCTGGGATTCTTCGATCTTCAGGAAATGAACTTAGGTCTATGAAACATTCCTTGACTAAAGCCTTTTCATTACCCAAGGCATCTAGGCTGTTCTGTAGTGTATCAAGCAACTCTTCATCAGATTCAAGAATAGAAGAACATTTGGATAATTCCACTCTTCGTTTCCAGATATCAGCTGGTTTCTTGCAAAGGCCTTTTCCGATCACTGAAATGGCAAGTGGAAATCCTTTACAGAGCCCTAAAGTCTGCAGTACAATTGTTCCAAATAACATCAATTATCCTTTGTTTTTGGTTGTTTGTTTTTGTTTTTTTTTTCATAGGAAAACAGAGTATATGCAAGTTGATATAGTCAAGTTTGTGGATGTGTTTAATCATGTGTATGGACATTTAGAGAAAATTATTATGGAAATTGAGAAATCACCTCTGTCACCAGATCTGGTGGGATATGAAACTTGTTATCTTTCAACGATGTTGTATCTTCAAAAAGGGACATTGCATTTTCATCACTTAGTGGTCTTAATTCATACGAAGGACAAAACTCTGGAAAATGATCTCTTGATGTCACCAGAATCTTGTAGTTTTCCCTTTTGAATTCATGACACTTACGAAGCATGGATTTTGAAGAGTCAAGCCAAACATCATCCAAGACCAAAAGCAGAGGATTCTTTCCTGCTTCATTCATAAATTCTTGCAGCCAGTTGAGTGCATTTGCTTCACTCTGGAATGCAGGTAATTGGGATCCAATGCTCTGGCACAATGCTCCTACTATAAGCTCCAAGTTGGGCTTTTTCGAAACAGTTACAAAGAAAATATTCTCCTTGAATTTTTCTGTAAAGAAATATACATCAAAGAACTGTCACCAAGAGGATCATATATATATATATATATATATATATATATATATATATATATATATATATATGTGTGTGTGTGTGTGTCTGCAACTCGGCACTAGTAAGTACTAACAAAATGAAATAATGAATATCTTTCACTAACATACAGAAAATGTAAATACTATCATGCTATAAACACACTTCCATAAATTAGGCAGAGAAGGACTTGATCAGTTAGAATAAACCAAGTAATGCGTATACACCTTGGACTTGCTGATCTTGACAGAACTTCTGTGCCAAAGTTGTTTTCCCACATCCTCCAGGAGCAGTCACAGCATACATTGACACTTGATCAGTATATAGAAACTTCATCTTCAAATCGTTCAAAGGCCCATCCAATCCAACAGTAAACGGCGGAGGATTAGGCACTGCACACCAACCTCTAATTTGGTTTTCAGTTCGATTTTGTGTCTGCATGTTCTGATCAATTCGGTTGAGGGACGTCTGCAATCTGCTCACGCTGGCCTTCAGGTTGGTTTGCATAAGCGCGTTTAACCCACTTAAGATTGTTTGAAGAGAGGTATTCAAGGCACGAAGCTCTTTGTTCAAATTCATCTTCAACTGCTGGGGATGAATATTGGAGCACTTTTTAACAAGCTCTATGCCCTCCTTCATCTTCAGTTTAAAAGCATCTGAAAACGGCGCTGGAATTGGTTGAACATGATTGCTGTCAGATTGTTCTATAGACTGATACAATTCTTGATAAGACTCGAGCGTGAATTTGAGATCCTGGAACATGGATTTGAACTCTTTAGCTTCTGTATGCGCCTTTATAACGCCATCAAAGAGCTGCTGGAACAGTGCTCCTAGTGCAGCTCCTGCAATCGTGGTGACTGCGGTGATAGCCAGTTCCATCATATCTACAAGTCTACAACTCCACTCAATACCGAAAAAGGGTTTGGTTAAAACTGAGAGACTCTCAACAAGAGTATAGGATCCAAAAGTACTAGAATGACAACCAAATCTAAAAACTCAGAAAATGGCAATGTAGAAGTGTAAAACAACAAAATGTCTTGCTATCTGGGTCATCATCTAAGAGAAGATGAACAAGTACATATAATGAGTGAAGATAGCTACCATGGCGACGACTTTGAGAGCTAACGCGTCTGTGGATCTTTCGTAGAAATGAGAAGGAAGCGAGGTGACTGACCAGATTTCCAGAAGGGTTCAGTAGAAGACAGAGACTTAAAAGCATAAGAAGACTTGCAGTTCATGCCTTCATGGATTTCCCAAAGGAAATCAGAAGTCAAGTCTACTATAGTTCTAATATAAACTGGCAGCTTTTTTAAACAGTCCACTATATGATTTAGCCTTTATTGAAATTCAACAAGAGTTGGTGCTGTTCACTCGTTACATCACTGTTATTACAATGTAGAATCTAATGCAGCTTGCACTAATTATCTATTACAACTTACAGAACATAAAACAAAATAAAAAAGAGCACAAAAACAAACAAACAAAAGAAATACAACAACAAACAACAATATGTTCGAGCATTTGAGATAATGACTAGTCTCAAGAATGAACCTTAAGGAGCCAATTCAGACTGATACCTTCTATTAGGGATTTTGTTTTTTTTAAGGTCAGAGAGTTTTAATTTTTTCACCAGCTGATATGCATGCGTCTGTTCTTAAGAAAAAGATTCCCACAAACCTTCTCCTCTATATCAATCACATAGCGCTCACTTCCTTCTAACTGTTCACGATCCACAACAGCTGCACTGTCTGATATTGAGCTTCCCTGGATATTACTTCAAATGTCCAGAGCGTTCAGCTTATTGAGGTTCCTTTGAGACGAATCATACCATCATTGCTGCAACATTTATTATATTGTAAAAAGAACGGTTTCAGAAATGAGACTTGTGGAGCCAATTCAGGTTGATATCTTCTTTCACAACCTTTATGCGCATGTTTGTGAGATAGGGTAAGAATGGTTCCCATAAGATTTGTGTCTCTTCATCGCATGTAACTTCCTTCAAGTGTTCAAGATCCAAAACTGAAGAAGGCAACTCATTCAATCTCGAGCACTGTCTCATGTTGAGCCTTTCTAAACTGCACAATTCTCCAATGTCTTCAGGCAATTCCTTCATGCTAAAGCAATCCGATATGTCAAGAAAGTTCAACTTCTTTAGGTTCCTAATTGAGCCGGGTAACTCTGATAAGTCTGTACAAGACCTAAGCCTCAGCAGCTCTAAATTTACTAGATTTCCAATGTCTTCAGGTAAGGCAGAGAGCTTATGAGAATTTGTAACACTGAGCTTCTTGAGTTGAATAAGGTCACCGAGTTGGGCAGGCAACTCAACCAAATCATTGCAGTAGTCAATATTCATTTCAACAAGATTCGGAAATGCCTCTGATAGCTCTATGGAACCGTTATCAAAACCTTGGCCGATGCTGCACATGAATAGAGAGATCTTTTTCAAACTTTTCAACTGTATAGGATACCTGCTTATGGAAGGAATGGAAATTCTTTCTAGTCTGATTCTCTTCAGATTTGGTTTCAGATCAACTAGTTGAAAGTTATTCAACTCAGTAGGACTGATACCGGAACTTGTGAGTACTAGAATCTTCAGTTTATTCATTTTCTCCACAAACTCGGGTAAGGCATAATACTTTGTTTGAAAATTCAAAATCAAAACCTCTGCTTCTGGTAGTTGCAAGTTTTGCCATGTAGATGAGAACTCTTCATCTGCATATATTACAGTATATGATGTGAGAGGGGAAAATAATTATAAGTGCATAACAATAACATTGTGTGCTATTTAAAATTATCTGCAAAAGAAGAGATGTAATAACCTGTCGAGATAGACACTACACGAGCGATGAGGGATTGATACTTTTGTTCTTTCCACCACATAGGAAGGTTGTCTCCACATATGTCAATCTTAAGTCTCATTCTCTTTTGTAGCGGTTCCTGACTCATCTGTCGGATAGCCAACTCCCTAAGCATGTCATGCTGTGTAACGAAGTGTTCAGTGTAATAGTCATCACTATACTTGTTGTCCTTCCTGCTGGTCATAATCAAAACAAATTTGCTTATGAGATTTATGGATTGAAAAGATCAAATAAGTGAAACAGAAGTCTATATACCTTGTAACCACCAGATTAGCCAAACTTTGAGAGGCAAGTTCATAGATGTATGAAATGGACTCAATATAATCATGCACGCCATATAACTCCGCCCATATATCAATGAGGACAGTAGCAGGTATTCTCTGATCTTCGGTAAATAAACCAAGGTCGATGAAGTATTCCCTGATAAGAGGCTTCTCTTCATCCAAAGCATCGAAGCTACTTTGGAGGCGATCAAGCAAATCATGTTCAGACTCAAGAACAGAAGAACCTCTAGACCATTCCAATACTCTTTTTTGCCATATCTCTATTGGCTGACCGCATAGTGATCTTCCGAGAACTGTAATTGCTAGTGGAAGTCCCATACAACGCTCTACTATCTGCAAAGCAGAATTCATCTAGTCAATTACTATTTGAGTCGATCATTATTACTCGATATGTGCATGTATACTTGGTGGCACAGAAAGTGAATGTAGTATCTCATCATCTTTTTCGTGCATTAATATGCATATATGTTTTGCATTGTAGACTATAAAATCACCTTTCTTGGAAGATCTTCTGATATGTAAGAGCTCCTGTCTCCTAAGGATGCTGCATGGTGAAAAAGTGCCATTGCATCTGCATCGTTCAAACATTCTAAATAATATGGAGAACCAAATCTTGGAAAACTAGACCTTGATGTCACCAATATCTTGCAATTTGTCACATCCAATTCATCAAACTTCTCCAGAATAAATTCTGATCCAGGCCAGACATCATCCAGGACCAACAACATAGGGTTTTGCCCTGTTTGCTTCAGAAATTGCTGCAGCCAGCTGACTGCTGTTACTTCACTTTGGAAATCAGGCACTTCGGCACCCGTTCGATGATATAGCTCTTGGACAATCAGAAATAAGTTGGCCTTCTTTGTAACAGTAACAAAGAAGATATTGCTCTTGAATTTATCTATGCAAACAAAAGACAAGAAAGTAATCACTAGGACTTACTTTACGTTCTATGCAGCTTTGTAGAGAATAAAACGTACTCATGCAGATGGCGAGATCACAAAACTGTATCTAACTCAACATAAGGCTAAACTTATTGAAACAGTAAGAAATGTTCCTATGAAGTATGAAGCATGTCATAGTCATGAAGCTATGAAATTATGTTCCACAGATAGTGAGACTTGCATATCTGTAAGAAGTGACCTTTTGCCATACTGGATTAAAAGTTTGACAATAATCATATAGCATTCTTCAATTAGGTTATGAAACTTCTATTTTTAAAGAAATCAAGAAAACATATTAACAATTTGACATCATTTGTAATTTTGTATACAATACCTTTGATCTGTGCTTCTTGGCACAACTTTGTAGCTAGGGTAGTTTTCCCACATCCTCCAGGAGCAGTAACTATCACCATGGAAACTCCCTCAGTTAAGAGTTTCATCTTCAATTCCCTCAGAGGCACATCCAATCCAACCGTAACCCTTGGAGGCTCAGGCACAGCACACCACCCTTGAATTTTATCAGACTGATTGTTCTGTATTACACAATTCCCTTCAATTCTCTCCACCACATTTTCAATATTCCTCACCTTAACCAATGCCTTCTTCACATCTCTTATTCCCTGCACTTTCAACACCCCCAACAGCCTCTGAAGTGACTTACCCAATTCAACTAGCCGGCTGCCATACTTAAACTTCTTGAACCTGCTCGCTTTTGAGCACTTGCGAATGAGCTCCACTCCTTGCTCCATTTCCACTATAATATTCTCTAGCTCCCCCCCTTGACTATCCAGTTCTTTCTCACACTCTGCCATCTCCTTGATCAGTGGTTCCAAAGAGTGCACAGTGGATTCGATATCCCCGAGTTGGGATTTGAACACCAGCATATCCTTCAATTGCTTGAGAGAATCACACAGCGTCCAAAACGTTACTGACAAACTCTCTCCTCCGATGAACACCACTGCCATTACACAAACAGACACCAAAATCAGCAAACTCTAGAAAACATAAAAGAATCAATGCAATATTAAACCAGAGACAACACATAAGATGGTTGCTTACTCTTGGTTTGTCTTAGTACGAGGTAGTCACAATCAAATGCTTTCTTAGTATAGCAAAGGTATCTTATATCCTAAACAGAGCAAAGAGTTTTGCGTTGTTTGAAACTCCCTCTCTAGAAATCAATTCGTTTAAATAGAGAACAATTGCCGCGTCCTCGATGAATAGCGCCAATAGAGTATTATTGTTCAGTTCCAAAAGTGAAACTAAAAGGAAATGACCTGTGGGGCTCCTGGCATATTCGGCGTAAACTAGGCCTGTGACGCGTAAACGTTGGGTCGAGGAAGCTTACATGACACAAAAGGCCCAATTATTGGAACAAATGCTCTGGCCCAATGTTTGCCCCTCTTCGAATATTACAATCCCAACCTTTTTTAATATTATTATTGTTTTTAGAAAATTATATTATTATTGTTGTTAAAAGTTAAAACATAACATAATATATATACGCGCCGTCTAAAAGCACAAAAAGAGAGTTTTTCTCCCTGTCCGACGACGTGTCTAGCACCGTCGTTGGACGGGCCATGGTCGACCCCTTGTGGGTCTGTTGTGAGGCTGGGTTCATCCATAGCTGATCTTTCTTTATTAAAGAGATCATGGTGGATGGCTCTAAGGTGAGAGAAGGGGAGATTGTGGCAGACTTCTGGACTTGGTTCGCTCCTCGACGGCATAAGCGACAGACTAGTCTAATGGCCTCTGTTGGTGGCGTGGTCATGGCGGCGCGACTCAAAACTGTGTAGATCGAGAAGAATTGGGTTAGGTTTGTCCAATCTGATTTGAGGATTGGTCGGCTTAGTTGGTGCGACAATCATCCTTTACACAAAGGGAATGACAGATGGGTCATGGCGGCAGGGCGGCGTCAACGGCAGAGCAATGTAGTCAGGGGCTTGCCTATGGCAGCTGTGGTGGGGTTGAACGATGTCGGGGTGAATGTCCGTGATCTCCTTGGTTTATGGTTGATGGTTTGGGCTCTTATTTTGGGCATGACCTGGCGCTATTTTGGTAATTTGCTTTATTTGCAATTCTTGTTGTTTACTTATTTACGTTCTGTTTAGAATAAACTCTTACCAACTTTTGGTCGAGATGGTCGAGGTTTGTCCTAGTTGGTGCACTCAGCATGCCATGTTTGCCCTAGGAAGGAGACGAGTTCCTTGCTTCGTCAAATGGTCGCAGCCTCTTACTGGTAAGATGAAACTCAGTGTCACTGGTAATAGTTTTCAGTGGCAACATAGTAGGAAAACTGTTAAACATAATAACTTATGGCTCTCCATGAGCATTGTCTTTCCGTTATGTCACAAAAATTGTAAAGTAAATGGAGTTGTCAATGACGCAACCCTTGTTAAATTTTGCTTGTTAGAATGCATAGGCTTGGAAATCCCTGATATTATTCCGGGATGTTGCAATATGGGGTTTATGTTTTATGTTCTCATCATGTATATTACGGTTTCATTAATGGTTACGGCATAAATACGACCTTTTAGCCTCTATTTAAAACAAAAAAAACATAATATGACTTAGTACACGAGTGTGGATCGTTAAATAACCAGTGCAAATTTCAAATGAGTTGCAAATTTCAAATTTCAATTTTTATTATAACTTAGTACTGAATAATAAAAAGTATCCCCGCGATGGAGGACCTTGTCACCTTGAAACCATGGTTGTTAAACTTGCCATGAAGACCCTCTCTGTTACGCCAATTGTAACGAGTCATGACTTTTTAAGAAAAAAAAATCATAATTTTAGGTCATGACAAGAATGGCTCCGTAAAAGAGAATACACGTTTGCAGAAATTCACACATTTGTATCTATGATACTTGATTTTTCTTTCCTTTCAATTAGTACGTGCACGTTTGTATCTATGATCTTGTCCACTCTTAAACAGATGTACCTTCGTGTACTAGTCTACCTGCAAAAGAAACACACTTGGAGCCTTTGAGGTAATTTGGATGAAATAGTATCGCATTTGAGTACGTAGTCTCGTAGATCTAGCTTGTTTTTAGGGTTTAGCTTGTTTTTTACACACGGGGCAAAGGGATTTTCCTATGAAAATCTGCTATAAATTTTAGTAATTTACCTTCAATCCAATTCCGAATTCGATCATGAAGTTGATAGTGTGTACATTCAAGCAGCAAAAAACCATTCAACGGAACCTTATATTGTAATAATCGGTGTGCAGACTAATTAGAAGTTGAAGAGAATTTTCAAGAACCAAGAATAATCAACTATATTAACCAGTTTTTTTATAAGAACTATATTAACCAGTTGATATATACAAAATGTATCCGTCACTTTCTTCTTAATTATCCTAGAGGTCGTGGGAAGAAGCAGATTAAGGCTGTTTTCAAATAAAACTGCAGGAAAGCATAAACATTTGAACATAATCAAACGTTTGGCGATACTTTGCACAATTGCACTAAGATTTTTTTTATTTCGTCCCTTTCAGTTGGTACAAATCCATAGATTGTATCTATCTTCTTAGATGAGAACTTTATTTTTTGATTGAAAACAGCGAAGAATTTTCGAAACAGATTACATACAAGAGACAATTGGTCCTAATTAATTAAGAGGCACGCTACTAGAAAATCAAGGAAAAGAACCCTAGAAACTAATGGTGAAGTAATTAGTGTATCGCTTCAGTCGTACCCTGTCGTGTAGAGAGGGTTAGAAACTAAGGGAAGATACAGAATTCCTTATAGGATCGTATAGTAATGCTTGGTAAACCTTCCAAAATGTTATGCATACATGCGAAATAAGCTTATCCCATTTTTAATCCCAGTAGCAACAAATACGCCAAGAGGAAAATACAAAATCGTGGAGCGTACGTAGCATAAGTTTCTTCTAATTATTCAGACAATAAGACATATCCTTGCATGCAAAAGCAAAAGGTAGTAGAGGCAAGCATCACCAATATGCATCATGATGTACGTACGTACTTACACTACTATTATAACTTAGCATCGACACAATGAGACTCCTTAAATGTTTTTGTTTGTTTCGCTGAAATCTTCATCGTCTTCCGCTAAAACCACTCGATGCGTTTGATCTGTAGAAATATCGAGCTTGATATGGTTCAGTTTCTCCCGTTGATGTAGAACGAAGGAGGTCGTTTTCTGACAGAAAATAAAGATTGGAGAACCGTTTTTTAAATTATTTACGGATATCTAAATTCATTGGGCTTCCAGAAGATTGTTTTAATTATTTTTCGAGTTTTATTTTTATTATTTTGTTTTTTTATTTTAATTAATTTGTTTTAGACATTATTTTATTTTAATCCATGAGCTTTTAGGTTTCATTGTTAGTCGCCCTAGGGTTTGTTTGCTTCTATATAAGAAGTCTCTATCAGTTGTATTCGTTAACCTTGATTTATAAAAAAAAACTCTTTGAGTTTATCTCAATTCCTGGTGGATTCCAAAACATCTGGTGGATTCAAGATCAAAAACAGATTGATGGATTCTAATCTTCTATCCATTTACTTTTCGTTGCATCAATTGGTAATCAGAGTCTGGTGGATTCTTGATGAGTGATCTATCGATCGATTCAGAAGCAAAAAAAGTGCAGTTCGATTTGCACAGAGAAAAAAATCGAAGAACAGAGGGCTGCCGAACTGCCCGTCAATCCAACCTCCACTGCAAGCCGGCATCTTTCCAACCAAGTCTGCTCCTCAGCCGTGTCACAACCTGGCCATCGCCACCCAGTGTCGTCGCCGTCGCGCCACAGCCCGGGCAGCTCTGATCCGCCTAACACAGACTTTGTGTCCTAGCCTGGCTTCGCCTCCGCTGTGTCACACCCTAACCAAATCCTCTGGGCCTCTCCAGCCTACTCCTTCCACCTCCGGCGCCACAGCTCTGCGCCCCTCCGACGAAAACCCAGAAAAACCCGACCGGAAGTCGACCCGGTAACAACCCGACCTGACCCAACCCAACCAGTTAACTATTGACCCGACCTGGTAACCATTGACCCAACCCGACCCGGTAACCATCGACCCGACCCGATCCAACCCGGTAACCATCAAACCGACCCGCCTAACAAAAAAAATCAGAAGAAAGGAAGAAGAAGAAGAAGAAGAAGAAGAAGAAGAAGAAAGGAAGAAAAAGAAGAAGAAGAAATGAAGTGGAAGAGAGAGAGAGAGAAAAAAGGAAAACTAGTATGAAACGTTGGATATTTACCTTATCGGATTACGACGACTTCAGAACAATGTGTTTCATCAAAAATAAGGTATGATCAACAATAATTGATAGTGATTTGCATGAGAATTTTGTTGCCAGCAAGGTTGTTCATTCCCTTCAATTACCGACAGTAAAGTTGAGCAATCCATTTTAGATTGATGATAGTGCACATGTGACAGAGATTTGTAAAGTTTCCATTTCTATAGGAGAATTTTATAACGATGAGATTACTTGTCATGTGATTGATATGGATGATAGTGATGTGTTTTGTGGAAAACCATGACATGAAAGCGTCAACGGTAGTTATTGTAAAGATGTAATGTATTTATTCATGAAAGAGTTGAACAAAATTACAATCAAGCCTGCAAAGTCTGAAGTGTGTGAAAAGAATGTTGAAGAAATCACTTTGCAGATTAAAGAAGAATTTGCTCATGTTAACTCAGTTGTCAGTATTGAAGAAGCCTCGCCTCAAAAGTGAATCTTTCAGAGCCAGAGCCAAAGATCATTCTAGAATGCAATTTTGAAAATCAAGAAAATTCATCTCAAGCAATTGACAAACTCATCTTTGGTGTTGGATTCATGATTGTACCTTCAGAGTTTGCGGAGTCTTCGACTTCGAAACCACAAGTTCAATTATTGGATTTATTATTGAGTTTGTTTTCAACAAATTATTCTTCTTTATTCAAGATGAACTCGAGGTCGAGTTCTTTTGAAGTGGAAGAGACTGATGTAGAACGAAGGGTGGTCGCTTTCCGACGGAAAATAAAGATTGGAGAACCGTTTGATTGTGACAAATTATTTACGGATATCTAAATTCGTTGGGTTTCCAGAAGACTGTTTTAATTATTTTTCGAGTTTTATTTTAATTAATTTCTTTTGAACTTTATTTTATTTTAATCCATGGGCTTTTATGTTTCATTGTTAGTCGCCCTAGGGTTTGTTTTCTTCTATATAAGAAGCATCTATCAGTTGTATTCGTTAACCTTGATTTATAAAAAAAAATCTTTGAGTTTATCTCAATTCCTGATGGATTCCAGAACCTCTCATAGATTCGAGATAAAAAACAGATTGATAGATTCTAATCTCTTATTCCTTTACTTTTCGCGGCATGGATCATGAAATTTGGACGTTGATTTCACGTAGCAAAACCTGGGTATCATAGATGACCAGTTCAGTAAGATACTCTTGTAACCAAGAGGTTTGAGGAAGTTCTACATGCTAATCACTATAACGGCCTACCCCTCCGTACGTAACTTGCGAACACACCCTACATTTTTTTGACAAGACACACCCTACATTACTCTTCCTTGATCATTACTGTATTGAAATCTATTTAATTCATCGTCTGAGAGATTTGACTGAATTTCAGTCTATGAATGATCAAGGATCTATATGTGAGCGGTGTAAACCTTTTGGAATTGTGTTTCTTTTCTATGACGGGCAGTCGGGCAGCAACTACCTTCGAGACTGCAGCAAGCTCGGTAGTTCTCCAACCCTTCATTGTTTACAACTGAATCAAACACCAAATCTAGAAAGTCAGTCCCTTATTTCACTCTGAATTGAGCATCAACACTGCTATATACAGTTAAACCTCTATAAACTAATAACATGATAAATTTTAGGAAAAATGTTTATTCACTACAAAATTTGTCATTCTACTTTTCATTTCAATTTTTTTTAACTTTCACCATTTAAACTTTCAAAAGAGAATTTATGCTCATTAGGTCTAAACTTTTACGACACTCTTAAGAACTTATATTATTTTAGTACAATTATACCCTTCACCCATTAAATATGCTTAAAGAGAGAAAATGCAAGAGAAGCCAAAACCTCATCGACTCCGGTCACCGGTTGCCGGACTCCGGTCACAGGAATCCGATCGTCGGTTGTCAGACTCTGTTGACCGGAATCATATGGCCAGAATTGCTGACTATAGTAAACATTCAATTCCAATTTTACTACCTCTAATAACTTAATTCTGTTCCAAAAAACCAGACTCAAAAAACCAAAACCAAGTTTACTACTCCTAGTAAACTTATTTCTGGGATTAGTAAACATCAATACACATCATAAACAACAACATTCATATCTAATAATTTAGTGAGTCAATACACATCATAAACAACAACATTTATATACAGTAACTCAGTGACTCAAAACACCAAAACTAAGTTTACTACTCTAAGTAAACTTACTTATGTTCCCAAGTCATCAACTTCAACTGCCTTGCCAACATTTTCCCTACTCTTCTGCCTGGCTGCCATTGCTTCTAGAAGCTCCATTTCATCGTCATCCTCCTCCTCTTCATCATCATCAAGCAGAAAAAGCAAATTGAAATCAAACCTTAGAGGAGCTCCATTGCTTCTTGTCCTAAGGATGCGAGAGGTAGCGTGGACTAGACGACATAGTTGATTCACCGAGAGAGGAGATTAGAGGAAGAAGATCTATTTACCTTCGTTGATGGCTGCATGCTTGTCTACGCAGACGAAGACGTTGAATGAGATATGTTGATGGCGACGAACTCGATGGAGACGAGGATAGACGACGAATGGCACAGACGTGGATCGATGATGAACCGACTTTATGGTTGACGATCAGTTCAGATCTAAAATGGGCTCAAATCCAGCAAGGATGAGAGAGAGAGAGAGAAGAAAAAAAAGAGAGAGAAGGAGAGCAGATCAGTGATGTGGAGGTCGTCGGGATGAGTGAGAGGTCGACAACGGAGGTGGAGACGAAGGCCTGGCGGCGTTGGTGGCGGAGGGGAGACAGAGATGGAGAGCAGCGCGTGGTGCTCATACGAGAGAGAGAGATCCTGATCGGGAGGAGAGGATGGAGAAAAGAATATGTTAGAGGGTTAATATATAATTTACATACTAAACAGTTGGATTGGGCACAGTACAAAAATTTTGGACCTAAGGGACATTTTTTTCTACATTTGTAGTGAATGATCATTAGCCCTAAAATTTATTAGTTTAGTGAGATATTAATCAATTGATAAATTAATAGCTTATTAATTTATCAAATATTTTTTAATTTCTTAAATATTACTTTTTATTTTACTCGACAAAAATAACACTCTTATACACTATTCAATGATGTCTATATTGATGAATGTTTGAATAATAAATATACAAAATAATAGTGAAATACCACATCAGAAACACAATAATAGTTTCTCATCTTGATCAAATGAGTAAAAATCAACGTTGAAAAATGAAATATAATGCTTAATACATTGTGTGAAAACAACATAAAAATTCAATTAGCACTCGGAAGCCTTTGCAACAATAGATTTTAGAAAAGTTTAACTTACTAGTGAGTTAAGGGATGATCCTAAAAACAAGTCACAATTGACTCATTCTTTATAAAATCCTTAAAATTAATAATTGATTGATGTATTAAGAAATTATTAATTTATATATTCGTTAGGGTCTACATTCTCGAGTTTACATTATCTTATAAATTTAGTGAATTATTAATTTAGCACATTATTCTCAACTCAGGATCATCAAAAATTATTATTTTAACGAGATTATTAATTAATCAAGTATTAATTTATCTAGTAACTACTTCATAAGGTGAAACAAACGAAATCATTGCAACTTTGCAAGACGAACATCTATACTAGACAATAAACTCAATTTTATGACTTTGAGCACTGTTGGTTTAGATGGATGGGGAAGCAACTTTGCTCCCCACCCAAACTTCTCCACCCTCATCCTCACCTTCTTAAACCAATAACAAGTGTTCTTAACCCATTATAATCATATATTTAAAAATATAAAAGACACTTGTCATTGGTTTAAGGAGGTACAGGGTGAAAAGTTTTGGTGAGGAGGAAAGTTGGTTCTGATGGATAATATAATAGCAAAAACTCGAAAACACATTCATGAACTTCCCATCACTCTAAACTTGAGCCTTCAGATACTGAATTTTCCCAGAAATTAACGTCAGAAGAAAGAACTGATCACACAATGTCTCAAACGAAAAGTTGTATAAGACATTCAACAAGGCTTACTACTATCAAGTACTCAACATAACCAAATACATTCTTCACGCCACCAATGGCTACATAATTTACAGGGAAGGTTTACTCACTGTTTATTAGAAACAAATATCCCAAAGAAATTACAAACATAAGCTTTGCTGTGTCTCAACTATTCTCAGGGATGAGCCTTGTGGAGCAATATGGAGAAAAAGCTGGCATAACTTACAGAGGCATCACTCCAATAGTTACTGGGAACACATTTCTTTCAAGATGGAAACTTGTGGAGCCAATTTAAGTTGATATCATCTTTCACTACCCTGATATGTATGTTTTGGAGAATGGATAAGAACGGTTTCCATAATATTTCAGTCTCTTCATCACAAATCACATCCTCCAACTGTTCAAGATCCACCACTGATTCAGGCAACTCTTGCAGTCTTGAGCATTGTCTCATATTTAACGTTTTTAAGCTGCACATTTCTCCAATATGTTCAGGGAGCTCCTTCATACTATAGCAATCAGACATGTCCAGAAAACTTAACATTTTGAGGCTCCCAATTGAGTCAGGCAGCTCCGACAAGTCTGTACAAGACCTAACCCTCAACACTTCTAAGTTCACTAACTTTCCTATTTCTTCAGGTAAGGCAGATAGCTTGTGAGAATTGGTGATACTAAGCTTTTTCAGGGGAATCAGGTCACAGAGCATGGCAGGTAGTTCCACCAAATCACTGCAATAATCAATGTTTATTTCCACCACATTTGGCAATAGATTTACAAGTTGTCTGGAACAGTTGCTAAAAGCTTTACTGACTTTGCACATGAATAAAGATATCTTTTCCAAATTCTCCAATTGCACAGTGTCCTTGCTTATTGAAGGTATTGAGATTCGTTCTAACCTGATCCTCTTTAGATTTGATAAAGATCTAAGTGACGAAAAATTATTTATCCGAGCAGGTAAAAGACCATAATTTGTGATAATCAGAACCTTTAATTTCTCCACTTTCTCCAGAAATTCGGGTAAGGCATATTTCTTTGACTGAAAATTCAGAATTAGAACCTCTGCTTGTGGTAATTCCAGGTTGGGCCATGTAGCTGAGAAGTCTCCATCTGCAAACCATATATATTGTCAATCACTTGCTGTAGATAATACTATTCCTGTCTTACTTTACCATGTATATATATGTAATGTTCCCATTAACGTCTTAGTTTGTGATTGTGTGCTCTTGTGTGTATTTGCATCAGTACGTGTTTGCCAAAGGAAGATAAGGAGGCAAGCATTACCTGTCGAGATAGATACAAGGCGAGCATTGATGGGTTGATACTTCTGTTTTATCCACCATTCCGGAAGATTATCTCCACAGATATCTATTATTACCCTATCCCTTTGTTCTATTGACCCCAGACTTGCCTGATAGATAGCCAATTCTCTAAGAATGTCATGCTGTGTAACAAAATGTTCAGCGTAATATCCATCCACCTCCCTGTTGTCCTTCCTGTTTATATCAAACCAATTTGTTTATGAGATTTCTTAAACAAACAATTGCAATATATAATTATGACGAGGAACTAGCCATGGATATAAAGGAACAACACTATCAGACTAAGAGAAACGTAAAAGTGGTGAAACTCCATTTACCTTGTGACTATAAGAGTGGCCAAACTCCTATTGGTGAGTTCCTGGACATTTTCAATGCAAAGCATGTCTTCTGCTATCGTATATAACACTGACCATATATCAATGAGGATAGTAGCCGGTATTCTTTGGTCCTCAGGAAATGATCCAAGATCCATGAAACATTCCTTGATGACACTATTTTTTTCCGCCAAGGCATCTAAGCTGCTTTGGAGACAAGCAAGCAAATGATGATCAGAATCAAGAATGGATGAACCTTTAGTCCATTCAATTACTCTTTTTTGCCAGATCTCCAAAGGCTGCCCACAAAGTGATCTTCCAATCACTGTAATGGCAAGTGGAAATCCCTTACAATGTTCTACTATCTGCATATGAAGTTTCCCAATTAATTTACTATTTCAGCTAAAGCCCAGAGCCAAACAGTTCCCGAAACTTATCTCAAATGTTCTTTAAAGAAAAACAAAAACAAATCACCTCAATGGTGTCAGGTATATGAGGAAATGAATCAGAACAATATATGTTTCTGTATATAAGCATATGCATGAAAGTCCACATTCATGCTCATTAGCAGGTTGTCATAGTAAACGAAAGTGTTAACCTGTTCTTTCAAACATGTGCATAGATGCAAACATCAAAATAGTTTGACAAATCTCTTTGCCCTATTCTCATTAGTAAGCACACAATTCTGCAAGGCTGAGTAAGAAATTCACCTTTCTTGAAAGGTCTTCTGGAACATGAGAGCTCCTATCTCCCAATGATGCTGAATGATAAAAAAGTGCCCTTGCATCTTCTTCATTTAAGGACTCTAAATAATATGGAGGACAAAATCTTGGAAATGCAAACCTAGATGTCACCAGAATCTTGCGATTTGACATTTTCAATTCATCAAACTTCTCAAGAAGGGATTTGGATTCAGACCAAATATCATCCAAAACCAACAGCAAAGGATCTGTTTGCTTTACAAATTCTTGCAGCCAATCAAATGCATTTACTTCAGTTTGGAAATCTGGTACCTGGGAACCCTTGCGTTGACAAAGCTCTTGTACAATACGGTTTAAGTTGGGCTTCTTTGATACAGTAACAAAGAAGATATTGTTCTTGAACTTGTCTTTCAAAACAAAATGCAAGAAGTTGTTAGATCACTTAAATAGTGAAGTGCATAAAATTATCATATCTTATTTGGAGTCCTAACATATGGAAGCATAAATAAATAAGTGAGAGTGAGGCTAACTTGTTTACAGATCATATCCTAGTCATAGTAACTAGTTGGGTACCATTTTAAGTTTTGAAGTAATAGTTCTATGAATCAGTTGTGGCAAACATATACCCAAAAGGCTACTACTGTCAAAAATAATTCGACGAAAAGACTGAATAACCAGATATCACGGTGAAGGCTTTCCACAGAAATATTGCACAATTAGACCTGGGTCTGTTTGAAACAACCATCATATAGCCATTTTGAAATTAAAGCAAAGACACATATTTTCAAAATTATAGATACAACAACAGTGAGATTAGATTTGGCTATGGCCTATGTTAACTCCCATAAAACAACTTTGAAATGTTGGTACTTTTGGCATACTAAAAGGACAAAAGAAATTACGTTAAAGTTTGATAACACCATCACTAGTATTTTAAAATCTGAGGTAAAAGCTTATTACTAGGAAAAGCAAACAGAGATGTTTATATCATGCACAATACCTCGCACTTCTACATCTTGACAAAACTTAATTGCCAATGTAGTTTTCCCGCATCCTCCTGGAGCAGTGAGCACAAGCATTGATACCCCATTCTTAAGAAGCTTTAGCTTCAATTCTTTTAAAGGCCCCTCCAGTCCAACTGTAAGAGGTGGTAATTCAGGTACTGTCGACCAAGCTTCAATTTCTTTAGATGGATTATTTTGTACCACAACTTTCTCATCAATCTGCTGGAACCTAGGCTCACTATTCTTTACTGTAGCCACTGTTTTCTTCCCATCTCTTATGCCAAGAACTTTCAGTATATCCATCAGCCTTTGTAGAGAGTTACCCAATTCCAATAGTTCATTTCCATATTTGTATCTCTTGTAAAAATAATGCTCGGAAAACTGCCGCTGCCATGGTTGCTACACCCTACAGCAAATGTGAGGATTTTTCTTTGTTAATGAAATGGTAAAGCTTATGACAAGAAAAAACCAAAGCAAGAGTCAGGGAAAGACAAGTTAAGAATCAGTAATGAAATACTTGGTTTTAGATGACAACGATCTTACAAGATAGAAATCTGAATCCACGATTAAAAACAAAACAACCTACGCTTCTTCAGTGAATTGGTAAAACACGCTGCTGGTGCATTATAGATGACCAACGGAGAATAATGCAAAAGGACTAAGAATCAGCAGAAAAAAAACACTAGTAGGATAAAGATGCAAGAAGTATTGATTGTTTATCCAAATATCAGACTACAGCAAAACAGAAAATTCACTTCCTTTACAGATCGACGTATGCGTTGGAATGAGGAGACTCTTCCATTTGGACCTATTGAATGGTAGTAGTGGAAGAACCCAACTTTACTTCTGGTGACAGCAAAGAACAAAAAGCTTTTGTTTTTTAGTTAGAAGGATATTTACATGAAACAACCGACAAAAGAACAAAAAAGTCCCGACTGATACGCAATAATGATACCGAACGCCCAGCAAACTTAATCAGGCAAGAGAAATACAGAGCAGAATTGAATTGAAGGTTCAGATCTAGTTGCATGAACCAGGTTCAGTGGAAAATTAGAGGAGAGCGGAGTGAAACTAACTGAGAAAGAAAGGTAAACGTACCGTTTTCGTGCCGTAAAAAACAGGCTGAGGGGTGCGCGATTCAAAGGAGAAGAAGGCTTCGACGACTTTTTGCTTCGGACAAGTTTTTCCTGTCTTTTCTCGTTTTAGCTGGGCGGCTGGGCGCTTCGCTTTTTTTATAACATAAAAGTTTAGGTAAGAGTAAGCTTTCCTCCACGAAGCTAAACCTGTGATTATAGTTTGAAGACTTTTGAATTTATAATTGGAAGAAATTTCATGCATATTTAAAGAGATGTGACACATAAGTCTGAAGACATTATGGAAGAAGACTACACCTCACATTACATGTTTTAACAATTTTTTCTTCTTATTTTTGTGGTTTTTTTTAACGGATATTGTACCAAAGTTGTACTCACATCCTTACGTTCTGTAACAAAAAAACCAACATGCTTAAATGATCTTCTATAGTTATTAATTCTTTATTATAAAGGAGAAAATTAAAAAATTATAAAAATTCATCTAAATTCTAACAACTTTTCTATTTTATTATGTAAAATTAAATATTTTTATATAATTTAATAAAAATATAAAAATATATATTAATTTATTCAAATTAAACCATAAATATCTGGTTAATTTTTTAAAATATAACCATAGGTTTTTTATTGATAGGCAAAAGCCAGAATGACATCATACAAGAGCCCTGACATAGAGGACAATCAAACACCATTACATTAAAATCTTGCGCACATGTCAACATGAGCCTAGCAGAGACATGACTCAAACAAATCCTATAATCTATGAGAAACATAAATTATAAGACATCATTCTAAGAACAAAATAAAGAAAAAAAATCGATTTGGACCGTCACTCCTAGCCAAAGTGAACCGTCGCCGCCTGCTCGATCACCCTTCTCCTAAAAAAGCCCTAACAGAAAGGGGTCGACAATTTATTATACAAAACTACAACCTAGGCCCATAAGGAACCTAGGCCCAACAAAACCAAAACCTAAGCCCATAAAAGTCTAGGCCCAAACCAAATCATGGTGGGCCCCAAAGGAAAGCACCAAACGGGGCAAGTCTATTTTGATTTGGCTACAACACCGCCAACGCCTACCGCTTTCTTGTGAGCATCCTCAATCGATGACTCGTCATGGAAGAGCTTCATACCACCCAAACCTTCTACATCATCACCAAAATGATTGACAAAAGCTAAACCTAGATTGGAGAAAGGTCTTGTCTCATCATCACCCCTTCTATTTGCTCCACCACGCCAGCCGCCCTTACCATAGTTGAGATCCCAAACCACCACTCATCAGCGATGACACAGCCTCACCGTCAAGTCATCCCCGCAACGCAAACTAGAAAAAACAGATCCTCGATCCCCTCTTGTGGACGCCTCACCCTTTTGACCCACTACCACCAGTAGCCAGGTGAGAAAAACCACGCAGCCACTTACCTTGGTTGTCTGACGACGACCAGAACCACACCGACGAGCCATGAAAACCAACGTCATAGTGGAGCCGCCGTCGGACAAGCCACAGTCTCCAAAACCTAAACTTCTCTCCCTCTTGTTTTTACGGTTTGTTTTCTACCCCTAGTCACAAAAGCTTCTCATTAATAATCGATCTGAGATTAAATATCTGGTTAATTGTTTTAATTTTATGCAGTTTTATTTTTTATGAAATAGAATGAATTCAAAAATGTAAACAATAAAGTTTAGATGAAGATATAAATTTTTAAAAATTAAATAAATTTTAAGGATATGTTTCTCTCCCTTCTCATATTTTGTATTATAGATGATCATTTACATAAGTAGTTGGAGTAAAAAAATAACGTTTTTTTCTCAAAAATAAAAATTATTTTAGTTTTACATAAGCCGTTAGAGATACTTTTATATTTTTAAAATAAGACTTGTACCATTACACTTGCACCATCTAAAAAGGAACCAAGGTAACTCATCAAAGGTTTATCGTAGGTTAATTTCTCTTCAAACATGCAATCAAGGATCAAAATATCGACAATCATGAAATTTTTATTGTTCGAAAAATAAACATTTCGATTGATATATCGAGAAATTATCGAATGTCGATTGAAATTTTTTAAAAATTTATATAAAAATTATATATTTGACTAAAAATATATTAAATATAAATTATCATAAATATATAAAAATTAATATCAATACTTATAAAAAAAATAAAAATTTTAAAAAAATATTTTAAATATTTAAGTCTGCATGCAATCCATTGTACAAATTGCTCGTCAGGTCTGGGTTGAACAAACTGCCTAACATGTGAATGATGAAGAAGTCATGACAGGTGGTTGGGATTGTCATAGAACATGTGGCCTACTCGAAGGGAAAGTGTTGATCGAGTTCGGCGGAGCTATCAACAAACATGTCATACTTCCTGCCATGTAGGTATCATCACTGTCATGAGCTCCTTTGGAACCGTATCGCATCCGTGTTTGTTTTGGGTACAAAATGTCACAGGTTCAAACCCTGTCATCCTTAACTATTACTTATCTTCTCAACAGTAACAGAGGAGATAGATTAAAAGGTCTTCTCATTTTGTAAGATGAAAATGAAATTACAGAGTAAACAATGTAGGCAATTACGTCTAAAATTCACATGCAGGCGGCACATACATTTTTGGCAAGCACAGTTCGATCTTAAAATTGATAGAGGGATGCGCTATATAGTTAGTATCATATAGAAGCCTTTTTCGGAGCGCCTTTTTTTCAAAACCTAGGTTTTGACCGCCGGCGCTTCTCTTCCTTTGGGTTAGGGGTGATCGTGCAGTGAGGTATGGCGGCAGCGTGGAGAGGCTTCTCTACCGAGACCGTGCTTGCGGCGAGGGGCTCCAGTTCATCTCCCTTTCGGACCGTGTTTTGGTTTTTCAAGAACAGAATTTGGCGACAACGTAGCTGTATGCCATGTTGATCGTGAAGAACGACGCCAAATCAAACTCGCGTGTGCTGCATCCGGCGATTTTGGGAGAGGTCGGAGTCTTGGCCGACGTCGCCTGGGATTGTTTAGTGGAAGTCGATCTGGTTTTGAAGACGTCTGATGGGGACGAGGCGATAGGGATATGGTGTCGTGCTGGTTTGTGGCTCCGGCAACTAGGACTGGTGCTTGGTGATGCAGTCGCACCTCTGGTCGTGCTTTGGCCGGAGGACAGCGGTGGTGGCGGCCTAGGTTTGACTTTGTGGCCGGGTTTGGAGTTTGGTCTGGATTCGGCAAGATCCACTCCATCTGGGTCGTGCTTAGACCTTGGTAAATCAGGCGTGTTAGGCTTTGGAGCTGGAAGGTTGTCTTTAGAGTGTAAGGTTAGCCCAATGGGCTTGGCCGTTTCTTAGGGCTTTGATCTGCACCTAGACCAATGATGAAAGGTTATTTTGATTTAATTCTTAAGTCGTACCAAGACGTACACCAATTAAAGTCTTCAGGCGACTAGTATTTCTCTTTTAAGGGGTTAGATAAGAATAGCTAGAAGTCCTTTGTCATAAGGTTATTTTCCGACTACCTGTCATATGTAAGGACTTGTGCCACTTACAGGTTTTAAGTTGACATTTGATGTAAGCGTCTTCTAACCAAAGATTTTTCAATGAAATTATATGATTTCTCCTTCAAAAATAAAGCAGTTCTACAAACTGATGTGATCACACGAAGATAAATGGATCTTAAAGAACATTTAATAGTTTTGAACTGAACTGCCAAGATTGTCAAAAATTTACATATTGTGCCTTTTTTGCTATGCAATATCTCATGCTATTTACAAAAGCAAGAAAACAACAAATCCAAAATGAGGGAAATAAGGGGAAAACTCAGAAGCTGACATAACTTGGTTAGGAAAAGACAGCTCTCAAAAGTGAAGCTTATGGAGCCAATTTAGGTTGATATTTTCTTTTTCCACCACGATTCTTGTGTTTTCGAGAGGCAAGAAGGGCTCCCATAAGTTTCTTGTCTCATCATCACATATCACTTCCTCCAAATGCTGAAGATCCAAAATGGATACAGGTACTTCTTGCAATCTTGAGCATTCTCTCATGTTGAGCTTTTCTAAACTGCTCATTTCACCAATATCTTCAGGCAATTCCTTGATGCTAAAGCAATAAGAAACGTCAAGAAATGTCAACTTCTTTAGGTTCCTGCTCGAGCCTGGCAACTGTTCCAACTCTGTACATGACCTAAGTCTCAGCAGTTCCAAATTTTCCAGTGTTCCTATCTCTTCAGGTAAGGCAAGAAGCTTATGTGAGTTGGTGACACTGAGCTTCCTTAGATGAATAAGATCACAGAGGTCAGCAGGCATTTCCACCAAATCATTGCAATAGTCAATGCTAATTTCCTCTAGATTTGGAAATGCAAATGAAAACTGGATGGAACCATTGCTGAAAGCTTTTCCAATGGTGCACATGAATAGAGATATCTTCTTCAGACAATCAAATTGTACGGGGTTCTTGGTTATTGAAGGTATTGAGACACGCTCCAATCTAATTCTCTTCAGGTGAGATCTTGAACCCAGTACTGCAATATTACTTAGCTCTGCAGGCGACAAACCATCATTTGTGACAACAATTACCTTCAATTTATGCATAGTGTCCACAAATTTGGGTAAGGCGTAATTCTTTGTCTGAAAATTTAAGACTAGAACCTCGGCTTCTGGTAGTTCCAAGTGGTGCCATTTTGATGTGAAATTTCCATCTGCAAGCAAAAAATCATTTCGTGTGAGCATGGATTACATAATGAAAGACTATTCAAGTCTTGATCTGTGTCTTAGTAAGCACATATGTGCATACATGTTCGTCTATGCATTTCTACATAATTGTTATTGAGAGATGGG
Source organism: Comarum palustre (assembly GCA_951800085.1). Lineage (NCBI taxonomy): Eukaryota > Viridiplantae > Streptophyta > Magnoliopsida > Rosales > Rosaceae > Comarum > Comarum palustre. Next base: position 8,117,075 of record OX637588.1, on the reverse strand, counting down.
TTTACCAGTTGAAATGGATAGTAGACGAGCTTTCATGGATTTATACTTCTTTTCCATCCACCATTTTGGAAGAAGGTCTCCATCTATGTTCATAATCAGTCTTTCTCTATCTCCTGGGGGTTGTTGTCTTGTCTCATAGATAGCCAACTCTCGAAGAAGATCATGCTGAGTAACAAAATGTTCACTGTAGTATCCATCCCCCTGCGTCTGGTCCTTCCTGTTTATATAGTCAAAACTAAGTTGGTTAGAAGCAGATATTTCTAAATATATAATGTACTAATTAAAGTAGCAATTTATGATGAGTAGCATCTAGTCATTCATATAAAGGAAAAACCTATGGAAAAAATCAGGATACATGAAGCTAGCATACCGTGTGACTACAAGATTAGCCAGACTTCTGTTGGTGAGCCTCTGGAGGTATGCAACACACAGAGTATCTTCATCTAGCTGCTCATATGACTCTGTCCAGATATCAATGAGGGCAGTAACTGGGATTCTTTGGTCTTCAGGAAATGAACCAAGGTCTAGAAAACACTCTCTGATGATAGCCATTTCTTTATCTTTATCTGAGACAACTATGCTGCTTTGGAGGCGAAGAAGCAAGTCTGTCTCAGAATCAAGTATTGAAGACCCTTTGGACCATTCAATCAGTCTTTGTTTCCAGATCTCTATACTTTGTCCACGAAGTGATCCTCCTGCCACCGTGATCGCAAGTGGATAACCCTTACAGCCCTCTACTATCTGCATTTGCATATCATTTACAATTGAGTTACAGACAACACCATGTCACTATTTTCAGGACCACAAAAGACTGATTAAAATATATCTACCATTTTCTACCCTGGCTTAGTTTTTTCCCTACAAGTAAAACAAGCTTAACAGATGTGTTACACTTTACACTCATGCTGTTTAGAAAATGTAAACCTGTTGTATCTTGAAATTCCTATAAAAGAGTATCACATACAAAGATATATAATTCTCTGAAGGTAGTAAATACCTGTTTGGAGAGGCTTGCGGGAATATGTGAGCTTTTATCATCTGCCAAGGATGCTGAATGTTCAAAAAGTTTCATGGCATTTTCATAATCCAACAATGGCAAATGATATGAACAACCAAATCTCGGAAATTCAGATCTTGATGTGACCAAAATCTTATAATCTGGCATCTTGTAATCTGACATCTTGAACTGAAACTTGTCAAGTATGGATTCTGATCCAGACCAAACATCATCCAAGACTAATAGTAAAGGGTTTCTTCCTTTTTCCTTCAGAAATGTTTGCAGCCACTTGACTGCAGTTATTTCGTCTTGGAAAGCAGGCACCTCGGAACCCTTGCGATTGTATAACTCTTGCACAATAAGGCCTAGGTTTGGTGTGTTTGATACAGTGACGAAGAAGATATTGCTCTTGAATTTATCTGCAATTGTGACGAAACAGTACTCTATTACTCAGAAGTCATTTCAATCTTTCTATACAATTGTGGAAAGGAAAAACATATCAACTGCAGCCCAAGTATGAAATGAGTGAAGCAAGTACGAACTGTAATTGCTAATGTAGAAATATACCTTTAACTTGCCTGTCTTGACAAAACTTTGTTGCCAGTGTAGTTTTCCCACATCCTCCGGGAGCAGTGACCACAAGCATCGAGACTCCATCCTTAAAAAGTTTCATCTTCAACTCCTTCAAAGGCTCATCCAATCCAACTGTAAACTGTGTAAGTTCAGGCACAGCACACCAAGCTCCACCTTTAGCTACATTTTGTGTATCAAGTCGGTCTTCAATCCTCTTGATCCCTGCCTCCACAACGCTAGAGTTTGTTTCAACTCGGTCTTCAATCCGGTACATCCCCTCCAGCACATCTCCACTTTTCATTTCAACTCCACTGAGCGCCTTCTCCATATGCCTACTGGTTGTTGCTAAAATCTCAACCCCTGACTCTAAAATGATACCACTCATTTCAATCTCAGTGACCGTCCTCTCTATCCTCTTTACCGAAAGCAAGGCCTCCTTCCCATCCCTTACTCCCTGCGCCTGCAGTACCTTCAACAGTCTTTCAAGAACACCATCCCATCCAAGAAGCTTGTTGGCGTACTTGTACTTCTTGTAGATGTTCCACTTACGAACCTTAGAGCACTTTTTAACAATCTGTATACCCTCCTCCATATGTGCTTTGAACTTTTCTACTTCCTCCTTTGGATAACCCAGTTCTTCATTGCTTGCTTCTATCTGATTGATCACTGTTCTATATGAGTCCAAGTCAGAGAGAATGCCTGTGAGAAGAGGGCCATATATCATAGACTTGCTGATGAGCTCTTTCAGCAGATCATAGAGAACATTGAACAGTATTCCTCCACCAGCCCCACCAAAAACATCAGGCGCACCAACCATTGATGACAGCAAAATCAAACACACACAATGTTTTGGGTACTAAGTTTCTTAGCTTTGGAAATCGAAACACAATAAACCAATGAAGATAATCACTCAATAATGCAAAGGTCAATTATCTCTTACTTCACAACAGAAAAGATGAAGAATATTTATAATATTCATCATGAAGCTGAATGGAAATTTCTGGGTAGGAGCACCATTGACTTACCAGGAGAATTGCAGATCAACAAAGCAATAACATCTACTATTTCTAAGGAACTTTCATGTGGTGAGGAAGATAAACCCACCAACCAAAACGCAAAGCTAGTGGCCCACCATCAAATTTAGTACTTAAAAAACAATTCTGAAGTGTGAACAATGTTCAGGGCATAGACAAAATGAACAATATGTTACATTAAAGTTCAATACTTGATAGCAGAGCTACCAAAGAACCTACCTGCATCTTCATCCGTCACACGCTTTGATATTGAGTGGAAGCACCATCGATGTTTCTTCCCATTTTCAATTGCAGTCCCCTTGATCCTAGAATCCACCTGCCATAGATACCATTGTTTCTTCGAAGAAGTGACCGCACGCAATCACTTTGAACTCGGCAAGTTAGAAGTTGCTACACAATAGTTTGGGAAATGATCACAGAAACGTCTTGGAATGTTTCCTTTGTACTCGTCAAGAAATTTAGCAATGAGCTCGATGAAATCTAATCAAATTCCAAATCTTTTGAACTCTTTCTCTATTTATAGAGTCCAGTTACTATACAAAACACACCTTCACTCTTATTCTGAATGAGCTTCAGAACTCAATCAGTTCAGTCAGTTGGATTCTTACATTCTTTTTATTCTACAAATGAGAACATGTATTGGGAAACAAAAATGGATCACAAATCACTTGGAGCAACATTTACTGAATGAAAGAATACTTTCAAAACTGGGACCTTTGGAGCCAATTTAGGTTGAATTCTTGTTTGACCACCCTTACTTCTACGCTCTGGAGTCTAGGCAAGAAGGGCTCCCACAACTCTTTTGTCTCTTCATCGCATATTACCTCCTCTATGTTCTCAAAGTCCAAAACTGATAGTGGTAGCTCTTTCAATCTAGAGCACTGTCTCATGTTGATCTTTCTTAAACCGCTGAGTTCACCAATGTTTTCAGGCAACTCCACAATGCTGAAGCAGTCGGATATGTCAAGAAAATTTAAACACCTCAGGTTCATAATTGAGCACGGAAGTTTTTCCAAATCTGTACAAGACCTCAGCCTCAAAACCTCTAGCATATCCATCTTTCCAATCTCTTTAGGCAAGGCAGATAGCTTATGACAATTTGTGATACTGAGCTTCCTTAGTCGGACCAGATTGCAGATCGTGTCAGGCAATCCCACCAAGTCATTGCAATAATCAATATTTAGTTCCTCCAGATTTGGCAATGCATCTGAAATGTCAAAGGAACAATTGCTGAAAGCTTGACGAATGCTACACATGAATAAAGATATCTTCTTCAGGCTCTGCAACCGTACGGACTTCTTGGTTATGGAAGGAATTGAAACACGCTCTAATCTGATTCTCTTAAGATTTGGTAAAGAATCCAGGAGGTGAAAATTGCTCAATTCAGCAGGTAAAAAACCATGATTTGTGATTATTAGAACCTTCAGATTAATCATTTTATCCACAAATTCAGGCAAAGCATAAATCTGTGTGTTGAAATTCAACACTAGAACCTCAACAGCTGCTAGATGAATGTTGTGTAAATTTGTTGAGAATGTTTCATCTGCAAGTATGTGATATATTGTAAGTAATGAGAAATCAAATGTAGGAAGAATGTTCAAATTTCAGATCTATGTACGTGATCATAAAATTGGGCGCATGTGGGTATATGCATTTATGTTAGTTGGTGAGTAAGAACAACCTGAGGAGATAGATAGTAGACGAGGCTTAATCAGTTGATCCTTCTGTTCAGTCAAGCACTTGGGTAGGTTGTCTCCAAAGTTACCTATGATCAATCGCTTTTTACTTGGGTCTAGTTTGGCTTCATAAACAGCCAGCTGTCTGAGCAAATCATGTTGGGCGACGAAGTGTTCACTGTAGTAGTCATCAACCTCCATTATCTCCTTCCTGGTTATGATTCAAATTGAGTTACTCATTATCACACTTCTTCAACATAATAATTTAACACAAAATAATGATTAGCATCTACTCATAAATATATAAAAATTTGGGTCAGACTTTCATAAGTAACAAAGAAGCCTGCATACCTTGTAACTACAAGATCAGCCAGACTTTGAGAGGTAAGCTCTTGCAGGTTTGCAACGGCCAAAACATCTTTCCCTAGCCCTTCATGCAACTCTGCCCACATGTCAATGAGAGCAACCACAGGGATTCTTTGCCCTTCAGGAAATGAACCCAGGTCTACAAAACATTCCTTGATGATAGCTTCTTTTTCATTCAAAGCATCTAAGCTGCTTTTAAGGCGAAGAAGCACTTCCGTTTCAGAATCAATAATAGAATCACCTTTGGACAACTCCATTTCTCTTTTACACCATAACTCATAAGATTTCCCTCGGAGTGATTTTCCGACCACATTAATAGCAAGTGGATATCCCTTGCAGTGTTCTACTATCTGTAGTTGAAAAGACAAGAGTTCACTTTGGCAAAACAACTCAATTATGTGAAAATAAATAAAAGAACTGTCTAGTTTTCATACGTGAAGTAACCATAAGGGCGACAGTATTCACAGGTCAATATGTAAAAGCTACATACCTTTTTTCTTAAATTTGTGAGGCATAAATAAGAAAAAGTAGTGGATTTCAGACTAAGGAATCACCTTTTTAGCAAGTCTGTTCCATTGAATATTAAAGCTCCCATCGCCTAAGGATGCCGATTGACGCAAAAGTTTCATTGCATCTATATCATTTAGTGATTGCAGATGATATAGAGCACCATATCCTGGAAACTGTGATCTTGATGTCACCAAAATTTTGAAATTTGGCATTTTCACTTCATCAAATATTTGAAGAATAGATTTTGATTCAGACCCAACGTCATCCAAGACCAACAGTACAGGCACCTCTCCTTCTTCCTTCCGAAACATACGCAGCCATTTGAAGGCAGTTGCTTCATCTGGGAAAGAAGGTACCTCAGTACTCTTGCGTTGATGCAGCCCTTGTACAATAAGGTTGAAGTTCAACTTCTTTGAAACTGTGAAAAAGAAGATATTGTTCTTGAATTTACCTGTCAAAGGAATTAGTAAGCTGTCATTGAGAGTCCCATTACATCTATCTAAAATTGTGCACATAGAAAGAAGAGACACAAAAAAAAGTGAGAGTCCCATTACATCTATCATGACGTAGATGCTTGATACCTGTTCATATGTATTTTCATACTAGAAGATGAGGATAATTCCTATAGGCTATTTCCCAAAAACTCTGTCAAAAAGTTATGAGTGAAAACATAAATCCAACAGCAATGGAACATAAATTCCCACTGAAGTATTAACAAGTTAGTTGGGTCTGTATGAAATCACTATCCCTGAACCATACCGAACAAAGAAATCATTTGAATATGATGTCACGTTACATAAATAGTCCATATGTCTGCTGGTGGTTAGATATACGAAGAAAATGATGCTAAAATTGAATTAGATATACATGTAAAATGATGCTAAATTTCGGAATACAAAGATTTTAAGACCTTTTCAATGGCAATCAGTATTATGACTTACAGATTACAGATAAGGAAAAAAAAGAGTATATCATACCTTTGACATCCTCATCTTGACAAAACTTTGTGGCCAATGTGGTTTTCCCGGAACCTCCAGGAGCAGTCAGCACTAGCATTGTTACTTCATCATCCTTGAGAAGCTTCATCTTCAATTCCGTCAAAGGCACATCCAATCCCACAGTGACCTTTGGAGATGCAGGTACTTCACTGTCAATTTGACTTTGCACCTCACCTTTCTGATCAATCCGCTGGACCATCGTCCCTGTTATGATCTTTACTTCTTCCAATTTCTCGTTCATATCATTGATTACTTCTTTCCACCCCGCAGGACCCTCACCATCTATTCGCTGTACCACAGTCTCTATATTCTTTGTTACAGACAAGGTCTGCTTCACATCCCTTGCTTGCTGTACTGACAGTAGACGTTCCAGCTTCTGAAGAGAGTTCTGCAATTCAAGAAGTTGGTTGGTGTACTTGTACTTTTTGTAGCTTTGCCACTTGCGAAGATCGGCGCACTTGCGAATAAGCTCAGGGCCCTTCTCCATCTGTACTTTAAATTCTCGAAGTTCCTTCTCTGGACGATCCAAGACCTTATTGTACTCGTCCATATCATCAATCAGTGGTTTCAAAGAGTCTATTGTAAAATCAAGGTCCTTGAGGAGAGGTCCAAACATCGAAGTCTTGATCACCACTTCCTTCATGACTTCATACAATACAGTAAACGGCAATCCCATAGCACCACCCGCAACAAGGTCCGCCATTCTTGATCCTTGAAACAAAATCACCCAGCACAAAAATCAGAAAAACTTAGTATCCATTCAAATGTAAAAACATGACACAACAACGTAGGATATCCCAACAGTGCATATAAGCATTACCTTTCTAAGTGAGCAGAAAACTTACAGACCAAACAAGGAAACTTGTATCAGCTCAAATCTAAACAAGGAGGCAAACAGAGCAGATCAATAAGCAAGAACTTAAGTTTTCTCTTACTTTGTAATTGGTGAAGTCCGGTGATGAAACGAATCCAATAAAAGCTTGGTAAAGGTAAGCTCCAAAGTTTCAACTGCGAGTCCATTGACTGAGCCAGCAAGCAACACGTTGGAGGCCATCGAATCCGCTGTTCGCTAAGAAACTGACGGAGAGACGAAGAGAGATAAATTATTCGGTAAGATAAGAACAGAATAATAGAATAAAGCTTTTTTTGAGAATAATCCATTTCACATATGTGAAAAACGGGAGGACAAATTGGACGGTGATGAAGACAAAAGGCAAGCCAAACAAATTCATAACCAGAACAAGTTTGGTTTACCTTGTTCTTCATTTCATTTGATAACAAGTGAACTGGACAGAACCACTCTTCTTGACCAAGCTATCGAACACAAACACGAGGTTCTGGAGTTTTAGTCGTTTAATTTTCTTTTTTAAGTGGAACCCTCAACCCGACCCGACCCACCATCATCCTACCGCCATCACACGACACGTATCCGCCTGGCCCGCCAAAAAAATCCCACCCGTACTTTTCTTTCTATTAGTTCTTTTTAAAAAATAAAAGTCAAAAACCCTTGAACCTTCATTGGAGTTATGAATCTAAGGACCCAATGGATGAGCTACTAAATTTTCAACAAGTATAGTGTTGATGATGTTTCCAATGTGGAAAAGGTTAGGAAGAGATCAAAACTTATGCTTCTTGCACCGCAGATATCAGACATTGAATTGGAGAAGATTGTTAAGATGAGCTATGCAGGTGATCTTGTTGGTGGAAAGTACCGATTAGCTTCAAATTCTTCCCAGCAGGTTCTTCTAATGAGCAGAATGTAGTTACAACTCCAGTCGAGAAGATTTGTGCCATCATCAGTTCATTCCCTTCTAAACGTCCAACTGGAGGGGCTGTTGCTATCATTGAAAGGTCTAAACGACGAGATGTTGTTATAGGCTATCTAAATGTTAAGAAATGGATTTCTTACAGGGAAGTTTGCAGGAAAGACATGAAAAAGAACAAAAGTTTGCCATATTCTGACCATGAGTATATCCAGATGACACTGACTGATCCAAGATTTCCAAAAATGGTGGTCCTTTTGGGAAATCTGCCTGATGAAATTAAAAAAGATTGGAGAATGGTGATGAAACAGTTGAGAAGGAGCTGTTTGCTGCACGTGTTGATGATTGGGGTGAAGAAACTCTTGCTCCACAAGCCTTAATATCTTATGCTTTTGGACATGGGAATGAATTACAGCCTCACATTGAAGCAATCTTATGTGAAAATTCTATTAAGTCATCTGAATTTTCCCCTGAATCACTTTCTTGGCCTCCTCCTCGTGATCTTGTTGGTGGTGAGGACGGATTTGCAGCTGCAAATTACTTGGGGGTTACTCATGCAACTCCTGGATTTGGCTCCACTCCATCAAAGGTTACTGTCAACAGGGATGAGCTTCATATCAATGAAGACATTGATAAAGATGATGGAGACAAATTGAAGCATCTAAAGCATTCTCTGAAGTCCAGAATAAATAACTTGCGTGAGGGTTTAAGCAAGTTGCCAAAGCCTAAATATGAGTACCAAATACTTGTGCATCTTGTTCCAGAAGATGATGAAGAAGCAGGACATCAGGAATTGGTTACAAAGAAATCAAGAGTACTGAATACAGGGGCAGATGAGGATAAAGTGGCAGCTGTTCCTCCTAGTACAATTGAGCAGGCTGGTGCAATGATCACAAAGGAGCTTCTTAGCATAAATGAGCATGATTTTACTGCAAAGTATCAAATAAAGGAGAATATGGTGACTACCTTCATAAAACATGAACTGAAGGAGGCTGATTCAATGTTCGCCGAAGCTCAGTATCCTGGTTGTTGTCTATCAAGCATTGATGAAGATAAGAACCATGTGGCTTGTTTGCAGAAGGAATTTGAAAAGGTGCAGTATGAATTTGAAAAGTCTACTAGCGTGCGGCCACAGTACTCTCTTTCACTGAGCTCTTCAAGTAAGGAGGTGATCCAAGATGAGATGTTCCTAACTGGAGTCCCTTATGCTATTGTATTTAGCTACTGTGCAACACTTGCTACTATGATGACATTACTGAAAATGATCCTTGCCAAATTGCTTGAAATGAAATTGGATGGTGGGTTTGCACACAAAATGGAGAAGTTGAGTTTGCTTAATGATAATGAGGATGATTATGTTCTCGGAAAGGCAGATTTGGCATCAGAAGTGAATGGACAGCTTTTGTTTCATAATGTCATTTATCTGGTATTGAAGATCTTCTTGAGGATAATGGTGCTGGTTTGCAAACGGTTGTTTAGATTCCAGATTTCCAGCTTTAGGGTGTCAAAGATTTTGATTCTGCGAAACTTGAGGACAAGTTTCTGTTGAAGGGGAAAGAAATGTTATGAATATAAGTACGGCTCAATCCATGAGCTACTAAGTTATCGAGACCCATAATAATTATTTTAGCTGTAAAAACCCAAGTTGGGCCCAATTATGCCTTTTTTTATTTCCTCCTACTATATAGCTTAGAATCCAGTTGTTTTGTAAGGATATATGAATATTGAATCAAATTTACTTTGCTTTCTTTCATTTCCTTAGTTAGGGTTTTCCAGATCCCTATTAGGAGTTGTATAGGGTGATGCAGAGAGAAGAGAGTTCGAAGTCTAATACGTTCATTGTGTCTAGCGTTCTTCCTGCTTCTGCAGCTGTTCAGAGTTTGAGAATGGGGAAGGAGATATTCATGGTTATATAAATGCGGACTGGGTTGGATTCGAATGAATTGCCCCCACGTATTATATTTTTAACGAATCCTACCGTATTATAGGTGTATTGAACATTGTCTGTCAGTTTTAGGTCATTTTTAGCCAGAGCATCTAAGGAGTATGTTCTCATATACGGATATATACGGCGTTATACTGTTAGATGTGCATCCGATACGGTCAGAGATGTACACGTACATTGTATAATATGTGGGTTAATTCAGACTAAGTTGGATTAGAACTCTCTTTTTGTAAGTAGTTGGATTATGACTCATGTTTTGAGCCCAATATGAATCAGCCTAAGATGTCAGGTCACACGCGTGTAACGAAAGTCTAAAACATATAAAATGTGAGAAATTCTTGTATACACGACATGTATATATACGGTGCAATCTTAGGTATTTATAACAAGTTATATGTTTGATCACCCATATATCAATATTATATCCTCTAATCTCATTTGTTCACATGTGTCGTGTATATACACGACCGTGTATTGAAGATACTCCTATAATAATTTTGGGAAAATCGTTTAAACTAGCACCTGGGAACCCTTGCGATTGTGTAACTCTTGCACAATAAGGCCTAGGTTGGTGCTTTTGACACAGTGACAAAGATGTTCTTGAATTTATCTGTACAAAAAAGTATGAACTGAATGAAGCATGCAAGTAATTATCAAATTCACAATTATGTAGAAGTTATACCTCTGACTTCCCACTCTTGACAAAACTTTGTTGCCAATGTAGTTTTCCCACATCCTCCGGGAGCAGTGAACACAAGCATCGAGACTCCATGAAGAAGATATATCTTCAACTCCCTCAAAGGCACATCCAATCCAAGATTCCAAGTGTAAACTGTATAGGTTCAGGCACACCACACCAAGCTCCACCTTTAGCTCCCTTTTTTGTATCAAGTCGGTCTTCAATCCTCTTGATCCCTGCCTCCATATTTTGCTAGAATTTGTTTCAACTCGGTCTTCAATCCGGTACATACCATGCACTATCTCTCTACTTCTATTTTCCAACTCCGCTGAGGGCCTTCTCCATATGCCTACTGGATGTTGCATGATAATCAACTCTTTCTTCGAGACTAATGCTGTTTGTCGCATCCCTTAATCTCTGCAGCCGTAGTACATCTAAGTGTCTTGCAAAAGCACTATTCCATCCTAGAAGTTTGTTGGCGTACTTATACTAGTAGATTTGCCACTTCCGAATCTTGGAGCACTTTTCAATAATCTTTATGCCCTCCTTCATATGTATACTGAGCATTTCTACTTTTTTGTTGCATTGTTCTATCTGGTTGATAAGTAGTGCACAAGAGTCTAGCCTGGCTAAAATCTTTTCGAGGTCGGGTTTATACATAACAGACTTGCTGATCAGCTGCTTATGGCGATCATATATATAGAACGCTGAACCGCAACCCTGCACCATCCCCTTGGAAAACATCTACAAATGCTAAAGTTTGTTTCAACTTGGTCTTCAATTTGGTACATCCCCTCCACTATATCTACACTGGTTGTTGCAGTGCAATCACCCCCTGCCTCTAAAATAATGCTGCTGATTGCACCCTTAACTCCACCCGCCTGTCTTGCAAGAGCGCTATCCCATCCACAGTTTGTTGGCGTACCTGTTCTTTTTGTAGAAGTGCCACTTACGAACCTTGGAGCACTTTTCAACAATCTTTATTCCCTCCATATGTAAATTGAGCATTTCTACTTCCTTGTTGCATTGCTGGATCTGTTTGATCAGGCTAGCTAGAATACCGAAAATGTATACTAAGCGCTTGAGATAAACAATCCGCTCCACTCATAAAAATTCCGGACCATAAATCCAAAAACTTCTATTTGTTGAGCAAATCATAAATTTAATCTTGTAACATAAAAAAATCATAATTCTAATCAAAACAAGAAGATCACCGCGGGGCACAGTTTAGTATGCAAAAAAGCTTACTTTGCAACTGGTTTCTCTTTCCAGAAATGCAAACAGCCTAGCTTGGTGGAGATGGAGAACATGTATTCTTCGATATATAGCAAAAGATCAATACTTGGGATCCCAATGACCAACTCACTAACCGAGCAAGTGTAGGCTATACCTTGCGGCCTAAACAATTTCTGGCCAAATCTTCTCAACACTGAAGTTTAGGCCTAAACAATTTCAGTCGTTAAAAAAACTATACTCAGCAAACAGCTATCAAGTACATGAATCAGAAAATCTCGAACTCCTTCCACTCATTCTCTTCAATAACACATTATCTTCAAAGAGTCCATTGACTGACCCAGCAAGCTCCAAGTTGACCATGACGCAGCTTGCCGTGGTCGTCACCGACGATGGTGAATCAGCTATCGAAGACCAACATGAAGAGGTTCTGGAGTTTTTAGTCCATTATAGTCATTTAAGAGCAGTGTTCTAAAAAAGGTGTCTAGGGCCGTCTAGGAACTAGGAGGCAGAGCACTGTTTTGATTTTTTCCGAATTGGCCAAGCTGGGTGCTGACGTGAAAATCGGCCGCCTAGGAGGGCTGGACGGCGCCTGGGTGGGCTGGGCGGCCCGATTAGTTTTTTTTAATTATGAAATATATAAAAGCCTATCTAAAAATGAGTAAAATCAAACACAATATTATACTCTAAAATTTAAACAAATGATACATTATTGCATTTTTATTATTTCTAAGAACATTGTTGTTTTATTATGTATATTTTTAAAGTATTTTTGCTATTTTGAAACATAAAAGTATTTTTTATATAATTATATCATTAAATAAATAATAATATGTAAAATATAAAACCGTCTAGACGTCCTGAACCTTAGACACTGGTTGTCCGCCCCGGTAGTACATAGCATTTTTTTAGAATCTTGTTAAATAGTGGAACACTCAACCCGACCCACCAGCATTCTTGCCGCCATAACACGACGTCTCTGCTGGCCCGCGAAAGGGCCTAGACCGCAATATTTTATTATTTTAATTTTCTTTTGAATGGTGGAGCCCCCTAGTCCGACCCGAGCCACCAATATCTTACCGCCATGACACGACACTCCCTGCCTGGCCCAGATTGCCTTTTTTTGAAGTAAAATGTTAAACCCTGAACCCTTCATTTCTGATCATCTATTACGTCCAGTATCTGAAGAGGAGATTTACGATGCTACATGTCAAACAGGAGCTCTAAAGCTCAAGGACCTGACAGCATTCATGCTCTATTCTATCGCACTTTTTGGTCTGACATTAAAGACAAGGTAATAATGCAGACTGGGTTGGATTTGGATGTGGTGATTTGGAGTGCGTAGTCGGATATGTCTGGGAAATGTGGGAGTCTATGGGAAGGTAGGCGGGTTTTCAATAAGATGGGGAGTCGAGATGTTGTGACATGGACGACGATGATGGGGAGGTACTTTGAGGATGGGAAGGGGGCAGAGGGACTTGCATTGTTTGCGGAGCTGATGAAATCAGGGATTAGGCCTAATGAGTTCACGTTTGCGGGGGTTTTGAATGCCTGCGCTGATCATGCTACTGAGAACTTGGGGAAGCAGGTACATGGGTACATGACACGGATAGGATTTGACCCCCTTTCGTTTGCAGCAAGTGCGCTTGTTCACATGTATTCAAAATGTGGAAACTTTGCTAATGCGGATAAGGTGTGTTAACGGGATGCCTAGTCCGGATTTGGTTTCGTGGACTTCCCTCTGTTATGCTGAAGCGGCCAGCGTTGCCCAACATGTCCACACACGAGTTCAATAATGCTGACTCTCCTCATTTTAGCCATCCGGTGAAGAAATGGGCACGAGGTTTTTCACAAAAGACCTCAGCATTAATATATGTGGTATCATTCCTTAATATCTGAGGATAACTCTTCTTCATACTAGATGTGGGATTTCATGATGACTCTTATCTAAGCTACACTTTTTCAATAATCTCCACCTGGCGTGATTCGAGTCATCTCCAACTGTCTCACGATCCAATTATCAATAGCTCAACCTCGATTACAACCATCTGTATTTTGTGATCCCAATCCAAATGGGAGCTCCACCTAAATTGCAACTCGATCGTACGAGATACCAATGCAGGCCCGGACCTGAGATTTTCAGTGTCTGAGGGGAGCCTGAAAAATGGTGTCTCCTAATGTGATGCCACAAAAAAAAATAACTGTCAATCTGCTATGAAAATGAAAGAGGCAAACTAATATAAATAAAATCGAGAAAAAATATAAAGGGTTTATGATTTTTTATGTAATCCTATGACTTAAATCATAAACTCGCAAGCGTACGAATTGTGTCAAGTAAGAGAAATATTAAAACCTTAGTTATCGTACGACGAGGATTAGGTTGGACCTAACCGAGGTAATCGACTCTAGGACTACTAAAAGGCACACAAGAAAACGAAAATAAAAATAACCAAAACTATCAACAATCAAGACACCAAGCCATGGTAATGCTCGGCCTAGCTCGCACTATGCCTATTCAAAACCACTAACTTGTACCCTTAAGGTGGATATGCACAAATTAGTCGATAGTTGAAAGGAAGTTGAATTGAGAATTAACTAAATTAATACGAACTACAATGAAAGTAATCATCTAACTAACAAGCTAGAAAGTAAATTTGATTTTTCAAATCCATGAGGACATGAGAGACTCCGGTGATCCACACTAACCCTTTTGTAAACATTGACATCAATCTCACAAATATGCATTTTTTAATGTGTCAAGTCTCTTATCTAATACCGGTTAAAGTTACTAGACCAATATTCTTACGGTGTATCGACTATGCCGGTTAAGGTCATAATCAACTCTCTAATTTAGGCACTACGCTGGTTAAGACAGTAATATCTAAATTAGAGAACTATAATGTAAGATAATAGAGACCCGAACAAACTTGTTTTGCAAGAGAGAATAGGCTGCTCCTTTGGTCACGTGCATCTGGTCTTGAACTTGAGACAGTCAAACTGCCATGTGGTAGTCTGTGATTGGAGGAAGTGAATAACAAAATGACTTGCCCGTGTCTAGCACCACATGTTAGCATAATTATCTCCCCATCTTGCAATTAATTAAGAGTAGGATTAATCAATCATAAATTACGTCGCTGATGTGCGTTGACAAATCCGGTACCGCCTTCAAATCTTCATTTTTCTCTAATTTTACATTTTCGTCCAAAATTCACATTTCCGCTTAATTCCTACAAATAAATAAAAATATATTAATTAAAGTAATGAGTAGCTAAAATTCTTATGTTTGAGTAGTAATTACGTGTATAAAAATGCACATAATCATCTTATAAGAAAAAATAAATAAAATTATGCTCTCAATTAGGTCCTCATTGTTTAGGCCTAAGACGGCCGCCTCTTAGGCCTCATCTCAGGTCCGGATCTGCATCAATGTCCAAACGTCACATTGGTTCTGATACCACTTGTTACGCAGAAACGGCTAACGGGGCCCAACATGCCTACACACACGGGTCTAATAATGTCGATATTCTCCCACTTTAGTCACCTGATGAAATAACGGGTATAGAGTTTTCCATGATAGTTGTTATCTAAGCCACACCTTCCCAATTCCCTCATTGTTAGATATGCTCACAATGGTCAAGCTGAAGTACATGTTTGAGTCTCTACTCGAAACAGGTACTCGGCCTTATCATGTAACTTTTGTAGGTGTTCTTTGGCCTTGTACTCATGATGCGTTTGTAGATAGAGGAATCAAGTATTTCCATTCTATTACTGTTAGAAGTAGGAATATATGTATATATATATATATATATATATATTCTTCATCGAATTTCAATATAAAAATATAGAATAGAAAAAAAACCACTATAAAATTCTCTTTTGGATGAATTATATATGTATAAAAAAATTGGTTCACTATAAATAATATACATATACGTAATTTTTTTTCTTTGTAAAAACTATATATGTATATGAATATATATATACACACACATTCAAATGAATTCATATTTTCAAACAATTATATTTTCAAATATATATATACATCACATTATATTTGGTGTATGAATATAAGCATGAACGTAACATATGAAAGAAATGACTTTAAAAATAATTTTATAGAAAAAAACAAAATAATCTAGAGCATTAAATTTGAGAAAGATAAGATTGTACATTTACTTAAGAATGATATAACATGAGTTTTTGAATTATTGATGTGTCTATGTAACATGTGATGCACCTAAAATTAAGGCTACAAATTTTAGACCTTAATAAGGCCTAGAATCATTTTTCTTAATGTAATAGCTAGTCATTTTCATCTTAAATTTTTGCATGGATTGTAACAGAACTCGGAAATTATAATATGAAAACACAATAAATCGATTTGGGGACTGGTGGAGAAGTAGTTCAAAGTTAAGGGTAATACAAGGATAGAACTAATTGGTATCACACTAGCTAATAGATGCTGCATACATGCAATGAAATGAGACCATCCCTGGCTTGCTCAGCTGAGTGGTAACATTACAATATTATACATAACTGCTAGCAACTTCAGGACAATACGAAACAACGTCCATAGCAATTTGTAGACAAACGATACACCAGTGCCAGTTACACCAAAAACTGACAAACTTGTCCCTGCGGCGACCATAAACATGAACGCCATACTTGCCAAACATAGAACAAACATGATTACCATCCACGACTCATGAACTTCGTTGAACGCCGTCTGCATATTCCAAACTGAGAGCAAGATTTTCCTCGCCAAAACCAACGTCTCCTTCCCATCCCTCACTCCCTCCGCCGTTAGTATCTCTAACTGCCTCTTTAGGGATCGATCCAACTCCTGTAGTTGGTTTGTGTAGCTAGGGTTCTTGTACCAGTTTCGAACTTTCAACAACTTCTCAACCAGCTCCACGCCCTTGAAGATCATCATTTTGAAATCTTCTACTTCTCTGTTTGAGAGATTTAACTCGATGTTGTGGAGTTCGATCTGTTTGATCAGTGGTTGTAAAGAGTGGAGCGTTGATTTGATGTTTTCGAGGAGGGGCGTGAACTGTGTGGACTTGTTGATCAGTAGTCTCCCGACGCCGCTGTACAGCTTTCCGAATAGGGACCCCAGAGCGGCCCCTGCAACAAGTTCCCCTACTCCAACCATTTATCTTGAATTCTTGATGATAACAAACAAAACCCTGCACCAGCTGAAATCTGAAAACTTATACTTATATTCGGTTAATATATGTTCTAATTAAAATCTAGCTATGACCAAGGTAACGATAGAAAAGTGAGAGATAAGTACTGGAAAATATTAAGAAAAATTAAAAGATCTACAAATTAACAGAAACTGAATTCGTAATTTCTGATAAACAACTAGCTAGATCAGAGTTTGCAGAAACTCAACATTTTTGATAAACAACTAGAAGTTATCCGACTCCTTCATTGGGACTACCATATATAAGCAGAGATTTCAGTGTTTAAGGCCGAAAAAAAAACATAATAGAAAAAAGACCACGATCTGTCTCTTTTTTGGTAGACTTATATATAGAAGAAGACGAAGACTTGCCTTATAGCTAAACTACGATCGTTTTCTTTTATGGTTGAAGACTTTTAGCTAGCTAAGACTCATATATGATATTTCCAATTGGCGAACGCTTAAATTTGTGAAAATTTCCCTAAACAAAAGTAAAGTTGTGAAACGGTATCAATGGTGTCAATAATAGTGCTTCTGGAACAAGTGGAATTAATTAAATTGAAGCTTACGTAGACCAGTTTCGTGTTGCATGATCCATCCAAAATACTATTCGCTTTTGGTGGGTCGATCGTCGTTCTCAAACTTAGAAATATATGCAGCAAAATTGGGATTAATTCGAGTTATTCGACCTAAAAATAAAGGCAACATACGGACACAATGGTTTGATCGGGTTTAATACTTGAGCCGCTTCGTTCATAACATGACTAGAGAGAGGTATGTTGAATCCCTAACATTATTGGCTCATTTCCAAGTTAATTTTTCATATATATAATTAGCCTAATAAACGAGTTATTTACATGTCGTCAAACTATCAACCGAAAATGAGCTCTTGTAGTACATTCACACTTCGCATTCATTAAAACGTTCTAGGTCGTGCAAGTTGCATTTAATTTAAAAATTGTGTTAGATAAATCACTTTTTAAGACACCGTCTACGTTCTATTTTATGTGGCAGATGATGTTGGCGAAAGTCTAAGCTATCGAATAGTTTCATATCGAACTAGACCTTTCTTTCCAGCAGTGATCAACCGTGCAAGGGTCATTGTTCCTCTGTTGATGCTGGGTTTGTTTCTGTTAAGGGAGAGTAATGCACACTGGAGATTTTCTATGTACGTAGTACCTCGGCTTCTCCTTCAGCTTCAATGCTAATTCATAATATCCAATTAGAAATATCAGTAAGGAGCTAGTCTATATATGCGCCCCAAATATGAGTTCTGAGACCTATATAATCAATACACTAGACTAGACTCATCCATAACTCCAGCCTGGTGCAAGCGCACCTCATCCTCTTCTCTTTTCCCCTGAATAGTAGTCACCGATTACCTACTTTGCAAAACGTATCTTCACATCCCCGAAGGTGGGGTAGGCAACAGGGACAATGATCTCATGGCAGAAATTGTTACGAGTGACGTTAATGTTGTGTAGAAAATTATGATTCACTAAAATGATAATTTTTATTGATATAAACGGGATATATATACAAGAGTGTCTTTGTAAAACAAGGTAACCTAGAAAGTAGGGGATTACAATAAAGGTAACTAACTAACTAAATACAAATCTAATTACAATCTACTTTCCTAAATATATTCGAAGACTTTTAACACTTCCCCTTAAGTTGGAGAATGTATATCTAAAATTCCCAACTTGCTCACCAAAGTCAAGAATTGGTCCTTACCAAGAGGCTTGGTAAAGAGATCGGCTACCTGTTCCAAAGTACCAACGTGCCGAGTAGAAATAGTACCGTCCATAATCTTCTCCCGAACGAAATGACAATCCATTTCAATGTGCCATGTACGCTCATGAAAGACCGGATTAGCTGCAATGTGCAATGCTGCTTGATTATCACAAAACATCAATGTTGCACCTTGATGTGACAAATGTAAATCTTCTAACAAAAATCGCAACCATGTGATCTCACAAGATATGCCAGCCATGCACCTGTACTTGGCTTCCGTCAAGGATCTTGCTACTGTCTTTTGACGTTTTGTTCGCCACGAAATCAATGACGTTCTCAAGAAAACACAGTAGCTCGTGGTGGAGCGTCTAGTGACAGGACAACCCCCCAATCAGAATCACAATAAACGATCATATTCAAAGTACTTTCAGATGAATAAAGAAGTCCCTGAACTGGCGCATTCTTCAAATATCTCACTACCCTCAAGGCGGCTTCCATGTGTGGTTGTCTTGGTTGATGCATGAAGCGACTTAAAACATGAACTGCATATGTAATGTCTGGTCTTGTGATAGTCAAGTAGATTAACCGACCAACTAACCTTCGATACTTAGCTGGATCTTGAAGAACATCACCCTTTTCTGAAAGTTTTTCATCTTCCATAGGAAATTCCACCGGACGAGCACCAAGATAACCACAATCCTTAATGATTTCAAGAGTATACTTTCGTTGAGAAATAGTAATACCCTTGCTCGACCGACAACACTCGATACCTAAAAAATATTTCAGATTTCCAAGGTCCTTAAGCCGAAAACGTGTATGAAGGAACTTTTTGAGAGTGTCAATAGCATTCAAATCATTCCCCATAATCAGAAAATTATCAACATAAATTAGTAATGCAGTAAAGGACTCCTCATTCTTACAGATGAACAAGGAGTAGTCGGCTTTAGACTAAGTAAAACTGGCGGCTAATATGGCCTCTGTAAACTTAGCAAACCATTGTCTTGATGCCTGCTTAAGTCCGTACAGGGATTTGTGGAGGCGACATACAAGATTCTCCCCCTGTCGTCGAAGTCCGGGAGGAAGGGACATGTTGATTTCCTCATCAAGATCACCATGAAGAAATGCATTGTGAAGATCCATTTGATGAATATACCAGTTCTGACTGGCGGCAACAGCAAGTAAACAACGCACGGTCACCATTTTGGGCGTGGGAGAAAAAGTTTCGTGATAGTCAACTCCTTCAGCTTGAGTGAAACCACGAGCAACCAAACGGGCTTTGTACCGTTCAACAGAACCATCAACATGACGCTTGATTTTATAGACCCGTTTGCAGTCAATAGGACGCTTGCCATGGGGAAGAGAGGTCATCGTCCATGTATTGCTAAGGGCAAGAGCCTCGAGTTCAGAATCCATCGCCTCACGCCAACGGGGGTCCTGTTCAGCATCTGCAAAAGAAGAAGGCCCCACATCTCGACTAATTTGAGCAACAAAAGTAAGATGTGATGGTGAGTAACGATGATAGGAGATAAAGTTGCATAATGGATATCGGGTACCTTTTGTGGAGATGGTGACGAAGATGATGAATATGGATGTGGTGGCAGAATCACCTGCGAGCATGCATAGTTCTTAAGACGGACATTGGGAACCGGTACTCTTTGTGAACGTCAGGGAACAACGTTAAAGTTCGATGTGAGAGGAGACTCAAGATGTGGAGAAGGAGCGGATTCAATAGAAGTGGGTGACAGATGAGACTTAATGGAGTTGGATGGCAGAGGAGACTCAATAGAGGTAGATGTGGAGGACGGATGAGACTCAAGAAGAAGAAGCATGGAATCAGACTCTAGAAGTGGAGAAGCAACAGAAGACTCGGTGGATGAGGGAGAGAAAAAATCGGTATTATCATGAATTAAAGGAAGAGATAAGGAAGGTGAATCTGAAGGATCAAGATCAACGTTATCCGAGAAACGAAAGACATGTTCATGAAAGATAACGTCCCTATTGGTGAGGATTTTATGAGTGGTAAGATCATACAATTTATATGTTTTTTGACCGGAAGGATACCCAACAAAAATGCATTTATGAGCCCGGGGGCGAATTTGGAAGGAGGATGAACAGAAGTGGCGTATGCAAGGCAACCAAAAACGCGCATGTGATCATATGTGGGAGATCGGTGGTGGAGAAGTTCAAAAGGGGTGCGCCGTTGGAGGATTGGCGTTGGGAGTCTATTAATGAGATAAATGGATGTAAGAATGCATTCGCCCCAAAATTTTATTGGTAGGTGGGCCTGAAAACGAAGGGCGCGCGCTACCTTAAGTATATGACGATGTTTGCGTTCTACAACGCCATTTTGTTGTGGCGTGTAGACGCACGAATGCTGAAAAAGAATGCCCTGCTCATTAAAAAAATTACGAAGGGAAAGGAACTCCCCACCATTATCACTACGAAATTGCTTAGCTTTAGCATTGAATTGTGTCTCAACATAGGCAAAAAAAGTTTTACGAATCGGTTGTGTCGCACTTTTTTGACGCATAAGAAAAACCCATGTGAAACGAGAATAATCATCAACAATAGTCAAAAAATAATGTGCACCTGTAATGGAGGCGGTCTTGTGAGGACCTCAAATGTCACAATGCAGAAGAGAAAAACAACTTGAGGTGGAAATAGAACTAGTGCCAAAAGGTTGACGAGTTTGTTTGGCTAACGGACAAACATGACATTCATGATTTGACAGAAAGGAAATATCTAGAGTTTTATGACCGAGAAACTGCAAACGAGCGGAAGAGGGATGCCCTAGGCGACGATACTGCAAATCTGCAGAAAGAGAGACGAGATTGCAAGATGGTTGGCGAGAGGAAGGGTTTGAGGAAGCCAATGCCACAAGGTAGTAGAGTTCCCCTTAACGCTTACCCACACCAATCATCATCTTCGAAACCAAGTCCTGTAAAACACACCAAGAAGGAAAAAAAAATCACCGAACAATTTAATTCATCAGCAACTTTACTCACAGATAAAAGGTCTACTTTAAAAGTAGGTACACACAACACATCTTTCAATTATACTGTAGGACTCAAATTAAGGGTGCCGGAAGATAAAATCGAAGTCTTCTCCCCGCTAGGCAATAAGACCGGCGGTAGAGAGGGATTTTGAACCACATGTGTTAAAGAATCAAGCGAAGAAGTGATATGATCCGTTGTCCTGCTATCGATAATCCATCGACGGGAAGCAAGCGATAACAAACCTTTAGAGAAGATAGTGACGAAAGCGGCTTTGGCTTGTGGTTTTGGATTGAATGCACAAGGTGATTGTGAGCCGAGGGCTGCCACAATCTGCTGGTATTGTAAGTCAGATAGGTTCGGCATGGCTTGCTGCACCTCCTGAAGAGTTGGTGTGGTCACACTGTTGGCTTGAGGTGGTGCTGATCCACCGTTGCGACGTGAAGAACCGCTGCTGCCTCCATTGCGATTGCGCGGTTTGAAGTTCGGGTTCTGGCGAGGATGTCCAACTGGGTAACCATTGAGTTTTCAGCATGTCTTCTCGATGTGATTATCTCCATTGCAATAGGTACAATGTAGCGGCGGCTTATCAGTGAATTTTTAGTCAGTAGACGGCTTCTTACGATATGTGTTCATGGCTGCCGGTTCGGAGAGACGACTAGTGCCGACTTCCATATGTGACTCTTCAGTGGTGATCGAAGCATACGCCTGACGCACGGACGGTAAAGGATCTTTCAACAAAAGTTGTGCCCTAATGGGAGCAAAACTCTCATTGAGACCCATGAGAAACTGCATGAGCTTGTTTTCTTCTTCATCAACGCCATAAGAACATGTTTTGGTGCTGCATGAATCCAACTCATCCTATAAACTCTTAAGTTTGGTGTAATAGACGTCTACGGTGTCCTGCCCCTGCTGCAAGGAAGATATGTCACGCCGAATTTGAAAGATTCTCGGCGCATTGCTCCACTTAAAACGCTCCTTAAGATCCTCCCATATTTCATAGGCAGTGGATGCATATAAAACGTTGTGGTGTATGTCTGGTTCGAGTGAATTCCCCAACCAAGATAAGACCATATCATTGCAACGCTGCCATGATGCTAGGGATTCGGGTTTCTTGGAAACACTCGGAGCCTTAAGCGTTCCATCAATAAAGCCAAGCTTGTTCTTGACACTAAGAGAAACTTTGAATGCACGGCTCCATGAATGATAATTTTGTGCATTCAGACGAATGGACACAAGTTGAAGGCCAAGATGATCCGATTGATGAAGGTAGTAAGGGTCAGAGAATGTATCTCCGCCCGCAGACTTGTTGGATGGTTCTTCACCGCCCATATTCCCGATGTGAGATTATATCTCAACATATCCCCGCACGTGTGACGAATCTTCAAGTCTAACATGTGAACAACATCTAAGGATGACGTGGAGTACGTGTGGCGGTAACGCTAACACATGTGAACATAGGTAATCCACTCTGATATCATAATAAAGTAGTATGAGGTTCAACTCCAAAATCAATTGGCAATAGAGAGAGTAGCTCAAACCCTTGTAAGCTCACAAACAAAATCTCATATTCCCGATGTGAGATTGATATTTCAACATTACTTTCTCCAGATAAGAAAGCCATGGTAAATGACCATGCCGGAAACCACCAAAAAAGGAAGCGCCGCCCAAACCAATGTTGCTACAAAACAAAGTGCTACCCAAATGGATCCTACTACAAAACATAGCACCATCCAAATGAATCCTACCTAGAAACAAAGTGATATCCTGATATATCCTACTACGAAAACCGTCACGGTCAAAATGGATCCTACTAAAAATGCTAACATCTCCCACGAGGACATTGCTACATAAGAAATCCCTCCCCAAAGAGAAACAACTATAAAAGAGAAGGCCACACAAACCGATCCTAGCAAAAATGAGAGTACCGTCCAAACCGATGCTAGCAATCCGAGGAAGATCATACGAGACGTAGAGGACAAGAGAAACACAAATGAGAATAATTTGTGCAATTGTTCATGTCTTTCTGCAGAATCCTTTGCCCAAGAATAAGTCCTCCCCAGAGCTTCCTCTGCTTTCTCCCCCATATACATTTTGTACCGATCTCCAAGTACAACTCCTATTGTGAGAACTTCTGCCATTAATATATGAACGTACGTAGCTTTAATGTATTGTTTGTTATTAATCCGCTAGCTAGAAGCCTAGAAGAAGTACGCGGCTACTACTAAACACCATAATTTCCTTGATCAAGCAATATTTTGTTTAGGATTAATTTCAGTTTATCTATCTAAGGTTTGAGACTAACATCATTTCATCACCCGTAGTTTTAATTTTGAAAGTTTACCCTTTAAAGTTTTCAATTTTCATCAATCATTCTCAATTGCTGAAATTATGTGTAATTTGAACGTTAATTATAACTTTATAACTCACTTTAAAGACAAATATATGCATCTAACAGTAAAAATTATCTTTTATAACATATTTAATAAGAGTATATTTTAACATTTAATATCTAAATTGGTCAAAATTTTAGTAATTGAGGATGATTGATGAAAATTCAAAACTTTAGAGGGATAAACTTTTAAAATTAAAAATATAAAAGATAAAATGATGTTAATCTCATACCTTATGTAGATAAACTAAAATTAATCTTTTTGTTTATTTCAATTGATTGATTCATGACAAAGACATGAACTAGTAAGAGGAAGAAAAGGACTTCTCAGCGGCCTATTAATTGACGTTAATTTACAATTCCCATATTGGAAGAATGAAAGCTACTTGGCAACTGGCAATGTCACTAATTTTTGGTCCTTTTTGGTACCATTTTGTGTCCTTGTTAGCAAGTCCATTTTGTACCACACTTCCACAAGTAAATGCTCCAATGCATTTCACTTAAACTATATTTGGTTCTGACTCTTGAAGATTGGACGTGGCTCTTGAAGATTGGACTTGGCTTTGCCTTTACAGTAGTGCTTCAATGCCTCACTCAAATTGGGTTTGACTGGACTTCATTGGCTTCCCCTCTTGAGTACCAATTCCAAATGATCGACCGTCTGTAATATAGCGTTTTCATTTCATATCCAAGAATTATTCTTGTGTTTTCATACCTCACAAAGCTGCGGCCCAACGGTGAGAAAGCCCTATCGGTAACCCAGCAGCCACCTCAACCAACCTCTCAACATCACCTCTGACGCTAGGAAGAGAAACCTCAGTAAGGATATCACAGATCTCTACCACAAATCAGCCAAGAGGCTTCATCACCATTCCCACAAAGCTCAGAATTCATCCATCATTTTCATCGTCGGCAAGATAATCAACATTCCAATTCGACAAGATAATCGATCTCGGATGAAGTTCCTCGATTTCTGGTATCCACAACCTCCATCCATCAGTCGTGGCCACTTGTCGATATAGATCACATCCGAACAAAGATCCATCTCTGCCGTAACAGAACCAAGGGGAGACGGTACAACCATCACGACGTTAATGATCGCTTCATTCTGATTAAGAAAGATATCACGTCTTCTCACGATATTTTCACTGGCATGTTCCAAGGAAAGAAACAGACAAGAGGTTTCGTCATCGTCTTTCACGAAGAAAACAGGATGGCGATAATTTTCTAGAGAGAGCGTTGAAACCCTGGCCATTGGTATTATCCCAGTTTGGTTTGTTTCTCAGTTTTTTTGTTGGGTTTCTAGATCGGGTTGTGTTTTTAAAACCCGAGATTGTGATTTCTAGGGGTGATATTGTGGTTATTTTTATATGACCATTTATTCTTCCAAATTTATGTATTCGTCGCATCAGTTATGGAGAAAAATGTTGCAGCACTAAAGAGGATAGTGATCGATGTCCTCCACAACCAAAAATATTTGCTTTATTCTCTATAAATTGCTCACAATCGTTCGATATTTCTTGTTATCTTTTCGTTTCTCATTCCTCTCATAATATAATTTTTCATAGAAGGTTGCTCTCCTATTTTATTTTTATTCTGCCATTTGGGATGTTGTAAATGATTTTTTAAATTTCCTTTTTATTTTCTATTTTTTTGAAACTATGCATCGGATATTTATGAAATTGATATATGAAATTGGTAATTAAACGAAATTTAATATGAAAGTGATATATGAAATTGTGTTGCCTAATTGTGTTTGTATTTTTTTTAAAAAAATTAAATAAAAAGTTGTTTTTTGATAAAAGCAATTAATATTATGTAGGGGCCCATTTTTCGTATTGAGCCTTAAATTCTTCAGGACCGGTCCTACATATTGACACATATTGCCAGGGCCGGCCTTGAATGATGGAAGACCCGGATACCCGGAGCAAAAAAAAATCATTGGGCCCTTATATATATATTGTGTTTTATTTTATTTTTTTCAAATAAAAACAAAAACAATAAAAGTTTGATTGCTGTATCATTGGCCCCGACGAGGACTAACCATGATTTATTTAAGCGTCCATGAAAAATAATAAATAAAAACATGAAATAGGTTAGATATAAAAATATGAAGATTGTTTTTAGCAAGTCTTGGTGTAGTAGGAATGGTTGTCATGTTGATAGCCTATTATCACAATTACGGTTCGAATGTTGATGGGTGCTATTTCTTTGTTTTTTTGAATTTTGACTAAACTGGGCCTATGTTGGTGTGTGCCCCCATTGAACCTGGGACCTGTGCGAGGGCAGTGGGTGCACTGGGCCAGGGTCAGGCTTGTCATGTTGCCAATGTAAGAGATACGGTCTCCTCCAAACCGGCGGTCTCAAATGGGGTGTTTCCCCATGCCTGTCAAAAAAGTCTGTCCAAGGTCTAATGTTTGTAAGGAAGAAGCATCAATGGGAAGAGTGTCTAGAGTGTGATGATCGACATTGACGCCACCCAGAACTTTGTCTGAGGCAGAGGCACAAAGGTTGGCATTAAAATTGGAGAAGGATGTTGGTCGCATGAAGGCAGTCAACTCCTCACCATCACCGACAGTTGGTTGTCTCGAGGGGCACAAGAGAAGTTAGGAAATTGGGATGGCAAGGCAAACTTGATTGTTGTGAAGATGGATGACTTTGATGTCATATTGGGTATTCGGCATGATTCTTCCCTCATGGAAATTACTCAGAAACATATGCTACATTTCTACCTGGAAAATACATATATAACAATCCGAGTCCATCTTTTTTTATAGGAAAAAATCAAGAACTTTATTCAATCAAAGAAATTACATGGCAATGAATGGCCACAAGAGCAACATGGCCGATCTCGGGAGGCAACCCTAGTCAACAAGCACAGAATCAGCTAACTACGGACATTGCAAAGAATTAAGGCGAACGAAAGCACTGAGAAGTGGACACAGTGCCACACAGCCTACAGGAGCAATAACTCTCACCAAATCTATATTTACCAAGGACGAAGAGAGAGAATTCCGCCTTTGCGCTTCTTGGCAGTCAGACTCTGCACCTGTTTCTTGAGATCGCGATTCAGTTCGTATAGTCTGTTGGAAAATGCAGATTTTTGTTGTGAGTTATCTTCTCTGGAGAGTCTTCACAAAGCTTTATGGCCTTGGTGAGTTCCCTTTCATAATCGTCTACTTCCTTGATCGAAAAATGTAAACTCTTGTTACAATCTTCTATCCTTTCTAAATAATTCACCTGCAGAGCCTTTAATCCATCGAGCCGAGATTTGATGTTTCCGAGCTCTATTTAAGATTAGTGTTTTTATGAAAGTTACAAAGGACATCCTAAAAATTAATTGAGAGTTGGAATCCCTAAAAAATAAGGTTTCTACAATTAGTTATGAATTTTAAAAGTTAGACGAGATGAGTCTAATCCCAGCCATTTTAAAATCGTACGATTTAATTTGAAGTTTCATCTAGTATCTTCATATGATTTATAGTAGACATTTTAAGGTTCATTTCAGAATTTTAATCACTTAAAAATGAATTTTCTAGATTAAGTTATGATTTGTTAAACGTTAGAGTGCATTAGTAAATTATGCATATCAATTATGAGATTTTAGACTAGTTAACTTATTTTCAAAAAATTATACAAATCGGTTTGTTATATGAGTTTAGTGTCTTCATGAAAGTTATAGAGAACATCTTAAAGATCAGTTGAGAGTTGAAATCTCTCGAAAATAATATTTCTATAATTAGTTATGAATTTTTAAAGTTACACGTCCCATCAACTGATCTTTAAGATGTTCTCTATCTTTCATGAAGACACTAAACTCATATAACAAACTGATTTGTATAATTTTTTGAAAATAAGCCAACTAGTCTAAAATCTCATAATTGAATTTTTTCTATAATTCAAGCAGGTAATTTTTCTAAAATCTCATAATTGAATCTCACACCATGACTTCCTAATTTTTTCTATAATTATTTTAGAATTTTTAAAATTTTGAGTCCCCTTAGTAAACTTTTACTGGGATAGTAAATTCAAGCAGATAAACAAACTCGAGGCATTGGTAGTAAATCATAAGTTTACTATCTCTAATAAACTTGTACCAGAGGTAGTAAACTTACAAAACATAATCTCCAGAACCCATTATACACATTAAAAATAGTGAAAAATCAACTTAGATGCAAAAAACTAAAGTCTGCTACCCTTAGTAAACTTTGACTGGGGTAGTAAACTCGAGCAAATGAACTAACTCGAGGCATTGGTAGTAAATCATACGTTTACTACCCCTAATAAACTTGAATCAGGGGTAGTAAACTTTACCAGAGGTAGTAAACTTGCAAAACAATATCTCCAATGCTTATTATACACATTAAAAACAGTGAAAAATCAACTTACATGCAAAAAATAAAGTTTACTACCCTTAGTAAACTTTTACTGGGTAGTAAATTCGAGTAGATGAACAAACTCGAGTGATGGCGTCGGAATCCAAAGACGGAGGCGAAGATTGTCGATCTCGGTCGACGTGGCTAGTCGGTGCTGGCTGTGGGAAGAGGGACGGTTGAGAATGGTGCTGGATCGTGCAGACGACATCGGAGAAATATCAGCTTAACTCGGCTTTGAGATCGGAATCATAATACTTGCAGATCAGATCTTATCCTCGAGGCTTAGATGAACGACCACGCCAGGCGACGGTGCTAGACTGAGCGACCGCGTTAAGCTGCTTGGAGTACCGCGTGGCTTGGCGGCGACGATGTAGTGCTGGAGATCTGGAAGAGAGAGAGAATAGATCTGAGAGTAGAGAGAGCGAGAGAGTGTGAGAGCATATCAGGAGAGATGAAAGGGTGAGTGGGGAAGAAGAGAGAGAAGCATATATAATAGGTTAGAGACAAAAAGGTAATCTCAATAAGATTAATTGGAATGGACAAGTCAAATATGTTTTCATTAAAATGGGCAATCAATCCCTATAATTAATATTATATAGTCAATTATCGTAATTGATTATATTAATATGAGAATTTCGAGGACGGACCTCCATAAACTAACGACCGATTAATTATACATTAAAGTGGCGCATACAAATTAGAATGGCTACAAGTTATACATTAGGGCAAATAACTCGTGACATGGTGGTCGAGTTGTTAAAAGCATAGATATGATATGAAACCCTCTTATATCCAACCTAGTCCTAAACTGGAGCCCAGGTGAAGATTTGAAAAACAAAAAAAGGCTTAATGGTGTGTGTTGCACCTTTTCCACATCAGTTTGAATCTTGGTGAAGGCAGGTTTTGCCTTTTCCTACTTCGGAGTTACTCTCGATCCATTCTTGATGACATGAGAAAAGAATAGAATCGCTCTCGATATCTCAACGTGGATTAGTTGTGGACCTAGAAAACCGTTGAAAAAACCCTATGAGATCAAAGCAATGCTATATATTTAGCATGTGGCCGGCATATTGAGAAGCGTTTCAAAGATCGAGCAGTGTAAGAAGACCATCATCCAGCATTTCTATGGTTACGAGACTCGTCGAGAATACATTGCGACATTTCTAAGGTTGAGCAGCGTAAGAAGACCATCATCGCAGCATTTCTATGGGTCACGAGACTCATCGCGAAGACATTGCCACATTTCTAATTTCTAAGGTTACGCTATACATACAACATACTGAATAACACTTACATGGGTCATAGCTAGGACGGTTCATTTGGGACAAGGGGAACACTTGTTTTTTTCTCCTTTATGCACAACAGTAATCTGTTGAAGACCACAAGGTGTAGGCCGGAGAGATCACATTACAGGTCACCAGCTGGTCGGTAAGGTCCAAGTCTGAAGAACTGTAGCCAGCCAGCAGCTACTCAACCTTCTTATCCTTATAGGTCTCTCTGGTGACCGTCACCTTTTTCTTTATATTCTTGACTACCTTCTCATCCACCATGTCATAGTACCTTCGTGTCTGCCCCTTCACCCATTCCTCACTTCTCTTGAGATTTTCCTTGTACCTCGCATATATCACAGGTATAGTCATGCACATGACCACGCCTGTGCACAACATCCAGAACCAAATATCAGATATGAATGAAAGTTAACGAGTCACCGGCACCAAGACAATCGAACTAGAAAAGGCATGATTTTGAGATCAGAACATTCCTAAATGTGATGTATTGGATTAGCACAATTAGATCTCTTCTCATTCCACTATATTGGTCACCCACATGTTCAATTTGACATTACTTGATAGATCTACTCATGCTCAAATGCCCAATCCATGCTAACTACTTGCAGCTAACCATGCTCAGATTCTTTTAACAATAAAAATTCATCAATTACGAACCAAATATGATAAAATTGAAAATGGTGAAGCCATGCATGGTGACAATAGGAGTAATTCAGAGGAACATGAAAAGGTAATATAATACTCTTTACTTTCTCTAGTTGTTTACCTGTATAAAGAAGGGTGAGCAGATCAAAGTAACTCCCAACAAAAGAGAGTAACCACAAACCAGCGGCGTTCCCGGCAAACACAAACAACTCTCTCTCCGCAGCCACCCAAAACATCCATCGAATTCCTTCTTCAATCCACTCTCGAAGGCCATTTGCAGTCCTCAAAGCTGTCTCCTCTGTTACCTCCAACATTTCATACAATTTTGGAGGTTCTCTGCAAACAAAAAATTGAATTGAACAGACATAAAGTGATCAAACTCGAACATTGATCATCCATAACACCAGTGAAGAAATCAAGATTAATAAAAATATTGAAAAGGAGGGGAGCTTGGTTTGTACTTATTAAAGAACCTAAGTATGTTGGCCCAAAGGAACAGAGAAGTAACAACAAACATGGCCGCCCATGAAATTACAGTAAGGAAGTTGAAGAGATAGACTTTGAGCAAAACCCATGTTGCTGTTGCTATCGAAAGAACAAGCACGCTCCGTTTCTTCTTCTTCCATAAGAATATATCTCTTATAGTATCTGCACCAAATTTCAAATTAGATGAGTTTAGCAACTAACCTAATTAGACATTCAACTGATTCAAGTTTAAGGAGCTTGAAGATCAGTTACCTGAACTGGGCAGGGACGATTGATAGGTTTGATCCGTTTCAGACATGTTGACGACTAGAAAAGATTGAGCTGAAAATGATGAATTATACACTATTTCTGAAGAGGTTCTTGATCGAGATTATGCTTACACGTAGAGACCTGATGCATAGGAACGTGGAAACCATGCAATCCTTCATGTCACATACTAGCATTGTCACTTTGTACGTGTAGCTCGGGCATGGGATTAGGATATATCATATATGGAGGATAAGCATTATCTTTTTCTAGGCACAAACAACTTAAACCTAAACCCAACCCAACCCGGATTAGGGCAAAAGCAATTACTGCACGTTTGGTATCCCGCATTGTTTTAGTCCGGACTAATTCATTAAACAGTCCAGGTTTCTGTATGCCCGACTTATGCTATATAGTACTTCACCTATGTTTGTTACAGCTCAAGACTAAAGAGCATAATTGTCCTAACAGTCATATCTCATGTTTGATGATGTCTTGTACTAAAAACATCTTATAACCTTTTTCATGCACAATCTTATACTTTTTTTTCTAAGAATCTAAGAATAACCTGTTTTGATATTATCACCTATAAACAACCTGCTACACATGCATATTTTTAACATAACCATCCTCGAGAAACAAATGGATTTGAACATCCTAGAATTCATTGAGATTAGCAGGTCATCATAACCAAAATAATATTCACAACATGGTTTATACATTGACAAGTCCACCAATTAATACAACAATGAAATTTGAACTCTCATTCGGCATTTCACATGAGTTCGTCTAGCTTTGTGATGGCTTCTCCAACTAGTGTTGTGACTGCAATGAGATGTGAGCTACCAGTACTGGAAAGTGGAAACAGAAATAATTTCACAAGTTATACAAATGATTAGACAAACCAATTAAAACTCATTAATCATACCAAGAAACATAGCATATCACCAAATACCAAATGAACAAACCAACAATTCCAAAATCAGTTACACAAAACTAAAGAAACATACTTGACAACAGAACTTGGAATAATGCAAATAGCTAGATATTCAATGCAGACAGGAATATAGTAATCATAACACTATATTCCTGGTGATCATAACACTATATTCCTGGTGACTGGGACCTGTAATGCCTGCATTTGATCTTCTACACTATTCCTTCGCACAGACCATGCTCAACCTTTCAAGTTTCAGCCCACATCTTCCTATTCCTTCAAGTTTCAAGACAGAAACACATGAAATTGATCAATTCATGGCAGATCAAGCAACCCAGACACCGAATCCCTAATCAATCAATCAAATACATAAAACCCATAAACAGTTTTCAATGAAATCGATCTTATACTCATTTAATTGAGTCCCAATTCGGGCCAAACATGGGTTTTAGCTTACAGGGCTATATAGTCCAATACCCGGTAACAAACGTCCAGTTAGTGCATAATTTCTACTTACTAGAGCCTATTTAGCTTTCATCATTGTTCTTCTCTCATGCTGCTTCAAACAGTTGGAGCACCTTTTTTTTCTCACCATGACGCATCATAATTGGAATCCCACTCATAGCCTCAACCAATTTCTCTCATGATTTTCTGTCTTTGGCATGAACTCTTTCATGATTGGCACTGTCATAGTTTTACACGTAAATGGGGAAGTTTGAGGAACAAGTTGAACAACCAAGTCCTATATGGCTATATAATCGAATCTGTTCCAAACCCTCAATAGTGGTACCAGAAAATCCCTAATGTTCTCCCTCCTCATTTTCTCCATATTGTAATGTCAAAAGCAAACCCAGGCCCATGTATGCAAGCATTGACTGGACATCACATGGATAACATTATTAATGGGCCCTGCCTGTTTTCAACTCTTCATTTTTCTGTGTAATTTGACTGGTTAACAAAAGAGTCAACATTACTAGGCAGTGTTATTTGATGAACTTAAATAACGAGAGAGACATCGTTGAACAGTGAATAGACCTCCCCTGTGAAACTCTATGATCCCGTCGGTGCTCGCCTTGTCCCCTCAACTAGTGATTTTCATACAGGAGAAACCAGAGCACCAGTTGACTGGCCAAGAGTTAGTGTTAAACCCTGCATTATCATTAAGCTCGAACCTGGGGAGGTGAGGCAAATATTCAGAAACGAAGCTTCGAGTGATCGAAGCCTTAGCCCTGCTGGGTTTGCTGCTAAACCAAATCATGAGCTGGAATCGGTTAGAGGTCGGCATTCAACTATGTCATACACATGCTTGCCCCATGATGCTTTCCTTCTTGATAAAAGCAAAATCTGTTCGTAAGGCAAGACAAAGTTTGATCCCATGAAGGCTTTAAATGACATTGGATGCATGCAAGGCAGAATCTTGGATTCTGCTCAACTAGCTAGATACTATCTCAATCGTTTGTAATCTTCGAATTGCCTCAAACAGTTAATTATCAAGCAAACAAAACGGTGATTAAAAATTAAAGTTCATGAATGTCTGATTTATACATCTTATTTGATTGTAAAATACTTTAAACCATGCTTCTAATGAGACTTCAGATCAGAAGCATATCAAACGATCAGATAGTCCTATGAACGTGATATGATTGCGCTACATGATTTTCTCTCATTATGAACCTTATTGCAAGACTCACATTCGGCTTATGGTGTTACTATATATGTGTGCTAATAGGTCATTTAAATGTGTAAGTGTGGCAATGCATATATAAATTTGGTAACCTTGGACCTCCACATTATCGATCAACTGCCCTAATATTGATAATTGAACCACAAAAGAAAAGAAAAGATGTCAAGTAGTTGTGGTTGGGTTAACAGAAGGCTCGTGGATAACATAAGAAGCTTTCTTTGGTCATCAAATTGTTTATATGTTTCTGCGTTACAGCGTTGCAGGCTTAGCAACAACAGCTAGTTCCAAGGTCACCGAATACCTTATCGAAAATGGTAGAGACCAACAGAGACCAGACGTTTCCATCTGCTGGCATGTGATTTCAATTACTAGATTCATTACAAAACTACAAAAACCCAGCAACCAAAAAACTGGCTTACATTTACTTCCTTGAACAGCGTATAACTGTTCCACAAAATGTGAAAATCCTAAATCTTAGTACATGAGAAGAGGAATCAGTCAAAAAATGAACAAGTAAAGCAAACATAAAAGAATCAGCAAAAGTAACTAAATTTCAGCGTCAATGGCGCATTTAGAGGCGGAGTTATAGTCCTACTTTACTTTTACTCATGAATGAAGGATTAAATTGCTTTCATTCTAAGCAATTATCATAGCTCCAAAACGCGTATATCCTCCCCAACCACACGTAGAGCATTGCTGTAGTTTTTCAAAAGCACTTTTGCAATTTTGCTCTATAAAAAGGCACTAAATGTAATCATATGACTGATAGGACTTATTTGGTGAAGCGCTTTTTTCCCGCGCTGCTGCTATAAAAGCTCTCACTAACTCATTGCTACTCCATTTATTGTGTCCCAGAGAGAACCAAAGAGAGATAGAGAAACCCAGAGCCTGAGGTTTTGTGAGGTTTGGCATTTTTTCAGGGACAATGGGGAAAGCAGTCTTGCTTCAATTGCTGTTTGGGGTTTTGGCTGTTGTGTTAAGCGCTTCTGTGGTGAAAGCAGAGGACCCTTATAAGTTCTACACCTGGACTGTGACTTATGGGACTCTTTCTCCTCTGGGTGTTCCCCAACAGGTTGGTTTCAAATCTCAGTTGCCATAGTTTGTACTGTCAGTTCTGGTTTTGGATTGTTTGGGATTCTAAAAATTGGATCTTTGTGATGTTTGAAGGTGATACTTATCAATGGTCAATTTCCTGGGCCTAGACTTGATGTGGTGACCAATGACAACATCATCCTCAACCTCATTAACAAGCTGGACCAGCCTTTTCTTCTTACATGGTCAGTTCACTCTTCTCCAAATCCACTCTTAGTTTTTCCCAAATGCCTTAATCTTTAATGTTAATGAGTTCCTCATTTTTTTCTTCTTTTATTTTCCTTGAAGATTATGCTTTTAAAGCATGAAGCTTTGAAAAAATTTCTAGCAGGATTTTTTTTGAGAAAAATCATAATGTTGGTTTAGTGTGTAAAAAATTACTGGTGGTGTTAAAGGCATAATTTTGATGGAATATTTGTTAAGCTTGTTGAGTTTTAGGACAGTTAGATATGAAATTAACCCGGATGACTGCATAAGGTTTCCCTTGAGTAATGTAGGAAACTTTTGCCTCAGGGTTACACAGAAATTGAAGAAAAAGTTGGATTATAATTCCCAAAATTTTAGTCTGTTCTTTCTTGATTCAATGTGTATCTATTTCATTGTATCTTTCAGCATAATAAGAAATTTGCTTGACTACAACCAGGAATGGGATTAAGCAGAGGAAAAACTCATGGCAAGATGGGGTATTGGGAACCAATTGTCCCATCCCTCCAAACTCAAACTATACCTACAAATTTCAGCCCAAGGATCAGATAGGTACCTTCACATATTTTCCATCAACTAAATTACACAGAGCTGCTGGAGGGTTTGGAGGTATCAATATCTACTCGAGACCTAGAATTCCAATCCCATATCCAATACCTGAGAGTGATTTCACTTTACTTGTTGGTGATTGGTACAAGGCCAGCCATCAGGTAACAAATGCATCATTGATAAATGTCATTCTTTAAGTGATGACGTTCCAATGTTACAGTCTACATGTTTGATCAAAGGTTCTTCATGTTTCATTAAGTCATCATATTGTTTTGGTGTTTAAAGGCATTGCAGAAATCGTTGGACTCAGGAAAGTCTCTTGCATTCCCCGACGGTCTTCTTATAAATGGCCAGACTAGTTCTACCTTCACTGGTGATCAAGGTAGCCTTATGAATACAATTAGATCAAATCTAGTTGGTTAACCTTCTCTCCAAATGAAAGTGTTTAACTGTGTTTTGATTGCTATGATTTCAGGCAAAACATACATGTTTAGGGTCTCAAATGTGGGATTGTCAACCTCATTAAACTTCAGAATTCAGGGCCATAAAATGAAGCTAGCTGAAAGTGAAGGATCTCACACACAACAGAACATATATGACTCTCTTGACGTGCATGTTGGCCAATCATTTTCCGTCCTTGTTACCTTAGATCAGCCTCCAAGGGATTACTACATTGTAGCATCCACCAGATTCACTAGGCGTGTTCTTACAGCCACTGCAGCACTACACTACTCAAACTCTCACACTTCGGTTTCTGGACCTGTACCTGCTGGTCCTAGATACCAATTTCACTGGTCTATGCAGCAAGCCAGAACTTTCAGGTATACATAAGAAGAGAGTCAAATATAATGAGCCTCACATTTGCTGGAGTTAATTTATGATGTTTTAGTTTGATGATTTTCAACTTGGTTTTTGTTTCAGGTGGAATTTGACAGCAAATGCAGCCAGGCCTAACCCTCAGGGCTCATACCATTATGGACAGATAGTACCAACAAAGACAATCGTATTGGCCAGTTCAGCACCTTTAATAAATGGAACTCTGCGTTACGCATTTAACCGAGTCTCCTATGTTAACCCTGACACACCATTAAAGCTTGCTGATTACTTTAACATCCCTGGAGTCTTCAGCTTTGATGCCATCCAATCCTTTCCCTCTGGTGGCCCCGCAATCTTAGCTACACCTGTGCTGCCATCCTCACACCATGACTTCCTAGAAATTGTTTTCCAAAACAACGAAAATACTATGCAATCTATGCATCTAGATGGTTATGATTTCTGGCCTGTTGGGTATGTAAAATGTGCTTTCTTGTGATTTTACTTTTTCAGATGTGTGTGTAGATTAGTGACTTCATAGACTGACCTTTATTGTTTGAACAATTACAGCTTTGGTTTTGGACAATGGCAACCGGCCAAGAGAAGAACTTACAATCTAGTTGATGCTCTAACTAGACATACAGTTCAGGTATTTAGCTTTGGTTTCTCTTTTGACACCTCAGATTACTTTGTTTTTCGGTGAAATAAAAATGCATTTCCTATGTTCTTGAAGGTTTTTCCAAACTCTTGGAGTACCATATTGGTGTCACTAGACAACCAAGGAATGTGGAACTTGAGGTCAGCTATATGGGAAAGGCAGTATCTTGGGCAACAGCTCTATCTCAGGGTTTGGAATGCAGTCCAAAACCTTGCTAATGAATACAGCATTCCTTCAAACGCTCTTATGTGTGGAAAAGCTATAGGACGACACCCTTAGGATTTATGATGCTAATGCTTCAGTGTCTGGTTCTTGAGTCATGAAGGTTTGACTCAAGTGAGGACACATTTGAGAAAAGAAATTTAAGAAGATTACATTTAACGTTTATTTATTCAGTTGTATCTGGATTAAGATGAACTTAGTTTTCTTATCATTTTACCAAAAAATATTGTATGAGACTATGAGCTAGTTATATTACTTATATAAATCTCAATAGAAATCTGAGGTCAGAAGTTTGCTCTTTTTATCCTTTCCTTTGGTTTTGCTCACTGTCTTTCACTATGATGCATCAGCAATGGTATAAAGGGTCAAAACGCAGCCATAAATGGTTGAAAGTGTGGACTGATTCTAATTCTTGTAACCAAATTGATCGGGAACAGACTGTTAAATTTTAATGGGAGTTCTAAATAACACACTGTTCCTTGAAAGATGTTGTGTTCAGCACAAGTTTAATTAATCAGTAGCAAAGTTCAGATAGCTGAATGAGGGAGCATGTTTGAGTGTCTGACTGATGAAACCATGCACTATCAGCACAGAAGCTGAAGAATCCCACATAATGCAACATTTCCAAGTTAAAATTCATGAAGAACAACAATTTTTCTTCAATTTTCTTTCAAAAGAAAAAAAAAGAACACACACATAATGGCTATGAGCAGATTTTGCCAGAGTTTAATTTTAACTGACTTCTTGTGAAGCCTGCTACACCAGCAATCAGCCAGAGAGCTTAATGATGGTAGATTTCAAAATGTTACAGACGATCGATCGAGTCAGATCAGGAACGCCTTAGTCTAAACATGTTTTGCTGGATAAACAACTAAAGAGTCGAACAGAAACCTCCGATTCTCAAAACAACAAACTGCTTCATTCCCACTTGATGAAACCTACAAGCAACTTGCACCAACTCCAAGGAAGAACAATCCTAGAATATCCAACTTTTAGTTGTAGCCAAACAGACTTCTTTTAACCACGTGGGTGGTCGGGTTGGCAAACTTGGCTCTTCAAGTTGGGACAAATGGCAGGGTGGAACCCTCCATCTGAATTCGAATCCCAGCGTAAAATTCCATGTAGCCAAGACCAAGCCAGTTGTCTAAGGTAGACTAGTCTCTAAAGACTTCTTTTGAAGCTTTCAACAGTTCCCAACTGAATTCAATAAAGGAAAGACAAAAAACAAAAAACAATGGTTGAATCACTTGAATGCCATTGCTCAAAGCTCTGAAAACGACTATTTCGAAAATGATCGAGAAGAAAGTGGAACCACTAACCTTGAGAATCAGTTGGCACCAACTACCAACCTATGGAGAATTAGAGACATGCAGTGCTAGCACTATTTTCTGGGGGCAAAACTGCGTCGTAGGAATGTTGAAGAACCATAAAGAAACAATTTTATCGGACTTCACTCCAAATCAAAATCCAGTTGATAGCCACATGATGAGAATTTAATTTCGTACGTGTTGGAATTAAACTCAACGTGCCATGTGTGTGTGATTTACTCCTGCTGTTCCCAAGAGAAACTATTCAACTAAGAGGATCTTGACTTCCCATATGAGATCTGTCCTTGGATCCATCATTCACTGCCACTTCTTACTCTAACAGTTGACTTGCCCTTCAATAAAGCTCCTCATTGACCTCAAAATTGTGGTACTAGCTACACCTACTATATAGGAGAGCAGGAGGGTGTTCATACTTGGAAGATCTATGATCTTAGTCACAATTTGTTTATGTTGACAAAAAGGCTAGCTAACTTTGTATGTTGTTGATGTGCTGGGAGCAACCTACTTGAAATTAATAATTTTACAAAGGAAATTGCTCATTTACATAAGAATAAAAAAGTTAAAAATAAAAGTCAGACTCCAATTCATAAAAAAATCAAAATGTCATTTCAATTAATCTCAAGTAAAAAAATTATTTCACCTATACAAAATATCTACCTTTTATTCTCAGATCTCCTCCACCTCTATATATCTACTATTCTCTCTATCTCCAACTCTAGATCGGAGTTCTTCGTCTGTCTCTCTCTTTCTCTCGTGGAGCAGAGGCGTTGCCTGAAGACGAAGCCACCCCCGCGTGAACCAAAGCCACCTCTGTCGTCGGCGAGTTCTGTACAGTGATGAAGATGACCTCGGTATTCACGGCAACGAGGAATTGTGACAACCACTCCATCTCTCCCCTCTATTCTCTCTCCTGTCTCTCTGCTCTCTGCTCTCTCGATCTATCTATCTTGCCGAACCGATTAGATCTCCTAGCAAGAATTTGAAATTGCTTCAAGCAGCTCAACCATTGAGAAGAGCTATGAACTATGGATTGGAGATAACAACCTAGGTCTCATCATGGACCAGGCTTGGACCGGCTCGACCCTAAATTTTAGGGTTTGGGGTAGGGTAGGGGTCGGTCAAAGTTAACAAAATTTAAAGCCTGATAGAGTAGGACTAAGGTTTGAATATGTAAGCCCCAGTCTGTCCTAACGGCCCATTTCGTTAGGGTTAATAGGGTCGGGTAGGACCGACTCTTTAAATAGGGTCGAGATAAGATTGTTATTTTTTTTCTCACAATTTAGCTTTACAATTATATTTAATGAACCTTATTTTGGGGTCATATTTAACTTGCATGCATACACATTATACTTAATTTAAGACATATATCTATAAACTAAGTGGTTATACTCATATATCTCACGAACTATTGCTCTAAATCTTTAAAATACAATTGTTAATCAACAAAACAAAAAGAAATCAAATGAACAAAGCTAGAAAATCAACTACATAAGAGAAGATTAGTTGTATTGTATCTAAAAAATAAGAAAAATATTAAAACATTAAAAAAATAAGAAATTATTAAGACCTAAAGGGCAGGCTTTTTAGGGTCGGACCCGATTCGGCCCTAAAGGGCTCATTAGGACAGGGTCGTAAAGTAGGGTCGGATTTCATTTGTTCAACCCTTACCCTACCATACTCAAGAAGGGCTAGGGCCGGCGCACCTAATGGAAGACCGGGTAAGACTTCGACCCTAAAGGGTAGGGCGGATTAGGATTGAATGGCCAAATGATGAGGCCTATAAGAACCCTTGCACCATGGATTGGATAAAGTTATAGTAATAAGTTTTTACCGGATACAATAAAGTTCTATTAAGGATAATAAATATTTTACTAACGGTAGTAAATTTATGACCAGCGGTAGCTACACTGTAATTTCTTCATTTTTCTTTTTTTCTTTTATTTGAGCTAATTTTTGTAAGATTTTATATTTTCAAATTTTTATTGGGGATAATAAATTCTTTCTCAAAATTTACTAACCCCAATAAAAATGTCTGTTACATTTTTTATATTATTTATTACATTGTATAAATTATTTCGGGATGTTATGGTTCTATTTCATCTTTATTGTCATCTATTCAAAAAGCTTATTGCGCTCAGTAAAATCTCAGTAGAAGTCTATTGCCCCCAAACCAGAACTGTACCTATAGAAAGTTATCATCCCTAATAACTTTCATACTTGAGTGCAGAACTGAAAAAACATCAAGTGTGCAAAATTACTATCCCTAAATAACTTTCATACTTGGAGTAGAATGAAAAAAAAAATGAAGTCAAATTCTGGCGACCGACGACCGAAGTTCGGTGACCGGAGCCGGTGAGATTCCGACCAAGTTTTCTCTCTCTTCTATTTCTCACTCTAAACATGTTTAAGTGGTGAGGATAAAATAAGATTGAAATAATATAGCTCCCTTAGAGTTTTAATAAAAGATTTGTTCATTTAGACACAACTAATAACACCTTATATTGGAATTGCCATATTTTTTTAAAAAGAAATCTTTTAAATGGGCTAAGAGGGGGACTAAATTAGTACTAAATGGGTATTTTTTTTCTTTTACAAATAAGAGACTCCTACATTATATACTCATTAATATGTTCTATGTTTAGTGTGTTTAGACATTGTAAGTGACGTAATGATTATCGCCTAAATATGAGTGTGCTCTAAAGTTAGTTCTTGAAGTGATCAGCAGGGTATGCCTTCAGTTTTCTGAGGCCCTAGGCGATAAACGAAAAATGCGGCCTCTCTATTTTCAAATATATTCATAATTTTTTTTTCTGTTAAAGGTAATTTAAAATATTTTAAATATATACTACTACGAAAACAAGATTGCATTAACAACTAGTAAGATTGCATGTAATTAAAAATCAATTATAATCAATAGCAGAGCCATAAACCAATTACAACCGCGCACTCGAAGTTTTAGATTTTTTTGATAAATGATGTTAGTCATAGATATATTAATAACTGAAAGTCATATTACAAATAAACATGAAACATCCTCACAGACACGTTAGAATAGAATCATGCAAAACTACCTAAGAGCTACCTTAGATAATTTTTATGTTGCAACTCATAGGCACGCTCGACACAAACAAGTAACCCAGGTAAGCAAAGAACAAAAACAACAAAACATAAGTAAACTAAAAGTCCTAGAAAAAACATATTTATTTTGACTTCCAAAACTGAGCTTAGCTTACTCTAACGTAGGTGTCTCTGAGAGACACCAGCAAATGTTGACGTTTATAGGTTGAGAATCCAGAGTTGCTTCCAAGCTCAACTCACTAGCCCATTTACAAGCTAATGCTTTACGAGCTCTAAAAGAACGTTTCTTAGCTCTTTTCGGTCCTGACGATAAGGGACCCTCCCCGAACACCGCCACCGTCTCGATCTTCTTATTTTTGAAGCCCAGTGGACTCCCTGGTTTCCTCCTTTTTGTCGGAGATACAACCAAAACACCTAATGCTCAAGTGTCGTTTCAGGGGCAAAACCTAGATCATAAGGGACCATGCTCAAATTGTCAACATCCTGTTCCCCTCGATTCTTCTTACCCATGGTCGCCAGAGCCATATCAGTGGACCTCTTTGTACATAAGATCGGTAGCACCTCCTTGAACACACTAGCCGAAAGGACCACCGACACCACAACTGGGGAAGAAACATATTAGAAGCCATGCGGAGGACTACGAAATCGTGACAACTGTAACACCAAATTTGTAGCAGAGATTTCAGGAATGAAGAAGGTCAAACCGGGAACTATGGTGTCCCCTCCAGATAGAACCGAATCAACAAAAGGATTCGTTATCAGTCTAGGGATCTGACCGACAACTAAGCTAGCAGCGCCACCTTTTGAACCCAGCCTCGACATACCATAACACACCACCTATTTTTAGCTTATATATATGTAAAATATTAAGGGAGAATTACATATAACGAACCAACCAAATTTGCAAACACAAAAACCTCACTTTCATAATTTGTTATACAAATTACTCCATGAACTCAAGCCCAAAACTTATTGTATTATGCCTCATCTAAATTTTATTATTAATTGACTACAATGTCCTCTCTCCCTAACCCTCATCTCTCACACCGTCTTTTCAGATATATTCTTTTTCAGATCCATTCTTCTCTCTCTCTCAAATCAGTCATACAAATATGGTGACGAGGTTTGATGATCTAGTGGTATGCTTTGGAATGTTTGACGACGATGTCGCTACTTCCTCAACAACGCTACAACTTCCTCGATTACGTTGTTGCTTCGATGCATATGAAGACGCCCGCCACTGCCGCAACGATTCTTCGTTGATGAAGACTAGATCGCATGGCCTCTGTCCTCCAACGTCCAAATTCGATTGATTTTGTCCTCTGATGCCAGTCAAAGAGGCTTGACCCTGCCCAAATTGTACCACATCCATCCTCCAATGTCGTATCTCGTACAACGGCGAGCTCTTAGATCAGGTTATGGCAAGGTGTTATGATCTGGTCTTCATATTCATATTCAAGGTTTGCTACTACTATTTATTGTAGATTGTCAAATCTTGCTGCTATTGTAGGTCTTGCTGCTACTGTTGTTGCTACCGATCGTCAGGATTTGTTGCTACTGCTGCAAATCTAGTTTTTCTATTGCTACAGAAAATCATGTTTTGGATGTGTAAAAATCTTGTTACTGTACATTTGGTAGTAGCAGTAAAATTTCAATCAGAGACAGTAGCAGCTTCATGTATGTATAGTAACAATACATTTTCGATCAAACAGTAGCATCCTTATGTATGATCTGGGACAGTACGTAGCAACATGATGTATTTCTGAGAAATAGTAGCAACTTCACGTATAATATGGAGG
Source organism: Comarum palustre (assembly GCA_951800085.1). Classification (NCBI taxonomy): domain Eukaryota; kingdom Viridiplantae; phylum Streptophyta; class Magnoliopsida; order Rosales; family Rosaceae; genus Comarum; species Comarum palustre. The sequence goes on along the minus strand of OX637588.1, from coordinate 8,073,588 downwards.
ACAATTGCAGCATGATTTAATATTTGGTTGACAGTAGCAGCTATTTTTGTACACCTTGAAAAAACTGCAAACGCACATGCAGTAGCACATTTCTTGTCCACAAAAATATGTAGTGATGATTATTTTGATAATTTACTCAATGACAAATGACATGGTTTATTAGCTTAATCTGATTTGTTAATTTGTGTAACATATTGTGCAAATGATATATTTATCAATTGAAATTTGGTCAGTAACTAAAATGTAGTTTACTAAAATATTAATATAAATATTAAAATACTCAAATATTGTTTTCAAATTAAGGTAAGGATTAATCAAATGTATGGTTTTTAGTAGGGATGGGCACTGGCCTGGACGGTTCTAAATTTTTCAAGGATCAAGTTCGAATCCAAACTAATCAGACCGGTCCAGGCTCGAGCTTAATTTATGAAATTCAAACCCGATCAAAACACAACTCGGGCCAAGCCAGCCTTCAGGCTTTTCGGACCCAAAAATGTAATTTCACATATTTCATAAGTTTTTCTAAATTTCCTCATGTTCAATATGTACAAGTTCTAAACATTAGAAATCCACAAGTTTGATACAAACCAATACACAACAAAATTGTTCATGTTTGATTCAAACCAATAAACAATACAAATTGTTCAACCCGTGATTATTAATAGTTTAATATAGAAATCCATTCAAATAGTTCAATCCCACAAAATCACAAATATAATAGCAAAAACAAATTGAAAAGATTTAGGTAAAATGTAAATCAGATTAGCTAAAATCACTAAAATTGTTAATTAAAATATAAACGGACCGGGCTTTCAGGTCTTTTAAATTTCAAGCCTGAACCCGAACCGTTTTTAAAGTATATGGGCCGGGTTTGGGACCAGACCGAGTTTTGAGCTTTGGGTTTTGACTCGATTCGGGTTTTTTTGGCCAAGTTTTCAGCTTTCCTGGTTCGGACGCCCACCCCTAGTTTTTAGCCTTTTAGATATGATTTTTTGACTAAAAAATAATATTGTTAACTTCATCGAAATAATAATATTTTTAATATAAAGAAAAGAAAGATATTTAGAAGAAAAAAGATCTAGTGTAATGCTAAAAGAAAAGTAAATAAACGATAAAAAGATGAATTCGTGTTTCGAATTTAGGATGACCCAAGTATATAAAAAATAGCTTTACCACCAACTTTTCCGTTATAGCAACATGATTTTTGTTCATTGATTCTTATTCTAATGTTATTATATGAAATCTACATCAATTTTAAAAATACCGAAAAATTAAAAAAAAATTCGGGTGCCCGTTAGGTTTGAGGACTCTAGACGTAGGCCTTCTGGGCCTATACTCAGAGTCGGCCTTGGTGATCAATTATCATACGTGCTGCAATTCATAGTTGGAACATTTTAATGTGCATCAGGTGATTACCTTTTAGATTTAGAAATCTATCGTCTATAAAAATTCAGTTGGCTTATGCATACAATTATATTATGATCCAGAGCTGTCTCAAAAGTTTTGGAGACCATGTGTTAGATTGAAAATGTAGCCCTATTTCGTGAATGTATATATCATCAAAATTTTACCATATATATTTTTGGTCTCAAAGGCCCTCTCTTGTATTCTTACTATACTTAAAACTTATAAACATGTAGACTACTGTAACACTACAACTTGTAAACATCCAGAATGAAGAGGGAACTTGAAGACACCTACATTACTACACTGCCCCTCCATTGTCTTCGTTTTCCTTTCTGCTTTCATGTGAGGGAGATGTAAAATTCCCAAAATCCGCCATTTATGTCTAGATAAACTAATTTAACAACGATCCGTTCTAGCCTGCGCAGCTCCCGCTTGATTCAATCTCATTCCTTACCGCCACTGCGCACCACCGACGAGTCCAGGCCGCCCCGCGTCACGTACACACTACACTTTCACTAGCTGCTACTTCATTTCATTGGTCGGTTTTCCAGAGTTCAAGATTTGGATCCCCCCATTAGTCAAGTTGAAATATTAAATTTTAATTCGAATTTTTGAGTTAAGTTTTAGTTCTAAATTAGTTGCATATGCAGGTTGCTGACTGCTACTGAAACCATGAAGTGCGGCGCCAATGAGCTTCGATTCTTCCTCGTTCCTCGCATCCGCGCTGGCCCTGCTGGCTGCACCCTCGGCCATTTATATAAGCACCAGGTGTTCTATCATTCGTGACACTCGACCACATTGCACCGCTTCTCTCGTGCACTTTCAGTTTTCCTCCTCTCATCGGGGAGATTGGCGCTTCGATAGTATGTATCCTGCTCTTCTGTTGATCAACTCACAAACGGAAGACTCCGATAGGATGTAATGTTTATCATTTGATGCCAACTTAGATTCTGTGTCGACGTGTTGTTGTTTTGTGCAGAAAAGTTGAAACATAAATAGGAGCTCATACAACAATGACTTTCCTGCGTTTTTTTCTTGGAACATTGGTTGGCTTGAGTGCTTTGGGCATCATAAATGCAGAAGACCCTTATAGATATTTTTCATGGACAGTTACATACGGAACCATTTCTCCATTGGGTGTTCCTCAACAGGTACTTGTCTTTTGATCTAACACGGTACAAGGCACTATCGAGTTCTGCAATTTTCTACTTGTAGGTCGTAGGTGCATTGGTTAGTAGTGGTTGATGTACAGTAGTGTGCTACTTAATTTTGCAGGCTATACTAATTAACGGTCAATTTCCTGGCCCAACAATTGACGCTGTGACTAATGACAACATTGTCGTTGATGTCATTAACAAGTTGGATGAACCTTTCCTCATCACATGGTCAGTACTTTTTGTAAGTTTTGATGTTTGGAAATTCAGAAACTTTGTGTTCCCTGCTCATATGCTTTGCTTTCTGATGTTGGTGTGAAATCAGGAATGGAATTAAACAGAGGAAGTCCGTATGGCAAGATGGAGTTCTCGGAACCAATTGCCCGATTCCTCCAAACACAAGCTGGAGATACAAGTTTCAAACAAAGGATCAGATTGGAACTTACAGTTACTTCCCATCAACGAAACTTCATAGAGCTGCTGGTGGTTTTGGGGGTTTCAATATTGCACATAGGTCTGTGATAGCAGTCCCATATCCTATCCCCACTGAAGAGTTTACCGTGCTTGTTAGTGATTGGTACAAGAGCAGCCACAAGGTATGTACGTATATACTCAACGGGAAATTATTTTTTTATTTGAAACACCACGTGGTATATGATCCATTTAAATTTCATTGGTCCAACTTTTTCCTCTTTTATCTCTGATTGATGTATTTAATTACTTTTACATATTTTTTTCACCTCTTGCTGAACCCCACATAAATCTGATTGCTGGAAACACCAAATGACCGTGTCACGTGGTGTATGATTGCTGGAAACACCAAATGACCATGTCACGTGGTGTTCCGAGTACAGGGAATAATTACACATATTCAACTGCTAGAGCATGTATGCTAGATGTAGAGACGAGAGAAGCACTTTTATGATGAAGTGTTCTATGTATGTAGTTAACTTTTGAATTAATTACAAAACACAACCCAAATTATGATCATATTTTTATTTTCATACATAACTATGAAAAACTGACATTTTCATAGTATTTTGATATCTTGACCACTAACACTTTTAAAATTTAAGGGCATTTTCGTTATTTCATCAAATGTTTTTTTACGTTTACTTTAACAAATATTTTTTTAGGCTATCAAATACAAATAGAACAGTTTACTAGCAAAAATATTCAAAAAATACAAAAAAACAACAAATTCAAAATTAAAAATTTATTTTTGCAACAATAGTGATAAAAATTAGTAGAACTTCTGAATGTATATATATTTTTAGAGTTATATGTTAAGAAAAATAAAAAAATAAATATAACAACTGAATTCATTGATTATAATTATATAAATTACAAGCAATAAGAATAACAAATCATAATCAATGACTAAAATATCGATGATCATGAAAATATATGTGATTCGAAAAAAAATTGATGGATATATCGAGGAAAAATCGAATATCCATGAAAAATTTATCAAATTTTATATAAAATTGGTATATTTGACCAAAAATAAATTAAATATAAAACATCAGATAAATATGAAGATTTTATGTTAAGTTTGTTATTGAAATTAAATATTTTTCATTGCTATTATTCAAACGTACTCGAGAACACCATTTATTCACCTAAATCAATGGATCATATTGTGATCATGGACTAAAATATTCTTGATATTTTCTCGAACTTTCGGTTTTTTACAAGCATCCATATTAATAGATATTAGGACATTTCCACTAAGGGATCTCTGTTTTTAGTTTATTTATAGGGATAGGCATTCGAAAAACTTTTCGATCACATTTTTCAATCTGAACCGTTCAATTCTTAGGTCCTAATAGATAGATTACCTCTGCAAAATTTCATCCAAATCAATGATCGTTAAGATGTTCAAAACTGCGAATTAAAATTATAGGCATTAACGGTTCAAGTTTGGTAGATTTGATCCGTCAATTGATTTCAGTTATTTCAAAGCCTTAACGATCACCAAATTAGATGAAATTTTGTAGAAATGATCTATATATATACATCTACGTATTGAACGATGAAGATATTGATATGTGATCGAAAAGTTTATCGAATGCCTATCCCTATAAATAAATCAAAAATAGGGATCCCTCAATAGAAGGTCCTATATATAGAAGTTCTACTAACTATATATATATAAGGTCCTATATAGAAGGTCCTATATATATATTGTTGCAAAACTAATTTTGTTTTATAGATTTTTATTATTATTATTATTTAAATATTTTTGTTAAAGTAAATTGTTCTATTTGTATTTGATAACATCTTTTTTGGTCGTTTGTATTTGATAACATAAAAAATAAATTAATTTGTTAAAGTAAATGTAAAAAAATAATACATTTGATGAAATAACGAAAATACTCTTAAATTTTAACGGTGTTAGTGCTTAATGCATCAAAATGCTAACAGAATAAAACTTAGAATATGAAAATGTAAATTTTTTATAGTTAGGTATGAAAATGAAAATATGATCATAATTCGAGTGGTGTTCTGTAATTAATTCTTAACTTTTTATCAACTAAATATGTAAAGAGAAGATTTCTGATTTCTGATGTGTGCTTTATTTTTACAGGCATTGCAGCAAAAATTGGACTCTGGGATTCCTCTTCCTCTTCCTGATGCTCTCCTCATAAACGGGCTTCAATGGTCTGCAACCTTCTCTGGTCAAAGGGGTAACACTAGGCATAACCCTCTCATTTGTTTGGATACCATAATTACCGTTGATGAAAAGGGTGGTGCTATCAACACATGTTTTTGCTATTAACACACTATCTCTTTTTTAACCAATCATGAATCAAATTTTAGTGACAAACTTGTAAATAAAATTGAAATATGTGGATGATAAAAGAGATTGGATGTGTTAATAACCAAAAGAGATGTATTAATAGCAACACCCTATGAAAATTGTAGGGCTGGTATGGTACGGTTACCAACTTTTTTTTACCATTACCAATTACCAACCAACTATAATCGGTAAACAAAATCCTATTACCATTACCAACCACTAAAGTCGGTATACCGACATGTTGGTACGGTACGGTACATGTTGGTACGGTACGGTTGGGCCTTGTACCAACATTAAATTGGGCCAATTTTTTTCATGAAAAATAAGACTTGGCCCAAATTTTTTGGAGTTATTCTGCTATGAACTGGTGCATAATTTCAAAATGTAATATGAAATAATCAACAAAGAGTTATAAACCAACTTAACAAGGTTCATACAAATGAATCATACAACCATAAAGTCACAAACACAGTTCAAAACTTCAAATTGTTCAATATTCATCAATTCATCAACGCTGCACTAGTAAATGAAAATAAGTTTCCCTTCAATTCATCAACGGCTAGGATTAAAAGTTCCTTAATCAACGGTTAGGATTAAAGGACTTAATATAATTTTAATTATATATATAAATTACGGTCGGTACGGTAATTACCACGGTAATTAAAATCTATTACCATACCGTACCGTCAGAATTAAGTTGGTACGGTAACCGTACCGTAGAAGTCGGTTACCGACTATGTCGGTTACCAACATTATTGGCTCGGTTGGTTTTGCGGTAATAGTGGTAAATTACCATACCATGCCAGCCCTAGAAAATTGTGTACTCAAACTTTTGTTGCATTTTTTCAGGAAAGACCTTCAAATTCAGGATATCAAATGTAGGAATAGCAACTTCAATCAACTTTAGGATTCAGGATCATACAATGACACTTGTTGAAGTTGAAGGTGCTCATACCTTGCAAGAGGTGTATGACTCACTTGACGTTCATCCAGGCCAATCTGTAGCTGTTTTGGTCACCTTACGTGGTTCAGTCAAGGACTATTTCATCGTGGCCTCATCCCGATTCACAAAACCCGTTCTCACAACCACTGGAATTCTTCGATATGCTGGTTCTAGCATCAAGGCTGCAGGGCCATTGCCTATTGGTCCAACCTATCACATTCACTGGTCTATGAAGCAAGCCAGGACAATCAGGTAGCAACAACATTCTTATGATATATCTATGTTGCCATCGTCGAAGTTGTCGATTTGATAGGCATCTAACTTACTATATCATTCTTGTGTGTGAAGATTGAACTTGACAGCAAATGCAGCCAGGCCTAACCCTCAGGGCTCATTCCATTATGGTACCATTCCAATAGTGAGAACACTTGTTTTGGCCAATACTGCTACTAAGATCGGTGGCAAGCTTCGCTATGCTGTAAACAAGATATCCTATGTTGATCCAGATACCCCCTTGAAGCTGGCTGACTGGTTTAACATCCCTGGGGTATTTAACTTAAACACAATCAAGGACACACCTACTCCGGGCCCTGCAACCTTTGGTGCCTCGGTCATAGGAACCACACTCCATGACTTCGTGGAAATCGTATTCCAGAACACAGAATCTACACTTCAATCTTGGCATCTTGATGGATATAGCTTCTACATTGTTGGGTAGGCATGCTACTTTCATATGCAAAACAGAATGTTTCTTAGTGGGGTACAACTATAATCATCTTGCTAATGCTGTCGCTTTTCAATTTTCAGATATGGTTCTGGAAATTGGACCCCAGATATGAGGCGACGCTACAATTTGGCAGATGCTGTACCAAGACACACAGTTCAGGTAATTGGATTTTTAGTTACTTCTATTGATTAATGTTCAGATGCAGCTTTGCTCAAAGATAATAAATTTTAGTGTCAATCACCACGTTAATCCAAATATCCAATGATTATTTGGTGAAATGGTCAGGTATATCCTTTTGGTTGGAGTGCTATGTTGGTGTCTTTAGACAACAAGGGTATATGGAACTTGAGGTCTGCAATATGGGCAAGAAGGTACTTGGGTCAGCAATTGTATATCAGAGTTTGGAGCGATGAGAAAAGCCTCTTTACTGAGAATGACATCCCTCAAAATGCACTATTTTGTGGCAAGGCCCATCATTGAGAAAAGTTGTTGTCTTTGGTGTAATCTTCTGTGTTCTTTCATTTGATTTTTTACTTGGGTGGTTCTTAAGTTTCAGTTACAAGGGTGTGACTGTCAAAAAAGGGGTCATTATATTGTTGTGTTAGATATCTTGCTAACCACAAATCCTCAATTGATTGTTCTTATAGTTCATTCCTATTATATACTACTTCCCCATTTCAGTGCATCAATGGTTGTCTTCTGTTATATTTCGGATTGCCTCCTATGCATTACCTTTGCTTTCCTATGCTTCGGATTAAAATAAGTCCAAAACAATTAAGTGATTAACCTTGGAGAACCAAGTGATTCGATATACACTTACGGGCTAATCCTAGCTGTCGAAGAATTTTTCAAAGTTCACTCAAATGACACACATCAACACAAGGCAACTGCATGGGGTCTGCTGCCCATAGTCGTAGCATCGGACTGATAATACGTAGGAAGTTCACTAGTTCAGTTACTCTTTAGTGTCATCGGACTATGAATTTCTTCAGCTTATTCTCTGAACACCAAAAATTGATGGATTTCCATTTTCAATCCGTATGAAGCTTAGTAATACTGTTTAGTGAAGGCTGTTGTGAAGTTTCCCACTGCCTCTTGCTTAATCAGCCTCAAATCGATTAGATGCCAAATATGTAAGTGAAACGGATAAAAGCATCAGAAGCTCAGTATTATGCAATAACGACCGCCGGAGGCAAGAAACCTTTCAGCGAGAGATCGGAGAGACAGAGAGATGGAGAGGTAGCGCCCAAAGGGCTTTACATAAAGATGTTTAAGCAGCAGTAGCAGTACTACTGTTGCAGAGAAGCAGGCAATTAGAGCAGAGAGGCATGCCCAAGTTTGGATAAGGCTGCAGCTGCAGCTTATCTGCTATAGAAGGAATCCTCTGACGACGGACTACTGTGCGAGAATCAAAGGCTCTGCTTTTATCACCTCCTTCATTACTTTCTCGTAACCAAAACAGTACTACTTCTCACTGTCACTGAGATTCTTCATCTTCATGCATGTGCCCTCCACCACAACACCCACCACCACCGTTTATAAAACTATAAATATCTTACGAACACAAAACACTTGTTTCCAGTTCTGCAATTCTGCTTACCCAGAATCAATTTAACAATAGTTGGCAAAGATATCTGAATGTACGTTACTGCTGGTAACAGATTTACAATTAACCACCTAAAAAGATTGAACTTCCAACACTTGTTTCAAGAAATAATGTGAACTATTGCACTTATAGATAATCTATGCCAAAGAATTTGATAACACCAAGAAATAGTACTCCATTAACAAATAACAAACGTTTTTATATAATTCTGGTCCTTAATTGGTACACCACATATCCCTTTACACCTTAAAACACACATACATAAAAAGAAGAACATAAGAGAATTGTTCTGACTAATGCGGAAGCCATTAGCATTAGTAATATTACAACCAACACAAACAGAAATGAAACAAAAGACATAGAAAAAGATTGAGAACCTAGCTATCTAACTGAAGCAGACAAAGAAGAAGCTTAATTGTGAAGTTCTTAACTTAAGGGTATGCACCGTTTGTTGTAGGGAGCTGATCGGACCAAGTAAACGCGGGGTTCCAGTTATAACCCAGTTCACCACCAACAGCCGGAGTTGCCTCTAAAATCGATTTAGTAGATGATGAAGAAACTCCATTGTTAAGATCCTGCGAATAATTAGCTGAAGAGGATGACCTAAGCCTCTGAAAGAGTTCCTGAATTCCCTGGTTGCTAGGAATCTCATGCCCAGGTATGAAATTACCATTCTGTTGCTGGTGCGGAGGTTGAACGTTCTGATTGTTTCTCCAGAAAGAACTCAGAGCAGGATCCAACCCCAGGGTCCGAGCTATCATTGCATCATTTCCAGCTCCAGAAGACTCACTCATCATGTGGGACCCGATCATATTCATGCACCCTTCTTCCTTCACAGAATTAGTACACAGTTGAACACTAGGGTTAGGGTTAGGGTTTGGAGTGCCGGATCTTAGAAGAGCTAGGATATTGGAATTCTGAGGTGAACCCCATAGTATAGGACTTGCGTGCACCTCGTTATCAAACCCGAGTCCCAACCCGGACCTCCCGATCTCCGACGCTATTGATTTCATCTTCCCGGCCACAGCTGTCTTGCTTATCGATATTGACATGGTACCACCCTTGTTTTTCCGGCATCCGCCCCCAATCGGAACATTCCTTAGGGCTCCTCCCTTGGTCCAGTAGCGGCGGCAAGTCTTGCAGAAGTGGCGGGGCTGCGTGAGGTTGTAGTTGTTGTAGTAACAGAACTTGGTGTTGGCAGAATCGCATCTCGGGCATCTCAAATTCTCTGAATTCGCTGTTGCAGTGGCCGCAGCAGTAGCAGTGGTATTTGTAGTAGCGGAAGAAGATGGAGACGGTGACGGCGGCGAAGCCGAAAGAGAAGTAGAAGAAGAAATGGAGATTTTCCTCTGCACTCCTCCACCTCCCACTCCTCCTATATTAAACCCTGCACCACCAAACAGTTCTTGGATCATCTCTTAACCTTTGATGATTATCTCTTCTTTGTAGATCTACAACAATCCAAAAACAAGAAAAGCAGCAAATAAAGATGGAGTCTTTTTGAGTTAGTGGAGAGAAAGATAACTACAGAGAGAAAGTGGTTTTTGTTTTGTGTATTTAGTGTATGTGTGATCTTAGCTACCTTATATCTGTAAAGAGAGGATTGAATGAGGGTGGAATATATCAAATTAAATGGCTTGCCTGGCCTTTTTTGACTTAAGACTTAAGTACTTGTATCCCTTGGCTGGCCAAATATTCTGAGGGATGTAAAAGTTGGAGGACTACCGGTAGTGGGGAAGCTTTAATATATAGGTCTCTTTGAATGTGGAAGAAAGTATATTATCACAGCTGTAAGAATGTTTTTATCAAGAGTTTGGTGTAGATTTTCTTAATTTGACCCATTTTTCGATCAAATTTTCGCATCTTAATCATTCAGAATCTAGATATATATGTATATATCATCTCTACAAAAATTCAGCTGATTTGGTAATCGTTAAGGTCTCGAAAATGTATAAATACAATGAACGAACTGAATTTGTTCAACCTGAACCGTTCGTGTTCTTCTATTACAGTTTTGAATGTTTTAACGATAACAAAATTAGCTGAATTTTTGAAGAGATGATCTGATCATATATATGTAAAAACTGGTTAAGATGAGAAAATATGAATTAAATGTTGGCAAATTTAAGAAATATTTACCAAAACTTAGGTAAGAACGTCCTTACCTGAGAAAAATCCTATATATATATATAATTTTATGTATAATACAAAGTGATATTTGAATTTGGAATTCAGTCGTGGGTAGTTTTTGGAAGGACGTAATTGGTCTTTTCTCAAACTCCATGTCTGGCCTAGCTACTTATCTGATCATCGATCCATCTTTTCTCTGAGCAGGAATAGCTAATTTACCAGTCTGCATTATTTCCTATACGATTCCAGTAACAGTGAGATATATACTCGGATGATGGAACATTAAAATTTACGGTGAAAATCAACTTCCTTTTCTATTCTACATACACGCTTCTTACTACATATTCTTCTTTTTTTACGGTAATTAGGGTAAATGCTCTATGTGTACTACTTGAACCAGCTAGTTTGTTTCCAGTGTTTCTTCAAGGTTGAATGCACCCGAACCCAAATTTATTTTATGGAAATCATTTGCATTCGAAATTGAAATAAGCTTAGTTTTGAGATTTCTGTTTACACTGAAGTAAGCTTAGTGCAGAAGCGTTTTTGCATTGTATATGCCAAAAAGAGATTTGCCTAGGGCAATTGGCAATATATAATTTCAATTCTATATTGCTAGCAGTGGGAAGAGCAGTTAGTAAAATACGGTATCCGAATTATACGTTAAAAATTTATACGTATATTATTTAGAAATTATAAATAAAAAATACGTTTAAAAATTTGGTAAAAAAATATGGATACGGAAAATTAAAAAAACGATACGTATATGTTTAATTCGGAATGTAATGAAAAATATGAACGAAAATATATATATATATATATATATATATATATTTGTCATTTCTAATAGTTATACACATTTTTATGACATCTAAAATATACATAGTTATGTTATTATATACAAAACACCAATACATGTTAAATATTTAATGAATAAGAAATGTAAATAGTACTATAATAATAAAGGATTCAAAAAATGAACAATTTTTTTTGGCTTTTTTTCGTTTTTAAATATAAAAAAAATACGTATACGCGAATAATTCGATTAGCTTTAAAAATACATGAATTTTTTATATTTTTAAAAAATTCGTCAATGAATGTATAATTTAAGAATAATTTATATGTATATGGGTGTAATTCATAAATTATATACGAATTAACTATAAAAAAAAATAAAGAAGATAATATATATAATGATACTACCAAGTTTTGTTGTGTGGGGCTTTGTGTTTCCTTCTTCAAGATTCTGCGGGAGAAATTCATCATTACAAGTTCGAGGAGTGGGCCAATCACATGCATGCAATTACGTGGAAAGCCCAAGTCCCTACATCAACTATTATTACACTACTAAAAAAATCCTTTTAACCGACTAAATTTGTTAAAACAAACTACAATTTATTGTTTAAGTATGACTTAAGCGACGGAAACCTCTACCGTCGCTTTGCTTTCAGAGTTCGTCATCTTAGAAAACATCCTATGTGACAGAAATTTTGAATGAGGCTTAAGCGACGGCAACTTCCTTCGCTTAAGCGCATGGAAAATTTGGAAATTTTCAGCGGGTTTTTGAAATTTTGAACGGGACTTAAGCGACGGAAGTTTCTGCCACTTAAGTGTGATGAAAAATTTAGAAATTTTGAGTGGGATTTTGAATTTTTTGAATTCTTGAACGGGACTTAAGCGACAAAAGTTCTCGCTTAAGCGACAGAAGTTTTTGTCGCTTAAGTCCCATTCAAAATTTCAAATTCCCTCTCAAAATTAAACCGAGGCATTTTTCTTCTATTTCACCGCCACCCTCAGTCGAACACCACCACCCTCTCCTCTTTCCTCGGCTCTCACCATCACCCTCCTGCTTTTTCTCGGCCCTCACCTCCTCTCCGTATCGGAATCGACGCCGCCGTATCTCCGTCTCCTCTGAATCGACACCATCGTTTCTCTGTTTTTCTGCCACAGCTGCGCGCATGGCTGGTATGTTGGATTCCTCTCGCCGAGTCTGTCATCTTTGTGGTCTCAAAACACACATACGTTAAAGTTTTTGCAAAAACCCGATT